>CM032380.1:2097022-2723521 GCA_019023105.1 Diglossa brunneiventris | reverse complement strand
ACAAACAGGCCAGCCCACATTGCTGGAGTCATGACGTGTAGGGTTTATTTTTAATCAGAAAATGTACTGATTTTTAAGACAGACATGGAACAACATCCAAAATTTATGAAAGCTCCCTGTGTGCTCACACGTACCAACCGTGCTCCTGCCCAAATGGCTTCCAAGTACCTGATCCTACCCCAGCACGGGCACATTTGTGTGTGTGGCTTTGCAAGAGGCCCCATGGCAACAAAATCCTTCCAGAAATTAAGTCTGTGGCTGAATTCCCCACCCCACTGCTCTCTGGGGGGATGATATCGATCCCACAGGACACAAACTGCAGGGTCTCCTCCTCAGGCAGAAGGTTTAGGACCAAAGTTTGCATCCAGAGCAGAATATCGCACTGTTTGAAGATCAGAGGTTTCTCCGGTGGCCACTTGTAGGTGAATTACCTTTTTCCTTTGCCTTCCCTCATGCTTAGCCAAGGGCAACGCTGAAATAAAGCAAAACGAAACTCTGGGTGTAAAAATGCCTGTTCTGCTTGGGGAAGGGCAAGAAAATGAGCTGGGAAGGGCGAGGAGCCGCAGTGCCGGCAAGGCCGGTCCGGGACTCCGGACCTGCCTCAGGCCAGGCGGACACTGGGCTCGGAGGGGCTCGGGCAGGGACACCCGGCGGGCCGGGGGCTCTGAGGGGCCGGGGGCTCGGCCAGGGACACCCGGCGGGCCGGGGCTCGGGCAGGGACACCCGCCGGGCCGGGGGCTCTGAGGGGCCGGGGGCTCGGGCAGGGACACCCGGCGGGCCGCGCACCGGAGGCTGAGGGGAGCAAAGCCCGGCGGGGCAAGGCCCGTGCCGACCGCGGGGCCGCATCCCCTGAGCCCCGCCGCACGGAGGGCCCGGAGAGGGGCCCGGAGCGCGGCTCGGAGCAGGGCCACGGGGCACAGAGCGGGGCCCGGCCCGGTGCCCGCGGCCGGCGGCGGCGCTTGGCGGGGGCGGGGACCGGCGGGGGCGGGCGCGGCCGGGGGGCCCGTGGCCCGCCCGGCCGGGGAGGCGGCGGCGGCGGCAGGTGGTGCCGAGCAGCCGCAGGACGGAGCCGGAGCCGCAGCCGCCATTAGACAATAGGCGCCGGCGGCGGGAGCGGCGCGGGGCGAGCGGCGCGGCCGGGGCGGGGCGGCCGCGGGGCCGGGGCGGCCGGACCCGGCGCGGACAAAGGCGGCGGCGGCGGCGGCGGTGCGGGGAGCCGCGGCGGGGGCGGCAGGCGGCACCGGGCCGCTCCGTGAGGGGACCGAGCCGCAACCTGACATGATGTTTCCACAAAGCCGGCACTCGGTACGGTGCGGCCCGGGGCCGGAGCGGCCGCGGGGCGGGGCCGGGCGCCGGCGGGGCCGCGGGGGCTGCCCGGGGCTGCCCGGCCCTCTCTCGGCCCCGCGGGCTCCGGGGGATCGAGCGCCTCCCGCCGCCGGTGCCGAGGGGCGGCGGCAGGCGGGGAAGGGGCCCCACGGGTGACCTTGGGCGCGTCCCGGGCACGGGCGCTGCCCCCCGGCGGGGGCTCGGCCCCCGGGGTGGCGAGAGCGGGGCGGGCTCGAGGCCCGGCGGCCGCCGGCTCCGGCCCCAGCGCTGTCTCCTGTTGTTCAAGGGCTCCTCTCACCTGCCTCAGCAGCTGAAGTTCACGACCTCCGACTCGTGCGACCGCATCAAGGACGAGTTCCAGCTGCTGCAGGCCCAGTACCACAGGTACGTGCTGCCCCCGGGGCCGTCCCGGTGCACGGGAATCGCTCCGGTTCTTCCGCTCGTTGCTTCGCTCCGGGGACCGGATGAGAATTTGGGGAAGGGGAGCTGATGGCGTAGCTTGGGACAGCTTTGGCGTTGGTGGTGTCCACATGGGAGCCCGGCGAGGAGAACGCCCATTCCCTTCTCCAGCCAAGGTCTTTCCTCCAAGTGCTGCTCAGCCAGGACTGCACAGACACTTGCCAGGCCTCCTGCCTCTTGTTGGGAGTTTTCCTCAGTTTTTCTCTCTGGCTGCCATTCCTGGACTGCAAATGCTGCAGGGAGCACTTAAATCCAAAAGCATCTACTTTTCTGTGAATGTGTGTGGAAGTAGTGCTCCTGACCCAAAAGCTGGCTTGAGACAATCTGTTGCTTTGCCTGTGTGTGTGTGTGACATAACACGAAGCTCTTTGGTTTAAATTATCTGGGTGATGCCCTCTGCCACAGCCTGGCACTGATTTTGGTGTGTGCATTGGTGCCATGTGGTTGCAATGTCCCCCAGCCCGGGCTCTGCCTGTGAGTTTGTGGTGGTGTCATTTGGCAGGAGCAGGCAGAAAAACTACTGGGAAGTGGCCATTTCCTGGTGTCTGTCTGCCTTGGCAGTGCCAACAGGGGAGAAGGGGCTCCTGCTGGAAGGGAAGCTTTCCCCCATGCCGCTCCACCCCTTGGACTTAATCTGCTCAAGAAGGAGCAGGTTTTGTGTGGTAGGTGAAGCTGTTTCTTGTTTGAAAACATAAAACCAAGGCACATGCTGGCTGCAGTTGCTCGGCTGGTGAGTTGGAGTCTCATAAAACACTGGGAGCAGCGGCACTTTCTCTGAAGGGTGTGAAGAATCTAGGAGAGAGGAAAAAAATCCTTGCTTCTGGAGGGATGTGCTGCACTTGGGCCTCCCCCGCCCCCATCCATCCAGAAGTGGGTCTGGATTTGGTTTTGATGTTGTATTGGAACATCTCTTGAGTGCTGCAGACAGGTTCTGTGCCAGAATCTGTCCCCGCTGCCAGCGGTCTGTTGAGGAAAGGCAAACCCCTCCCTGGGCAGCCAACTCTGCTTCTCCCCAGCATTCTGCTTCCTGTGGAATGGATTTGCCTGGAGGGAGGTCAGTGCTCTGCTGGTGGATAGCCTTGTGTTCTTTTCCTGAATGTGTGCTGGGGAGGGCTCCAGCTGAGAAAGTGGGAGCAGGCTCTGTGTGGTCACCACCGTGCCAGCACAGCCTGTCTGGGCTCTGCTCTGGCCACCCCTTGAAATCCAGATAATGATGTCCAAGAATCCAGCCTGGCCGAGATGAGGCCATGCAGGAAGCAGCTGCTCTGTGGAGATCAACTCTCTCACCTCCTGTTTGTGGTTTTTTCTTACTGTTTTCTGGCTTTTCAGCTTGAAGTTGGAATGTGACAAACTAGCCAGCGAGAAATCGGAGATGCAGCGTCACTACGTCATGGTAAGGAGCAGCCCAGAGCAGAGTGTGTGGGTGGCACCACCAGCAGGTGCCTGTGCCTGGGCTCTGCCAGAGCTCCAGGGCTCTCAGCAGGGCTGGAATTGGCTCTTTTCTGAAAACGGGGCTGTTTTGTGTTGGCTGCATGCAGGGGGTTGTTGAAATGCACGGTGGGAGGGAGGTTTTTTTGATGGAGAAAACGGGAATTGCTTGATGGGTGCTTGGCCCAAAGGAAGTGACAGCTCTTACACACCCGAGGAGGTGATGGAAGGTGCTGGTGTGCAGGTGTTTGGAGACTCTGGGAAGGTCATGGCCAGTGAGAGACAAAGCCAGTCTCTCTGGGAAGGTCATGGCCAGTGCAGGTGTTTGGGGACTCTGGGAAGGTCATGGCCAGTGAGGGACAAATCAGTGCTGTGGGAAGTCATGAAACTGGGAAACCCCACAAGCCAGCTGTGAGTTAGAAGCAGAAATCAAATTCTGTGCCCTGTGCACCTTGTGGTGACCCCACAGCCTTGCTGAGCCGTGGTGCTGAGTGCTGGCACGTGTGTCCCAGGCATGAGGAATGGTGCCATGTGTGGGCAGCAGGCTTGGCTGTGGCTTTCCAAGCAAACAGCCACGTTCTGGTGAGCAGGGTGAGGGTTTGCCTGCCAGTTAAGGCCTCAGGAGCCCTTGTAGCACAGCCAGGCAGGGCTGTGGTCTCTTCCTTTCCTATCATGGAGTTAATGGGAGGCTGCAATACTGTCCATGAAGATGAGCTGGTTCCTGCTTGCCAGCTGCTGCACCTGCCCTGGAAAGAAGAGATAAGGTGTAGAAATTAATAGAGCAGCTCTTCAGAGCAGAGTTAAGACTTCAAAAAAATCAGAAATAAGGGAGCTAGCTGGCCCCTTCACTGCTGTTGTGGCCAGACTCTGAGGCTGTGGGGAGCAAGGCGTGCTTGGGGCTGGGGACAAGGAGAAGAGGTCACAGCTTTCCTGGTGTGTTGTGGGGAAGCCTGCCCCGTTCTCACTGGTAAACAATTGCTTCCTGTGCAGTCTGCACGGAAACCCTCATCTCCAGCAGTGGCCAAGATACATTTTTTTTTTTTTCCCTTAATGCTGGCAGTCACCAGAATTGATTCAGGTTGCTGTCAGCAGCAGAGGGAAGGGCTGCTGCTCGTGGTGCAGTGCTGGAGGCTCTGCAGGCGCAGCAGCTCCTGCCTCGCTGCCGCCGCTCCCCAGCACGGGGAGGGCTCCTGCCAATGTGCAAAGCTGCTACAGCTGCTCTGATTTTTTGAATAAGTCACAATTGGCAGCTTGGGGGACGGGCTCCTGCTTCCTGCTTGGTCTTCAGAATGCAAAGAAGCCTCGAGAGCCCGCAGCAGGCTGAGATCATCCTGATACCGAGCCGGGCTTCGTCGCCCGTACCAGGGTGCCAGTGATCTTCGGTTAAATGAGCACAGATGTGGATTGTTCTTTTCCCTTTGGAAGAATCAGGATTGCAGCCTGCAGGCTGCAGGAGGAGGTTTCTAAACTCTCAAAACATCAGCTTATAACAGCTTCTTCCAGGGGTCAGGAATAGCTGCTTGTGCCAATAGATTGTCTGTAGCTGCCTGTTGCTGCTGTGCAGGGGTTTTCTGGGTGGATGTGTTTTGTGTGTGGAGGGGGGAGGTTTCCACATAACTGCTTCCTAAACAGCTGGAGCTGTGTGCAGCTGGATGTGTTTACTTGCTAGATGAAGTCCAGTTGTGATCTCTCCCATTTGCTGCTGAAGGAGTCATGTGGGCTTTAGGATACTGGCCAGGCGAGCTCACAGAGCCAGGCTGCCTCTCTCCTGGCTGTGCTTAGGGAAGTCTGGAGCCTTGAGCCTTTTCCAGTTTGACACAGCATCACTCACTCTCACCTCGGTGCAGACTGTGGAAAAGTGTCTGTGAGGGGAGTCCTGTGGGACAAAACTCCAGTCTGGAGCAGGGTGGGCAGGGAGCACCTGGAGGGGGTCTCTGTGTTTGCCTGGGGCTTGCCTCTGCTCCCCTTTGTAGAAAACCCTGCCAGGGATTCAGTGGTGGTTCCCAGCATTTAAAATTTGTTTTGTTCTCTTCTCTCCTGCTCTGCAGTACTATGAGATGTCCTACGGGCTGAATATTGAAATGCACAAACAGGTAGGGGGAAAAGCATCTCCAAGTGCTGCAGTTCCTGGGGAAGGTGGGCTGTCTGCTCTGAGCTTCCCTCTGTCACTTCAGTTGCCTTTCAGGAGCTAGAAATGCCATCAGCCTGTAAAATGTCAGAGCTGCCTTTGAAATGCAGGGCCCCCCACATCTCAGGATCACAGTGGGCTCCCATCCTGGGCTCTGGGCACTCTGTGGTTCTCCCCAGGGCCTGAATGGGTATTTGAGCACCAGGAAGGGTCTGGAGCTGCAGCTTGGAGACTCTGTGGCAGCCTGGATAAGTTTGCTCATTACCCTCAGTGGTGGTTAAGTTGTTAATTATCCCCAGTGACTAATTACCTGTGGTGTTAACAACATGAGCCTCCTCTGAGCCTGTCTCTATCTGGCTTCAGCTCCAGTCACAAAGTCCTGGCTCAGTTTAAGCCTCTTAGCACAGTTCTGTTCCTCACAAAGGCGCTTGGTGCTTCTGATCCCATTGCCCTTGTTGCTAAGCCCATGAGACTGCCTTCCCTGGGAAAACCTGGATCTTGTCAAAGAATCTGAGCCACAAATCCTCACTGCTGTCCCACAAACATCTCCCAGCCTGATCTGCTTCCCTGTGCTGCTGTTGGGGTCCCCTCAGCTGGTTTTGGTGTGTACCTGTAGCCTTTGGCTCTGTATTTTGAGTCCTTTAGAAAGTGATTTGCAGAGGACTTGAAGCTTCACTATTTAGAGAAGAAGCATTTAACACCCCAGAAGGTGCCAGTGCTGCCGTGAGGGTCGTGAGGAGGCTGCCCAGCCCCTCTGGTCTCCCCCAGTAGCCCCAGTCCAGCAGCACAACTGGGGAGGGGGAGCCTGAGAGGGCTGAACAGCCATGAATGTGTCTGTCTGTCCACGTGGCAGACGTAATTCAGCACATCCCCACCTGGCTCTGCAGGAACTCTGCTCTCTGGTCGTTCCCAATTTATTAAATAAATGTCGGGGACCTGGAGAGGAAGAGGAATAATGAAACTTTGCAGTCAGCAGCATCCCTTCATTTAACCATGCAGGGAGGAGCCTCGGGGGGGAAGGGGATCCCCATGGCACCAGGATGCTGCCAGGAGGGTGGGTTTTGTCACAGCCCTTTAGGGACTCAGGCCTGCCCAGGAGGAGGAGGGAAGGTGGGGCAGCTGATGCTGTGCCTGCTCAGTCCTGATCTCCCTGACTTTTCCTCTCTATTTCTCCCACCTTTCAGGCTGAAATTGTCAAGAGGCTAAATGGGATTTGTGCACAGGTTCTGCCCTACCTTTCACAAGAGGTGAGTCCCCCAGCTTGGGGGCTGTGTTGGCATGGAGGCTGCTGTCCCTCTGCAGTGTCACAGCCCTGCAGCACAGGCAGCTGCCCACCCCTGGGCTGGCAAACCCTTGCTTGCTCTCAGCCCAGCCCTTCAGGGCAGTGTTGGCTCCTGGAGCACTGTGCCCCTCTGTTGAACCACCCTAAAACTTCTGTCTTGCTCTATATACATTACTACATTCTAAAACTCCAAACTCTTAAGTTTTCTACCGTGTGATATTACACACTTCTAATCAAACTACACAGTGTTATCAATCAATTTTGGAGGGTTTCTCCACAGCCTCAGGTCAAATGCAGTGGGGTCAGAGACTGTCAGCACAGAAAGTTGAAAATTCTCAGTATCCAGAACTCCAGTACTCTTCCATCCCTTTTGTGGCAGTTGGGGACAAAGCTGCTCCTGCTCTCTCCTGAGCCATCAGCCACGTCAGCAGTGGCAGCTTTGGGTGGTAACTGGGGGAGAAGGACACTTAAAAAAATACCTCCATATGGAGGATACCTCCTCTCATCCTCTTTGAGATCTGGTTCCTCTGCCTCATTAATTAATGCAGCTGATGGGCTCCTCCCACTCCCCTGAGAAATTAATTGGGGGAGGGGGTGCTTGGGACTCGCTGTCTGAGGCGAGGGGAGGATTAAGCACTTCTAGAGCTGTATTTTCTGTCTCCCCATGGAGGCTGAGCCCTGAGCAGCTCTCCTGGCCCTTTGGGAGTTGGAGGCTTCTTGCTTGGGCTTGGGGCACAGGTTCTGTTTTTCCCACCCACCTGTTCTCAGGACAGACAAAGTCGCTTGCTGATCAGATCAGGGCTGCCTAATAACTAAGCCCCAGCTAAATCTTTTGCATCTTAATGCAATCCTTAACCCTGTCCTGCTGCCAAAATGAAAAGAAAAATCTCCTTGCTGAAATGCAGTGGACAGTCCTGGTGTTTCAGAGACCTCATACTTTGCAAGGAGCAAATACAGTTTTCTTTTTTTTTTTTTTTTTTAAGTATAATCCATCCATTTTTTCTGCCTGTGTTTGGGACACCCAGCTGCTGCTGAAGTTGATGTGTCCCAAGGAGCTTCCCAAGAGCTTCTGATTTTTAGGGCTTTTGTTTGTTAGAGGGTCTGTGTAGGTGAAGGGTAGCAGCATGAGGCACTGCCCACCTTGGAGCCTTCTGGCCAAGGATCTCCGAGTGTGTGGAGAGCAGGACAAGGGTGGGGATAAGAGGGGACCTGTTTGACCCTGTGGTGAGGAAGAGGATGAGACAAAGGCGCTTCCTTCCCTGCTCCTTGCTGCCCTAGGCCTGGGTGGGAGCCCTTGTCTGGGTCTGTGCAGGTGTAACCGGCCTGACTGTGTGGACTGGGTCCCTGTTCTGCTTCCCTGTGGCACTCCAAGTGACCCCAAATCCCTCTGTTATTTCCTTGCCAGCATCAGCAGCAAGTCTTGGGAGCCATTGAACGAGCTAAGCAGGTCACGGCGCCAGAACTGAACTCCATCATCCGTGTACGTGATGTTTGGGTTGGCTTGGGAGGGAATCCCGGCCTCTGGGATGTGCAGTCTTGACCTGGGGACATCAGGGGACCCTGCTCTGGTCCTGAGGCTGCAAGGCTGGGCTGGCACAGGGCTGGTGGCACCCAGACTTGCTGTGGTGTGTGCAGGGATCCCTGCTCTGCCCCAGCAGAGGAGCTTTAGTTTTGAGCAGGAACCAGAGCAGGCACTCAGCATGAAAACACCATCTGCTCTTGGTCAAAGTTGTGAGTGAGAGCTTTAACTGCAGCCTTGGGACATTCCAGAGCCTGAGGCCAGATGTCCTGTGGGGTAGGGTCTGTGTGTCCTGCTGGGGACACAATGTTGAGTCTTCCCTTGAGGTTGTCACAGCAGCAAGACTCGAGAACCTCAGGGTTGGGTGGGAAGAGTTTGAAGCTTGTTTAAACCCCTGCTTTAACCTCGATTGCTGCCACACTCTGACCAAGTGCACTCAAAATGACAATGCCCCCGTTGTGTCTGTGTGTCTGTCCATCGTTCCCTACAGCAGCAGCTTCAAGCTCACCAGCTGTCCCAGCTCCAAGCCCTCGCTCTGCCCCTGACCCCGCTCCCCGTGGGGGCTCCAGCCTCCCTCTCTCCCTGCTGTCAGCGCCGGCACCGGGCTCCTGTCGCTGTCAGCCCTGGGCTCTCAGGCTCACCTCTCCAAGGAGGACAAGAACGGCCACGATGGGGATGCCCACCAAGATGATGACGGCGAGAAATCGGATTAGAGCGACCGTGGGGCCGGGGGAAGGGGCTGGGCTGGGGGAGGGAGGGAGGAGGGAGGGAGGGAGGGGGCGGGTTAGTGCAAAACGCAGTATCTCTCCCGAATTGCTGTGCAGCAGGGCCGTGGTGACCCGTGCTGGGTGGCAGCTTGCCAAGGCCTGTCCCCAAGGGCGGGTGGCAGGGCCTGGGGGGCGTCCCCAGCGCCGTCCCCGGCTGCTGCACAGCGATGCAAGCGCCATAGCATTACCCCGTGTGGCCAATCGTGCTGTCCCTGTGCCCAGCCTGCCTCCCCTGTCCCTCCCCCTCACAGAGCAGGCTCTGCCTGCTCTGGGGCCACTTTGCCCCCTGGCTGTCCCAGCTCCTCGGTGCCGTGTGGCCCCATCCCTCCACCTGCTGCTCCCCCCCTCGGTATTTAAAGATTGCCCCTTGATCCTAACGGTTCTGCACAACTCCCTGCTAGGATCCCTGGCCCAGAACAATCTCCTCCCTCCTTCCCCCAGGTGCTCTTGGTCTCGTGTCCCCCACGCCCCTCCTGCACTAATACCAGGCCTAATAACAGGCTTGCTGTTCTGCATGTACCTGTTCTCAACCAGCTCTGGCTGCCAGGGGCTTCACCCTGGGCTGGAGGGGGTCCAGGTGGGCTGGGCAGAGGGGTCAGGCAGACCAAGAGCCTTCCCCAGCCTCCCCCTCCCTGTGCCCCTGCCCTGTGTAGAGGATACAGCAGCTTTCTCTGTTCTTATCTCCGTGCGCTAGCGTGTCTTCTTAAAAAACAAAAATGGAAAAAAAAATAATAAATAATAATCTGGTGTTTGTATATAGTTCTTTAGAAAGATCTTGTTTTGCTTTTTGTGTTTAATCACTTGACCTATAATAAGAGGAACTGAAAATGCTGTATCAAGGACGTACAAGCTGTGCCTTTCAAATAAAGAAATAAGAAGGTTGGTTAAAACCGTGACTTGCTGCTGCTTTCTTGTTGCCTTTGGGATGACTTTAAAATACTTCCCTGTGCCTCCTGTCCCTTCAGGTGGGGGAATCAGCTGGGGAGAACTGAGTTTTCCTGGTGTGGGAGGTGTCTGGAGGTGCAGCCCTCCTTCCTTCAGGTGCTTGCATATCCCAGATTATTCCCTCCCTGTTGGATGTGCTGCTCTCCCTCCCTGGAGGTTTCTCTGGGAGCAGGGTTAACATTCACACCTCTGCCTCTGGCTTCTCTTGTCGAGGCTGATGGAATGGGGCAGTCCCTGTGGCTGGTTAAAACCATGACTGTGACTTGCTGCTGCTTTCTTGTTGCTTTTGGGATGACTTTAAAATACTTCCCTGTGCCTCCTGTCCCTTCAGAATCAGCAGGGGAGAACTGAGTTTTCCTGGTGTGAGAAGTGTCTGGAGGTGCAGCTCTCCTTCCTCCTGGTGCTAGCAAATCCCAGATTATTCCTTTCCTGTTGGATGTGCTGCTCTCTCTCCCTGGAAGTTCCTCTGGGAGCCAGGACGAGCAGGGTTAACATTCACAACTCTGCCTTCTAGGGAGTGGTGGGATGGGGCTGTCCCTGTGGCCTTTGTGGCTCTGGCTGGTGGGATGGGGCTGTCCCTGTGGCCTTTGTGGCTCTGGGACAGCCCTGCAGAGGTGAGGGCTGTGCCACAGCTGCAATCTGCTGGAACCAGGGCCAGGAGGATGCCCTGGCAAAGCCAGAACAAACGAGCTCAAGGTGAAAAGTGGTGGGTGGTGAAGAGGGAGCGGGGATTCTCCAGAAGAAAAGCAAGGAGCGAAGTGCCCCCGAGGTCTATCAGCTCTGCGCTGCTTTGGTAACACATGTGGAGGTCCCTGCGGGCTGCCACAGGTCTGCTCTGCCTGTGCATAATTCATTTTTCCTCTGGGCACACAGGATAAGCTTCTTCTGTGGCTCTCGGGCCCCTCTGGAAAATCCGGCCCGCGGTGCCCTGGGGCTGAGATTGCTGTAATGGAATTGGCTCTCGATAATTAGAGCTGTCCTCTGGCTTCAGAGCCTGCTCCACCCTGATAACATCTTCCCCTCTGCTATCTCTTAGGCCAGTTGGAGTGGGAAAATTTCCTTCCTCTGGGGAGGAATCCGAGCTGGGGGAGTCCTGGTGCTCCCAGCACCGAGGTGTGGAGGGGCTGGTGGGCTGCAGAGCCTGTGGGCAGAGAGAGAAAAGTGAGTTTTTCAGGAGCCTGTAGTGCAAGAGAGACTCCTCTCTTCTTGATGAACTGAGAATTGATTATCTGGAGAGTAGTGATGGACTGAGAGTTGGTTATCTGAGGGTGGTAACTGAATTGAGAATCCAAGGTTTTGCCTTGCTGTGATGTATCAGAAATTTGGGGGGGGGGTGGAGGAATGTTTTTAGAATGTTTTCATTCTGAGTTCTGTTAGCGTTTCTTTTTACATGTAGTTGTAACTTAATAAAGTTTTTTTATTATATATATTATATTAAAAGAAAATGATACACTAAAACTATACTAAAGAATAGAAGAAAAGATTTCATTAGACTTAAAAAGAGTGATGATAAAATCTTGTCACTGCTCACAGCCTCGACACAGGTGGCTGTCATTGGTCATCAAGTAAAAACAATTTCACATGCTGGGTAAACAATTCTCTAAATCACATTCCAAAGCAGTAAAACGTGGAGAAGCTGAAACTTCTCAGCTTCTCAAGAGAAAAGACCCTAATGAAAGGATTTTTCATAAAATATGTCTGTGACATCCTCCCTTCCACCTGCCTGGCACTGGAGGCTCAAACCCAGCCTCCTTCCTCCATGCAGGGAGCAGCTGGGAATTTTTCACTGGATTTCATCTCTTTGGGTCCTTCCTGCAGGACAGAACCCCCAGCGGGAGGTTCTGGCACATCCCCCTGCGGCTCCCACCCTCCTCATTTTCAGCTCTGCCTGAATCAACGGCAGGGGAATGCTGGAGGAGCAGGGCTCCCTTCCCAGCTCCTGGTAATGCAGGAATGCCGAGCTCTTCGCGGCTGCAGCAGCGCCAGATAAAAGCGAAAGGAGGCATCAATAATTAAAAACCACTCAGAGCCGGTAAGTGCAAACAGGAGCCAGCACAGGGATCGAAGGCAGAGAGCAGAGCTGGGCTGCTCTGAGGGCTCCCACTGCTCTTCTGCAGCCCCTGGAACCGGGGACACCTGGAGGGGACATCTGTCCCCAAGGGCTCAAGGACATGTGGCTTTGGAGAAGCCACCAGCTGGACACCAGGACTGGGATTTTAGGGAAAAGGAGCTGCAGTTTGGTCCTGGAAATGGAGCTCAGGGAACTGGGAAATATTAACTTCCAGTGCAGCTTTGGCTTGGATCTCACTGGTTTGGAACCCAGGGACACCTGGAGGGGACACCTGTCCCCAAGGGCTCAAGGACATGTGGCTTTGGAGAGTGGACACTGGGGCTTTGGGGATGAGGAGCTGCAGTTTGGTCCTGGAAATGGAGCTCAGGGAAGGGGGGGATATTAACTTCCAGTGCAGCTTTGGCTTAGATCTTGCTGGTTTGGAACCCAGGGACATCTGCAGGGGACACTTGTCCCCAAGGGCTCGAGGACACGTGGCTTTGGAGAGTGGACACTGGAATTTTGGGGATGAGGAGCTGCAGTTTGGTCCTGGAAAGGGAGCTCAGGGAACTGGGGGATATTAATTTCCAGCACAGCTTTGGCTTGGATCTCCCTGGTTTGCTGCCAGATCCTTTCCTCAGCTCCCCTTCCCATCTCTCTCGTGACTCCAGCCAGGATGAGGTCCCTGCTTGTGCCAGCTGCCCTGGGAGATTCACATTGGCTGAGGGTGCCAGGAACCACTCTCTGCTCAAGCAGGCAAACTGAAAATGGGATGGTTTGGTGAGCCACAGCCACCCTTGGTGTCTCTGCAGAACGAGGTGGGCTCTGCCCTCGAGCATCCACAGCTGCCCTGTGCCAGGCTGGCATTCAGGGAGGAGCTGAAAGACAAAACCCCTGGGGAAATTCCAGCAGCAGCAACCTCTCCTGCTGGCATCCAGTCTCAGATGGAGCTCCTGGCTGTCCCTGTGTTGGTTTGATTTTTCTGCTGCTGCTCAGAGCGTTTCCCTCTTGATCCCAGCATGGATTTCAAACACTTTCATCCCTTGGGGCTCTTCCAGGCTCTGCCACCACCAGGCACGAGCTGTGGCCGAGCATCCTGCAGAGGTGACAGCCAGCTCTGGGCTGTGGCCACTGCCCAGCATGGTCCCCGTGAAAAATGCGTATTTTATGATTGGCTTTTCCCAAATATTAAAATTAATATTACACGTGTTGTGTTAGAAAGTAATGCTGTATTAATTCTCTTAAGTAGTGTGGTAAATACAGGTTTGGGTTATAAAAAAACGTTAAAATAGAAACGATGCTTTGTAGGATACTTTTTTTAAAGAAAGGATTCGCTGCGAGATAGCAGCCACAGGACACTGAATCTTTCAGAGAAAAGAGAATTTATTGCCCCATTATCAGAAGAAATGAAATTCTTCCCACATCGAAGGTGCTGTTGGGATTCAGAGATGACACTGACCAGACAGAATCCTGTGTTTGAATGGAATTTATGCATCATGTATGAGATGTATGAATATGCAACAGGTTATTGTTTTTAAGGGTTAATCCTCTGTTAATGTGGGTCCTTTTTCGGGCTCGTGCTGCCCAGAAAAGGTACCCGGACTGTCGGTAACTCTTTGTCTCTATTGTCTCATATTGTCCTAATCCAAATTGTCCAAATTATCATTACTCTAATTGCATTACTATTTTTATAACCATTTTATTACTATTAAACTTTTAAAATTTTAAAACCAAGTGATTGGCGTTTTTCACAGTCCCCACGCCTGGGACAGCAGCAGGACCATCTCCTCTCGCTGCTGGGCGTGCCAAGGGTTAAGTGCCGCTGTTTTCTCTCATCCAAACACAAATTAATCTCTGGGTTACAGGCTGTGCTGCTCCAGGGCTCATGTCAATCACTGCTGGAGGCTGATCAAGACACGTGTGACATCCATCACTCCACCAGGTTTACCTGTGTCACTCTCCTGAGGCAGGCACACAGAGATTGCCCGAGGAAAACTGGCAATTTTCAGAAAGGAGTTTTGAAAAATGCTGCAAAACATCTCCCTCCAGCCTATCCTTCCCTTGAAACACGATCTGAAATGTTTCCAGCCTTTGAAAACACACTTTCTTAAAAAAAAAAAAATCAACTCTCCCAATAAGGCAACAGAGAGAGAGAGAGGAAAAAAAAACCTTCAAAACTTTACATTTGGATTAAAATATGCAGATATATGATGTAAACACAGAAAACATCTATGTGACTGCACAGAAAGGAGAGTTTTGGAGGGTTTGAAGCCGGTGTCCATCACTGAGTCAGTGGATCAGGGAACACCTGTGGCCAGGGAAAGGTAAAGGGGAAACTGCTGGGGCTGGGCTGGTGGACGGACGGACGGATTGAGGGATGGACGGATGGATGGACGGATGGAGGGATGGACGGATGGAGGATGGAGGATGGATGGATGGATGGATGGATGGAGGGATGCCATGGAGGCAAAAAGAGGGAGAGCCTCCAGTGCCCAGCACCTTGTCCCTGCCAGCATGCAGCACGTAAATAACACAATGAATAAAATATCAGGATGAAATGTGAGGCATTAAATATTTAACCTCGCGCCTGCCTGCGCAGCGCCCAGGTACACCTGGGTCCTGCAATATTTAAACGTTGCTCCTCACTCGCTTTTACCGAGCGCGGTGACTTCACGGCAGCCGCGGCTGGCGGGGTCTCAGGGGACCGGGAAGGGGCTCTCGCTGGGCTCCCCGGACGGAGCAGCCCCGCGGAGCCCGAGCCCGGCGGCTCCCTGTCCGTCCGCCGGCCCGCCCGCCTCAGCCACCGCCTCAGCCGCCCCACGTTACTTTGAGTGGCAGCTGGCGGCAGCCGCAAGGCCTCGTGGGCCGCAGAGTCCGCCTGCCCGTGCCGCCCGCGGCGGGAACCCCGCCTGCTCCCGGCGCTGGGCCGGGCCCCGCGGCAGAGCCAGTCCGGGCCGCTCCCCGGGCCCGCGGCGGCGGCAGGGACCGCACGGACCGGCCCGGGGCGCCGCCGCCGTGAGGGCGTAGCCAAGAGCTGACTACAACTCCCAGCGTGCCCCGCGGCGCCTCCTCGGGGCCTCTGGCAGCCCGCTCACTTCTCATTGGTCAACCTGCTCTCTTACGTCACGAGCCCATGTGGGAACCGCGCAGGGCGATTGGCTGGCGCTCCCCCAGCGGCAGCCAATGGCTGGTGCGAGCGCCGCCGCTGCGGGTTGAGGGGCCGGTTAAGGTGGAGCGGGCGGAGGGGACGGGATGGGGCAGCCCTGCCGTATCCGCCCCTCCCGGTGGGGCTGCCCCGGGCATACCGGGAGCTGGTCCCGAGGGACCCGGCCCCACTGTGTACGGGAGCTCGCTGCCTGGGGTCCCCGGCCCAGCGGGCACTGTCCGGCTGCACTCGTTTGTGATGTCCGCCCCCGGGCGCTGCCCCGCCGGTAGCCGGTGCCGCCCCCGGCCGCAGCGTCGGGGGCGGTGGCAGCGCCCGGCGTCACTCCCCGGGGACCGGGCTGCACCGGGGACGCGGGAAGCTCCGCACCGCGCTGGGGGACACGAGCGTAGCGGGGACGGGGGAAGCGCCCGGTGAGCCCCGGGCCGGGGTGGCCGTGCGGGCGAGCGGCTCCGTTCGGGACAGCAGCGACAGCTCCAGAGCCGGCGCCTTCCCCGAGCTCCCCTCGTTCTCCGGCACCGCCGCGCTCGCTCGGGACCGCGGCGGGCGCGGAAGCTCCGGTGTCCCGAGCCCCGCGGGAACGCGCCTCCTTAAGCGGGCGCGGGGCGCGCGGGGCCGAGCGGCCGCTCCCCCCCCGCCGCCGCACCGGGGCCGCCTCAGCCCCGCCCCGGCCCCGGGAACGAGACCCCGGGAGCGCCGCCCGCGCCCCGGCCCAGCCGCTCGGGCAGACCCCGGCTCCCCGCCGAGCCCGGGCACCCCGGGCCCCGGCGGGAGGAGCGGGCAGCAGCGCCCCGGCAGCGGCGCGGCCGGGCCGGGAGCCCTCAGGGGCGCTCAGGATGTTCCCTCAGGGACGGCACCCGGTAAGTGCCGCGGGGGTGGTGGGGCCAGGCCGGGCCGCGGGGCCGAGCCGCAGCCTCCACAGCCGGGCTGTCTCTCCGCTGCAGCCCTGGCAGCCCTTCAAGTTCTCGGTGCTGGAAATCTGCGAGCGAATCAAGGAGGAGTTTCAGTTCCTGCAGGCGCAGTACCACAGGTGGGACCGGGGCCGGCGGGACCGGGGCCGGGCTGGGCTGAGTGCCGCGGGGTAACGGGGGAAGGAGGAGGTGGAGAGCTCCTTCAGGAGCACAAGCTGGTCTTTAAGGAGGGAGTGAAGCCATCAGAGTTGGCAGGAGCAGCTTTGGGGCCAGGCACTCGGCAGAGCTGCTGCTCTGCTGGTGGGACCCAACCTTGAGTCCTGGGAGGATGAGATTTGGGAGCAGGCTCTGGAGGGGTGGATGGTGATGACAGAGCCTCGTCCGTGCAGAAGGAGCCTGGGGAAGGAGGAAGAGGAGGGAGGTTTGGGCTGGGGGACAGCATGAAAGCGACAGCTGGGGAGCCACGTCTTGAGCAGGGGTCCCAAAGGGAGGATCAGCCAAATTTCCTCTGGCTGAGCTGGATGTAGGGGCAGGGAGGGCACAGAGCGCTGGGTGGGTGCTACAGGTGTGTGACAGCCCTGCAGGTGCCCCGGGCAGGGTGTGTGTGTGACAGCCCTGCAGGTGCCCCGGGGAGGGTGTATGACACCCCTGCAGCCCCAGGAGCACACAGGAGATGTGCTGGGCTTGCCCCAGGGATGGGGCAGGAGCTGCAGGTCCATGAATGGAAGCCCTGGCTCCCCTTTGCAGCCTGAAGCTGGAGTGTGAGAAGCTGGTGAGCGAGAAGACGGAGATGCAGAGACATTATGTCATGGTGAGCTGTCCCCCTGCCCCTCCTGAAGGGCTGTCCCCCCTGGGCTGCTGCCCTCACACACATCTGGCTGCTGGGGCTCCTCTCAGCCCTGCCCAGTGCTCACCTTGGGGCTGGGGAGATGTGAGGGAGGAAGGAGTTAATCACCATTTCTAGCAATGCTGGCTCTTGGTGCTCAGTGCTGCCTGAGCCCGGGAATCCTGCCATAGGTTTTGTCTCTTTTTTTTTAGCCTTTTTCTACCTGGCCTTGTAAGAGAGCCCCCAGCTCCTCCCTCTCTCTCCCCCAAGGGGTGGATATTTAAGAACTGATGTTCCAAGGCTGGTGGTTTGGGTGGAAGGGCAAGGAGCAGGGCAGAAGCCCTCCACAGTTGCCAATGAAGGGTTAAAAGGCCCCAGGACAGACTGACCTGGGCATCACCCAGAGCCTGCCAGGAGCTGCTGGGAGGAAGAGGATGGGGGGACAGCAGAGCAGTTCCTTCTCCTTCATCACCTGACCTCACTGGCCCCTCTGGGGAAAGGGGGAACCCAAGTGACACCATCCAAGAGGCAAAAAGATGTGAATTTGGGCAAAGCCCATCCCGGGGGTGAAAACATGAGGCTGGGTGTTGATACTGCAGGGCATGTTCCTCTCACCCCTCAGCTGGGATCCCTCCCCACATCCTGGAGGCTCACAGGGATTTCCAGAAGTGCTTTCCTGCCTTTGGAACAGGCTTTGCTGGAGGAAAGCTCTGGAGCCCTTTTCTGCCCAGGTGTGGGGGATTGGGGTCAGAGTCACTGGTGGCTGCTGAGGGGTGAAACCTGGAACGGCTTCCAAGAGCCAGGACAGGATCTGGGGGGGGGGCAGCAGGACTGGTTTCCCCTGGCTTAGACAAACTGCAGGTGTAAACAGCCTGTGCCTGCTCCCTGCCTTGTCCCAGGCTCCTGGCACAGTGTCCCAGCCATTCCTCGTGGGCTGGAGCCAGCCAAACCCCGGGCTGGTCCTGGCCAGCTGCTCTGGACAGCTCCTAACCAGGCTGTGCTGTGCTTTTTGCTTTTCCTCTCAGTACTACGAGATGTCCTACGGCCTGAACATTGAAATGCACAAGCAGGTAAGTGCAGGGGGGCTGGGACAGCAGCAGGGGAGGGTGGGGAAGAGGCTGAGGTTGGAGACTTCCTTGGAAAATGATCTCCCTTGAGCCCCGTAGCTCTAATGGCTCTAAGTGACACAGGGACTGGCTTGCAGAGGGATGCGGCAGTTGTCAGGATGTGTTATTGAGTTCCCCATCCCAAAGAGAAGCACTCAGAGCCCTGCTGTGAGCCCTGGTGCCTCCCTGCAGTGCTTCCCTGGGGCCCCACTTGAAGGAGGGACGTGGAGGAAACAGCAGGAGCTAGAGCCCAGAGGCAAATGGATTGTCTTTCTTTTCTTTTTTTTTTTTTTTTTCCTTAATCCCCTTTTCCTTTCCCAAAGCCAGAGGAGTGTTTTCACCCTTCTCTGGTTCCCCTTTTGTTCCAGCCTTAATTGCTTTCCCTCTTCAGATTTATCAATCTAGTCATCATGGGCTCTCTGCCAGGGAAATTAGTTTGGACCAATGCCTGACAAAGTGGCAAGTCAACTGCCATATCCCTCCAGCTGGCTCAGCCCCTCCGAGTTTGCTCCTTTTGTTAGCAGGGAGCTGTGGTGGGGGCCACATTCCTGCCACCCTTACACACCCCAAAATCCAGCGGGAATTGGGAGCCAGGGGTGGCCCAGCCCAGGTGGGGTTGGGGACTCTACCCACGAGGTGGTGGCCAAGGGGTTGAGGAGTGGGAGCCTGGGCAGGAGGGGGTCTCAGTGGCTGGGAGAGCAGCTGGGAGCTGCAGGTGAGCACAGGGTGCTGCTGGCTGTGGGGCACGGCAGGGAAATGTTCCCTTTGTTCTCCCTTGGCTCCCAGCCTGCTCTGACCTCTGCAGCACCGCCGGGGATTGTCAGAAACCTGAGCTGATAAAACCCTTCAGAGCAGCCAGCCCCGGGCTGGATTTACAACGGGGGGGGTGTGCAGTTTTCCCCAGGAAATGTGGGGTTTTCTCTTGGAGAGGCTGGGCTGGAAGTGGCAGCCTCTTTCCTCGGAAGTGCTGCTTGCCCTGCTGTGGGTTTGTCTCTGCAACCACAGAGCCTCTCCTCAGAGGATGCCCCGGGTTTTCTGCATTCCCCCGTGGGCAGGGGCAGCTCTGGGGGTGCTTTGTGCCTCTGAAGGAGCAGGGGGAGCTGCCCCAGGGCTTAGTGAGGCTGGGAGTGGAGTCCCTGCTCTGGGTCAGGGCAGGTACAACCAGCAGAGCCTTGAGGGATTTGCTGGTGCCATTCCAAGAGGGCTGAATCTGTTCAGGGCTGCATCCTGCTTGCTCTGCCTGCCTTTGAGCTGGATGTTTGGGAAGGGAAGGCACAGGGAGGGCTCACTGCCAGCGCCTGTGGCTCGGCTCCCCTCTGTCCCTGCCCGCAAAGCCAGCATGGGTTTGGGCTGAGCAAAGGCAGCTGGGCTGAAAGGACTGACAGCTTGGAGCTCGCCTTGGCCTGGGGCCACGCAGGGATTGAGGCGTGGGGTCCCCCCCTGTGTCTGGCAGCCCTGGGCAGAGCCCTCCCCTGGCAGCAGCTCGGGAAATCCCAGCAGGGATGCAGAGGCCGCAGGAGAATTTCCATGGGTGGGGAGAGCTTCACTCCTCTGCAGAGGTTGTGTTTGCAGGAGGGGAACAGGATGGGGCTTAGAGCCCTCCATCCACGGTGATACCTGCTGATTCCTGCTTCCTCCTTCAGGCAGAGATTGTCAAGAGGCTGAGTGCCATTTGTGCCCAGATTATTCCCTTCCTGACGCAGGAGGTAAGGAGGAGGCAGGGAGTCAGATTGCTCTGGCTTCTTGGGAAGGGGCAAATCAAAGTCCAGCCTCTGAACCACGGCAGGTTTTGGGGAAGAAAACCATGCCTGGGCTGGAGGGGAGGGAGAAGGGGCTGTGCAGGGAAGGGTGAGGCAATGTGGAGCTCCCTCGGGGCAGGAGCAGGGTGTGACCACCCCGTGCTCTTCCTCCCCAGCACCAGCAGCAGGTCCTGCAGGCAGTGGAACGGGCCAAGCAGGTGACCATGGGAGAGCTCAACAGCATCGTCGGGGTGAGTTGCACTGCCTGGCTGGGGGCAAAGACTCTTCCCTGCCTGGGGGTTTGGGCCCTGCAGTGATGGGGGAAATTTTTAGTCTTTTAATACACCCTTTATTTTACTAGTTTGACACACTCATTTTTTACTATTTAAGGGTTTTTACTATTTTGATATACCCATTTTATACTATTTAAGGGGTTTTACTCTTTTGACACACCCATTTTATACTATTTAAGGGGTTTTTACCAGTTTGACACACCCGTTTTTTACTATTTAGGGGTTTTACTCTTTTGACACACCCAGTTTTTACTATTTAAAGAGTTTTACTCTTTTGACACACCCATTTTTTACTATTTAACACCCATTTGGTACTATTTTGATGCACCCCTTTTTTACTGTTTAAGGATTTTTACTATTTTGACACTTCCATTTTTTACTATTTAGGGGTTTTTACTATTTTGATACACCCATTTTCCTTTTTTTACTTTTTAAGGGTTTTTACTATTTTGATACAGACTTTTTTACTATTTAAGGGTTTTTACCAGTTTGATACACCCATTTTTTACTATTTAAGGGGTTTACTCTTTTGTATACCCATTTTTTACTATTTAAGGATTTTTACTAATTTGACACGCCCATTTTTTACTATGTAAGGCTTTTTACTAATTTGACACACCCATTTTTTTACTATTTTAAGCGTTTTTACTATTTTAATACACCCATTGGTGGTGAAAGGGATTTGCCACGGCGTGCTGAAGGTGTTGGGTGCCCTGTGGGACAGCCATGGCCTGGGGTCGTGTCTGCAGGGAGGGACTCAAGGATGGAAGAGGCAGCGGGTGGAAGGGGCACAGGAGGAAAACAAAGTCCAGAGGGAGAATAAAAGAGGCTGTGCTGAGCCTGCTGAACCCAGACAGGCCCAGGGGAAGGGGCAGGGGTGTGACCCAGCCTGTGCAGCCCCCAGAGCTCCGCTGCCCCCTCCCCATCCCTGTCCCTTTCTCATCTCATGAGCTTTGCATTGCAGCCCGCGGGGAGGGGAGGTGAGGGAGGGCCAGGCCTCCTCCACATGCAGGACCATTTGCTCTTTCTCTTTCAGCAGCAGCAGCTTCAGCAGCTCTCCCAGCACGCATCCCCCCTCCTGCTGGCACCCCAGCCCTCCAGCACGCAGCCCCCCAGCCTGAGCGGGGCCAGCTCGGGGCTCCTGGCCCTCTCGGGGGCACTGATGGCTCAGGTTCAGCTGGCCAAGGAGCACAGAGTGGCCCAGGATGGGGAGAACAGAGGTAAGGGGAAGAAGCACGGCTGGGTTAACCCTTGAAAGGCTGGGATGCTGTGCAGGGATGCTGCTCTGCCTCTTTGCTGAGGCTCCTGGCTGCTGCATCCCCGGGGATGGCAAATTCATGGAATGGAATGCCTGCAGCCCCAGGAGGCTGGCTGTGTTTGTGACTGCTCTGCAGTGATGCTGTGAGTGCAGCCCTGGCCCTGGGCAAGTGTTTGTGCACACACACAGCTCTCCCTGCTCCCCTGGGTGTTTCCAGTGCATGAGGCAGCTGGGAGATCCCCCACCACAAAAAAAATCCTCTCTTTTTACACCAAATACTTAAAGATGAGACTTTAAGGAAAATGCTGTTACAAGCCCCTGGTTGGTAGAAACTGTGACAGCCACAAGCCTGGGGCAAGGAATTCAGGAAGCAGAGCCTCATTGGGTGTGTTGTGCTGTGTAAATTACACTAATTCCTAGTCCAGATGGGCGCCTCCTCCTGTCAGGATCAGCGAGTGCCTTCCAAACATCATCAATATTTAATCATCGTTAAATCAGTGCTCTGAATGCTACTGGCAGGCCTGGGCCAAATGAATAACTGTGCCCAGCTCTGGCCTGTTGCACAAAGGAGGAGCTGCTCTGAGCTCAAGTCACCTTTTCAGAGCACAGGCATGGAGTGGTTGTGCTGAGAGGAGGCTAGGACAAGGAGAGAGGCTCTGTGGGATAGAAACAGGCAGCCAGATTTAGCAGGAGTGATGTTTCCCTGCACACTCCCCTGGGGAAGGTGCTGACTGAAATGCACTTGGGTCAGGACCCAAGAGCAGCAGCAAAGCCAGGCACTGGGTGGGGTTTGCTGCAGGTTCTCATGGTCTGGCTTGGCCTGCAGGATTTCAAGGTGGTGAAAAGAGCAGCAGGAAGCTGTTGGTGGCAGCTCTGCCCCCCCCTGCACACAGCTGTCTGCAGCTCAAATCCTGCCCGTGTTTCTTTAAGGATGGCTTCCACAAAGGAGGAAAACAAAGTCCAGAGAGACAGAGAGAGAATAAAAGCAGGCTGTGCTGTGCTGAGCCTGCTTAACCCTCAGAGCCCAGGCAGCCAGTACTTCTCTCAGCCTGGCTGTCTGGCTGTGGTGAGGGCCATTCCTTATTTAAAAAAAAAGGTTGAAATGCTCCATCTGTCTGGGGTTAATCCTCAGTGCTCAGCAATAGTTAGCCAGAGCTGGTGTGAGTCAAGCTGAGCCAGGGGTGCACAGGGCTGATGGCAGGCATCTGGTCCCACTCCAGAGCATGGCCTTGGAGCAGTGCCTACAGGAATCCCTCAGCTTCCCATCCCTGCCTGCCTCTTTTTGCCAGCAGGGACCTGGACTTGTTCTCTCTAAATGCTGGTGGATCTTTAGGAGCAAAAATCAGCCAGGGAACATTGCTGAGGGCCAGCCCACAGCCCTGTGCTTGGATTTGCAGTAAATGCCTGGCACTCCTTCCCTGGGCTCAGGGAAGTGGACCTGCTTTGCTGTGCATGTCCAAAAAGCCTCAGAGAGTTTCCAAGCAGGGCTTTTAGGCATGGCTTCCTAAGGAAATGGGATGGGTGTGATTCAGGGGATCTCAGCTGGCCAGCTCTCCCCTCCTGGGGCCTTTGGATCTGTTTTCATGTCTAGGGAAGGGATTTCAGAGCTGGGATAAGCTCTTGAAAGGAGATGGGTGGGTAGAGGTTCCCCTGCTTCCCTGAGGAGCACCAAAGTGCTGACCTCCCATCAGACAGCACAGAATCCACACTTCAGGTGGGCAGAGTGGGAAATCTGGTGTGATTTTTTTTGTTTGTTTTCTAAACCTGTGTCCTGCTGCTGTGCCCCTCCCTCCTTCCTGCCTGGGTATGAGGGGCACAGGCTTGGCATTAACAACCTCTCCCTGTCCTCCCCTCTGCTCTGCCATGGACCTGGGTGTTCTCCCTGCTGCTGCCTGCATCCAGAGCTCACCCCAAGCAGGGTAAGTTGTGACAGGCCAGTGGTCTCAGCTGGCCCTGATGGCATCTCCAGTGTGCTCCAAGCTGGCCACTGGCTCCTGGGAAGGGATGGGGCTGCTGGGTGAGCTTTGCTGGCCTGGGTGGGCTGTGTTTGCATCAGGATTTTGTAACTGAAGCTTCTGGGCCACCTCAATTCAGTCTTTGCTGATGCAAGGAGCTAAAGATCAAGGGCTGCTCCCAAAATAACCAGCTCTGTCCTTTTCAAGGAGTTTCCAGTTTAGGAATCATTCTGAACAGGTCTCAGAGCTCTCAGCCCCTCTGCAGTCCTTGGCTGCCCCCTCCCTTTTAGGATCCCCCCCAGTGCCAGAGCTGTGATTCCCTTCCCAAGCTCCACAGTAGCCCTGCAGAATCCAGGGTAGAGGCAGGGGAAGGAAGGGTTAATGATCTCTGCTGGGGAATTGCAGGCATTGATCTGTAGGAGAGGAGGAAGGAGAGGAGGTGTTTGTGATGCCATCACTGCCCAGGCACCCAGGAGCAGTCAGCTGCAGGGAGCCCTGGATGGGGCATCTCTGTCACCTTCTGGCTGCATTGTCACCAGTGTGGGGATGCCAGGGCACGTGTGACACCCCTGCAGCTGCCAGCAGCACCTGGGGGAGGGCTCTGCTTCCTGCTCAGCCCCATTCTGCTTCCAAAACCTTGTGGCAGGGTTGAGTTGAAGCAAACACAGCTCCAGTGGGGATTTTCTGCTCCACCCTGGCTCGTTGTCTCTGCAGGGCTGGATCTCCCTCGCTTGGCTTGGGGTTTTGGGGTTTTGGAGTCCTTCCCAGCATCCAGGGAGATGCTTTGGCAGGATGAGGTGGTCATGGAGCAGGGCCTGGCCCCACTGAGAGCTGAGGGGTGGCTGCCTGCCCTCACCGTGGCTCTTACACCTTCCTCTCCCTCTGCCTCAGAGCGTTTCTTCTTCCCCTGCCGAGAGCCTGCCGGACGAGGAGCGCACGGGGCTGAAGAGGAAGAGGGAGGAGAAGGAGCTGCCTGGGCATTCTGTGAGTGCCCCAAGGGCTGGGGAGGGGGCTGGGCAGCCCTGTGCCCACCCTTCTGCACAGGGCTGGTGTGCTGGGAGCAAGAACAAAGCAAATGAGGAGCCTCAGGGAGGCCCTTCAGCCCGAGGCTGGGTCACTGCCAGCAGGACGTGGCTGGTGTTGGTCCAGGGAGGGATGTGCAGGAGAAAATGGGTCACTCTGGGGTCCTGGGGCAGAACACAGAGCCTGCTCCAGCATCTCCCTGTCCTGACTGAGCCCTTCTGGGCTTCTCCCTCCTCACAGGACAGCGATGGGGACAAGAGTGACTACAACCTGGTGGTGGATGAGGTAAGCCCCTGGAGCCTGGCAAGGCAGCCTGCTCGAGCTGCAGTGGTTGGGTTTAGGACTCTGGTTCCCAGCTTTGGGGTTCTTTAGGCTGCAGCTTGTTGCTGCTGGGCAGCAGTGGCCAGCCAGGACACGTGCCAGCCCTGCTCCAGTGCGTTGTGCCAGCCAAGGCTGATTCCACTCCCACTGCTCTGGGAAGGCTGTGCCAGCCAGGGCTCAGCTTTGCCAGCCACAGGCTTGGCTCTGCTTCACAAATCCCCTTTCAGCCCCTCTGCTGCAGCATCCCATATAGGGAGGCTGATAAGCTGGGATGAGAGCTCCATGGAGCTGGGCTTGCTGCTGGCAGCTCCTGTGGGTGGAGGTGGCAGGAGCCTCATGGCACACCCTGGCCCTGCCAGCCCCAGGCCTGGAGCCCCTTCCTGCCCTGCCTGGCCCTGGAGCAGCCTCAGCTTTAACTCACCTCACTGAATTCCAGTCTTCTGCAATGGAACTGCCACATGCTTCTGGCACAGCCTTTCCTGACTGAGGCACACCTGACAGAACTTGATCCTCAGTCACCACTGTTCTTGGTAGAGAAGATGTTTTTGGGGATGTGCTTATTCCTTTCTTAGGAGACAGAGGGGAGAGAAAGATATGAAGTCTTTTTGTGCCACTTCCTAAGGAAATACAAGCCCTGAAAGGAAGATCAGGAGGAATTTCTGCAGCAAATGAGGCTTATGAAAGCTGCTCATTGTGCTGATAAAAAGTCACAGACCTGGTTGAATGGGAGTGCAAGAGCTGAGGGGTGGCCTTGCCTCTGAAATGGCAGCCCTGTCTCAGCTCCTCATGTGTGCTGATCCCCATCCCTCCTTGTGAGGGCATCCCTGGCCACCAGTGTCCTCTGAACCTGCTGTCACCTCTCATTTTATCCAAAGAGAAAAACCGAGGCCGTTTCTGATCCAGGGGAGCAGAACGCGGCACGGATGCTCCTCATTCAGACCGAGGGCACTGGTGGTGGTGCCCTCCTACACAGGGGGGTTCCCGCTTCCCACAGAGCTGTTCTCTCCCCAGGACCCGCCCTCGGAGCCGGGCAGCCCCGGCCGCCCCCCCAGCCGCCCGTCCCGCCGGGAGCTGCCCGGGAGCCCCGCGTCCGTCGGCTCCAGCGGGAGCACCGCGCCCGGCCAGCCCCGGGAGCAGAGCCCGGTGAGGAGCCCCGGGGCTGGGGGTGGGCTCTGGGGCCAGCAGCGTGGCCAGGAATTTCTCATTATGGCCAGTCAGGAATGCCATATACAGCCGGATAGGAATGCCAGGGGTTTGTGCCCACTGGGGACAGATCCGTGCCCTCGGGGCAGGGTGAGAGCTGCTGGGCACAGCACAGCTCTGCAGTGTTCTCCACCCACCTGCCTGCAGGATTCCCCAGAGCTGCTCAAAGCAATTGATTTTTCCTCCTTTTTTTTTTTTTTCTCTTGCCTCTGTGTTTTTTTTCTTTCTTCTTCCTTGCCAAGCACCAGTCCAGCACTCAGATTGAAACATCAGCATGTGGGAAGGGGGAGGGATGTTTCTGCCACTCCTTGGCCTCCCAGCCACCGCAGGGACCAAGTGATATGTCCCCCCATCTGGGGTCAGGAGCCAGCTGGGGGCTGTGGGCAGCAGCGAGCAGCAGCTCCCCAGCACAATCGGATTAGAGCAGACAAAGCGCCCTGAGCAATCTGCCAGCACAGCACGTAGCTTTTCTCTGTTATTAATTTTTTTTTTTTTTTTCTCCTTTGCTGGTGTCGACAAAATCCCCAGACAGAAAAAAAAGCAGAAGAAATAGGAGAGGCAGGCAGGGGAAAAAAAGAGCAAGGAATGAAATAGCTGTGGGGATTGGAGAGGCCAGTTCATGCCAAGCATCCTCTTGGTCCCAGGATGGGGATGGGGGTGTCCCCTCCATGCAGGAGGAATTTTGCTTGAGGGAGCAGCAGATGTGTCCGGTGCAGGGTTGGGGCAGTTTGGGGTGACCCAAAGCTTGCATGGGGCATTTGCAGCTGTGGGGAGAGCAGGGACATGCAAGGGGAAAAGGAGAGGGAGGGGACCTGGATGGCCAATCCTTGTCCAGCTCTATCCAGGAGCTCCTTCCACCCTGCAAGGTGGAGGCTGCTGCTCCCACAGCTGAAGCTGCTCTTCTTTCCTCTGCTGCACAGACCCACTCAGTGGCCAGCGCTGCCACCTCCAAGCCCTCCTCTTCCTCACCACCCCGTGACTCCCTCACGCCTGGCCCCGGACCCAGCTCGGCCATCGCGCTCCGGCCACCCCCGGCCAAGGTCCCCAGCACCGACAGCGTCAGTGAGTGTCAGGGACAGCATGGGGGGGTGCCAGTGTGTCCAGGGGGGGTCACCGAGTGTCCAGGAGGGTCAGTGAGTGACAGGGACAGCGTGGGGGGTGTCACTGTCCAGGACAGCATGGGGGAGGGTGGTCAGTGAGTGTTCCGGGGTGACACTGAGTGGCCAGGACAGCACAGGGGGTGTCAGTGAGTGTCCAGGGGTGTCACTGAGTGTCCAGGACAGCACATGGCCTGCTCTGCTCTGCTCTGGTGGGATGGGATGGAGGGATTCAGGACCCTGTCTGCCACCAGCAGAGCTGGCAGGGCCATTGTGCTGCACAAGATCAGAGCTATGAACCATGGCCAAGAGGAGCCCCTCTGCCATTGCCACACACCTGCTGAGCTTGGACCTGCCGAGGCTGGTGGTTGGGGTAGAGCAGGGGTTTTATCTCTTTTTCTCTGTTGAATTGTCATTTTGGTGGGGCTGCACGAAGCTGGGTGCTTCAGGGCTTGGCTGTGGGGGCTGGAGGGGGTGGCTGTGCAATCACCAGGTGTCCCCCCCTCTCCCCCGGGTGACGCCAGGGCCAAGCCACAGCTCTCTCCTCGTGCAGCTCTCCGCAGCCCCCTGAGCTCCTCCAGCCCCTTCACGTCCTCCCTGGCCATGGTGCCCCACGCCACCCCCAGGCTCTGCATGGGCATCCACCTGTCAGTGCCCCAGGCCAGCAGCACGCTGCTCCACGGCCGCTCACCCGTGGTGAGTCACTGAGGGAGGGGGACTGGGTGTGCTGGCTCTGCTGCCTGTCCCCTGGGCACCATCTGGGGCTTCAGCTGGCCTTGCGGCCATAGGAAGGGCTCCCTTGCACAGGTGGTGGGATGTGGGGCTGGTGGAATCTTCAGAGAAGCCTCTGCTGGTTCCGCTGGTGTTTGTGGGAACCCATTTTGGCCTTTGTCAGTGCATGGGAGGACACAGCGAGCAGGGAGCTTGCATAGAGCCAGGCTGGGCTGGTCCCAGGGTGTGCAGGGAAAGGCCAGAGCACAGTTTTGGTGTCCTCTGCTCTGCTCCTCATGTGCCCTTTGCTTTGTGCAGGTGGTGTTTGAGTCTCACCCTCACCTGAGGGCCTCCACCCTCTCCTCTTCACTCCCCTCAGTCCCTGGAGGGAAACCGTAAGTGGCTGCAGGGAGGGTGGGGGCAAGGGGCTGAGGTGGGTGCTGGCAGCATCTCCCTCCCAAGGGCTCACCTGAGGGGGAGCTGCTCTCCAATCCTGAGTCCAGAGCTGCCATTTCATTCCTGGCAGCTGGAGCTGGGTAATTAAACCTCTCATTAGCCAGCGCTTAATGGGCACCTTCCACCTTTTGGCTTGGGCACCTTCCACCTTGGCCTGAGCATGGCTAACAGAGAGATCACCTCCTGCCCTCGGGCATCACACAGGAGTTGTTCAGGCTTCTCCTCTGCTCCCTTCCAGTGCCTTCTCCTTCCATGACCTCTGACTTGAAACCAGGCTGGATGGGGGCTATGCTGGAGGAGGGCATGTGGTGGCTTCTGGGGGGGAATTTGGGCTCTGTGGACAAGCTGGGGGCAGCAGGGAGCAGAGCCTGGGGGGAAGCTGGGCTGTGCTTGTTGTGTGCCCAGCTGGCATCGCTGGGTGTGTTCTGCTCATGGCTCTGACTCCAGACTGTGCTGCCTGTGTTGGACCTGTGTGGCAGCAGCCCCTGTCCATGAAGGATCCTGCTCTGTTTCTCAGTGCTCTGCTCCCTCCCAGTGCCTTCTCCTTCCATGTCCTCTGCCTCCAAACCATACTGCCTGTGCTGGACCTGGGTGGCACCTGCCCACGCAGGATGCTGCTCTGTTTCTCAGTGCTCTGCTCCCTTGCAGTGCCTACTCCTTCCACGTCAGTGCAGACGGGCAGATGCAGCCGGTGCCTTTCCCCCCCGACGCCCTGCTGGGCTCGGGCATCCCCCGGCACGCGCGGCAGCTGCACACCCTGAGCCACGGCGAGGTGGTCTGTGCTGTCACCATCAGCAACTCCACCAGACACGTCTACACCGGGGGCAAGGGCTGCGTCAAGGTCTGGGACGTGGGGCAGCCGGGCACCAAGACGGCCGTGGCTCAGCTGGACTGCCTGGTGAGGAGGAGGAGGAGGATCAGAAATGCCTTTGGGCTGGGGCTGGCAAGGGGAATGTGCCCCTGCTGCAGTGGAGGGGCCAGAGGGGCCTTTCCCAGCTGCAGTGGGAGAAGGAGAAGTGTCTCCTGCAAGGCCCTGTGTGCTCACCATGTCCTCCTTGCCTTGCCGTGCTGCCTGTCCCCCCTGTTCAGAACCGTGACAACTACATCCGCTCCTGCAAGCTGCTCCCCGACGGCCGCAGCCTGATCGTGGGAGGGGAGGCCAGCACCCTGTCCATCTGGGACCTGGCAGCCCCCACGCCCCGCATCAAGGCTGAGCTCACCTCCTCTGCCCCCGCCTGCTACGCCCTGGCCATCAGCCCTGACGCCAAAGTCTGCTTCTCCTGCTGCAGCGACGGCAACATCGTGGTCTGGGACCTGCAGAACCAGACCCTGGTCAGGTGAGTTTGGGCCAGGGGCTGCAGGGCAGCACTGCTGGGGACTCCTCGGGCCAGGATCCCCTCAGTCCCTGCAGCGTGTCCCTGCCTGTCCCTGTGTGTAACCCTGGCCATGGGACAGTGCCCGTCCTTGCACTCCTCACTGCTGCCCTGCCCACGCTCCGTGCTGCAGGTGCTGCCTGCCCTGCCAGCTGTGCCCTCTCCCTCTCCATCCCCCTCTTTCCCAGGCAGTTTCAAGGCCACACAGACGGTGCCAGCTGCATTGACATCTCTAACTATGGCACCAAGCTGTGGACAGGGGGCCTGGACAACACCGTGCGCTGCTGGGACCTGCGGGAGGGCCGGCAGCTGCAGCAGCACGACTTCAGCTCCCAGGTAGGGCTGGAGCCCTCTGGCAGCACCCTGGAGCCAGCTGGCACCTGCTGCTGGGCCACCGTGTGAGCCTGTGTGTCCCTCCAGATCTTCTCCCTGGGCTACTGCCCCATGGGAGAGTGGCTGGCCGTGGGCATGGAGAGCAGCAACGTGGAGATCCTGCACGTCACCAAACCCGACAAGTACCAGCTGCACCTCCACGAGAGCTGTGTCCTCTCTCTCAAATTCGCCTCCTGTGGTAGGCAAGGGCCCTTTGTTCTGCCTGGGCTGTGGATAGCCTCAGATTTATCCCTGTGGTTTATCCCCTGAATGGTGTCCCAGGGGAGAAACCACAGGGATAAATGCTGACACCCACTTTGTCTCCTGTCCCAGGGAAGTGGTTTGTGAGCACGGGGAAGGACAACCTGCTCAACGCCTGGAGGGCACCCTATGGAGCCAGCATCTTCCAGGTGGGCTGAGGAATCTGTGCAGGGCAATTGTCGTGGCTCCAGGCACCAGCCCTGCTCTCACCTCCTGCCCTCTCACTCACAGTCTAAGGAGTCCTCGTCAGTCCTGAGCTGTGACATCTCTGTCAACGACAAATTCATCGTTACGGGCTCTGGTGACAAGAAGGCCACAGTCTATGAGGTGGTTTACTGACTCCTGTCACCATCAGGAATGGGGACACACCTTGCCCAAAGCCACCATGGCTCACAGAGGCCTCCAGTGCTGGACCTGCCCTCCTGCAGCTCTACTTTCCCTCTTCCTCCACTGCTTTCTACACCAACCAAGGCTCCAGGCCCATCCTCCTGCCCTGGTTCCTGCAGGAGGTGAGGGCTGGGTGTAGCCTGGCAGCCCCTAAGGCTGGGCAAGGGCTGGCTGGACATTCTGGGTTCTGTCTGTCCTTCAGGCTGGCTGCACAGGGAGCTGGACAAAGCCTCAGAGTGTGTGTCTCCTGAGTTACTGCTACTGACTTAACAGCACCCATTTTCTACTGCAGAAACAGCTGTAAATTATCAGTAAAGAAATGTATTTAACTGTTTTCAATCCCTTACTAATAAAAATGAACAAAAGAAGGGCTGGGCTGCCAGTTGTGCCAAGGGCTGGGCTCTGAAGGGTGTCCTGGGGGCTGCTTTTGGCCAGCAGCACAGGGCAGGACGCTCCCAGCATGGCACAGGTGTGGCTGCTGGCCTGCCACGGCAGCCCCAGCTCCAGCCACGCTCTGTGGTGCCTGTGGTGAGCTGTGGCTGGGGGCAGGAGCCCAGAGCAGCTGCCTCACCGCAGCCCTTGGCAGCCCCGGGCTCCTGGGAGCAGCCCTGCTTGCCCACGGCAGTGCTGGCAGGCAGCCAGACCGATAAGGCAGGCGCTGAGTGCTTGCATCTCATTTCCTTCACAAACCACTTCCTCCAGGGCTGGCCTCGCCTCTCCCCCACACCCACAGAGCCCGAGGCTGCTCCACTGGGCCATGGCAGAGCCAGCACCACGCTGTGCCCACGCTGCTGCTCCTGCTCCTCAGCAGGGCCAGCGATGGGCTCTGCCCACTGAGGAGCCCCCCTCAGACCCTCCTCAGCACAGGAAAGGAGCAGCAAGTTGTGACCAAAAGGGACAAGGTTCCTGCTGTGGTGTCACCCCCTCCCACCTGGGTCCATCCCACCCACACAGAGCATCGAGGGTACTGCCCAGGACAAGGCACAGCTGCCTTTTTTTTTTTGTTTGTTTTTATTATTAAATACACCCTGGGAGGCACAGAGGGAAGTGAGGCCGGAGCCCATCCACCCTGGCAGGCCCAGAGCCTTAAACAAATAAAAACCCCACAACAAAAAGTTAAAAAACAAAAATTAAAAAAAGCACCCAAACAAAACCCTAACAATGCCAGACCTCCCCCCCCATCTCCAACTCCCACAGTCTAGATTTAGAAAGAAACCCACAAAGAACAAAACAAGGAGAAAGTCCCCAGGAAATCCACCCCGAGCAGCAGCCTGCACCATGCCTGGCCACGGTCCCAGGGCCACCTCCACCCCTCTCCTCTCTCCTCCAGCTGGGATGCCACAGCCACTGGCTGCACGTTCTTTGGGAAGTCAGCAGCAGGGCAGGTAGAGTCCACTGTCCATCCCCGTGGACAGCTGCCTGTCCTGCAGTTGGCACCTCTGGGGCTCAGTAAATGATCTCATAAACTGTGGCTTTCTTGTCCCCTGAGCCCGTCACGATGAACTGGTCGTCCGTGGAGATGTCACAGCTGAGGACTGAGGAGGTTTCCTTGGACTGCAGAGAACAGGGGGAAGCACAAACAGCAGCCTCAGAGCAAGGTCCCAACCCTCCCCTCCTTGGGGAGGCTGCAGGGGTGAGTTATGGGGCTGGCACATAATTAGAGCTGGGTTGTGCTGGGCAGCTCGTGGCAGCCTCAGCCCAGGAACCCCCAGCCCTCACCTGGAAGATGCTGGCTCCGTAGGGTGTCCTCCAGGCGTTGAGCAGGTTGTCCTTCCCCGTGCTCACAAACCACTTCCCTGTGCAGGGACAAAACAGCCTCGTGTCACCTCAACAGAGCCAGCAGCAGATCCTGCCCAGGCTGTGAAACACACAGAGAGAGGCAGCCAAGGGAACACAGAGAGGAGTTTGGCTCCAGCAGCCAGCACTGCTGCAAGAGGGATGGACACCTCTTCTCTGACCATCACCACCAGGACAGGGCTGGCTACCAGAACAAATGCTTGCCCCCAGTGCAACGAGCCCTGTGACACACAGACAGAAGTAGAGGTGGCATCCATGAGGCTGCAGAGCAAGGGGGGGCCAGGAGAGGTTTGCCTACCACAGGAGGCGAATTTGAGAGAGAGGACACAGCTCTCGTGGAGGTGCAGCTGGTACTTGTCGGGTTTGGTGACGTGCAGGATCTCCACATTGCTGCTCTCCATGCCCACGGCCAGCCACTCTCCCATGGGGCAGTAGCCCAGGGAGAAGATCTGGAGGGACACACAGGCTCACACGGTGGCCCAGCAGCAGGTGCCAGCTGGCCCCAGGGTGCTGCCAGAGGGCTCCAGCCCTACCTGGGAGCTGAAGTCGTGCTGCTGCAGCTGCCGGCCCTCCCGCAGGTCCCAGCAGCGCACGGTGTTGTCCAGGCCCCCTGTCCACAGCTTGGTGCCATAGTTAGAGATGTCAATGCAGCTGGCACCGTCTGTGTGGCCTTGAAACTGCCTGGGAAAGAGGGGGATGGAGAGGGAGAGGGCACAGCTGGCAGGGCAGGCAGCACCTGCAGCACGGAGCGTGGGCAGGGCAGCAGTGAGGAGTGCAAGGACGGGCACTGTCCCATGGCCAGGGTTACACACAGGGACAGGCAGGGACATGCTGCAGGAACTGAGGGGATCCTGGCCCGAGGAGTCCCCAGCAGTGCTGCCCTGCAGCCCCTGGCCCAAACTCACCTGACCAGGGTCTGGTTCTGCAGGTCCCAGACCACGATGTTGCCGTCGCTGCAGCAGGAGAAGCAGACTTTGGCGTCAGGGCTGATGGCCAGGGCGTAGCAGGCGGGGGCAGAGGAGGTGAGCTCAGCCTTGATGCGGGGTGTGGGGGCTGCCAGGTCCCAGATGGACAGGGTGCTGGCCTCCCCTCCCACGATCAGGCTGCGGCCGTCGGGGAGCAGCTTGCAGGAGCGGATGTAGTTGTCACGGTTCTGAACGGGGGGGACAGGCAGCAGGGCAAGGCAAGGAGGACATGGTGAGCACACAGGGCCTTGCAGGAGACACTTCTCCTTCTCCCACTGCAGCTGGGAAAGGCCCCTCTGGCCCCTCCACTGCAGCAGGGGCACATTCCCCCTTGCCAGCCCCAGCCCAAAGGCATTTCTGATCCTCCTCCTCCTCCTCCTCACCAGGCAGTCCAGCTGAGCCACGGCCGTCTTGGTGCCCGGCTGCCCCACGTCCCAGACCTTGACGCAGCCCTTGCCCCCGGTGTAGACGTGTCTGGTGGAGTTGCTGATGGTGACAGCACAGACCACCTCGCCGTGGCTCAGGGTGTGCAGCTGCCGCGCGTGCCGGGGGATGCCCGAGCCCAGCAGGGCGTCGGGAGGGAAAGGCACCGGCTGCATCTGCCCGTCTGCACTGACGTGGAAGGAGTAGGCACTGCAAGGGAGCAGAGCACTGAGAAACAGAGCAGGATCCTGCGTGGGCAGGTGCCACCCAGGTCCAGCAGAGGCAGTATGGTTTGGAGGCAGAGGACATGGAAGGAGAAGGCACTGCAAGGGAGCAGAGCACTGAGAAACAGAGCAGGATCCTTCATGGACAGGGGCTGCTGCCACACAGGTCCAACACCGGCAGCACAGCCTGGAGTCAGAGCCATGAGCAGAACACACCCAGCGATGCCAGCTGGGCACACAACAACCACAGCCCAGCTTCCCCCCAGGCTCTGCTCCCTGCTGCCCCCAGCTTGTCCACAGAGCCCAAATTCCCCCCCAGAAGCCACCACATCCCCTCCTCCCCCAGCACCGCCCCCCCAGCCCAGCCCCACTTACGGCTTGCCCGAGCTCCCCACTTGCATGCCGGCCACCAGCCCTGGGACGCGCATGTGGGGGTGCGGGTCGTAGCCCACCTGCAGGGGACAGTGGGGTGAGGGTGGCTCACACTCTGTGACCCCACAGCCCCACGGGGACGAGCTCACTCACCAGGGGCGAGCGCCCGTAGCCCCCGGCGGCCGCGGCCCCGTTGAGCTGCGGGGACATGAGGTGCAGGCTGGCGTAGGCGCCGCTCCCCGGCCACGTCCCCGTTGACAGCAGGGTGGGCCAAGCCAAAGGCGGCTGAGTAGGGGCTCTGCACTCCCAGAGGATTCCTCAGGCCCAGGGCTGCTGGGGGAGAGGCAGAGTGAAGAGATGGGGCCCTGCAGACAGAGCTTGGAGACCCATCCAGGTCCCAGTGGGGCCAAGCTCACCCAGAGGGTCCACGGGGACCTTGGCAGCGGTGGGGCGAAACTGCTGGGCACTGCTGGAGCCTGGCAGGGTGTCACCCTGGGAGGTGGGCGTGCTGGACTTCAGGCTGGGTGTTCCTGCCTTCTCCACCTGCCAGGAACAGAATGGGGAGGTGGCAACTGCACCACGCCCCTGCCAGGGGGTCCCTTTGGCTCACCCTCATTGACAGCCCAGCCCAGCCAGTGCTGAAGGGTCTGTGGGACCTCTCTGCCCCTCCAGCACTTTGCCCCGTGAGTTTGGAGGTGGGGGGACCCATGGGTTTGGAGGCGGGGGGACCCATGGCCACTCTGTGAGCTGAGCCCAGCAAGGACACAAGCACAGCCCCAGGTGAGTCACACGTACCGTGGCTGCATCCTTGCTCCGAGATGGGGATGTGCTGCTGGAGGAGGCCATGGAGGTCGGGCTGAGGGGCACGGCCTCCTTCCTGCCCAGCGGGACCTTCTCCACCCCGTTCTCCCGGGACGAGTAGGAGTGGACGCTGTGCGGGGAAGAGGGGTCCTGGGGAGGGAGGAAAATCAGCAGGGAGCAGAGCAGGCTGGACAGCAGGGATGTCCCAGGTTATGGGGATCTGGTGGCTCAAGCAAGGGCCAGGCTGCCAGCTTGGATCCTGGGGCTCACTGCTGCCACTGGCACCTCCCTGTGATGCCCACCTCTGCCTGGAGCAGCCTGTTAGTCCTACCCTCGGGGATGGACAGCACAAACTGACCCCACAGCCCTCCCAGTGTCCCAGCACACTGACCCCAGACCCCTCCCAGTGTCCCAGCACACTGACCTCATCCACCACCAAGTTGTCCTCACTTTTGTCTGCATCGCTGCCCTGAAACGCAGAGCACGGTTGGAGCCAGAGGGGCTGCAGCCACCCTCACTCCTGCCTGCCAGGCAGCTCCACTCCTCACCCCACAGGGGAGGATGGGGTCACCCCAAGCCCCCCAGCCCTGGGCTCACATAGTCTGTAACAAAATCCTTCTCCTCCACCTTCCTCTTCTTGCTGCTGCTCAGGTACTCGGCGATGGCTCGTGCGCGCTCCCCGTTCGACAGCGCCAGGGAGCTCTGGGTGAGGGACAGTGCCAGTGGCTGGGGGTGCTCTGCCCAGCTCCTGGCAGGGCTGCCTCCAGGAGCATGGAGTGCCCCAGCCCAGCCCTGCGTCCTGAGCACAGCTGGTGCCACCACAGAATGGTGCAAGAGAAGAGAAATGCACTTACAGGGCCGGGGTCTCGGTCTGTCGCTGTGGCAACGCAGAGGAGCAGCAGGAGGAGGAGGAGGAGGAGGAGGGGTGGAACACTGTGTCACCACCAAGAGCCCCCCAGGAATGCCACCCACTTCACCCATGGCTGCTGGGGCGTTCACAGCAGGGCCAGACCAGCACAACAGCAGCAGGGTGGTCCCAGACCCTTCCCCACCAGCAGGGTGGTCCCAGACCCTTCCCCACCAGCCCACCTCACCCCCCTCCCACGAGGGTGCTGGTCACTGGAGGATGTTCCCACCCAAACCCCCTGCAGCTGCAAGCCCCCTGCCCCTCCAGCCCAGCTGGCAGCCCTGAGGCATGGACAGGTACCCCCAGCCCAGGGAAGTGCCCAGGTAAGAAGGGCACAGGGAGCAGAGGGAGCCCCAGACAGCATCATTGTTCCCAGGTTCACTCAGATCCCCTCAGCCACCCCAAGCTCTGCCTCCCTGCCATGGTATCCATGTCCTCAGTGGCCACACCGTGCGCCAATATTCAAATCTCAGCATTAATTGGTTTGACCACCAAACTCCCCCCAAAAAAATCACTTCCTTTTCAAGCCAGGACACTCCCCCACACTCACCCCTGGGCTCTGTGTCATGGACTCCTCTGTCATCCTTGGCAAGGAGCTGGGCCTGGGCCCCCAGTGCCCCCGAGAGTGCCAGCAGCCCCGAGGCACTGCTGATGCCAGCCAGGCCAGCGGGCTGCATTCCAGAGGGGTGGGGGGTCAGCGGGATGGGGGGAGCGTGGTGGGAGAGGTGCTGGGTCTGCAGCTGGTGCTGGAGAGGAGAGGGGAGGGCAGAGTCAAAGGGCTGTGCCAGGACAGCTGCTGGGCAAGTGAGGGGCAAGAGGCAGCCCTGGGACAGTCAGCAATGGGGTCTGGGTGTGGGGGAGCAGGGCATGCACCCACGGTGTCCCCAGGAATGTCCTGGGGGCCACCCCATCCCTCCCACCAACCCCTCCCACCCTGGGCTGGATGTGGGACCTGCTGCAGTCTCCAGGGAACAGTTGAGTGGGGATGGTGGTGCCCCCCTCCACCCAGGGTGTCAGGACACAGTGACACACACCAGCCACCACCCCCACCCCAAACTGCATCTCCTGCACCCCGAGTGCTGCTGGCAGCCCCAAACCAGCCTGGTTTGCCTCTCTCCTCCTCTCCATTCAGCTGCACCAGGGGCAGGGCTGCAGCCAGGGGCAGGAGAGGGGCTCAGGCCAGGGATGGCAGGAGCCTGGGAGGTGGCAGCATGCCAGAGTGGCCCTGCAGAGGCGGGCAGAGGGTTGACGTACCCCGATGGCCGCGTTCAGGTCGGTCATAGTCACCTGCTTCGCTCGCTCCACAGCCTGGACCACCTGCTGCTGGTGCTGTGGGGACACAACACAGGGGCTGGGGCAGGCTGGGGCAGCCTGGTTCCTTTCCCTGGGCCCCACAGGAGCTCTGCACACCTGGCTGGGCCCGAGGGCTCACCCACCTCCTGAGACAGGAACGGGATGAGCTGGGCGCAGATCACGTTGAGCCGCTTGGCGATCTCCGTCTGCCAGGGGAGGAGAGAGACACAGAGCCCATCAGGGCCACCCTGAGGGACCCCAATGCTGCCAGCAGAGCCCCCTCACCATGGGGGTGAGGGCAATCTCAGGGTACTGACACCCAGCTCAAGGGCTGCTCAGCAGAAACACCCTGGGGTGACAATTCCTGTTCATAACAACACCTCCTTCAAACCCAGCGCACTCCATCCCCACCCTGAGAGCCCTGGGATGGCTTCCAGCTCCTCCCTGGCAGGGACATGAAACCCCCCAGGCCCATGGCACCGAGGCCAGGCCTGAGCAAGCCCCCAGCCCAGCAGCCCCGGTCCCTGCAGGCTCCCCCTGCCCTCCAGGGCAGCCTCCATGGCACCTCACCCGCCCCTTGCTGCCCTCCCAGCCCGGAGGAAGCCCTGGAGAGGTGCTCCCCTTCCAGCTGCTGTTTTTCTGCAGCACTCGAGTGCCGCCGGCAATCAAGAGCTCAGAGTGTGGGGAGGGAGAGCAGCGTCGTGCTGTGCAGTGCCACGCTCATGTGGCATCCCCCTGCCATCTTCCAGGGCCTCACAGCATCCCCTGCCAGCTTCCAGAGCCCCCTGTTCCTATGGCACCCCCTGCCATGGGACAGAACTGAGCCCTGGATTTCCCTGCCAGGACCTTGGGCACACCTCAGGGACAGAACTGAGCCCTGGATTTCCCTGTGGGCACATCTCTCACACCTCAGGGACACAAGTGACCCCTGGATGTCCCTGCCAGGACCTTGGGCACATCTCCCATGCCCAGCTGAGTGCCAGGGTGAGGGGGCACGGCTGGGGTGGGCACACAGAGCCAGGGACCCTCCCTGCTGCCCTCCAGAGCAGCTGCTCTCCTCCTGCCAGCCCCAAAGCACAGAAACAAATCTGGCACCTGCCCTCACTTCCTCTGAGGAGGGGAAGAAAAAAAGAGAAAGAAAAGAAAGGAAGAGGAGGGAGGAGCAGGGGGGAGCGAGGAGATTTGGCAGCCGGCAGTTCTGGGAAGGATTTAGCTGTCTCCCGGGGCCGGCAGTGATGGATTCTCTTCCCTAATGCACTGATGGGCAGCAGCTCCTTGGGGAGAGCTGCCTCCAATTCACTCGCACTCGTTAATGTGCAATTTACTGGCACTTTAACGCTCTCAGCATGAAAAACGATCGCGCTGTTTGCAGCCCCCCCCTCGGCCACCAGCACCGGCGTCGCCTCCCCTCCGGCTCTCGGTGAGCGAGTCCAAGGCCAGGCAGATTCGGGGAGGTGCTTTTATAGACAGCTACAGGCCCCTTTCCACGCCAAAAACAAAGCAACAATAAAAAAAATTTAAAAAAAAAATTAACGTCTCCTGCTCGTTCTTGTTTTGATCCTCTCCTGCCAAGGCTGGGGCTGCCTGCAGAGCTGCAGCAGCACAGGCAGCCCCCAGCCCCATTTCCCCTAGAGCAAACCCCAAACCTTGGCCCTTGGTGATGAGCACCTGGGGACAAGGGACACAGCAAGGACAGAGGTACAGCACAGCCAGACCCCAGCCTCATTTCCCACCAAACAAATCCAGAGAAAACCCCAAACCTTGACCCTTGGTGATGAGCACATGGGGACAAGGGACACAGCAAGGACAGAGGCACAGCACAGCCAGCCTCCAGCCCCATTTCTCCTGAAACAAACCCAAACCAAAACCCCAAACCTCAGCCCCATTTCCCCCCCAAAAACCCAGAGAAAACCCCAAACCTTGGCCCTTGGTGATGAGCAGCTGGGGAGCCCCTGGGGACAGGGAGCACAGGAAGGACAGAGGTACAGCACAGCATGGCCTCAGCTTCATCTCCCCCAAAAAAAACCCAGACCAAAACCCCAAACCTTGGCCCTTGGTGATGAGCACATGGGGACAAGGGACACAGCAAGGACAGAGGCACAGCACAGCCAGACCCCAGCCTCATTTCTCCCTAAACAAACCCAGAGCAAAACCCCATACCTCAGCCCCATTTCCCAATGGGGCCTCAGCTCCATTTCCCCCCAAACAAACCCAGAGCAAACCCCACACTTGGTCCTTGGTGATGAGCACCTGGGGACAAGGGACACAGCAAGGACAGAGGTACAGCCCATTTTCCCCCAGAGCAAACCCATAGCAAAACCCTACACCTCAGCCACATTTTGCCCCAAAGAAACCCAGAGCAAAACCCCAAACTTGGCCCTTGGTGATGAGCACATGGGGACAAGGGACACAGCAAGGACAGAGGCACAGCACAGCCAGACTCCAAACCCATTTCCCCCCAAAAACACCCAGAGCAAAACCCCAAACCTCAGCCCCATTTCCCAATGGGGCCTCAGCTCCATTTCCCCCCAAAAAGACCCAGAGCAAACCCCACGCCTTGGCCCTTGGTGATGAGCACCTGGGGACAGGGGGCACAGCAAGGACAGAGGCACAGCACAGCCAGACCCCAGCCCCATTTTCCCCCATACAAACCCAGAGCAAAACCCCAAACCTTGGCCCTTGGTGATGAGCACCTGGGGACAGGGGGCACAGCAAGGACAGAGGCACAGCACAGCCAGACCCCAGCCCCATTTTCCCCCATACAAACCCAGAGCAAAACCCCAAACCTTGGCCCTTGGTGATGAGCACCTGGGGACAGGGGGCACAGCAAGGACAGAGGCACAGCACAGCCAGACTCCAACCCCATTTCCCCCCAAAAACACCCAGAGCAAAACCCCAAACCTCAGCCCCATTTCCCCCCAAAAAGACCCAGAGCTAACCCCACACCTTGGCCCTTGGTGATGAGCACCTGGGGACAGGGGACACAGCAAGGACAGAGGCACAGCCCATGGCCATGCGGGCTCTGGGGCAGCCAGCAGAGCTCAGGACCCGCCTGTGCCCGAGAGCAGGGCAGGGTTTGGGGGAAGGGGAGGCGGGACAGAGCCCCCAGGGCAGCGCTGAGCCGGTTCCCGTTCTGCTCTCACACAATGGCCGCTGGCTGTCAGAGCACACTCGGGGCCCTTGTTAAAAGTGCCGACAGCTCCCTGGCCAGCGGCCAGCGGCACCTGGGGCTGGCAGAAAACACAGCCTGAGAGGGCTGGGGGGGAACAGCAGCCAGAGGAGAGCAGCACGCAGCTCTCCAGGGCCGGGCAGACCCTGGGCCAGGCTGCCCCAAGCCCCGAGGAGCTCCTGTCCACCCTGGTGGGGAGGATGAAAACACCACGGAGCCAGCACAGCGATGAGAGGAGGGGGCAGAACCCAGAACCCCTTCTCATCCTCCAGAGGAGACCAAGGGCTCAAGGGTCTCAGAGACAGGAATGACCCCAGAACTGTCCCAGGGACAGAACCAGCCCCAGAACTGTCCCAGAGACAGAAATGACCCCAGAGCTGTCCCAGAGACAGAACTGACCCCAGAGCTGTCCCAGAGACAGAACTGACCCCAGAACTGTCCCAGAGACAGGAATGACCCCAAAACTGTCCTAGGGACAAAACCGACCCCAGAACTGCCCCAGGGACAGAACCGACCCCAGAGCTGTCCCAGAGACAGAACTGACCCCAGAACTGCCCTCACAAGGGCAGCCTCAGCAGAGATGCCAGGGCAAGGAGGGCATCCCAGAGGGGCAGAACACCCTCCCAGCGGGCACAGAGCTGGCAGGAGTGGCTGACATGCCGCCCTGGCATGGGGACAGGGCCAGCACTGCCCTCCCGTGCAACAGTTGGCGTCGGCGGGCGCGGGGTGGGCAGGAAGGCGGCGGCGCCTCCTCGCCAGGCTCCTCCGCAGCCTCTTTAAAAATAGATGAGGAGAAACCTTCTGTCTCAGAGCAGCTGGTGTGACCCGGAGCTCGGCTCAGGGGAGGAAGGGAGGGAGGGAGGGAGCTGAGGAAGGGAGGGAGGGGAAGCAGCGAGGGAGGATGCGCAGCGCTGAGCCCCCGGAGAGCCCATCCTGCACCCAGCCCACAAAACAAACCCTCCTTTCTCCTCAGAATGCTCCTCAGCCCCGGCCCACTTGTAAAGGTGTGGATCCAGAGCCCCTCAGCCTGCTCTGACCCTGCAGCCCACCCTGCCCTGAGGAACAAACCAGTCTCCTTCACAACACTCACAACCGGCGTGCTGCAAGCACAAATCCGCCACCACCCCTCTCTGCCTGACACCACAACAGCATCACAGCGCAGGCAGGGCACCCTGAACCCAAAACCAGAGCACAGACCTGTGTGGGGACCTAAGGAGGCACCACAGCCCAGGCAGGGCACCCTGCACCCAAAACCAGAGCACAGACCTGTGTGGGAAGCTAAGGAGGCAGCCAAGGCCATGGCACAGCGCAACACAAAGCACAGGGAAGAGGACACATCCCCCATAAACACTGAACTTCCTGGGCTGCAGCAGGGAGCAGCTTCCCATGTTCTCTGTGGGGACAGCCCTGAAGAGCCCAGGTGGCAAAATGGGGCCGGGGAGCTGGGACCAAGGAGGTGGAGAGAGCTCCAAACCCAGCCAGGCTCACCTGTTTGTGCATCTCGATGTTCAGGCCATAGGACATCTCGTAGTACTGTGAGGGAGAGAAATCAGCATCAGCTCAGCTCTGGAGACCAGGGCAGCTCCCAGGCAGAAAATCCTCTGTGGTGCTGGCACAGCAGCTCAGCCTGGCCACAAACAGCTGTGGTGTGGCCAGGCCATGGGGACAGCAGGGTCCCCAGCTCCTCTCCAAGGAGCAGAGGTGGCTCTGGCACAGCAGAGGTGGCCCTGGCACAGCACAGGGGTCTGTGGCACAGCAGAGGTGGCCCTGGCACAGCAGAGGTGGCTCTGGCACAGCAGAGGTGGCCCTGGCACAGCACAGGGGTCTCTGGCACAGCACAGGGGTCTGTGGCACTCAGCTGCAGCCCACAGGATGGACACAGCCCTCCCAGGACTCCTCCAGGAATGGGGACAACCCGCACAGGAGCAGATTTGCCACCACAAGCTGAGGCAGAACGTCCTGCTCCAACATCATGGCTCCTTTTGGGGGAAAACCAGACAGGAACAGCCACAAAACCAGATCTCAGGGCCTGGCCACAGAACCCAAAAGCAAAGGGAAGGCAAAGCATCCCTGCATGTCCTTTGATGGTTCAGAGGAGATCCCACACCACCCTCCTCCTTTCAGGTGGAGCTCACTAACCATGACATAATGACGCTGGATTTCTGTTTTTTCTGTTGCCAGCTTTTCACATTCTAACTTCAAGCTGTGAAAATAAAGAGGAGAGAGAGGGAGAAGGAGCAACACCCCCCCTTGGTCCTCCCAAGCGAGAGGATGGACAGAGCAGGAGCCCTCCCAGTGCACCACAGGCTTCAGCCTCCTCTCAGCCCCAGTCCCATCTCCCAGCACAAGCCAGGAAAACCACCTGAAAGAGGGCAGGAAGGGGCTGATGAAGAGGAGGTGGACACCAAAGGGATCTGGGCATCAGGGAGCAATTTGCAGGGACTCTTCACCCCCTCCCCAGCATCTGCTTCCCAAATGGAGCGAGCTGCAAAGTTTAGCTGCATTTCCAACCTGCACAGTGTGGGGAAGGGGAGGTGATCCTGGGCAGCCTCAGGGGTCAGAGGGACCCCAGGGAATGGGGAGGTGATCCTGGGCAGCTTCGGGGGTCAGAGGGACCCCAGGGAATGGGGAGGTGATCCTGGGCAGCCTCAGGGGTCAGAGGGACCCCAGGGAATGGGGAGGTGATCCTGGGCAGCCTCAGGGATCACAGGGACCCCAGGTCTCAGTGATGGCTCTGGCTCAGCCCAGGAGCTGGCTGCTGGAAGCCAGCACCTCCTCCTGGAGCTTTTGGCAGGCAAAGGTTGATTTTCCCCCTCTCAATTCAAGCTATCAAGGTGATGTTTGGCACAGCCATCCTCTGCAGGGACCAGTCCCACCAACCCCATGGGATGGTGCTGCCCAGTGCCAGGAGGAGGCTGTTGCTGGTCAGCACCACTGAAGTGCCCAGCTCACACAGGTGAGCTCTGGCAGCTTCTCACCTGTGGTATTGGTTCTGCAGGAACTGGAATTCCTCCTTGATGCGATCCAAGGTCTCTGGGTAAGTCAGCTTGAGGGACTGGGGGGTGCTGGGGATGGCACTGGCAGCAACAGCGGCTCCTGAGGCAGCAGAGGGTGCCTGGAGATGGGCCTGGGCAGAGATGGCACCTCCAGGGTCACCTCCTGCTGCTGCCCAGCAAGGCTGGCACATCCCCAGGGCTTCCCCGCACCCCAGGGCACATCTGGGAGGGCAGCACATGCAGGAGGGTGCACAAGGAGTTACTGGAGAGGAAACTGGTCCCAACCAGGCACCAAGGGCCTCGTCAGCGTTGGTGTGACCACTGAGCCAGAAGGGATGCACGAGAACGGGTGGCACTGGGCATGGCACAGACCTGGTGGCCACCACACACGGAGCTCCGTGCCTGCCCATCCCTGTCCTACCATCCACCACAGCCCGGTGAACCCCGCTCCAGGCACCCCACAAAGCCCAGAGCCGCTTTGGGAAGAGCCCCAGCATCGCTCTGAGCATCGCCCGCGGTACCGGCACTGGCTCCGAGCATCACCCGCGGTACCGGCACTCGGCTGCGGGTCAGCACCGAGCATCACCGGGCTCGGGGGGCGCAGGGCCGGGCTGGCCCCGCTGCGAGGGGACGGGGGCTCACCGGGGGCCTGTTCTGCGGGAACATCCTCGGCACCGGACAGGCCCGGCACCCTCCGGCCGCGCGGGCCCCGCCGCAGGCGCGGGACAGGCCCGGGACACCGCTCCCAGCTCCGGATCAGGCCCTGGAGAAGAACCGGGGGTCACCGCCCGGCGCTGCCCGGGAGCCCCGCCCGCAGCCCCCGCCCCGTTCCCGCGGGCACCGAGGGCTCCGGGGCTCCCCCCGGGCTCGGCGGAGCCGCCCAGCCCCGGCCCCCCGCGCCGCGCAGACAATGGCCCCGCGCCGCCCGCCGCAGGTACGGCCGCGGGGCGGCACCGGCCTGGCCGCACACCCAGCCCCGAGCGCGGCCGGACCGCGGCCGGCGGACACCGAGCCGAGCCGAACCGAGCCGAAGCGGGACGGGACGGGACGGGACAGAACGGGACTCACCGCGCTGCGGGTCCCAGACCCGGCCCCGGCCGCAGGCGCGCGCCCCTGCGGCGGGGCGGGCCGGGCCGGGCCGAGTCCAGCCGAGCAGAGCCGAACCGATCCGAGCCGGGCCGGGCAGAGCCGAGTCCAGCCGAGCGCAGCCGAGCCGGGCCGAGCCCCCGCCCCGCCCCGCCCCGCCCCGCCCCGCCCGCGCGGCCGCCGCTCTGCGGAGCGCGATCAATGAACGGGCGCGAGCGCCAGCTCCACGTGGGGCCTGGCCCGTGCGGGCAGGCGCCCCCGCCGCCAGCCAATGGGAGCGCGCCCAGCGCGGCCGCCCCCACGTGGGGCACGCGGAGCTGTCTTCCTATTGGTCAGCCCAAACCCGGCCGGAGCGCGGGTGTCAATCAAAGGAGGCCGAGCGGCGAACGAGGGGGCGGAGCCGCGGTTTAACCCTTGCGGGACGGAGGGGACCGGGAGGGGACCGGGCACAGGCCGCTCCCGCCGCCCCCGCCGCCCCACGCGGGATCCCCGGCACTGCACGGACCCACGAGCCCCGCACTCCGGCACCGCGGCTCTGCCCGCAAAACGGAACCGGGAGGTTGCACCGGAGCCGCTGTCCCGGGCAGCTTTTTGGTGGTAAACACAAGAAGTCGTCGTGTCTCGCTCCGTGTCCGTCCCCTCCTCCCCTTTGTTGTTTTTTTTTTTTAATTAAGAAAATAAACGATCCCGACACCACCCACGCAGCCCTCCCCGGGCCGCAGGTCCCGCCTCACCGGGAATTCCCGGCCCCGTGTGATGGCGGGAGCGGCAGCATCCCTGTGCCAGACCGAGCCCTGGGAAAGGCTCCTGGGCCAGGCCTGTTTCTGGGATCTGACAGCCCCCAGCTCGCCGCCATCACCGCACGTCCCTTGGCATGGGCAGATACCTGAATTGGGAAAGGGACACTCGTGTCGCCATCCCAGCAGCCCCACAACAGCGCTGTCACATCCTCCCAGAGCTCCCCGTGGTGCACACAACCCACTCTGGGTTTTCTCGTGGATTTTCTGGTGCTTTGACTCCTTTCGGGGAGATCGGTGGTTGCTCGGGACATTTTCTGCTGCTGCTGCGGGTCAATCCAGGCTTACGCTGAGCAGGAAATAAAACATTTGAGGAGCAGCAGCTGTGAGGAGCCTCTCCCCCTGTTTAACCTTAATCCAGGAGCAGGCGAGCAGCGCTCTCCCGCTGCCCACAGCTCCATCCCCGCGGTGCTCACAGGACACACCGCGGCCAGCAGAGCCGGCAGGGCACGGGCTGCGAGAAGCAGAGCCCCTCCTCAGCGACAGGAACGACAGGAACTTGCCTCCAGCCCCTGGAAGAGAAGAACAATAACGATCACAACCTCAGCAAACCCTCTGAGATGGAGCAGGACCGTGCGAGGGCCTCCCTGAGCCTGCCCCAAGCGCTCGGCAGTCCTGGGGGCGATGGGCTGTGCTGGCCCCTCGGGATTTTCCAGCTTCCAGCCAGGTCCTGCTGCCTTTACTGAATCAGGGTCCATCCTTAAGGAAGCCCAGCTGGTTTAGCCCCATTTTGCCCAGTGTGTTCCCTGGCAGCCCCGGGATTCTGCTGAGTGCAGGCAGGGAGAGATTCCCCCACTCTGGATCTGACGATGCCCCTGTTCTCAGTGCCCCACACCTGCAGCCAGTGGGGTTTGTGCTCTGGAGCTGCTGGGGAGAGCAGCAGCAGAAGAGCAGGCTCCCAAGCCTTATTATATTTTAAAATGTAATAACAGCACCATGTCTATTTTCGTAGACAGAACAGATCATTTCTGGAAGAGGCCCATAAATCTCAAACAGAGGGGAAATAATTTGGCCAAGGTCATGTTAAGGCAAAATATTAAAATAGAAAAAAATTTTTAAAAAAAGCAGTTTAAAGCTGGACTGAGGCACCATCTCTGTTCTAAACCTCTCTCCAAGCCTGGGAATCCTGTCCCCCCTGCCCTTCTGCTTCCCAGCATTACAGCACGGGGCTGAGGGGGCCAGGACACCCGTGAGGGCCTGGCTGAGTGGAGAGACCGAGGCAGAAGAAGAGAGCAGGGATCCCAGCAAGGCCCCTGGCAGGACCTGCCCCAGGTTCAGCCCCTCACTGTGCAGTGCTGGGGAGGCCTCAGGAACTCAGGATGTGGGATGAGGGACAGGCTGGGCTGTCCCCATGTTGGCAGGGGTGGGGACACACCATTCCAGCACTGATGAGGAAAATCCTGTCCCTGCCACCTCTGCTGTCCTCACCAGCAGCTCCTCCATCCCATTGCATCCATCACCAGGGCTGTGCATCCCAGCACGGGCACAGGGCCCGGGGAGAGGCTCAGCTTTGGCACCACCTGGCTCCCAGCACGGTGTGTGCCACGGTGAGTGCCCAGCTTTGGCACCACCTGGCTCCCAGCACGGTGAGTGCCCAGCTTTGGCACCGCCTGGCTCCCAGCACGGTGAGTGCCCAGCTTTGGCACGATCTGGCTCCCAGCACGGTGTGTGCCCAGCTTTGGCACGATCTGGCTCCCAGCACGGTGAGTGCCCAGCTTTGGCACGATCTGGCTCCCAGCACGGTGAGTGCCCAGCTTTGGCAGGACCTGGCTCCCAGCACGGTGAGTGCCCAGCTTTGGCAGGACCTGGCTCCCAGCACGGTGAGTGCCCAGCTTTGGCAGGACCTGGCTCCCAGCACGGTGAGTGCCCAGCTTTGGCACCGCCTGGCTCCCAGCACGGTGAGTGCCCAGCTTTGGCACGATCTGGCTCCCAGCACGGTGAGTGCCCAGCTTTGGCACGATCTGGCTCCCAGCACGGTGAGTGCCCAGCTTTGGCACGATCTGGCTCCCAGCACGGTGAGTGCCGAGCTTTGGCAGGACCAGGCTCCCAGCACGGTGAGTGCCCAGCTTTGGCAGGACCAGGCTCCCAGCACGGTGAGTGCCCAGCTTTGGCAGCACTCCCGGTGGCACCGGTGCGATCCCCGCCATCACCCGCAGCCACCAGCAGCCTGGTTCGGTAGAAATGCCATGGCCAGAGCGTGGCAGGAAAGGACCCAGAGCACCCCCTCGCCCCTCAGAGCTGCCCCAGGCCCGGTGGGACGAGCCAGGCACCCGCAGGCCCCGGGGCTCGGCAGCCAAGCCAGGCGTCCCTGGCAAAGGGAACCAAACAAAACTGCTGCTCGTAGCCTCTGGCTGCTTCCCCGGGCTCTCCTGCCAGCTGCCCGCATGCCAGCGCGGCGGGGACAGCGCCAGCGGTGCCAACCCAACCCCTGCCCTGCCCAGGGGCATCCCCAGAGCCCAGCGCAGGTGACCCGGGACAGGCACGGGCCAGCACAGGTTCTTTCTTGCCTGGTGCTCTGGTGAGAAAGAGGCAACATTTAACAGCCTCCCCCGAGAGTGTTTTTCTCTCCCCTTTCCTCCTCCTGCGCAGATTTAATTTCTTCTATCGCTCCCTTCTTCCCTCAGCGAGATCAAAGAAATCCGTGGAACGGATTTCAGCGGAAACGTCGATTAAAGTGAGAGGGGGAGGCAGCGCTGGGGGGATCAGAGGAGGAGGAGGAGGAGAAGAGAGGAAGAGAGGCTGGAGGAGCATCTGGCTCCACGCAGTGTCCCGGCAGGACGGGCCGGGCCGGGCAGCGCGGGCAGCACCGGAGCTGGGGAGGCGGCGCTGCCGGGACCGGGGCTCCTCCGGCACCGGGGGCTCCTCCGCCCGGGGCATCGGGGGCTCCTCCTGCCGGGGGCAGCTCTGCCCGGGACAGGGGGCTCCTCCGATCGGGGCACCGGGGGCTCCTCCAGCCGGGGGCACCGCGGCTCCGCTCGGCGGCTCCGCCGGGCTCCTGCTGCCCCCTGCCGCCCCGGCGGGACGGGGCAGTGCCCGTTCCCAGCCGGTGCCCCCGGGGCCGCTCGGAGACCCCAGCCCGGATTCCATCCCTGATGTCCCCAGCGCGCCGGGTCCCCCAAACCCCCGCGGGCCGCCACCTCCGCGGGTCCTGGTCCGGCAGCCAGCGCCTCCCCGAGGGGGAAAGGCCCACGCGGCTGGCAGGGGCTGCCAGACCCCACCCGAGGCTGCGATGGCATCGGTGTCCCCCAGCACATCCCCGAGCCGGGGCCACCTCAGGCGCATCTGGCCGCAGCATCTCCCGTGGCTGCCGGCCAGGGAAGGGGATGTTTAGGGGATGTTTGGGGGATGAGTAACATCCTTCCTGGCAGCGCCGCTGCCCGCTCCTGGAAGCTGCTGCAGGCACAGAGGAGCTCAGCCCCTTCGCCCGCCTCTCTTGCCCCGCTCAGCCGAGGAAAGAAGCCAAAAAAGCGAGGAGGAACTCGGGGATGGGGCCGGGGCAATCCAAGCCCGTGGAGTCGGCACGAGTCGCGGGTGCCAGGGAGAAGGGAGGGAGGGAAGGAGGGAGGATGCTGCGTGGCACGGTGGGAAGCAGCCAGGAGGCACAGGCTGGGGGAGGCAGCTCCAGGCCCCCTCTAGAGCAGGGCTGCGAGCCAGATCCTGGCTGTGTGCTGCCAGAAGCGGCTTATTTTGGAAGGGAGGGCGCGTTGGCAGAGCGCTGGGTGCGTGGAGCTGCTGACGCTGCCGGGGAACAGGACGGCTCTCGTCGGGCCCCTGCCGTGGCTTCAGCCCGCGGCAAAATCTGCCCCAGCACAAGCAGGGATTCCTTCCCAGCTGCATCCCCAGCTCCTGAGTCACCCCCTGAGCAGGGTGGACACTCCAGTCACGAGTCAGCACATTGCCCAGGGCTCACCCTGAACACCAGAGGGGCTTCCTGGGACTCGCCAAACAGGATGGACAGAGATCTCGACAGCTCTGACCCATCCAGCGAGGTACAAACTGGAGCCTTGAACCAAGAAAGAGGCACACAGGGCTCATCTCTCCCCTATACCCTGCTTCCCCTCCCCTCAGCTCCTCAGGAGCCCAACCCAGCCTCTCCAGGAGCTCAGACCCTCCAGGCAGCAGGGTCCAGCTGGAAGTGCAGCAGCACTGACCAGGTCTAGGATGGATCCCAAACTTCACAAGGGACCTGCTCTGCCTTCCCCAGGAGCTCTGGGGCTGAGGAGCCAGCACAGGCTCCTTGACAGCACCCCTGTCCCTGCAGAGATGGGCCAGGGAGCACACCTGGAGCAGACATCTTTTATGAAAAATCCACTCCTTAGGATTTTTCCTCCTGAGAAGCTGAGAGGCCTCAGGAACAGAATGTAAACATTGATTATCTGCTGCTGTGGAATGCATCGGGTGGATCTGTGATTGGCCCATGCTGGATGTTTCTAATTAATGGCCAATCACAGCCCAGCTGGCTCGGACAGAGAGCCCGAGCCACAAGCCTTTGTTATCATTCCTTTTCTATTCTTAGCCAGCCTTCTGATGAAATCCTTTCTTCTATTATTTTAGTATAGTTTTAATGTAACATATATAATAAAATAATAAATCAAGCCTTCTGAAACATGGAGTCAGATCCTCGTCTCTTCCCTCAACCTGAGACCCCTGTGAACAGGGTCACACACACCTGGAGCAGGCTGCTGTGCCTGGACAGGGTTTGGAAGCTCCTGCAGCTCTTACATGTGGCTTGGCGTGCCACGAGTTTGGTCAGGTCTCAGCCCATCCCTCAGCAGGGCACAGCTGTGAGCTGGGGATGCAGCAGCCAAGCTCCCAACACGCAGAGCCAGCCCTGCCCTTGGGAGCCACCACACTGCAGCGTTGTGGCCTGGCTGGTTTTTCCAGAGCTGCATCCAAGGGGCGCAATCAGATCTCCAGGGAAGGGAGCAGGCACGTTCCTGGCTGGGCAGAGGAGCTGTCGAGGCAGTGCCAGGAACTGGGGCAGTTGCTGGGCACCGCAGCAAATCAAAGGAAAAATCGAGCAGGCAGCTCCCAAACCTGGGCTGTGCCGCACTGCCCGACTCCAGGAGCTGCTGAGCCTCTGCAGGGCTTTGTTTGCAAACCCTGCGGCAGAGCTGCCCTGCCCTGGCACTTCCTCCAGCTCTGTTTCACACCAACAGACATTAAAGAACCAGCCTGGAGGGCTGGGATGGGGGAAGGACCCTGCTGGGGCGAGGGGAAGTGATGGTGGGAAGAAAGCTCTGGAGGAAAACAGAAAAGTAGCGTCAGGGAAAGGGAGTTCCCTCCACACAGGGAGGTTGTTTTTGATCAGGGCTTGTCTAGACTGGAGTCACCCACACTGCACAAGCACATCAACAGCACGCAGCCAGCCCGGGGCTGCCTGCTGCTCCCAGCAGGACAGAGGAGCTGCACTCAGCATGGGCACGAGCTGACCCTGGCACTGCCCATCCCACCCCAAAGGGACTGCGGGCACCCCAAGGCTTCCAGATGCTGCCTCCCACTGTCCCTCATTCCTTCCCTGTGCCCCCAGGACCCCCAGCCTGGCCCTGTGACCTGTCCCCAGCCCCTGGGCAGGAGAGGGACACAGGGCAGCTGCTCCCAGCTCCCTCCCTGCCTTCCCCCAGCCAAGGAGCTGCAGGCACACAGCGTCACTTTTTCCAGGAGCCTCTCCCTGCTTTCCCTTCCCTCCTCCCTCGCAGAGCAGGGCCTCGGTGCTGGGGAGTGCAGGAGGCTCCTGGATCAGGGCAGGGCCAGGATGGAGCTGGCTGGGATGGCTCTTGGAGCCCCACGATGGTCGCAGCTCCTCTTCAGCTGCAGCACAACCCCTGTGAGTGGTGAATGTGGCACCTCACAGGCAAGAGGCACACTTGGCCTGGGGGCCAGCCCAACTGGGAGAGTGGCTCAGCAGCCCTGACAGCTCCCACCTGTCACAGACATCTTTTATGGAAAATCCTTTCCTTAGGATTTCTCCTCCTGAGAAGTTGAGAGGCCTCAGGAACAAAATGTAATCAATGATTATCTGCTGCTGTGGAATGCAACAGGTGCATCTGTGATTGGTCTCATGTGGTTGTTTCTAATTAATGGCCAATCACAGCCCAGCTGGCTCGGACAAAGAGCCAAGCCACAAACCTTTGTTATCATTCCTTTCTATTCTATTCTTAGCCAGCCTTCTGATGAAACCTTTTCTTCTATTCTTTTAGTATAGTTTTAATGTAATATATCATTAAATAATAAATCAGCCTTCTGAAACATGGAGTCAGATCCTCATATCTTCCCTCATCCAAGAACCCCTGTGAACAGGGTCACACCCACTACAGCTGAGGGGCTTCAGATACCTTTCTCTAGGAAAAAAAAAACCCCAAACACTTCAGCCCATCCACTCCAAGGCCAGGAGCATCCATGAAAAAAAGAGAACAGGCCTGACACAGACATACTTTAAGGATGATCTAATTTAAAAACAACATCATAATGAAAATGCATGTATTTTAAAAAGAGACCCACAGCAATCCAGTGCTGGAGGCAGCCACGTGTCAGTGATGGGACTGCTCTGTACCCATTGCCCCCACTTTCCCAGGACATTTGGACAGCTCCACATCCCCATTTATTTTCCTTTACCACAGAAAATGTCTCCCTAGCCCCGCCACACACCCTAAAGCATCAGCTGAAGCTGCAGGAGGGACAAAGGCTGGAGCAGCAGCTCCTTGCCCAAGCCAGGCATGAAGCAGGCAGGGGGCAAACAGCTCTGGCTCCCAGCACTGCAGAATTGGGCACAGACAGAGAAAAGCCTGCCCAGGCACCCTCTGCTCACAGCAGCTGCTGGCGGGCAGGGCTGCTCTTAAAGGTAATCAATGGAGCAGAGAAGAGCTCTGGATTGCTTTAATCCTTTCCAAAACACTATAGCTAGCCCAGAAGCCGTCCTGCTCCCTCTGTGCCTGTGAGGATTTGTACTTGTGTGGCTGGATCATTTGACAGGGACAACACACACTCGGCCCAGGAGTTTGCTCTTCGCTCAGTGCGCTTTGCCAGCCCAATAAATCCACCCCCACGTGCCACCCTCCCCTCCCTCCTCACGGAGGGCTGGGACAGCAGCCTTGGGGTGTGACTCAGATGCACGGGGTGGGGAGGACATCCCCTCCCCATGGGCAGGGCGCTGGCAGCACCATGGCAGTGGGAGCAGGCAGGGCTGTCCCACTCGTGTCAGCCAGAGGCACCAGAGCCGTGGAGCCAATGGTTAAGGCAGAGGCAGCTGTCCCCAGAGCCAGGAGCATGGCGAGGGGCAGGGCTGGCTCATGGGGCACCCCTGTAGCTGTAGTGATTGTGCTCAGGGTCGGTCAGGGTCAGGGGCAGGCTGGGCTTGCGCTCCAGGTCCTTCTCCTCACACTGCCGGGGCGGACGCTGCTTGAAGAAGTCAGAGACGTAGTGAACCTAGAAAAAGAGGGTTTGGGGACACCTGTGTCAGGCCAGGCAGGAGCCTGGTGGAGTTTTTATACTTGGTAATAGTTTTGGTTTTGTATCCCCGTATTTTCCCCAAATGGTTTATCCCAGATTGTACCCCCCTCCCTTTATCTGTGTAATCCCTTTCCTTTGCTGAGATCGTCCCCAAATCCCCACCCTGGCTCTCTGTCAGTCCCTCAGCATCCCATCCCCTCCATCTAGAACTTTCAGTCCAGGACTTCAAGTGATCAGCCAGAGGCCAGGCATCAACCCCCCAAGTGTTTCTCCGCAGGCTGACTTAAATGTCCATTCCCCAGTATCCACACCTTAATTTTTCTTATTGGTCAGTAAATGTTATCTACTTTATGTTTCCACTTTATCTACTTTAGGTTCCCCTTTAAATGTAAACTTGGCATCTCTCCCGGGGCTCTCAGCAGGAGCCCCCTGAGGTTGTAGGGGCTCCCAATTTGGATTAACCCCTGCTAGGAGTCGGCCCTTTTATCCTCTACTGATGTCTCTGGCGTCTCTTCTGCTGCAAAGGTGACCAGCCTGGCTGCCTTCAGCACCCTTGGGGGACAGGAGAGTGTCCCCCCCTTGTCTGCAGGGTTGGGGCTGGCCAGGATTCCTGAGGGGCTCCCAGAGACAGGGGCAGGAGGCTGCAGAGGGGACACTCACAATGAGGACGGCAATGAGAGCCCCCTGCAGCAGCCCCACCAGCACATCACTCCAGTGGTGCTTGTAGTCGGACACCCGCGTGTAGCCCACGTAGATGGCGAAGGCGATGAGGAGGAACTGGATGGTGGGACGCAGCAGCCGGGCCCATTTCCCCACCAGGCGGGCCTGCACGTAGAGCTGGGGGGCAGAGAAGGCAGGAATGGGCCAGGGCAGGGTCAGCAGCCCCCCAGGGATGGGGTGTTTGGCTGTGGGAGCTGTGGGGGCTCCGGCACGGCACTCACCGCCAGGAACATCATGCAGTACATCCCAAAGGAGGAGTGTCCTGAGTAGAAGGACAGTCTGTGGGGTAAAAAGGGATGGGTCAGGCCACGAGCACATGTAGCTGTGATATTTTCTGAAAATTCCTTTCTTCAGGATTTTTCCTCCTGAGAAGCTGAGAGGCCTCAGGAACAAAATGTAACCAATGATTATCTGCTGCTGTGGAATGCAACAGGTGCATCTGGGATTGGTCTCATGTGGTTGTTTCTAATTAATGGCCAATCACAGCCCAGCTGTCCAGACTGTCTCAGTCAGTCACAAGCCTTTGTTATCATTCCTTCTTTTTCTATTCTTAGCTAGCTTTCTGATTAAATCCTTTCTTCTATTCTTTTAGTAGTTTTAATATAATATAGTATATATTATATATAATTTTAGTATAGTTTTAATATAATATATATCATAAAATAAATAAAAATCAAAATAATCAATAAAATAGAATAAAAATCAAGCCTTCTGAAACACAGAGTCAACATCCTCGTCTCTTCCCTCATCCTAAGACCCCTGTGAACACCACCACAAGTGAGCCCCCAGTTGGTCCCCACAAGACCCCTACCCACTCCACAGGCCCTGCCCTGCAACAGGAGAACCTCAATTCCCACCTGGGGCTGCCACTGCGAGCCCAGCACTGCTGGGCAGGTGGAGGGGACACATCCATGGCTCACCTGGACTCGGTGACATTCCTGCTCTCTCCCTGGCAGACGTTCTCCAGCTGCACATAGATGGAGCAGTTCACCTTGGACCAGTCAGGGTTGCACACAGCCAGGAAGTTTGGCCTCAGATGGCCGATCATGTACTTGGCCAGGTCAGTCAGGGACTGGCTGATGGCCCCCCCGAAGAGAAAGGTGCCAACCACCTTGTAGAGGGCAGCCAGGTAATTGTTGTATTCTGATTTGGAGTAGAGACGCTCAGTGTAGACCAGGTACGCCTCCCCTGATGAGATCTGCAGAGAGCAGGGGGGAGAGCTGAGGGCTGGGGGCTATGAGCTGTCACAGACATCTTTTATAAAAATCCTTTTTCCTCCTGAGAAGCTAAGAAGCCTCAAGAACAAAATGTAATCAATAATTATCTGCTGCTGTGGAATGCAACAGGTGGATCTGTGATTGGCCCATGTGGCTGCTTCTAATTAATGGCCAATCACAGTCAGCTGGCTCAGACTCTGTTCAAGCCACAAGCCTTTGTTATCATTCCTCCTTTTCTATTCTTAGCTAGCTTTCTGATGAAATCCTTTTTTATATTCTTTTAGTATAGTTTTAATGTAATATATATAATAAAATAATAAATCAAGCCTTCTGAAACACGGAGTCAGATCTTCGTCTCTTGCCTCATCCTAAGACCCCTGTGAACACGCTCACAATGAGCAGCTCCCCAGGGCGCAGAGGTGAGGGCTGGGGGCTATGAGAAGCTCCCCAGGGGTGCAGGATGCTCTGGCTCTGTGGCAGAGCATCCACCTGCACAGGAGCCCACAGACCCTCTCCCCATCCCTGCAAAGGACTAGCCCCATGGGATGTGGCTCTCCCCACTCCAGCACGAGTTCCTGCCCCCAAGCAGAGCAGGGCTCAAGCTGAGGGTGTTGTTGCCCTTCCAGGGCTCTGCAGGTGGCTGTGCTGAGCTTCCAGGTACAACATGACCCTGTTCCTTACAATGATAACAGTGCAGCTGATGGTGACCCCGGCCATGAGGCCGTGGGTGATGGTGTCTGCCTTGTAGGGGTAGCGGATGGAGTCATCGTTGCAGTAGAAGCCTCTCTTGTAGGGGGAGTTCACCAGAGTCAGGATGATGAAGGGCAGAGACGCTGCAAGGCACAGACAGGTGAGGACTGGGCACAGCAGCCAGCGCACAGCACACCCCATCCCTCACCCCTAAGTCTCTGCTCCTCGATGCCAGGGCGGGATCCCCCCGAGGATGAAGGCCTGAGCCACCTGTACCCAGGACAGCAGGACCTGAACCCACCAGTGCACTGCCCTGAGAGCGATAGGGCCCTATCAGAGCTCACAGATGCCTGCAGCACCCAGATACCACAGGAGACAGCCACAAACGGGCACCCACAGAGCCCCCAGGGCTGCCCCGCTCCTCCCCAGGCACAGCAGGGGCAAGGCCTGATCCTGTGCCCTCTCCTCACACTGCCCAGCCTAGGAAGGCAGAGCTGATAAAATTAATGAGCACAGGCGTCTTGTAAACATGTTTTACAGCAGGGAAGGGCCCCCAGATGGTCCCAGCAGAGCCCTCACAGCAGCTCCAGGAGAGTTCGTGCTGGGAGATGCTGAACACGACCCAGTCCAGGCACAGAGGGACTCCACTGCACTTGGCTTGCTCCCCTCATCCTCCACAGCCTCTCCTCTCCCTCAGCTCCTGGGGGCTCTGCAGAGAGGCTGCATTGCCTGGGCAAGTAGAATTTTCCACCCAGCCGGCTGCAGCCCCAGCCAGGGTAGAACTACCCCCTGTGAGCTCCCCCAGGATAGAACTACCCCCAGATCCAGAGGGGTTTTGGTGTCCCTGTGCCGCACATCAGCCGTGCCCGCCCCTGCTCCGTCCCTGCTCAGGGACAGCCAAGGACGAGCTCCAGGACGCTCCCCAGCGAAGCGGCCCCCCCTCCCCGGAGGCCACCTTAGGCCGGGCTCCTCTCCCAGTTCCGCCTTTCCCGGTGGTTTCCGCCTCCCCTTGTTCCTCCGTCTCCCGGGATCCCGCACCTTGGTCCCCGCCCGTCCCCGCCCCGGGGTCCCGCGCTCACCGGGCGAACGGCAGCGAGCGCGGGGATGAAGCACCGGGGGCTGCCCCGCCACCCCCGCCGGGGGCAGGGAACCGGCCCCGGTCCCTCCTCCCTCCCCGCACACCTCAGACGTCCATTTTCAGCTCAAATTAGACACCAATTTTCTTTCTGGATAATTTCATCCTCCAAAAAAAGCTCCCCTAAAAATATAAAACACCGACCGGCCCACAGGAGGGGAAACCGGGACCCGGCCTCTGCCCCCGCCCCGCAGCCGGGGAAGCTCCAGCCGCGATCCCGATCCGGGCCTTTATTTTTAGCCCGTCTTAATTCGTTACTTCCTTGCGGCAGTTTTAGAAACATTTACCCGCGCTGGGGGGAGCGGAGGGGGTCCTGGAAGGGGCGCTCCGAACCCACCGGCCCCGCTCCGTCCCGCGGAGCGCCGGGCTCGGCGGCGGGCAGGCGGCCAGGGCGGCGGCGGCGGAGCCGTCCCGGGGCCGCCCGAGCCGAGGGACGCTCCCGCAGCGTCCCGGATAGCGACAGACCGGGCTCCCACCCCCCGAGGGACCGTTCCCGGAAAAGGGAACGGCCCCGAGAACCGGGACTCCCGAGGGAGCCCGGGAGGGCTGGGGCGGGAGGAGCCCGCGCCGCCGGTGGCTCCCGGTGGAGGCCCGGAGCAGCGGACACCGGCCGGGCAGGTGCCGGACACCGGGCAGAGCGGGCAGAGCGCGGAGCCCCGGTACCTCCCGCGGACCTGGCCCCAGCCCAGCCCCACCGGAGCCGCTCCGGAGCCGCCCGCGGCGGGGACGCCGGCACGGAGCCCTCACCGACCGCCAGGCACAGCACGTCGAGCGCCACGAAGACCTTCCTGCGCTCCATCCCGCAGCCGCTGCGGCCCCGCGGCCCGGCCCCGCGGCTCACATGGCCCGGAACGGCGCGGGCCCGGCCGGGAGGTAAAGTCCGGGCGGGGCGGAGCGGGGCGGAGCGGGGCCCGGTGCCCCCGCCCAGGGCCGGGGCGGGGCGGGAGCGGCGGGCCCGGGGCAGGTGTGGGGCTCGGTGGGGCAGGGACCCCTCTGGACCCAAACCCCACTCGCTCCCCGCCGCTTCCTCCGGCCCCGTTCCGGTGTCCGCCGCTCCGGCCCTCCCGAGTCCCCCGGTGCCCACCCCGCCTGGCCGGGCTCCCCGCCGTGGCTGCGCCGAGGGGAAGGGGGAGAAGAAAGCGAGCGAGGCCACTTTGGGAGCCGCCCGAGTCCCATCCGCCTTGGGGCTATGTCCCGAAGAGAAAAAAGGGGCAAAAAGGAAAATTCTGCCCCTGAAGTGTGCTGGTTTGTGCGGACGGGACAAACCGTCTTGGACAAACCGGCTTGGCTCGGTGGCGAGATGGGCTCTTGAGGGGAAGCAGGGACGTCCAGGAGCCCGTGGATGGAGCAGACACCGGGGTGAGCACACAGGGTGAGCTGATTCAGCCGCTGAGATATTTGGCTGTATTTCCTGAGCCTCCGACGTCCTGGGGGCTCCCGGTGCTTCCCATTGGGTTTGGGGACATGCTGAAACCCAGAATGGGGACAGGAGCAAAGGCTGGAGCGCAGCAATTCCCCGGTGGGAGCAGGGACAGTCGCATCCCGGCTGTTTGCTCCAGGCCGGATGTCGGGAAGGAAGCAAATAACACAGAAACCACCCATGGCTGATAACTGCGGGTGATTGAAGCGCAGCTGAGCGGCCTGTGCAGAATGTCAAGGCTGTTTGTGGGAAGCCGAGAGAGCTGGAAATACTCTCAAGCTCCAGGAGAGGGGACAGAACCACGGGGCAGCTTTCCCCTGCCCTAATGTGCCCCTGTGCAGTTTCCTCCGGTGCCACGGGGCTCCTGGCACACCGCTGGGGCAGGATTTGCCCCACACACGCTGCCTGCAGACCCCGAGCAAACAACTGAGAGCCCCGAGGAAGGAGAGCCGGGGGGATACCCAGGCTGTGTCGAGGAGTAGATGGGAAGGTTAAGACGCTCCGGGCCGGGCCACCGTGGGGACACAGATGTGACAGCGCGGGGATCGGAGGACACGGCACGGACCAGAGGCAGCTCCACACGGCCCCGCACGATTTTACCCCACGGGGCTCGGGGCTGCGGGCCCGGGCCGGTCCCGGGGGTGTCGCGGGGCCCGGGCCGGTCCCGGGGGTGTCGCGGGGCCCGGGCCGGTCCCGGGGGTGTCGCGGGCGGGTCCCGGGGGGCGCGGGCAGGTCCGGGCGCGGCGCGGTGTCGCCCTCTGCCGTCCGAGCGCCGCCGCTGCAGCGGGGCCGGGGAGCTGCGGAATCCAGCCCGGACCCTGCCCCCGATCCTGAGGAACCGCGGAATCCAGCCAGGAGCCTGCCCTGGAGCGCGGGGGGCGGCGGAATCCAGCTCAGACCCTGCCCTGGGTCCCGGGGAACTGCAGAATCCGGCCAGGAGCCTGCCCCGGAGCCCGGCGGAGCCCGGGCCGGACCCTGCCCCGTAGCCTGGCGGGCTCCAGAATCCAGCCCGGATCCTGTCCCAGAGCCCGGGGGGCTGCGGAACCTGCCCGGACCCTGCCCCGGAGCCCGGGGGACTGCAGAATCCGGCCAGGACCCTGTCCCGGGGGTCTTTAGAGCCCAGGGGATCCGCTCCTGCTGCTGTCACGGCCTCGGAAGCAGCTCTCGGGTCACACAGGGCCGAAACCAGCGTTTGGTGTCGAAGGATGCAACGGAGGGGAGGGACCGCGGTCCCAGCCGAAGGCTCCAACTCGCGGTTCCTGCTGCTCGTCGGGGCCTCGAGGAAGGGGGGAACCCGCTCCTGTCCCTCCTGTCCCGGGCTGTGCCCATCCCGTACCCACCTGTGCGGGGCAGAGCTGGGGGGCTGCAGAGCTGGAGCCCTCAGGGCAGCCCCGGGACAGGCAGAGCCAGGCAGAAGCAGAAGAGAATTTAAGGAGTCTGTGATGGAACAGAGGGACTGTGGTGGGGAAATGCAGGTGCAGCAAGGAACACTCCACTTGCCTCCAGGAGCTTTTTCTGGTTGAAGTTTGGAGGCACCCCCACCTCTCAACGCCCCAGACCTGGCACAGGCTGCCAGGGTTTTAGAGGATTTGGGGCACCTGTGAGAGGAACAAACAGCTCCCTCCAGCTGCAGCACGGGAAGGGAAAAACTCTGGGCCTCCTCCTAGGCTGGGATGGCATCCCTGGCACAGGGAATCCCACCCTGCCTGGAGGAGAGCACTTGTGGAGAGCAGGAGAGAATCAGAGAGCGGAGGCAGGGACCTCTATTCTTGTTTTGCCATCATTATACACTGGACTGCTGCATCTTGGCCTCTAAAAAGAAGACAGACTTCTGGCTCACTTTCAAATTAGGTTTTTAATTAAATAAATAACGGCGAGGGGTCTTCAAGGCAGTGTCACTTCACAGTGTAGGGCTGGGGGGCAAGGGAGAAAAGAGTCCAGCATTGGGAGCGGCTCAAAGTGAATGTGCTTTGTAAGAAGGAAAAAAGAAAACCCCAACCAAAAAAAACCAAACAGAACCAAACCCCCTCCCCGTCCCAGCCTTTCTCACCCCTCTCCCTCTAAGTTATGTGGAAAAAGCGCTGCACTCATGTTGAAAGACCCCATGCAAATCTGTAAACAACACTGAAGGACATCAAGAGATTTCTGCCTCAGCCAGCTCCCCTCTCCTTTCACTAGGGCTTGAAATAAACCAAAAGAAAAAATGGTTTCAGGAAAAGTAAGAATGTTCTCAGCCTATGGAGGAGATGCCAAGGCCTGGCCCTCCCTGGGAGGGCTGCCTGTGCTCTCACCCTGCCTCCTCTTCTCCCTTCAGCCAAGGAGCTTCCTCTCACCCCCAGAAAAGGGGAACCACAGCCTGGGCAGTTCCACTGTGGAGCAGGCACTCGTGTTTGCTCCTGGAGGGGAGGCCTCTGCTCAGCACCTCTGGCTGACAAAGCCATGCCTGGGGCTCAGCACCTCCCAGCACAGAGCTGGGCACCAAAGCAAACCCCTGCCAAAGCACACAAACCAGATCTGGGGCTTAGGAGATGAGACAAGGTCTAATCCTGACATCCCATGGGGCTGTTTGATGCTGTCTCCCTGTTCCTGCTGCAGGGCTGGGCACAACTTCCCAAGGCCAGGTAAAAAGGAGGATGCAGCCTCCTGGGTTTAGGTACCTACCAAATGCACCAGCAGCAGAGCCAAGTGCACAATCACAGCCCCAAATCCTCCACCAAAACCCTCAACTCAAGCCCCTTCCCAGCTGCAGAGCACAGCTGGAGGAAACACAGCTCTGTCTGCACCAGAGCCTTGCCTAGCAGGTGAGTGGAGAGAATTCCCTGCATGGGAAAAGGGGAATGGGAACACACTGAGCCAGTGGCCAATCCCACACCTGCAACACACCTGGCAAGTGAAGCAGCTTTGGACTCCAGCACAGCCAAGGACAGGCTCCTGTGGCTCTGCACAGCACCTGGAACCTTCCATGGCAGAAAAGACACACTTTCCTCTCAGCACAGCCTGTTTTGTGACACAGGGATGCTGTGGGACTCCCCTGCCTGGGACTGTGCTAGCACCCACATCCCAGACATCCTGGGAGCTGAGCAACCTCCTCCCTCTGCTGACAAATTGTTGGAACAAACTGGGAAGTTACAGATGTTTTCACCTGCATTCTACCCTCTGGCCCTTCAGCCCAGACAAGATCAGGTCATCCCCTGCCAGCAGCAGCACCACAGCTCTTGGCCAGCATCACTCTGAGTCCAGAACCTCCTGTTTCTCCCCACAGAAGTTCTCCCTGGCCCAGCACTGCTCAGGAAGGTGAGAAGGACTCAAGTGCACACGATGCTGCTGCACACACAGCAACCCCTTCTAAAACCTGACATTTCTGCCCAAGGGCTGGGCCAGGCCGTGTCCCACTGCAGCTGGTGGAGAGTCAGAACACGTGGCTGCTGCCAGAGCTCCTGCCATGAGAGCCCAGCTGCTGTCATGGTCCTTAAGGGCCAGCTTGTCCCATTCCTCTCTAAAGCCTGGGATAGTGTCCCAGGCAGGACTCAAGGTGACACTGCCAGCCAGGACACCCCTTCCCTGAGCCTGCTGTGGTCCCAGGGGCTGTGCACAGTTGATAGGAGATGTCCTAGATTACTTTCCCCCGCTCCAGCATATCCAAAGCACTTGTCAGCAGCATGACCCCCTTACTCACTGCTCACAGCAGTGTTTCCATCCCATGAGCAGCTGTGTGTCTGTCCTGTCCATGGCTGCTGGGAGGAGGACAGGGTGAGCACGCTGCCCATGGAGGAAGGATCAGCCTCCCTTGGCGTTCACCGTGCCCATCTCTGCAGGAAACTGCCCTGCAGCCTTCCCAGGCTCTCAGACCCCCAGCCTGCACCCTCACCATGATGGTGACACATCTCTCTTCTCAAAGCACCTCAGACTGTCCTGCTGGGGCCAAGGGACGCGTCCCCATCCCGAGGCAGGGACTCTCTGAGCAGACTGGCATCACCCAGGGTGACACATGGTCAGCACAGGACGGGGGTGAGGGACCTCCCCACTCAGGAAAGCCAGCCACCACTTTGCACAACTGTGTCAGGATACACTGGAGCAGAAAGGTGTTTGGTTTCACTGTAGCCTTGGATCAAGGAGGATGGAAAGACGGATTCCGACCGACAGCTCCAAACTGTCCCTACAGGACAGTGGAAGTTCCAGAATTTCACTCAGTCAGGTCAAAGTCCTTGCTGGGTCTGTGACAAATTTGTGACTGGAGACTTTCACTGTGACAGAGGCTCTGAGCGAGCCACAGGTGCTGGGCAAGCCTGATGGGCAGTCAGGAAAGTATTTACATCTCCAATGCCGATGAGACCGAAATCTGTGACCGATAAGGACACTTGAGCAGGGGCCACCACTGCCTCAGGGTCTCTGTCCAAATCCACAGCGCCAGCAATTAAAGGCAACCCCTCATTAATGTCTGCAGGGAGAGTGAAGTCCATGGTTATTGTCTCACCAGAGTTCTGCAACGTTTCCTGCTTCTCTGCCAGTCCTGGTGCCGCTGGTGGCAAAGCAAAGAGCTCGGGCTCAGAGGGGGTGACAGAGTGACGTGGGCAGGGCACAGGGACAGCCCCCGAGGGCGTCTCCTCCGAGGGGTCAAAGGAGCAGTTTGTCTCCGAGGGGGTGCTGCATTCATAGCCCTGCCCTGACTCACTGATGCTGCCCAGGCTGCAGGCTGTGCTCTCCACACTCAGGGGCTCTGCTCAGGTGGGGAGAGAGAAAGTCACAGTGAGTCCACAATGCTCAAACACCCAAGAGTATTTGTTAGGTGGCACAAGTGTTTCTTTGTTACAGCAACCAAGATTCCCCCATCAGCCCCTACCGAGGGAAGGCAAGATGCCCACAGCAGATGGGAGGCCATCAGTGTTTCTATGGAAATTAAAGGAAACCTCACAGACACACTGCAAGATAAGCCAAACCCTAAATCCTATACCCTCATGCCAACAACCCCTGGGAGCTGCCCACACAAAGCTTTCATCTGCAGGAGGACAGTGAGGGAATGAACCCATGTGGGGCTCCCTGGAGATCTTCTCACAGCCAGCTCTGTGTGAAAGCAGCTTGCATCTGACTTCTGGGGCCTTAATCCAGCCTCTGGAGGAGCTGCCTGTGTCAGTGCTTTGGAAGCAGCTCATTCAGGTGCCCAGTGCATGATCCTTTTGTTTTGGGAATGACCTAGGCCATCCCTCCAAGCCAACAGTCACCTCTGGTCAATGCAGACAGACAAGACTCCTGCTGACACCAAAACCCCATGGCAGACAGACAAAAAGGAACTACCTGTGCTCTCAATTGCTATCTGATCCTGCCCAAAGTGAGCATCCAGGCAGCCAGCTGCAGAGGGAATCGGTGGGGAGCTCCGAGAACGACTCGTGTTTTCCACTTCAACCCCATCCAGGTCATTGTCAGTGAAATCCCTGTGAGGAAACAGAGAGAGCCTTGACACCACCTGCTGAGCAGAGAGATGCAGGCAGGAGAAAGGGTGACTGGGATTAAAACCCATCAACAAATAAAGCAATGGCACTGTAGAGACATCACAAGAATGAATGTCCATCCCTCCCTGCTCTGGTTTAGACTCTGCCCTGAGGAGGGGATCTCAGGTAACAGTGTGGCCAAGACCAGCCCATGATAAACCAAAATGGGCTCTCCAGCTTCCTAAAGAGCTCTTCCCCCAGTTCTGTGAGCTTCAGCCTGTTCCAAAGGGAAATAAATACATGAACAAACACCCAGTTTGGGTGGGAACACCCGGTTTTATGGAATGACTGTGGTGGGTCCTTAGTGTGCCAGCAAAGAGCAAGTGATGAGAATACATTTTCCCACCCTGGGAAGATTTAAGATTTCAGGTATTTTCCTGTGTTGCATCAGAATTAAAAAAAAAAAAATCTAAGCCTTCATCTGATGTTTTTAATTGATTCAGCTTCAATATTTCATTTTGACCTATTAAGAGATTTCCGTTTCAACCTTTTTGAAAAGGTGTATTTTGAAAAGTACTTTCTGTAATTAGCATACATTTCAAAGGGAAGAATTTGCCTCAAAGGGAAATTAATTCAGGTTCCAAACCACCAGAAATAAGTGCATTTTTGAATTTAAAAAGCTCCCTTCCCAAAACCTCATCAAACTGAGTTCTTTCACCAAGTCAGCTCTGAATCCCTGTCCCCAGCCTTCTGTGGATGCGTTTGTCTGAAACAAAAACTACTTTTGACACACAGAAAAGGACAAGAAAGTCCAGAGTTCTTTTATCTTCCCTCCCCACACCAAGTGAGTGTTTGTGCTCTGAGAACACCCCGTGCATCCCTCCATCCTCCCACCCCAGAAACCTTCTGGAGAAGAAAGCGCAGTCTGTTAAGCGGAGGTGCTTTGCAGCAGGAATCTTCACTGGGAGGTTAATATTACTAATTTTAGTGTGAGAATATTCCACGCACGTGGCTCCAGGGTGGAGGACGTACTTCTTCCTTCCTAGACGAGTCTGCTGAGTGAAGTAGTCATAACGTTCTGATTTTTTCCACATGTAATAATACTCCACGCACTCGCCCACCGACCGCGTGCGGACCTGAGGAGAAACACCCCAGTCAGGACAGCCACCCCCATCCAGGTGCATCTCCTGGAGCAAGGAGCTATTTTCCCATTTAACCAGCACAGAAAATTAGAAGTGCATTACAGTGATTTACATTGCTATGGACACATTGCTGCAGAACAGAAGCACGTACTGAGGTTTCCGAGGTGGCCAGAGAAAGAAAGAACTCCCCACAGCACACAGCTGCTGGCACAGACCCCTGTGGGCCACACACACTCGTGCAGGACTTTCCTGTGCTTCCAGCAGCAGCACACTTAGCAGAGAGAGCAAACCTGCATCCATTGTCACTGGCCAGCGTCAACATGCCTACAATTAACCAGTGGTAGAACTGGACTCTCTGGTTCTGCCAACTCCCAGCACAGCAGCATGTCCCGGGGCCCAGCTCTCCCTACAACAGCATCTGCCATTCTAGAGGACCCCAGGGGACTTTACGAAACATCCACATGCTCAACTCACTCATTCACAGAAGTACTGCAAGGGCTGAGAGTTTGGAAAGAACTTTTGGGACTCCAGAAAGGGCTAATCAGTAATTAACTGACATCACTCATGCAGGTCAGTGGTGTTTGTGACTTCTCCCACCTGGAAAATAAGGCAGAGCAGGGCAGTGAACAGCCCATCACCTGCTGGCATGAGTCAACACAAAGCCTGGGATTGGAACTCGACCATCCTGAACTCCCTGTGTCAGCCCAGGCCCAAAACACACCTGTGGTGCCCGAGCACCTTCCTCCTTCCCCTGCTCCTCACCTGGGGGGAGCAGCCTTACCTTGTTGGCTTGGATAAGGTGAAAGTTTTTCCCATGGACCCTAAAGCCATGCTCAAAATTTCTACATTCTTCCTCGCTCCAGGCACAAAGCTCATCTGTAGAAGAAAGAAAGAGTTGGGGGAGATGGAAAGAAAGAGTTGGGGGAGATGGAAAGAAAGAGTTGGGGGAGATGGAAAGAAAGAGTTGGGGGAGATGGAAAGAAGAGTTGGGGAGATGGAAAGAAAGAGTTGGGGAGATGGAAAGAAAGAGTGGGGGAGATGGAAAGAAAGAGTTGGGGGATGGAAAGATTGGGGGAGATGGAAAGAAAGAGCTGGGGGAGATGGAAAGAAAGAGCTGGGGAGATGGAAAGTGGGGAGATGGAAAGAAAGAGTTGGGGAGATGGAAAGAAAGAGTTGGGGAGATGGAAAGAAAGAGTTGGGGGATGGAAAGAAAGAGTGGGGGAGAAGAAAGAGTTGGGGGAGATGGAAAGAAAGAGTTGGGGGAGATGGAAAGAAAGAGTTGGGGGAGATGGAAAGAAAGAGTTGGGGGAGATGGAAAGAAAGAGTTGGGGGAGATGTGCAGAATCTAGAAAGAGTTTCATGTGCTATAATGAACCAAAAAAGGCGGGGGTCCTCACCTCTGATAACCTTCACGTTGAACCGTAACCTCCTCAGTGCCTCTTCTGCATTGAAGTTGCATTTCACCAGCTCATACAAAGCCTGGGGAACAGGAGGAAATCACTCACAGCACCTACCTGAGCAACACACCACAAACCAGCCCGCTCATGACTCACATTTGTCTCATAAAATTTCCATTTCCCAGGAGCCACCTTGCTACTAACCCGTTTGACCACCAGCAGAGATTATCCCACTTTTTAAGGCATTGGGTAACAAACCCTGGCACTCAACAGATGCAATCCCACTAGAATCTAACCTGGCTAGCTTGAAAAAAACACAGCTGCTCTGAAATGGTTGATCTGCTGACTTTCCCAATCTTCCCAATGGGAGGGTAACCAACCACCCCAGAGCACAGCTGGGCACACACCCTTATAGGAATGTGCCCCTTGTTGATGGAGTGACAAAACTATCCTTTGTCCCCTTAAAAAGGAAATAAGCTCAGAAGTTTCTCTCTTCAATTAGGTGAAAAGACATCTCATAGGACTTGGGGGACTTCAACTGGACAGAAACCAAAAAGTCCCACCTAAGCAACTTACTAGAAAAAGAAGAGATCAAAGAAACTAATGGCTTTTGTGAGGATTTTTACCAGGAGCAAGAACCTCTTGCCCTGGCTTGGTTTTTCTCTGTAAAGAGTTTTGTTATTTTGCCTTTTATTAAAACCTTTTTGTTTCCAATGCCACCACAGAAGCCATCCTGCTGATTTTATGCCTTCTAAAGTAGCTGAACTATCTTGGGTGTGAAATAAATCTCAAAAAGGTTATGAGACCTGACTCAAGGAGACTCATATTTCACACCCTCGCTTATCCATCAGGATCGCTGGAGTTTGACCTCATTCTGCACTCTGTAGGGAACGTGGCACTGTTGGGCCAGCACCAGCTGGGTCTGTGGGGGCTGCAGGAAGCCCTGAGCTCACCTGCTCGTTGTCTTTGACCACCTCTCCCTCTGGCAGGCTGCTGCCAGCCAGCTCGTCCCACTGCCGCTTCACAGCTCGGTACAGGAACTCTTCCACCTCCCTCTCAGGGAGGATGTTTGGGTCCCAAAGCAGCTGATCTTCATTCTCATAGGCTAACAGAAAAAGCACTGAAATAAGATAATCAAACAGAGAATTCTGCTGCTTTTTGAGAAGTGGTCTGCGTGGACATGCATGGGGGAGACAGAGGAGGAGGAAATCTTTGCTTGGTGCTCCAATTTGGCACCAGAGATGACAAACATCTCTCAAGGCACTGCATGCTCCCTCCTGATTTTGGAGGCAGATAAGCTCTTTATATCTCTTTTAGGGCCTTTGGCACGGGCTCAGCTTGCTTCCATTGTTTCAGAAAGGTTGGCTGACAAAAGTTTTTGTTATCATATTCTCAAAGATTGCTGTTTTGATTAATTAATCCTGGCAAATAAAGACTGTTTTAGTTTTCTTGTCTGGAAGCTCAACATGCTGGCACTCATACTGCACTCATTATTGGACACAATCTGCAAATCAAGGCACCTCTGTCTACTCTGCAGACATCCCAAAATCAGAAACAGATCACCTCCAGGGAGCACTGGAGGGGCTCACTACTTAAGGAAGATGTCAGAATAAATCAGAGCATCCCCAAAATGGGTGTTCCTTCTCTTTGGCTACAGCTGAGACCCCCTCCTGCAAACCTGTCACACCAACCCAGTTCTCAGTGAGCTTCACCAATTCTGTCCCTGTGCTCCCATCTCGATTAACTCAGCCTGTTTCAGCCAGTAAAACTGAATGTCAGCCCTGAAAGCTGCCCAGCCTGGAGATCCAGAGCAGGACTGGAGATCCAGAGCCCATGAGAACCCCCTGCCAGCAGCCCTACCCCCAAAGCAGGCACAAAGAAGAGGCTGCCTTACCTTTTTGCCTGTGCCTGTTTAAACGGAGGATGGGAACAGTGGCCTGGTACTGAGGTCCAACCATGATCTCCTGAAATCCCACAAGAGAGAGGTGAGAAAATTGAAATGGGAAAGGCTCCACACAGGCTGTACTTCATGATTTAGGGACTACACCACTATAAGGCTGATTTATTTACTGCTAGCCCCCTCTGTCACTGTTGTTTCTGGTGAACCCTGACTATTTTATAGGGTAACTAAGAAGATTTATTACCAACCAGATGATACTGTGGGGACCTTCAGCATTTACATAGTTGTAATGTAAAGGATCTATGACAAGCAGCTAAGGGTGGAAATAAAGCAATGCAGAGGTTCTCCTGCAACCTTCACAGCCAGGATGAATTTGGAAGCCTGCTCCTCTCTTTAGAAAGATGGTTCCCCCTCAGTAAATCCTGCTGGGAATACTGCACAGCATTTCACCTTTATAGGGCTACAGGCTGCAGATTTAATTTACTAAGGCACAGCAGACTTCCCTTATCAGAAGATAATTTCAAGATTGTATTAAAAACCCCTCTTGTAACCCACGTCTGCCACTGCCACCCACAAAATGCAAGGCATCAAGAAGCCAATTGGGGAGATAACACAGTGCTTTGGTGTCATGCATTTTTCAAATTCAGGAGTCCTCCTTGTCAATGCACTCAGGTCATTTACCTTCTTACACTCATTGGATGGGATGGAATCCACCTCTGAGTCCTCAGCCATGGAGGAAGCACATGGTGATGAACATGGCTCTTTGTCCTCATCAGCAAGGAAGTTGTTTGCTTTGTGGGAAAGGAAAAGATCTGTTGTTAGGAATTTTTTATTCTATTCCTTTACATTCCCTCTCCTTCCCTTCATTTTCTGTCCTAAAGTCCCTTGCAGCACGGTCTACAGTGACAACTTACCTGTATTTTAATTTTCTCACTTTAAGTAAAAGAATTTGGACACTTGCCACATGGATGGCCAACTTGGGGAAGCTCAGACTCCTTAATATTGCAAGACAGCAGAAGAAATAACATCACCTCATGCAGAGTCCCTGTCACGTGCTTTGGCTTCCCACATATTCCAACATTTAGGAACTGCCACAATACATCACTCCATTACTACTACTGAATTTATTCACTTGTAGAGGTGTCAGATGAGGTACTGATCTTTCAGACTGCAATTACAGCAGGCAGCAAAACAATTCCCACTCTCTCTCTCTCTCAGTATTTTGAGAAAATTCTCCCCTCATCCCACTGCTCATCAACGCTCTGTCCTGTCCTACCCAAAGCCCAGTAACGCCTCTGCCATGCAGACAGTCCCTAGGAGGAAAAGTGGAAAATCTCATGTCAGGAGACTGACAAAATTAAGAGAAGCATTCTCACCCTCCCCTGCACATCATATGTAAAAGTGAACAGCAGCTACTTAGGAACTAGTGACACATACAGCCAGGCTGGTTTGGGAATAAGTCCGAAGCATCGTGGGATGTGACGGATGGAGTCAGATCATCAGCTGAAGATTGTGTCTCCTCCTCTTCTTCCCCTGAAAGCAAATCCTTCGCTATTTGTTCCTTTTAACAACAACAAGAAAGTGAAAAATATTTTTAAATTTTAAAAAAATATACCAGGGGGAGTGAGGCCTAGAGTAAAAGCATTTTTTGGCCAGCAGTGGTCACATCCACAGAGCTCTTCACCCTCCCACAGCTTGTCCAAAGACAGATTCTCTCTAACACTCCCACCACACCCAGACTATTTTCCCTAGAAGCACTTTAACAAGTGTCATGAGTGGCTTCCTATGGAAGCCAGACAGTATGAGCAAGCATCCCCTTCTGTAGAGCTGCACTCACAGCAAATAACTCAAAAATCCTGAAGGAGAAAGAAAGAAAAAAAAAACCCAAGCCCCCCCACAAAAACCCACTTTCTACAGACTTGAGCTAGAACAAGGGGAGCCATGACTTCATACAAACTTTGAAGATACAAACTTTCCCTGGATCTTGACACACCCCCATCAATGTACAAATACTTGTAAGCAATGCCCCATACAGAGTTTCTACATTTTGAAACAGATATCCTTTGTCCCTTCTCCTCTAAACACTTCACACTCTTATTTCTGCACCTGGTGTTCCTCACTGGGACACCAGAACAAGGCAGGCCCCTTCCAACCCCTCTGAAATGGGAGGAACCTCAACCCCATGTGCAGCCAGGCAGGCAGAGAGCTGCTCTCACCTTATCCAGAGTCATGTCAGGGAGGTTGGGAGTGATGTCATTGCTCTCACTGTCCTGCTCCGAGATGGGATCTGATGCCTCATAGCCATAGAGTGCAAGCAGCTCCTCAAATGGCATTTCACTGCTCTGAGCAAGAGGAGGACAAAGCTGCATCAGGAAGAGAACAACCACAAGAGCACCACAGCAGCTGCAACACAGACAGGGCAGCTCAGCTCCTCTGAGGGCTCTGAGCAGCCTCAGGTGACACAGTTGGGTCCCAGTGTAACCTGTGCCTCTCAGAGGTATGGAAAAGCCAGGAACTTTCACTGTCACAGACATCTTTTTATGAAAAATCCTTTCCTTAGGATTTTTCCTCCTGAGAAGCTGAGAGGCCTCAGGAACAAAATGTAAACAATGATTGTCTGCTGCTGTGGAATGCAACAGGTGCATCTGTGATTGGTCTCATGTGGTTGTTTCTAATTAATGGCCAATCACAGTCAGCTAGTTCAGACTCTGTCTGAGCCACAAACCTTTGTTATCATTTCTTTCTATTCTTAGCTTAGCCAGCCTTCTGATGAGAACCTTCTCTTCTATTGTTTTAGTATAGTTTTAATGTAATATATATCATAAAATAATAAATCAGCCTTCTGAAACATGGAGTCAGATCCTCATCTCTTCCCTCAACATAAGACCCCTGTGAACACCGTCACATTTCACTCCAAAGCATTTTAAAAATATCTTTATCTTTAATTCTAGATTTCAAACAGGTGAAAGATGCCAGACAGCACAAGTGTATTTAAGCACAGGAAGGGGAGCAGCAAATCCCTGTACCTGCCTTGTGCCTGGCCTGAAGAGACACTCCCTGTCACCAAGAACAGTTTGTGTTCCACTGAGACCACCGACAGCTGCAGTCAGGGCTTCACACAGCAACCAACCAAATCCTCCGGGTAATTTCCCTTCCCCTCCCCTGCTGCCTTTACCTGAGAGGCACTGAAACTCTTCTCCAGCTCTTCTAAAGATTTCTGCTTCTCCTGAGCATCATCTTCCTCCCTTTCTTCCCTCACACCATAGTTCTGGGAAAGGATCTCTGCCAGGTTCAGTCGATGATCAGCTGAGCCCATTGACACAACTGCAGGGATCAGAAGGAGTTGGACACTAGCACCACCATGGAACACATCTTGAGATGCAACAACAAAGCCAGGGATGATCCCTTCTTGTGTGTGTGCAGACATGATAAGGCAGAGGAAGAGATGAGGCAGAACAGAGATCACAACTGGCAGCAGTCACTTCATCAGCACAAAGGTTCTGTGCACATTTGAGTCCCACAGCTGACTGGAAGCTGAATCTGAAGCTTTTCTGAGTATTTGTGTCTCATTCCTCACTGGATTTTCACAATATGTGTGCACACACTGCAGCCTTTCCTTCGCCTGGGGCATTTTTAGGGTAATCTCCCCTTACTCAAGGTAATCTCCCCTTACTCAAGGTAATCTCCCCTTACTCAAGAATGGCCAAAGGGACACCTGCAGGAGCTTTGGCATCACTCCTTACTCAAGAATGGCCAAATATTCCTTTTTATCTCCTACTTTCATGGATTTCCCTCTCTCCCTTCTCCCTCCCTGCAGCACCATGAGATGCTTTTCTAGGATTGCTGCCAGTGCCATTGCACCTGTGTCCTTGGCCAGGGCCTTACCTGCCATGACCATGCTTGCAGTGAGGATAAATCCTGTGAAATCTGGGAAGGGGTCTTGGGATCCATCAATAAAAGTGAGGAAAAATGGGGGGGGAAAAGGGTAATCACCCCTTACTTAAGGTAATCTCCCCTTACTCAAGGTAATCTCCCCTTACTCAAGGTAATCTCCCCTTACTCAAGAATGGCCAAATGGACACCTGCAGGAGCTTTGGCATCACTCCTTACTCAAGAATGGCCAAATATTCCTTTTTATCTCCTACTTTCATGGATTTCCCTTTCTCCCTTCTCCCTCCCTGCAGCACCATGAGATGCTTTTCTAGGATTGCTGCCAGTGCCATTGCACCTGTGTCCTTGGCCAGGGCCTCACCTGCCATGACCATGCTTGCAGTGAGGATAAATCCTGTGAAATCTGGGAAGGGGTCTTGGGATCCATCAATAAAAGTGAGGAGAAAATGGGGGAAAAGGGTTATCACCCCTTACTTAAGGTAATCTCCCTTTACTCAAGGTAATCTCCCCTTACTCAAGGTATTCTCTCCTTACTCAAGAATGGCCAAATGGACACTTGTAGGAGCTTTGGTATCACTCCTTACTCAAAAATGGCCAAATATTCCTTTTTATCTCCTACTTTCATGGATTTCCCTTTCTCCCTTCTCCCTCCACACAGCCCCATGAGATGCTTTTCTAGGATTGCTGCCAGTGCCATTGCACCTGTGTCCTTGGCCAGGGCCTTACCTGCCATGACCACATTTGAGGATAAATCCTGTGAAATCTGGGAAGGGGTCTTGGGATCCATCAATAAAAGTGAGGAAAAATGGGGGGGGGAAAGGGTAATCACCCCTTACTTAAGGTAATCTCCCTTTACTCAAGGTAATCTCCCCTTACTCAAGAATGGCCAAATGGACACCTGTAGGAGCTTTGGCATTACTCCTTACTCAAGAATGGCCAAATATTCCTTTTTATCTCCTACTTTCATGGCTTTTCCTTTCTCCCTTCTCCCTACCCACAGCCCCACTGCTGCCAGTGCCATTCCACTGTGTCCCTGGCCAGGGCTTTGCCTGCCATGAAAAGGGGTAATCACCCCATACTCAAAGTATATCTCCCCTTACTCAAGAAGAAGAATGGCCAAATGGACACCTGTAGGAGCCAAAGAATGGCCAAATGGACACCGGTAGGAGCTCTGGCATCTTTAAGCCTTTCCTTTCCTCCTCTGTCAAACAGCATGGGAATCAACCAACAGGCTGGGGAGATGTTGCAAGGAGAAGGGAAGTGATCACAGAAACGTTGTTTCCTCTGGAAAGCAGAGCAAGAGGCAGAGGGAGGTGAGGCTGGAGGTACCTGCAGCGCTCTGAAGGGAGGGCTCTCCAGGACATAGGCCACGGGCTGGGTATGGAACCACCCTGGGGCTCTGCCGGCCAACAGAGGCCTTCAGGAAAAGAGAAAAACATGGTTGGGACAGCTCTCCTTCAAACACACCACCTTTTCACCCACCTCACCCCAACAAATTCAATTTAAGTTCAAAGCAAAAGTTACCCGAAGCCCCAGAGGGCAGTGTTAGGAACTGTGCTGCGCAAAAGAGCTCATCAGGTACTGAACAGTTTTTCCTGGCCTCCTCACCTTCCCTCAGTCCACATATTTCCATTTCATCTGTTTCACCTCCAGCACTCTTATCTGCTCACTTCTTATCCCCCCACCAGTTTGAGACCTCAGAGCTTTGTGGTTTACATCTTCACTTAAAACAAGGACCTGGACCCTCAGCTGTTATTTTAAACACACACATTGTGTCTGAACACAGCATTTTTAGGGACTGATCCTTCAGGGAGCAGCCAGCCACAACATCCTGGCTTCTCCCTGATGCTTCACTGCACCCAGCAGCAAAGAGAGGGGAGCAGGCAGAGAACAAGCCTGGAAGGACCAGGAGCACTCTGCTCACCACTTATCTCCTCACCAGTTTGAGACCTCAGAGCTTTGTGGTTTACATCTTCACTTAAAATAAGGACCTGGACCCTCAGCTGTTATTTTAAACACACACATTGTGTCTGAACACAGCATTTTTAGGGACTGATCCTTCAGGGAGCAGCCAGCCACATCTCCCTGATGCTTCACTGCACCCAGGAGCAAAGAAACAGCAGAGAAGGAGCCTGGAAGGACCAGGAGTGGCACAGGTAAGGTGGGAGAGGCTGAACAGGCACCTGCAGGGTGGCATTTGGTGCCTGGTCACAAGTTCAGGCAGCAGCAGGGGCTGAGGAAAACAACCCAGACAGCACATCTGCTGTGCCTGGAAATGCTGTTCATCAAGTTCAGCCTAGCAGGGAGCAAACAGGTAAACAACCAAAGCTTTTGGGTGACTGACAGCACCTGAGTGAAGAAGAAAATCGCAGAGTGAGTCCCCCAGTCCCCAGTGACATCTCTGTGGGATATTCAGCCATCAACAATCTCAGCTGTGCACCACCACTCCTCACTTATTCAGTTGGAGCCAGGACATTTACAGCCTTCCATAGGAGCCTCTCACAATTTAAAATTAAACTCCACATTAAAATCTATCCTCTAACAACAAAGCAAAGTATTCACCACAAAAAGCCACCACAGACTGTGAGTTCTGAGTTCCTTCAGCTACCAACACACAGACTGGAAATTCCATAATAACCAAGAAGATGCCTCCAGTCCACCATCCCCCAAAATAAACCCCCAGAGACCACTCTGGCTCCAGACAGAGCCGTGCAACCATGCACACAAAAAGAGAAGGGAGAAGTTATGGGATGATGAAAGGAGAAGGGGACAGGCTCCATTTTGAGGATGGTCATACCAGGAAATGGCTCTGTAAGTCAGGAAAGTGTCCATGTGCCTTTGTTGGGCTTTGCTGGAATGTGACCAAGCACAAAACCCTCTTGGATAAATCCTTCCAAGCAAACAAACACGGTTTCATGGAAGGGGTGGGGTGCACCCTGACTCCCTCCAGGTCTTGGAGAACCTGCAGAACTCAGATCTGTTCAGGCAATGATCTGTGGATCATAGGCACCTCCTTGCCTGGGGATCAATAAAGCCTCTGAAAACAAAGATTGAAGCTGTTGGCATGGATGGGCTGGCTTGAAAAGGTCTCAAGGATACCTCAGGAACAATGAGATCTCCTGTTAATAACCAGGTGCTGAAGGAGGAGGATTGGCCACTACAGCAGTGTGACAATTCCATAACTGATCAAGAGTTTAGTGCTCAAAGCAGTAACAGAGCACCAGAACAATGGAATCACCATGGAATAACCAGCACTGCTCTGCTGGGGCTGAGGGAACAAGAAACAAGTGACAGGCAAAGAAAATGGCCCATTCCATGCCCCATCTGAACACAGGTGAACACAACACCCCTCAGATTACTCACAAATCCATAAGACCACAGAAACAAGAGTCAAAGGAATAGAAGAAAGGAGGCATGGCTTAAAAATGCAGCTGATGACAGAATATTTTTCATTGCCCTGATTACCAGAGCCATGGGATGTGGAGTTACTTGGGCTGAAGGTGAGATAAGTGCAGCCTGACACTCCAAATCAAACATCCAGCCAAAGCAAATGGCCCATTCCATGCCCAAATCTGAACACACGTGGAACAGAACAATCCCTCAGACTACTCACAAATCCAGAAGAAACAAGAATCAAGGAGTAGAAGAGAAAAGCTTAAATGCAGCTGATGACAGAATATTTTTCATTGCCCTGATCACCAATGCCATGGGATGTGGAGTTACTTGGGCTGAAGGTGAGGTAGGTGCAGCCTGACACTTCCAACATCCACCCAAAGCAAATGGCCCATTCCATGTCCTATTTGAACACATGTGGAACAGAACAACCCCTCAGACTACTCACAAATCCATAAAACCACAGAAACAAGAGTCAAAGGAATAGAAGAGAAAGGCTTAAAAATGCAGCTGATGACAGAATATTTTTCATTGCCCTGATCACCAATGCCATGGGATGTGGAGTTATTTGGGCTGAAGGTGAGGTAGGTGCAGCCTGACACTTCAAATCCAAACATCACACAGGAGGCAGAAATGCAAGAGCGTGGCATGCACCAGAAACACAGAGAACAGTTCTGGGCCAGGGTGTCACTGCTCTTGCTGCTGCTGAGAGATTCCATGAGTTATTCTCCAGTCATTCTCCCAGTGCACTGTGATCCTGGAAACTGGCTCCTGTGCCAATGGGGCACTGAATCTTGGGGAGGCAAAAAAGGAGATTAAATTCCTTTAATTTCACTTTCCCATCCCCAGCACTGCTTTCCTCCTGCCAGCTTCTGCTGCTCAGGCATAGGAGTAACTTTCCTCTCAGAAGTTACACTGAGGTTGTAACTACTCACTTTCATGTTTGTATTTCTGGGTGACTCCTGCACTCCCTCCCGAGGTGTGGACTCAAGGTTTTGAGCACATGGAATGAAGCTCAGCCATCATTCAGGACACACAGAGGCAGAGTCTGAGCTTTAGCCCTGACAAAGCTGTTTCCCAGTGTGAGGCCAGTTGTGCCTACCCTGAGAAAACCTTCCAGACTGAAATCACTCTTGCAAAAAAGTGAGGAAAAAACCAAAATTCCCCTTTCCAGTGCCACCCTTCAATAACTAACATAGCTTCCTGAGCCAGTTTAATCTGAATATTTCAGATTCAGTGAGAAACCTTACTGCTTTTTGCACACTCCTTGGCCATGGGGCCATTTTCCACAAACCCCAGCTGTAGCCAGAGGGAAGCAGCAGGGATGGAAACAGATTTATCATGCAAGTTCTGTCTCTGAAAGACCAAAGAATGAACAGATGAAACAACACACAGCCAACCTTGTGCACTGCCCAGGAAGATTGGGGCCCCACCACACCTGTGCAGAGACTGAAATCACTCTTGCAAAAAAGTGAGGAAAAAAATGAAATTTCCCTTTTCAGTGCCACCCTTCAATAACTAACATAGCTTCCTGAGCCAGTCTAACACATATTTCAGATTCAGTGAGAAACCTTACTGCTTTGTGCACACTCCTTGGCCATGGGGCCATTTTCCACAAACCTCAGCTGTAGCCAGTGATGGAAACAGATTTGTCCTGCATGTTCTGTCTCTGAAAGACCAAAGAATGAACAGATGACACAACACACAGCCCAGCTTGTGCACTGCCCAGGAAGATCAGGGCCCCACCACGCCTGTGCAGAGATGCTCCACAGCCAAACCTCACCCAAGAGACAATGACAGCTCCTGGATGTCCCCTGACAGACCTCTCTGAGCTGTACAGGGTGCTGAGCCACCACTCTGACCCAAAAACCTGCCCAAACAACACTCTGGCACAAGTGAATGAAAAACCTTGGTGCTCCACCAAAGGCCAAAGCATGGTGGGTGAGCAAAGAGGCCAGGCAGCACCTTCCTCATGCAGAATGCTGAAATATCCTGGAAGAGAAGCTCTACCCTGGGACAAGATGCTGCCAGAGCCGGTGGGGATCTGAGATCCTGCCACAGAGTACCTCAAAGTCTTCCCCTTGGAAGCCTTGCTCCATGTTGTGGCCACCATGAGGGTCATGCCACAGAAATGAAGTGTGCATGTGTCACAACAACCACCACAACAGGTCAAGGATGTTTGAGGGACATGGCGAGGCTCGATGGGCATCACCAGCTCAAAGAGTGACAGAGCAATGGCAGAAACATTTCAGCACAAGACACCAAAGCAAACACAACAGGGCAATAGGGGAGGGCAGTGGAGAGTCCCCACCTGGTCCCTCTTTGCCTTCTGGCCCCTAGGCAAGGTGGTGAGAACCATCCTGGCCACCCAAAGGTCGTCAGAACCATCCCGGCCACCCAAACAACATTTCCCGGCACCTTCCCCACCCTCTGCCATTCCCAGCATCCTGACCTCGCTGCTCAGGCCGCCTCTCACCTCAGAGCCCCTTCCAACAGCTCCACACCCCTGAGTCCGGCTCCAGCCACCCCAAACCGCTGCCGGGTCCTGCCGGGCCACAGCCCCGGTGCTCCCGCTCCGCTCTGCCCCCGGGGCCTTTCCCGCAGCCCCCGGCCCTTCACGCCCCTCCCCGCCACCCTCAGGCCGCGGGGTCCCCGCGCCGGCGCCGCCGGGTCCCGCCCAGGAGCCCCTTCCCGTCCCGTCCCCGCCCGGCCCCGCCACCCCCGCCCCTCGGCCCGCTGCCGCCCAGGCCTCGGCGTCCCCCAGCCCGAGGGCCCCCGCCGGCCCATCACCCCGCTGCCGCAGGACGGCGGCTCCGGGCGGGCGCGGCTCTGGGCTCCCGGTGCTCCCGCCCGCCCGGCGGGAGCGGCCCCGGGCCCGGCGCGACCCCAGCGGCGGCTCCGCGCTCACCTCCGCCATGGCCGAGCGCTAGCGGCAGGGGGCGCGGGCCCCGGATGCGGCGGCGGCCGCTGATTGGCTGCGGCTGCGGGGGGCGGGGCCAAGGCCGGGGCGGTCTGAGGGGCTCCGGTGCGGGGCCCGCAGTCGGGGCCGGGCCGGGTTTGGTGCGGGTTCGGGGCTGGGGTCTGGTCTTGTATCTCCTTGTCTGACCCTGCACAGCGGCACGGAGGGAAGGGAGTGGAGGCTGTACGCTGCCGGTACCCGCAGCAATGCTCCCTGAGTACCGGCCGGGCTGTGTGGTCGCTGCCGGAGCAGTCCGGGGCTACCGCTGTGAGGCCCCACGGGGGCCGGTCCCGCTCCCCTGGGCCGGGTCCCTCAGGCCGCGGGCCGGGACAGGCGGTGGAAGGGCCCAGGGACACAACGGGGACCGCGCAGGTCAGAGGAAAACCGAGCTCACAACCCCGGCCTGCCTCAGGTATCACGGAGCTTGAACCTCCAGGAAACGCTTTGAGGGATCCTCACTGATCACTCCTGTGAAAAACGCCAATCGCTTGTTTTTAAAATTTTAAAAATTTAATAGTAATAAAATGGTTATAAAAATAGTAATACAGTTAGAGTAATAATAATTTGGACAATTTGAATTGGGACAATATGAGACAATAGAAACAAAGAGTTATGGATGGTCCGGGTACCTTTTTCTGGGCAGCACAAGCCCGAAAAAGGACACAGTTAACAGAGCATTAACACTTAAAAACAATAACCTGTTGCATATTCATACATCTCATACATGATGCAGAAATTCCATTCAAACACAGGATTCTGTCTGGTCAGTGTCAACTTCTTCCTCTGAATCCTAACAGCGCCTTCGAGGCGGGAAGCAATTCGTTTCTTCTGATAAGAGGACAATAAATTCTCTTTCTCTGAAAGATTCAGGTGTCCTGTGGCTGCTATCTCACTGCAAGTCCTTTCTTTAAAGAAAGGTATCCTACACAGCATCGTTTCTATTTTAACATCTTTTATAACCTAAAACTATATTTACCACACTACTTTAGAGAATTAATACAGCATCACTTTCTAACGCAACACATATAATATTCATTTGAATATTTGTGAGAAGCCGATCATAAAAATACACATTTTTCACACAGCACAAGGAAGGAGCCCATCTCCAGGGATTCCTGAAGTGAATGGCCCTGCCAAGCTCCCCTCCATCCCCACAGCCCCTCGGGGACCCCCTGACCCCTCAGCGACTCCTGGCTGGGCCAGCAAGGCAGCCCTGTGGTGGTGTTTGAGGGTCTCCAGGATGAGGGAAGAGATGAAAATCTTGACTCCATGTTTCAGAAGGCTGATTTATTATTTTATGATATATTAAAAGAAGATGATATACTAAAACTATACTAAAGAAAGGGAGAAAGGAGAAAAGATAATAAAATTTTGTGACTGACCAGAGTCCCGACACAGCTGGACCTGTGATTGGTCATCAAGTAGAAACAACCACATGAGACCAATCAAAGATGCACCAGTTGCATTCCAGAGCAGCAGATATTTATTGGTTTTATTTCGTTTCTGAGGCCTCTCAGCTTCTCAGGAGAAAAAAATCCTGGCAAAAGGATTTTTCATTAAATATATCTGTGACACCTTCCCTCGGGGTGCACAGGGACATTTGCCACCTTCTGATGGGTCCTGTGGGGCATCACCCAGTTCCTGCCAATGCCTGTGCCCAAATCTGCCTCTGGCTGTGCCCACAGCAGCCTCAGGCTCTGGGATCAGCCTCTCCAGCCTGGATATTTTTCCCCACCCTGGCAGCTGGCTCCATGCTGGGTTTTGCTCACGCTTCTGAGCTCAGGAAGCAAAGTGTTATCAAGTGCTTCTCAAGTGGTGGTGGCCCTCGAGCTGAGAACCAAAGCACTTCACCAGCCCTTTGTTGCCTTGCTTGGCTGTCTGGCTCTTCTCAAAGGACTGACAGTTTGCAGATGCTGTTTGTTCAATAAAAACCAGTAACCTCGTCTCCAAGCTTCAGAAAAACTGCTGATTTCTCCTTGCTCCCAGCAGTGCATCCAGGTGTTCTGTCCCCACAAAAACAGAGAGGTTGAGGGTTTGAATCAAGGCCTGAGATTTGGCTCTGAACCCGGGGTTTTGGGTTAAGATTTGGGGAGATCCCCCACTCGTTATAATCCTGGAGCAGTGCCCCTGTTAGCTTTTGCTTCTCCATTTAGTGCTTGCACTGACAGCTCCAAGCTGAGTCCCTTGGAGCAGCTGCAGTTCCCTGAGGGAGCAGTGAAACACCTGGCAGGAGACACCTCCACTGCCCAGGACATTGATTTTTGTCCTCAGAATGACCAGACAACACATCCTGCAGCCCCCCGGGCTCTGAGGCAGCACATCAGCCACCCCTGGTGCTGAAGGCATCATCCTAAATCAGAGATTTTAGTGCCTGACAGTCAGTATTCTGAGATTTTAAAAAAGCCTGAAGGGCAGTGGAATTCCAGGTGGTTCAGGCTCTGCAGGTGTTTGGGAGTGATTTGTCAGGACACTCCCACAGCAGCTTTTGGACAATTGCTGCTCTGTGGACAGAGACAACAAATGCCACGTGGGTGAGGTGGCTTTGGCTGAATGTGGGGTTGATCTGGCCCTAAATCCTGCCCTCCTTTCTCCCCTCCACCTGTGCCCTGCCTGGTAAGCGATTCTCGTTCTTGAAAAAGCTTTGCAGTCCTGAGACAAAGGGCAAATCCTTTTTTATTTGATGCAGCTCAGCCACGGGGTGTTTAGCCACAACAGATTGTAGATTTTAAAAGTTTACACAGGTTAAAAAAGCAGTTTTGTTCGGAGGTGTCAGTACTGCTAAAGGACTGATTCTGCCTGGGAAAGGGGAGCTTTGTGTGGGTGTGAAAAATGCGTATTTTATGATTGGCTTTTTGCAAATATTCAAATGAATATTATATGTGTTGTGTTAGAAAGTGATGCTGTATTCATTCTCTTAAGTAGTGTGGTAAATACAGTTTTAGGTTATAACAAAATGTTAAAATAGAAACTATCCTATGTAGGATACTTTTTTTCTAAAGAAAGGACTCTCACTGAGATAGCAGCCACAGGACACCTAAATCTTTCAGAGAAAGAGAAATTTTTGCCCCATTATCAGGAGAAATTAATTTCTTCCCACCTTGCTTGGGTAGGATGATGCCGTTAGGATTCAGAGGAAGAAGCTGACACTGACCAGACAGAATCCTGTGTTTGAATGGAATTTTTGCATCATGTATGAGGTGTATGAATATGCAACAGGTTATTGTTTTTAAGAGTTAATCCTCTGTTAACTGTGTCCTTATTTTGCCCAGAAAAAGGTACCTAGACTGTCTGTAACTCTTTGTTTCTATTGTCTCATATTGTCCTAATTCAAATTGTCCAAATTATTATTACTCTAACTGTATTACTATTTTTATAACAATTTTATTACTATTAAACTTCTTAAAATTTTAAAAACAAGTGATTGGGTGTTTTTCACAGTGGGGCTGTGTCCTGCCGTGGGTGCAGGGTGGGAGGGCACAGACAAGCTCAGACTATAAAAAACTCTAAAAAACTCTAAAAAACTCTAAAAATCTCTAAAAAACTCAGTGTTTCTGCTGTTTTGAGGCTGCTGACAGACAGACAGAACCGCTCCAAGGCTCAACAAAGCAGCTGTGAATTAAGGCTTTGGTGAAGCATCAGTTCTCACCAATGCTAGATGGAGCTCTGCTACTCCAAACACCACACCCATGCAGGCTTTCAGATGAGTGTTCACACTTCTGAGCTGGTGTTTCGGGATCCACCGTGCCCAACGCAGCTTCCAGGGGTCTTTTCCAGGTTTTCTGAGCCTGGGATGGCTGAGTCAAGGTGAGCATCATGGCTACAGAGTTCCCTTCTCATCCTGTTCTCCTCCCTCCCTTCCTCCTTCCACTTCAAGTCGTCACAACCCATAAATGTAATTTATTCACAATCAAAATACTTATCACAATCTCTGCAAGGCTCACAAAAACGGCTGTGATATCTACAGGTGTAAATCCAGTGCGGGCTTGGGCTGGCACACTCAGGATGAGTCCTGCAGATCAGATAATGCCCAGGCTGCCACCCCATGTGCTGAAATCCCAGCTGGCACCGCAGGGCACAGCCAGGAAGATGTGTTTTGCCAGCAGGCATGCCGAGGCTTTGCAGTTTCACAGCTTTTCTGCTGCCAAATAAACCCCCCCCTGGGATGGCCAAGCCTTTCAGGATGTCAACGTTCCAAAAAGGCCAGCACAGAGAGGACAGGAATGTCTTATCCCTCCATGCTCTGCTGTGTGGTGACAGCCAGAGGGACACCCAGGGGACAGCAAAGCCACACAAAGTCTCTGCTGCTGAGGGACACAACGCAAAGGCTGCTGGCTGGCAGTGTCCCCCTGACCTGCAGCTTCCCCACAGCTCCTTGGCTTCCACGGGGTCAGTCCTGCAGTTGGTGAAGCTCCTGTATTTGGCACATGTGCTGTGTTTCTTGCTGGTGTCAGTAATTAACAGCAGATGCTTGATGAGGGGTGTGTGGAGGCCAGCCGTGCCCAGGTCCCCATGCCCCTCTGCCAGGGCAGGATCTCCATGTCCCCATGGCTCAGGGCATCCCAGGAACCCCTCATCCCCCTGGATGGGCACCTCAAACCCCTCCAGCCCTTGGCTGGGCTCACTGGTGTATTTGTTTACCTGTGTCCTGCGCTCTCACCCCTGCAAACAACACCCTCCCCATTCCCTCTGTGCTTCCTGGGGTGTAACTCTGAGGGAGGGAGCTAAATGAAGGAGTGCTGATGAGGAACTCATTAATTCTGGTGCCTGTCAGCCTCACAGGATGATGATAAAGTGCTGCATCCTTCTGGAGCAGCAGGAGGTGGCAGCAGGACTGGGAGGGAGCAGCCTGGCCATCCCACATCCCTCCCTGCATCCAGCCCCCCAATCCTGCACCCCTGGGTCTGACATGGAGCTGGATCCAGCCCCCCAATCCTGCACCCCTGGGTCTGACATGGAGCTGAATCCAGCCCCCCATCCTGCACCCCTGGAGCTGCATCCAGCCCCCCAATCCTGCACCCCTGGAGCTGCATCCATCCCCCCAATCCTGCACCCCTGGAGCTGCATCCAGCCCCTCATCCTGCACCCCTGGATCTGCATCCAGCCCCTCATCCTGCACCCCTGGAGCTGCATCCAGCCCCTCATCCTGCACCCCTGGAGCTGCATCCAGCTCCTCATCCTGCACCCCTGGAGCTGCATCCAGCCCCCCTCTTCCCTGGATCACCCAGGAGGGGTGGGAGTGTTGTGGGGTGAATAAAGGTTGGATTGTGCAGGCACCGTGTCCACCACAGTTGCATCACTGTGGCAGCAGGGTTTGGAAGGGTTGGGTGGCACCTGGAATGGGGATGATTCCCTCCTTTCCAATCCCTGGAATGGGCATGATGCTCTCCTTTCCAACGTGTGGAACAGGGCTGATGCCCTCCTTTCCAACCCCATGGAAGGGGGTTGATGCCCTCTTTTCCAACCCCTGGAATGGGGGTGATGCCCATCTTTCCAACCCCTGGAATGGGGGTGATGCCCATCTTTCCAACCCCTGGAATGGAATGGTGATGCCCTCCTTTCCAGCCCCAGGAACAGGGAGGATGCTCTCTTTTCCAGCCTCTGGAATGGGGATGATTCCCTCCTTTCCAGCCTCAGGAACAGGGATGATGCCTTTCCTTCCAACCTCTGGAACAGGGATGACCCTCTCCTTTCCGGCTCTGGAACAGGGATGATCCTCTCCTTTCCAGCCCCATGGAACAGGGATGATTCTCTCCTTTCCACCCCCTGCACACACAGGTGCTTTGGGATGGCCAGCCCGTGCCTGGGTGTGCCACTGCACGGGCTGGCACCTTCAGAGGCCACCAGCCTGTGCTGCTCTGACTGCCTGGACTCTGACAGAGGCTCTGCCAGCACTCCTAATGAATTCAGTGCTGCCCTTCACATCAAACAGCCATAGGAGAAGGCATTTCTCGTCCCCATCTTTATTCAATGTGCCAAACACGCCGCTCCTGGGCCTCACACAACATATTGTTCACAGCTGCAGCTTCAAAAGAACCAGGGGAGAACGAGGGGGGAGCTTGTGTGGGAGGCACTGAGCGTGCTGGGGCTGCTTGTGGTCACCAAGTCCCATCAGGGAGGAGCTGAGAGCCCCTGGACACCACTCCAGCCATCCTGCAAGGCCGTGGGAGATGCCTCAGACAAGGTTTGGGGTGGTGGAAAAAAGGGGCAGGAGGTGGATGGAGGGCAAAGGGGGTTCTGTCCTCCTCAGAGCTGCCTCCTGCTCCTCCCTGCTCCACTCTCAGCCCAGCCCCATCCATCTCCCAGGGCTGAAACCCAATTAGGGTGCTGGGGAGGGGGTGGTACAGCGGCACAGATGTCCATTAGCCCCGGGGATGGAGATGGAGCGATAGGAGCTCTAATGGCCTCACCAGGACTCTGATGACAGCCTGGCTGCCCCAGCTGCAGCACTCAGACTGCACTGGGGTGACACCAGAGCAGCTCAGCCCTGATTTGCAGAGGATCTCGATCTTCGGCTCGATCTTCGGAGCCCTGTGCGTGCACACGTGTGCCTGGTGTGTTCTTGCACGATTTAAAGGCACTCCAACACCCCCAGGAGCTGCCCAGAGCTGCTCCCTCCTCACCCTCGCTTATCCCACTGGAAGAAGGATATTTGGCAGTGGAGCCTGCTGTGCTCTGAAGTTTAATTAACCCCATCTCCCCCCTGAACAGGCTTCCCTTCCTCTGCTCAAATGCCACAAATGATCCTTTGCAGATGCTAATCTGCAGAAGGGGAAAAAAAAAAAGATTCCACATTTAAGATTCCACATTTAATTGCAGAACATAAAGATATTACAGGGTCATTAAAACACCATGAATATGGAAATGAAATCCACAGGCATCCATGCAGATAATGGCAGGGAAAAGGGAGTTGCAGGTGAAGCTGAAAGGTGGAAAGGTGGAAAGGTCAGCTCCATCTGGATGCATCATTAACCCCGCTCCAGGCAATCTCCAGCGGCCAGGGGGGGTCTCGGGGGTCTCGGCGGTGCTGGCTTCACCCCGCAGCAGGGGGAGGGTGGTGCTGCCCCGGGCAGAGGCCAAGTGCTGAGGGTTAACCCTTGCTCTGGAGGTTTTTGGGATCAGCCTCTGCCTGCAGCTGCAGGAGCCTCCAAAGATGCCTCAAATCCCCGCCAAACCTGTCTGTGACTCGGACTATGAGACCCGACAGCCCAGGGGAGGATGCTGAGATGGTTTTGCTCTTCAAGGCCTCCTTCCCAGCCAGGCTCAGCCCCCTGTGTGCCTCATTACTGGGCTGATCCCAACTCCCTGTCTCCCCTCCACCCCGGCTCCCTCCCGCTGCTCTCGCTGCCGGCTTGACACTGACGTGAGCTGCTAAGTGGAAAAAATTAATGGGGGCCTCGCTAATTGGAGCTGAGACACCAGGAAAGAGAGAGACACAGGCCAGGGTGGCTCTGCCACCCGGCTGCAGGCAGTGATGGGTGCCGTGGTGTGGCAGGGGCCACAGCCACCAGGACTTGGGGGCTTTTTGCCGTGCCCAGGGTGCTGCTGTACCTCTGTCCTTGCAGCTTTTGGGACGTCCCCAAGGAGCTGCAGCCCCTGGCATTCCTCGGGATGTCCCCAAGGAGCTGCAGCCCCTGACATTCCTCGGGATGTCCCCAAGGAACTGCAACCCCTGGCATTCGTGTCCTGATGGGAGGGCATGGCTGAGGAGGGCGTGGTGCTGCTGGGACACCTCTGGACCCTCAGGACCCCGCAGACCCCCAGCACGGTGCCTTTGTGCCGAGCTGCCAGAGCCCCCCTGCTCTCCCAGCAGCGCTTTTTGCCTCCGGGGAGAGCGTGAGGAGGAGAAAAGCAGATTAGAGTTATCGCCGCATCTCCTCGCTGAGCTGAGAGCTAAATGTCAGCTCACATCTGACACAGCTCCGAGGGGGACGGCGACGAGTCCGGGCACCCCCCTCGTCTCAGGGGGCACCTCTTAGGGCACGGGCAGTGGGGCTGGCAGAGCAAAGCGGGGGATGGCTGCCCCGGGGTCCCGCTGCCTCGCCGGGCTGGCGGAATCCCAACCGCAGCCCCAGAAACTTTCCTCCTCCGGTTCCCATGGAAACCGGGAATTTGCTTCTCCCCAAAGTTGAGCTGCGTGCCGGAGCTCTGTGCCCAAGTGGGGCCCCTTCCTCAGAGCCCCACGGGACGATGGTTTGGGGAGAGCTGCTGGAACCGTGCCTGGGTGGTTGTGGAGCCAGAGCCCGGCTGTGGAACCAGGGCAGCTCAGACACCCTGCCCGGGCTGGTCCGTGCCAGACCAGGATGTCCTGAGAGGGGCAGAGGGGCAGAGGAGGAGGAGGAGGAGGATCCTCACCTGCGCAGCACACTCTGTCATCTCCACAGCTCAAGCAGAGAATATGAGCAGCCTGCTGTGAAAACAGCCCGGCCGAGTGACCAGAGAGCCCTCGCTCCAGCCCCAACCATCGTGAGCCCCTGCCAGTGATGGGCACGCAGCGGGAGCCAGCCCCGCTCCGGGGCTCCAGCTGGGAAGGACACTCGGGGAGTGATTTGAGACGGTCCCTGGGCAATCAGAGGGGGGAAGGACACTCGGGGAGGGATTTGAGACGGTCCCTGGGCAATCAGAGGGTTTCAGGGCTCTGCTCACCCGCAGCAGGAAGGGGATGGCCTGATGTCTGCTCTGCCGAAAGGAAAAGCTTTCCCCATCCATCACTGCCGTGGGCTGGCAGGAGCTGGCATCGGGCACCAGCCCTGGGGGCACTGAAACCCTGCGGGCTGAGCTGCGGGAGCTTTTCCGTGGGATAAGTGTGGAGGAGTCAGATTTAGACAACAATGACTAAAACTGAGCTTCAGGAAAAATTAACTCCAAAGAGGGGAATGTTCCAGGCGCTGCCATTTGCTGTCGGTAAAAATAAACCTGCAGGTTCAACACAGCCTTTTCCTTCTGGGTGCTCACGTGCCGGATCAGGGGAGCTTCCTCCTGCTGAAATGGTTAAAAAGTATAAAATCACAGAGGATCAGCTCTGCCTTGCCCTGTTGAGCATCATCCCCACGGCTGAAATGGGGTCCCCAAGGCCTCACAGGACTCAGGGGTGCATCAGGTGAATTTGTTAGCACAGTTGTTGGGGTGCAGCCAGCACCTGCTCCACATGCCGAAGCTGGAAGGAGCTGGGAACATCAGGTGGTGTTTGAGGCTCACTGGACACCTGGCAGGGCCCATCCCTGCAGCAGCAGCAGCACCTCCCAGGCACACAGCCCCCCTGCCAGGGCTGGCTCCTTCCCTCCACCTGCCATTCTCACTGGGGTTTTAATTAGTGCTCCTCTGTATATTCAGCAAGCAGGAGCCCGGAATGGAAATGTACAGGTGTCCCCTTGATCCAGTTTCCATGGTTGCCGCATCGAGGTGGGGGCTACATCTTTTTTTTTTTTATATTTAATAATTTTATTACTGTGGCTTCAATCCACTGGTGAAGAAAGGGAAGGGGGGAGAACGTGGGGGAATAAAAAATGCTGGATGAAAAGGGCATGTTCCCGTGGCTGGGCTTATTTGCTGTCATTCTTTTTCTCTTATTAGCAAGGGCTGTTTTCCAACATGCTCAAAGTCCAGGAGTTCACTAACGAGATCCCAGCTCTGTCTGCTGTGGGGGAACAGCCCAGGCAGCCGTGCTGGAGCCACACAATGTCTGTGGGGCCACCCCAGAGACCAAGGTGGGCATGGGGAACACCACAGAGCTGTGCTGACATCCTCATCCCCATGTCCCTGTTCCCATCCTGTGGGGTTGGCCCTGGCATCCCTCACTGTAGGAACAATAATTTTCACTAGTACAAGATACAAATCCTATAGCATTTATATCCAGCCTATAAGAATCATTACATTACCATATTGTGTTATACTTTAAACCCTAAAAACTCCTCTTTGGACCCCTTCTGCCAGGCTGTAGGGTCTGCTCTTGGGCCTGTCTGCAAGCAGAGGGTGTTGTTTCATCAAAAGGGGATTACCTTCAGCCAGCCACACCATTGTTTTCCAGTTTTTCAGTAACTGAGGTATCTCAGAGCTTGCTTTCATTTCAATCTCACTTATAGTTTCATATTCTCAAAATCTTTTGCCAGGCAATCATATTTATAAGGCTTTCCTGTTTCATCTTCCCCAACACAGCAAAGCCCACAAAGGGACCTCAACCACCCCCGAGCATCTCTTGGGGACACTGGGTTGGTGCCCCTGTGCACAAGGAAAGCCCAGGGAGTGCCAGGCAGAGTCCCCACAGCCCTGCCAGGGAATTGGGCTCGAGTTCAGGGACTGCCAGCACCAGGATCTCTGTGCCCTGTGCCATCCTCACCCAGAGTGGTGGCACTCAGGGAGGGTGGTGGCATTTGGGGAGGGTGGTGGCATTCAGAGAGGGTGGTGGCACTTGGTGAGGATGGTGGCACTTAGAGGGTGGTGGCACTTAGAGGGTGGTGGCACTTGGTGAGGGTGGTGACACTTGTGAAGGGTGGTGGCACTTGGAGGGTGGTGGCACTCGGGGAGGGTGGTGGCACTCGGTGAGGGTGGTGGCACTTGGAGGGGTGGTGGCATTTGGTGAGGGTGGTGGCACTTAGAGGGTGGTGACACTCAGGGAGGGTGGTGGCACTCGGGGAGGGTGGTGGCATTCGGGGAGGGTGGTGGCACTTGGTGAGGGTGGTGGCATTTGGTGAGAGTGGTGGCACTTGGAGGGTGGTGACACTCGGGGAGGGTGGTGGCATTCGGGGAGGGTGGTGGCACTTGGAGGGTGGTGGCACTTGGAGGGTGGTGGCTGCTCTGGGTGCCAGCACCAGGAACTCTCCTCCTTTCCTCTCACCAGACCAGCCTAAATCTCCTCTGCTGTGACCAGTGCAGTGTGTGAACGTCCCCATCTGTCACCACAGGATTATTTAGCCCAGATCCTGCCTTGAAAACAGCCAAAATCTTCTCTGTTTAGCTCAGGATGAGTTTCAGCTTTTGTGCAGCGGGCGTTAAAAATATCACAGAAACGGCATGGGCCAGGAAAAATCCTTTCTCCTCGCACTGCACTGTGCAGCTGGGCTTGCCAAGAAGGAAGAAATCCCCTCTGCTCCTGGCACCGTCCCGCGCTGTGGCAGGCAAACACACACGCCGAGCCACAGACCTATTAGTCACCAGAGGAAAATGTTCTTTTTCTCTCCCGATTTGTTTCCCTTGAAGCTTGATGTTTTCCTCTCCTGCTGCCCGGGCCTCGTTAGGCTGCAATTAAAGCCAGGAATCAAAGCGGCATGGTGCAATTAAAGCTCGGGATGCCCCGGGGCTCACACGCATCCCGCCTGTCCCCTGTGTGCCCCGGGGAGCGGTGACAGTGCCAGGGGACAGGACAGACTCCTCTGTGAAGATCTCCCGTCGTTTACAGCGTCATCACCAGCTCTGGTACCTGGAGGATGAGCCGAGATGCATTCACTCCCCATAGGAGATGAATTTTCCTGGCTGTGAGAGTCGTAAACACACGGAGCAGCTCGCAGTGGGGAAGAGACGCCGCTCACGGTGCCTCCATGCTGAGATTAAATCTCCATCGTGCCAGGGGAGGCTGTGCCCATCCCAGTACACTGACTGCTGCTCACTGTGCCCTTCCCTGCGGTTTTCATTGGGGACAGCCCTGAGAAAGCAGATTCCACGCCCAGAACCCAGAACCATCCTGCTGGTTCGTGTCCCTGTGCCAGGGGACAGCTCAGGGAGCAGCCAGGCCATTGGTGTCCTGCTCCTGGCCAGGGAACAACAAATCATGCCATGTAACATAAACTATTCAGTGCAACATAAAGAGTACCCAGTGCAAATCTCCAATCACCCCGTGCAAAACAACAATTAATAAACTATTTAGTGCAGTACAACACTGCTCCTGGCCAGGATGAGTGGGCTGGATGGAGGCCAGGATGCGGGCTCAGGGCAGTGCCCCAGCAGGAGCATTGTCAGTGCCCAGTGAGCTGTGACAGTGGGCAGTGGGCAGTGCCTGGGCACAGCATGACATGGCTGCTGTGGGAGGGTCACACCACCAGTGTGCTGAGCCCAGGGCAGGGCAGGACACGGCCAGCCAGCTCCAGCAGCACCAAATCCACTGCCAGAGCAGCTGGGGCAGGATCAGAGCTGGTTCCATCAGCACCAAATCCACTGCCGGGGCAGGGCAGGGCAGAGCCAGCTCCACCAGCACCAAATCCACTGCCACAGCAGCTGGGGCAGGACAGGACCAGAGCTGGTGCCCAGGTGGGAAGTGCTGGGGAGCAGGAATTGCTCCCAGAGCAGGTCTGAGCCCACCAGAGAGAGACCCCCTGCCCTCCCCTGTGCCAGAAACAACAGCACCCCATCGCAGCTCATCTCCCCACTGCTGGGAGAGCCTCCCCACGCAGAGGCTGCCCCAGCTTGGAAAAATAGATAGTAACAAGTGAGCGCGGGCAGCAGAAGTAGCAAAGCATATGGTAGGTGTTGGAGTTTATTCCTGTCGGCGAGTGTCAGCAGCGACAGACGGCTGGGGGCGGCAAAGAGAGAGGGTTCGGGAGGCGCCCGTGCGACACCACCCCACGGACTCGGCGGCTGCGGCGAGGGTTGGGACCGTGCCACCCCCTGCCACCCCCTCCCGGTGCCACCGGCGCTGCGATGCTCTCCTGGCGCCCGGCAGCGCAGCTCGGGGCTGTCTGAGCCCCCTGCTGCCCCCCAAACCCCCCACAAACCCGTGATGCGTCCAGACAAACCCGGGAGCCCCATCTGAGGGTCACCTGCCTGATGTGGGGTGTGAAAAATGCGTGTTTTGTGATTGGGTCTTGGCAAATATCAAAGTGGATGTTGTGTGTGTTGTGTTAGAAAGTGATGCTGTGTTAATTCTCTTGAGTAGTGTGGTAAATATAGTTTTGGGTTATACTTTTTTTAAAGAGAGGACCCGCAGTGAGATGGCAGCCACAGGACACCTGAATCTTTCAGAGAAAGAGAATTTTTGCCCCATTATCAGGAGAAATTAATTTCTTCCTACCTTGCTTGGGTAGGATGACGCCGTTAGGATTAAGAGGAAGAAGCTGACACTGACCAGACAGAATCCTGTATTTGAATGGAATTTATGCATCATGTATGAGGTGTATGAATATACAACAGGTTATTGTTTTTAAGGGTTAATCCTCTGTTAATGTGGGTCCTTTTTCGGACTTATTTTGCCCAGAAAAAGGTACCCGGACTGTCCGTAACTCTTTGTTTCTATTGTCTCATATTGTCCTAATTCAAATTGTCCAAATTATTATTAATCTAATTATATTACTATTTTTATAACCACATTATTACTAAACTTACCAGATATAATTTTAAAACATAAATTTTTAAATATAAATTTTTATAATTTACTAAATATAAATTTTTAAAATTTTCAAAACAAGTAATTGGGCGTTTTTCACCCGGGGGATCACCTGGGGGACACCTGGAGGAACACCTGGGGGAACACCTGGGGAACACCTGGGGGAACACCTGGGGGACACCTGGGGAACACCTGGAGGAACACCTGGGGAACACCTGGCTGCTCTCTGCTCCCGGGCTCTGCTAGCTCTGCCCCTTCAGCCCAGCCTGGCCCTGTGGCACTTGGTGGCTCCCATGGAATTGTCCTGGTGGCCAGAGCCGCTCTCGGCTCCCGCCGCCTCTGCCGGGAATGGGGCGGGCAGGGAGCCAGCGGCAGTGGGAGGGAACAGATTGTCCACAAAAAAGCACCTCGGTTCCCAAACGGCTCGGAGCAGGATCTCCCGAGGGTTGGTACCTTGTTTGTCTGAGCCCCCTCAGAGGCTCTGCGGCTGTTTAAGGACTTTGCACGCTGATGTGGGGCTGGGAAAGGTGAGGGCACCTTGAAGATCCCATCCTGCCCAGGATGGGCCAGGAACAGCCCTGGCAAGCACTGCAGGCAGTGTGAGCATCCTCCCCTGGCACAGGTGAGGCAAGAACTCGCCCAGCAGCAGCTCACCTGCGGCTCCTGCCCCTGCTAATTGCAGTGTTCTCACCTTGATAAGATTAGCAATTAACAATTACAGAAACCTCCTGCGACAATTGGTCTGGGTCAGGAGCCGTGCGAGGGAAATTGGACGGAAGCGCAAATGGGGATTAATTATAACCTGGCAGTGGACAGCTTGGAGGGTTTGAATCTGTATTTTTATGGATTTCTCAGTGCAACCTCTGGTTGTGAAGGGTGCCAAGGGCTTCACTGCAGCAAAGACGTGCTCACTGCTGTCCAGGCCATCCAGAGCTGGGACAGGGATGTTACAGTGTTCCAGACTGCAATGCAAGATGCTTTCTGTTACCATCTGTGTGGCAGATTATCTTTGTCAAGTGGGCAGTTTGCCTTATCTCTCTCTCTGAGTGACCACATTCACACCTCCCTCGGGAGGGGACACCTGCTGATAACAGCCATTGAATGTCACTGCATGGCTGATAAGAACTACAGCATCCCATTGGGAGATGTGAGCCCAGAGGGAGGAGCCAAGCATTCCTACCTGGATATAATCTGGGGATTCTGGAACACCAGCACGGCTTCTGCACTGGATTCCCCAGAGGAACAGCAGCTGCTTCTTCTTCCATTGGATCTTCAGAGGAAGAATACATCCTTCTCTACAGATCCCCCTTGCTCCAGCAGAACCACCCCCTGGCACTTCACGAGGGCTGAGCCACAATTCCAATGGGACTGCTGCCAACACCCTGACCCACAGGGCGTCAGGCTGGGTTCTGACTCTGTCAGTGTTGTTCTGGTGTACTGCATTGTTTATTTTATCCTTTTATTTTTTTTTTCTTCCCTATGAAAGAACTGTTATTTCCTGCTCCCATATTTTTTGTCTGAGAGCCCCTTAATTTAAAATTTATAGCAATTTGGAGGGGTGGGGAGGGTTTATATTCTCCATTTCAGGGGAGGCTCCTGCCTTCCTTAGCAGACTCCTGTCTTTCCAAACCAAGACACCCAGGGCAGGCCTGGGCTGGATCCCAGTGTGAGGCACGGGTGAGTGTGGCTGAGGCACTGCTGGAGATCCCTGCCCTTGCTGCTCCTCACCCAGCAGCCGCCGTTGTTATCTCATTGCCATGGCAATGCCAGCCCGGCTCCCACGGTGCCTCCGCCAGGCAGGGGCGGTCCCAGGCCGGGCTGGAGCCCCCTCCCACCACAGCCCACCCCACAGAATGGCCACAGCACGATGAGCAGGGTTAACACACCCCCAGAACACTCTGGGGATGTGCAGGTGGACGTGTCCCCTCACCCCAGAGGTGGGGTCTGGGTGGGAAGCACAGAGAGGAGATTCTGCACCTGGAGCATCTCCCTGCCCTGCCCTGCTGTGTCCAGCCAGGTGCCCTCCATCTCAGCAGGACCTCCGTGCCCCACAGCCCCCTGGGCTGGCACCAGCCCCTGGCCCCAAAAGCCACATGGATCAGCACCCGGCTGCATTGATATTGAAGTGTTTGCCAGCAGCTGCTGGCATTTAACAAATCCTCCTGTCTGATTATTTATGCTGGTTTTTCGCCCTCCCACCTGGGCCTTCTTGGTGCTTTGGGAATTTTGCAAACGTTTTAAAGGCAGGGTTCCGAGTCCACCAGGCAGCTAGCGAGGAGCAGGACACTAGAGAGGGTGAGGAGAGGCAGGGAAGATCCTCCACCCTGCTGCTCTCACCCTCATCCATCCCTGCATGCTCCCTGCACTCTCCCACTGCAGCTCCTTGCGTTCTGTACCCCCACCCTGGCCCCAGCCCCAAGTCAGGGCTGGATCCAGAGGCTTGAATTAACAGTGAGGGGGAGTCCAAAGTGCCATTTCCCATCCTCTGGTTGCCTTTTCCTGCCTATGAAGGCATGATCTGGGCCCAGGTCCCTGTTGGATTGCCAGCCTCAAAGCAGGAGAGCAAAGTGCAGATGGAAAAGCAGAATAGAGGGAACATGAGCTGGGATTTCACCTTGCTGCTCTTTACCTGGGCACCCCCTGACCCCAGGGGCTGCGTTGTACAGTGGGGATGTGTCACCCTCTTCCTCCCAGCTCAGAAGCTCCTCTCACGATCAGGGCCCAGATCCATGTTGGATTGCCAGCCTCAAAGCAGGAGAGCAAAGTGCAGATGGAAAAGCAGAGCAGAGGGAGCCTGTGCTGGGGCTGACAGTGCTGGGCAGCTGCTGCCACCGAGCTGCATTTCAGCACAGTGCCAATTGCCTCGGGGCTGACAAGGAGCTGGAGGACATCTCTGCTCCCGGTGGGCTCTTGGGACCCCAGCCCGGGGGTTTCCGTGTCCCCTGGAGGAGCAGCACAGACTGCAGGGTGCCGGGGGTAATTCAGACGTGTCACTCTCCACTGAAGAGACTCCGAGATTCAATTAAGTTCTGTTTTCCTCCCAGTAACAGTGGGAGTCTCTCCTCTCCCCTTTAAGGCAGACACGCTGCCATGGAAGACAAATGCTCTCAATAAAGTGCTGCAGCCGGGGGAGGCCGATGCTCCCTCCCTGCAGCCGGATCGCGCCCGGACCGCGGCCGCCGCTTCCCCGCGCCCTCCCCGCCCGGTCCCGGCCCGGCCCGGGTGTCCAGAACCGTGTGGCGGAGTGGCCGCGGGTACCGAGCTGGCTCCGACCTCAGGGCCACCCCCATCCCTGCCTGGAGCCCCCCCGCCACCGGCCGAGCGTTGCCAAGCAACGGGAAGATGCTTTTCTGACCGAAACGGGAAAACGGCAGCCGGAGTCGGGGGTTGGGGGAGGGAAAGGGCTGGGCTGGAGCACGCCAGGCTCCCCCAGCCTCAACAGCAACCAAAAAACCCCGAGAGGAGAAGGAGCAGCCGCAGCACTGCTCGGCCAAAACTGCCAAGGATCCCCGAACACCTCGGCGCTGGGAGCCCCAGGGTGTCCCCAGCAGGGCCAGGGTGTCCCCAGCAGGGACAGCCCCGCTGATCTCCGCGCTGCAGAGCCCTCCCGGCAGCCTCGGCCCTGCAGGACACCCTGGATGAAACCGAACCCCCCAATTTGCCCTCCCCTCCCTCCCTCCCTCAGCCATCACGCCATGGCTAAATGAGCTCCAGGCAATTTTCTCAGAAGTTGAGTCCTCAGCGCTGAGGGAACACAGGGCTAAAAATAGCCGTGGCCTGTGTGTGCCTCTCACCCAGGTGAGCCTCAATCCCTCTCTCTGGAGATCAGGGCTCCTCCACACCCAGCTGCCTCCCCTGCTCTGCCTCAGTTTCCGGCACAGGTTGGGTCACACATTCCCCGGGACCCCTGCGCAGGTGAAATCTCCCAGGGCTCAGACATCACTCGGTGTGCAGAGCAAAGGGCAGAGCTGGGATTTTCACCTGGCTGCTCGTTACCTGGGCACCCCCTGACCCCAGGGGCTGCGTTGTGCAGCGGGGATGTGTCACCCTCTTCCTCAGAGGATGTATCACCCTCTTCCTCCCAGCTCAGGAGCTCCTCTCAGCATGACCAAGCCCTCCCAGGTCCAGCGAGGCAGACACATTTCCTTCCCACGGTGTCTCAATTACGAATTCAGAGTTAAATCTTCCCCCACAAGATGCCCCCTCTCCACCCCTCTGGCTGCTTCAAATGTTGGACACTTTCCAGGGATTTTCGTGTGCTCAGGCTGACCCCATCCACTCTGGTTCAGACTAACTTAATCAGCCTCATTTTGTTACTAACTGCTGCAGCTTTGGACCTCTAGAAAAAGCATGACTTAAATTATTAGCACCTACCAAGCTGCTTTCAGCAACCCTGTGGGGGCCAGAGGTGAGAGAACAGATCTGTTCCCACCCAGCCTGTATAGCTACCAAAAATGACAAATTATCAGAATTGCGGAAATTAGAAAAATGGTATTTAGGTAACAGGCAAACACTCCTCTTTTTCTTCAGCAGCATCTGGCTAGGAACAGATTTGGAAGTGGCAGGTGGGGAGAAAAGAAAGCAACCTGAATGCTGTCAGCTGGGCAGGGAGGGAGGGCTGGGAGTGGCCAGAACAAAACCATCACCATTTTCTTCATCACCAGTGCTGAGAAGGGCTGCAGGGGTCAGGAGGAGGAGGAAGGACACCCACAGAGTGTCACAGCCCTGAGTCCCCCCTCAAGCAGGAGCAGCACCTTTCCCCATCTCCCCAGGAGATTCACTCCCACCTCACCCCATGGCAGATGGGGAAGGGCTTCAGAAGCACCTTGAGCCCCAGGAAGGGTGCTTGGAAAGGGGAGCACACAGGGAGCCATCAAGAATAATGCCAGGAAATATCTTGGGGAAAGCAGGAGCCAGAGCCACACCTGCGTCTGTTTTAGAAATTACTTTATTGCACTAAAAAGAGGAAATCATCTGTAAACAAACATTCCATTCAGGTATTAATATATTTTTTTTTCACTCCAAAAAATACATCATTAAATCCAGCCACAGAAATATCAAAGCAGGAACAATAGAAAATAGCTCCAGCAGCAGAGAGACCCATCCAAGCAACAGCCCTGGCTCCCACACCACCAGCCCAGCTCAGAGCAGGGCTCCCAGCAGCTCATCCCTGCATGGTCACGCACTCAACTCCAGCAGGACAGCCCTGGGGTGGGGCAGGACGAGGGTCCCCAGCCCCTTGGGTCTCCCTTTGGGGTGTCCCTCAACCCAAGGAGCAGCCCGGGCTCCTGCTCTCAGCATCCTCCACCCCAAACCCAAAGGCACGCGGTTCTTCCGAGGGGATGTCAGCCCTCAAACCTCTCAGAGCACCAAAGCCTTCATCCCAGCTCCTGCAGCCTTTCCCCCCTCAGCCCAGCAGCTGCCGGGTCCCCCCAGCCCCTCACAGGTGCAGCACCCCAGGGAGCACAGGGCGAGGTGTGTGGGGGCTGCCAGGCAGCAGCCAGCTGGGCAGGGTCCCCTTCGTGCCCCAGCCCTCCTCAGGGGCACGGTGGTCACCCCAGAGCCCGGGATGTGACCCCTGTTCCTGTCCCCCCCTCCCCAGAGCCCTCAGGGTGAGCCAGGGCATGTGGGGCCTGGGAGCCATCCCTGGTGCTGACTCCTGGGGGAGCACAGGGAAGCCTCAGGCGGGAAATTCCCTGTGGAGGATGGACATGTCAGCTCCTTATGTCCTGCACGTTTTCAGCCACAAGCTCAGCAAACAGCCACGATCACCCTGGACCCCCCCCACCCCCCACCCCCGACATGCAAACACTGCTCTGCCTCTGTACCTGGAACGTATTTACAGACAAAATAAAACGCTGCAAAAAGATCAGCCTCGGGTATAAATAGTCAACACTGAGATCTGCCATCTGCTGCAAAAAGGACAAGGAAGGAACACGGACTGCCAGCGCAGAGGTTAACACGGAGGGGACACGTGTGTGTGTCCACGGGAGCGCTGCAAGCCCTGCTCCCTGCACAGAAACATGCAGAGCCCAACACAAAGGGTGACACCACACCGAACAACGACGCAGAGTGTTTGATCCACCCGCAGGAATGCCCCGGCTGCGTCCTGCCCGCCCTCATCGTCCCCAGGCACCCAGCGCGGGTGACACGGTGGGATGGGGAGGGTTGGGAGCACCGAGCTCCAAAGGGAAACTGAAAGCCAGGCCAGTCGCGTTGGGATGCCAGATCCCGCTGGGCACAGGAGCTTGGTGGCCCCACAGGACACATCTCTGCTGCCACTTGAAAGATCCTCTCATCCTCCACAATCCTGAAGGGTTGTGGAGCCTCAGCCTGCCCCCCTGCCCGGCCTCACCTGCACTCAGGAGGGGCTGTTCCTGTCACCTCAGCTTTTGTCAGCAGGCACATCTGCTGGGACACTGCCTGTGCCCAGGGCAAGGGGCGCCAGCCCCCGGGCATCTCCCTCCCCTGGGCAGGGGAAAGGCACAGGCAACCTCCTGGGTTTGGGCAAACCAAACCCCCCAAAGCTCCATGAGCAGCTTCCCAGGAGGGTCAGCAGTGGGGGACAGTGCTGGGGTGGGCAGGGAGGGCGGCCTGGGAGGCTGCAGGGGTCAGACCAAGCCAACCTTGCAGCCTCACAGGGCCGGGCCGAGCCCAGGAAAGGCTCAAAAGCCACAAACCTGACTCATCCCCCAGGCTGACCGCCCTTGGCCCATTCTCAGGTCACCTCTGCAGTATTTTCTTTGCAGTTTCCAAGACCAGAAACTTGTCTTTTAAATTAAAGCTGTCACCTGACTACAGGTGCTGGGGCTTTGAGAGGTGGCCCTAAGTGTGCTACAGAGATTCACCCACCTCCAACCTGCTTGGTGGCAGCTGGAGACCACAGGCACAGGCAGGGAAGAGTCCAACAGGTGTTTCCATCCTCCCTGGTGGTGGAGAATGGGCTGGAGGCTCCCCACTTTCTGCTGGGCTCCAGGAGATGCAGCCCCGGGGCAGGAGCAGGGAGGGAGCAGGGGCAGAGGCTGTGGCTGCCAGCTGGTGTTGGCAGAGCCCCATTCCTGGGGACCCCCACACTCTGCACCGTTCCTGGGGACCCCCACACTCTGCCACGACCCCGGCCCTCCTCAGGGGGCCCTTCCAAACCCTCCTGCGGCGGGGCTGGGGGACAGAGCCGGCCCCACAGGCGGGAGGGCTCCCTCCGGGGCTGGCAGCAGGTACCTACAGGCAGGACAGGAGGGCGGTGAGCGGCAGCTCCTTCTCCCCCAGCAGCGTGTCCCGCTTAAGGCTGCTGCCCTTGTTGACCACCTTGAGCTTCAGCGACATCTTCCTGGCGTGCCCGGGGCCCAGCCCATCGAAGAAGAAGTCCTCGTTGAAGACGGGGTTGCGGCTGTTCTTGACGATGGTGCTGCGCTGCTTCTGCAGCTTGCCGGGGTTGAGGCACAGCGAGACGCAGCAGTTGATGCTGCGCAGGTCGACGAGGGCATCGTAGAGGTCCTCGGCCGAGACGAGGCGCACTCGCAGCCGGGCGTTGGAGGGGTCGTACTCGGCGGCCAGGCGGAGGCTCCCGCCCCGGCTCAGCCTCAGGCTGTGCTCCCGGTCCCGGTCCCGGCCCGCGGGCAGCTCCAGGGGCAGCACGGCGGTCGGAGGCTGCGTCCCGGCCGGGGCGCTCCTGGAGCGGCGCTGGGCGCTGGGGCTGGTGTCGGCAGAGCTGTCGTCGGTGCTCAGCGAGCTGTTGCGGGCCACCGAGTGCTTCAGCTTGATCACCTTGGACTGGCTCTCCTGGCTGAAGAGCTTCAGCAGGGACACGGAGCGGGAGAGCAGCGGGGAGCCGAAGGGTGAGGACTCCGCCGAGGAGCACGTGTCGCTCTCTCCGCCGCTGAAATACCGGCCGGGGTGCATCAGGGCGGCGCCGAGATCCGCCGGTGTCCGGCGGCCGCTGTCGCCGTTGAGCTTGGCTTTGCGCTGGGCGCCGGGCGAGGTGACGGGCGAGGGGCAGAGGCTGCTGTGCTCGCTGTGGAACAGGGACTCTTTGCGCCGGGTGTGCGGGCTCTCCATCAGCGTGGCGAAGCCGTAGGAGGTCTGAGCCTTGGGCACGTAGGGCAGCGACATGGCCGTCTGTGCCTGCGGGTCCACGTTGGTGCCGCCCTCGGTCCAGTCCTCGGCGGGCTCGATCTGGATGATGTGCCGCCCGCCGGTGCGGGACCGGGAGCGGCTGGACGGGCGGGGGCTGCGCGGGGCTTTGCGCTTGGCCAGGTCCTGTTCCGACACTGAGGCGCCCAGAGCGGCCCCTGCGGGCACCTCGGAGCCCTCAGCCTCGGCGGGTGCCGCGCTCAGCTTGGGCGGGATGAAGAAGTCGGGGATCTTGTCGGGGGTGAGGACGTTGCTGTAGCGGGATCCCCGTGAGGACTCGTCCGTCCCCGCGCCCCGGGAGCCGCCGTTCTCCGCCACCCCGCGCAGCCGCTCCAGGAGCCACATGTTGCTGCCGGTGTGGGGCTGGAAGAGACCCGAGGGGCAACGCTATCACCGGGGGCCGGGCACCGGCGGAGGCAGGACGAAGCCGGAAGCCCCGGGAGCGACCGGCGGCACCGAGAGACCCGGACCTGGCGGGCGAGGGGAACGGGACAAGGACCGGAGGGACCGGGGGACCCGCCAGCCCGGGGAGGAGCGCGAAGGAACCGGCCGCGAGGAGCGGGGATGGGAGACCCGGGGGACGGGGATGCGATGGGACGGGGCAGACACGACGCCGGGACCGACGGACGGACGGACGGACCGACCGAGCGGCGCCGCCGCGAGCGGGACGTTGCCGGGAGCCGCCGCACCTGGAGCGGAGCCGCCGCCGCCGCCGCAGCCCGGGCGGGGCGGGCGCGGACGCGCTTTTATACGGCGGTGGCGGCGGCGGCTCCGCTCCCCGTCCGCGCCGCCGCCGTAATCCTCCGAGTGCGGCGCCTCCTCATTTCTGCCCGACCAGGGCTGGAACCGGGACCGGGACCGGGAACCCGACCGAGCGGCACCGGGACTGGGACCCCAACCAGGGCTGGAACCGGGACTGGGACCGGGACCCCAACCAGGGCTGGAACCGGGACTGGGACCGGGACCCCAACCAGGGCTGGAACCAGGACCGGGAGCCGGACCGAGCGGCACCGGGGCTGGGACAGTGAGGCCCCGGGGTCCTGATGCTCGGGAGCTGCAGGAACCCGAGCCCGGACACCCGGCCGCGTTCCCACGGCAGTGTCGGGTTTGGGATGGGGTCAGGAGCGGGATCGGGACGGCAGCAGCCCCGGACCGCCCCTCCCGGTGGCCCCCCTGGGTGCTGCCACTCCCCACTCCCAGCTCTTGATCTCAAAGCACTGAATGAAACCAGCAGCGTCCCGAGGCTGAGGAGTTGCCTCATCGGGCGGTTTAATATTCCCCCGGAGGAGCTGGGGGGAGGACAGCGCCACATGTCACACTCCCCCATGTCGCACAACCCAGGGATGCGGTGCTGGCTGGGGACACCGGGACAAAACGTCGGGAGGGTTCACGGAGCATCACAGCAAGCCCTGGTGTTGCGGGGGGGTCGCTCAACCGAGCGATCGGGCCCAGCCCCGGTCCTGCGGGGATTTACAGCCTTGGGGACAGGGAGGCACCGACAGGGACAGTGCCACAAAAGGGTCCAGCGGCTGCTCCCTCCTGGCTGCTGCACCCTGTGGGTGCCGTCAGGCTGCCGGGAAGCTCCATCATCCCTCAGCAGCGCAGGGCTGGCGATGACGGCCGGGAGGAACAGCCTGGTGTGGCGAGAGCCTTCCGCAGGGCTTGCTGCGGCCTCGGCTCCCTCCGCATTCGCACTCTGAGCTGGTGAAAAGAGGCGTCCGGCATCCCGGAGGGCTGGGATGTCCCGGGGACAGCAGTGGGGAGGGGATGGTGATGGGGACATCACCCCGGGCTCTGCCTGCGGGTTCCGCAGGGAGGAGAGGGCAAATGGAGCCCGGGGGAGGAGGAGGACGAGGCTCACGGAAGGGGAAGCTGGTGAACAAAAGGCCGATGTTTGCTTTTCCTCCACCCTGCGAAACTGCGGGTAAACAAGGCGCAGAAATGGTTGAGTTCCCCTGAGATAACAAAGAGCGCTGGGGCCGGGCCAGCTCTGCCCGCTCGGGGCCGGTGCCTGCGGGGCACGGAGGGGAGCTGAGCACCGGCAGGGCTGGGGACAGAGCTGGCAGGGGCTGGCAGGGCTGGGGACATCGCTGGTGGAGCCGGCAGTGTGCTACCACCTGCTGGAAGCTGGGAAGGAGGGAGAGCTGCTATGGGAAAGGGTTTGTGCCCTGAAAAACCGAACTGGGCGTGTCTGTGGTCTGCGCATTCGAGACAGGTGCAGGGGGTGGGTTGGTCAGCGAGATCTCCAAGGTCCTGGGAGAGCAAGGAGGCCACGTTGTCTGCAGCTGCTCTTCTTCCCAAAACACCTCAGCCTTCCCATCACAGGGGCTGAAGAAGCAGCAGCCCTTCAACCCAGCTCTGGGTTGAGGTACAGAGCTCCCTGCACCCATTGGCACCACACACCAGCCTCAACCAAAGTGGTTAAACCCCTGAAACAAGGGCCCCCACCAGCCCTCCATCCCTCCAGGGCATCCCTGGGGCTGCAGGGCGAGGCACAGCCAGCAGGTGAACCACACCAGAGCTCGGTTCTCCAGCTGGGAAATAAGAAAGTCGGGGCCCTCGCTGCCTTTCCCTGCCTCTGTTGAGGGAACAGTGCAATTATCTTTGCAGACACATCACTCCACGACAGAAAATAGCAGCTGAGATGGAAGCACCACGTCCCCGCAGAATCCAGCTATCAATGGAAAATTACACATTCATTACTGGGCTTTATTTAGGGGCTCATTTTATTCATTGGCTCGGCTGGCGCTGGCCAGCTCTGGCAGAGGCCATCCCCAGCGAGGGGCTGAGGGTGCTGGGGTGGCCCTGCTCCCCAAGGTGGGTGCTCCAGAGCCAGGACTGGTGCTGGACCCCCCAGCTGTCTGTGACACGGGAGCCACAGCCAGGCCCACCCACGGCTCTGGCTCTGCTGGCTGCCACAGCCACCAGTGGGTCACAGCTTGGCTTGTGCCACTCAGAGCCACCCCGGGAGGCCCAGGGGTGGCTGCTGCAGGTGCAGGCAGGTTGGGAGAGCCAGCAGGGCAGGGAGCTGCCAGGTGTGAGGAGGAGAGGCCGTGCAGGGCCAGCCCTGGGTGCCAAAGGCCACTCTGAAGCCAGGGGGACACTGGGTGACCCAGAGGGGCAGGGATAAGTGTGACTGGGCAGGATGGGTTGGCTAAGGTGAGACCAGGCAGGAACTGGTGGTGATGGAGACCTGTCCCAGCATGAACCACCTGTGTTCCTTGCTCATTTCCAGGTTTAAATAGAAATGTATTCCGAACCACAAAGCTGTGCCCAGCACCAGACACAGGGCAGGTAAAGGGGGCTGTGATGCCACAAAAACCTGCCAAAACCCCGAGCTGGCCATGGGACACCTCAGGAGGCAGTGCCAGCAGCTCAGCCCTGCCCTGCCCTGCAGTAGCTCCATCCTGGCCCTGGCCTGGCTGCAGGGGCTTGGGGCCACATGGAGCATCCTGTGGCAGCCATCCCTGGGGAGAATCCAGCTGGAAAGGGATGTCCCCAACAGGAACATCCAACAGCAGTGTCCAAGAGATGGTCTGGCCCCACAGGCAGAGCCAAGCCAGGGGCTGCAGCAATATCCACCAGCCCCCATTGCAGCGCTGGGGCAAGTGGGGGCAGCCCTGCCTGAGGTGGCTTCAGGCTCTGTCCCTCCTGCTGAGGCCACTGAGCAGCTCCCAGCCCAAGAGTGTTTCACCTGTAGGCGTGGAATCAAATGTTTGTGTGTCCAGCTGGGCAGGGCACCCCATGCAGGTGATGGAGGTAGGCAGCAGCCAGGGAGGAGCTGCAGGGCCAGGCCCCACACAGCCTCGCTGGGGAGGAAAACGGGGAGCCTGACCCCAGACCTCAGAAACCAGGCACGAGTGGAGAGGGGGAGCACAAAGGGACCCCAGTTTTGCTCCGGGGTGAGTCCAGAGCCAGGGGAGCAGGTTAGAGGCTCACGTACCCCTTGGCATCACTGCTTCCTCTGTACAACCTGGCGGAGGTGCAGCTCGCTCTCTGCTGCCACGATGGGCTGCTCGTTCTGCCGGTGGTGGCTGATGAGGTGGCTGATGCTCTCAAACAGCACGTCCTTGGTCCTCACCTGGAGCAGGGCACAGCAGTCCTCAGCTCAGCAGAGCTGCCTCTCACACAGCATCTGTCACCCTGATGTTTTAAGATTTTCTAAGCCTTCTGATGTTTACATTCTTGTAGCAAACTTCCTCACACGCTTTCTGTAAATAACTCATTGTTCTGCATTCTTTTATGGAGGAGGAGAAATCTGATGGACTGTTGGTTTGTCCAGTGTCATTGGAGAGGTGGCACTGTCACCTTCCAATCCACTGTCACTTTTGGAAAACTATAAATGCTGGATGTCGCAGACATCTTTTCATTAAAAATCCTTTCCTTAGGATTTTTCCCTCCTGAGAAGCTGAGAGGCCTCAGGAACAAAATGTAAACAATGGTTATCTGCTGCTGTGGAATGCAACAGGTGCATCTGTGATTGGTCTCATGTGGTTGTTTCTAATTAATGGCCAATCACAGCCCAGCTGGCTTGGACAGAGAGCCCGAGCCACAAACCTTTGTTATCATTCTTTGCTATTCTATTCTTAGCCAGCCTTCTGATGAAACCTTTTCTTCTATTCTTTTAGTATCGTTTTAATGTAATATATATAATAAAATACTAAATCACGCCTTCTGAAACATGGAGTCAGATCCTCGTCTCTTCCCTCAACATAAGACCCCTGTGAACACGGTCACAGTTGGAATCAGAAAATAAACTTCCCTTTTCTTCACCTTGAGAGCAGTGGTGTGTGTGCTTGTGCTGTTTCGTGTCCTGTAGCAACAAGCACCCACTTGCAACACCCCGTGCCTGCCCACAGCTGCATCCCCCATCACCCACCCACGCCCTGCCCCAATCCCCCACCCCACGCCCTGCCCTGCCCTCACCACTCCCTCGGGATCCACCAGCAGCAGGTGCTTGGGCTGCCCGCTGTGCATTCCGGTCAGCACGTACTGCCCCGGGTTGGTGAGGCTGTCCCGCACCAGGAAGTCCCCGTCCATCTGCAGCAGCCTCTCAGCGTCCCTCCTGCTCATCCTCCCGTGGTACCAGGGCTCCCTGCGCAGCTGCTCCTCCGTGGGGGCGATGGGGGCTTTCCGTGTGGGGGGGCTCGGCCACTGGTCCTCAATGGGGGGGCTGCTGGCACCCCCTGCAATGCACTCGTGGAGCTTTAGGGCGTCCTCAAAGGGCCCTGTGGGATCCAGCGGTTGTGGGGTGTTACCCCCAGGGCTGGGCTGTGCTGCGGGCAGACCCCAGCTCACAGCCCCCAGGGCACTGCTGTGGGCTCAGCGCCTCAGGGGCTGTTTGGGTGACCCAGAAGCTGCTGGCACAGGTGGCACAGCCCCACAGCACCGTTTCCCCAGGGGGCAGTGGCTTACTCATGTCAAAGAGATCCTTTTTGGGGCTCTCCTCTGCTGCCCCGTAAGCCAGCAGCTCAGGCTCCCAGGTGTCCAGGCTCTGTGTGTTCACGTACATGTGCTCCTCGTAGTCCCGTGGTGGCCCCAGGCCGTGGCTGTCTGCCTGCAGGTACCCATCGCAGGGCTGGCCTGCAAGGACGGCCATCACCCCATCACCGCTGGCCAGGGCTGCCCCGAGCCACAGGGCCCCCCCAGCTCACGGCTCAGTACCCACCCTGGCTCTCCACGTCCCAGGGTGGCCCCAGCTGGCTGCTCGGGTCTCGTCTGGCTGCTGACCCACCCTAGGGAAGGAGGCAATAAGAGCACTGGGGGGGTCTGCACCCCCAGAGCAAGGCCAGCAGTGGCTCTGAGGGGCTCACCTGGCCGGGGGGGGCAGAGCTGGAGGGTTGAGTGCGGATGTGGCGGAGCCGGGAGTCCACCAGGCCCCCTGGAGGCGGCTCCTTCCCTGGGATGCTGTTGTAGTAATCGTGCTCAGCCGCCCCCTCCTCATCCTCCCCCCAGGCTGACTCCTCTGCAGCCAGCGCCCTGCAGCAGGGATGGGTGAGCTGGGGACAGCCAGCCCGGCAGGGTGACCCTGCAGGGACAGGGGGTCCCAGAGCCACCCCCAGGCAGGGCTGCAGCAGCAGGGCCCCCCGCCCCCCTACCTCTCTGGGGGTACCACCACCTTGGGGGGGCTGTGCAGGTACTGCTTGAAGCGCAGCTCAAAGGCCTGGCCCACCGTGCTGATGACGCTCTGCGCCAGCCCCTCGCAGCACTCCAGGATGTGGCAGGCTGCGGACAGACAGACAGACAGACGGACGGACGGTTTGAGTGTTTCCCCCATGCTGCCATCGCTCCACCTGAGCCCACGAGGGATCTCTGTCGCAGACATCTTTTATGAAAAATCCTTTCCTTGGGATTTTTTCCTCCTGAGAAGCTGAGAGGCCTCAGGAACAAAATGTAACCAATGGTTATCTGCTGCTGTGGAATGCAACAGGTGCATCTGGGATTGGTCTCATGTGGTTGTTTCTAATTAATGGCCAATCACAGTCAGCTGGCTCGGACAGAGAGTCCGAGCCTCAAGCCTTTGTTGTGATTCTTCTTCTTTCCTTTTCTATTCTTAGCCAGCCTTCTGATGAAATCCTTTCTTCTATTCTTTTAGTATAGTTTTAATATAATAGATATCATAAAATAATAAACCAAGCCTTCTGAAACACGGAGTCAGATCCTCATCTCTTCCCTCATCCTGAGACCCCTGTGAACACGGTCACAGATCTCCTGCTCCAGCCTCCACCCCCAGGTGCATCCCTCCACAGAGCCCCCGGGCCGGCATCACCTCTCTGGTTGATGGGGTCCTTGGCCACATAGGCGACATAATCCGTGGTATCCTGCAGACAGAGGGGGACATCAGCACTCATGTCCTCCTACTCCCAGCCCCAGCCCCACGTCCTGACCCAGTGAAGGCCACCCTGTGCTCAGCTCAGCTGGCAGCCCCTGTCCCCACCACTCTGGGTGTGTGTCACTCACCATGTCCCCACCAGAGGCGAAGGAGATGGACTGCATGTGGTGGTTGGCGATGATCTGCATGGAGAACACGGCCCAGGGGGGGATTAGCAAAGGGGCTGCTGGCTCCCAGGCTGGCAGGCAGCAGGAATGTGTGCCCAGGAGCGCTCACCTGGCGCGTGGTGGGGATCATGAGGTTCAGCCCATCCACGGAGATGTTGACAGCGATGCTCATGCCAGCAAAGTGCAGGTTGCTCTTGCCCAGGATGGAGAACAGGGCTTTGTTGGGGGCCTGACAGGGGAGAGGATGGTGGGGGCAATGAGGACCACCAGGAACAGGTCCACAAACTGAGCAGGCACCCCTGGTTCCCTGTCCCACAGCCTTGGCTCGTCCCAGGAACGGACAAGATAAGTGGAAACTCACCTTCTTCTTCCAGATGCCCTTCACACCCGGCACCGCCTCGTATAGCCTGTTGATGGCTTCCCTGCAATGGACAGAGCCTGGCCTGCTCACTGCTCCACACCCCAGCCCTTCCCAGCTGCCTTCCCACCCCACATTGCCCTATGGGGTCTGGTGGCCCCACATCCCCAGGCACTGCAGCCTCCCCGCAGCACTGCCCCATGTCACGGCCCCGGTGCTGGTACGTAATCCCGGCTGGGGCCACCTCCCTTCTCCTCTTTCCAGCCATTGATCTGCAGCAGTGCCCTTCCTCTGTGTCCCTGGTGCAGGGCACAGCTCTCCCAGGCCTGTGTTTGCCTTTCTGCACAGGGCCTTGGGAAGGGGGAGCACCCAGGGCTGGCAGGGAGCACCCAGGGCTAACAGGGAGCACCCAGGGCCGGCAGGGAGCACCCAGGGCTAACAGGGAGCAACCAGGGTCACCAGGGGCTCGGGGTGGCACTGGGGTGCAGGAGAGTGGGACTGCAGGGCCATACCTGGTGACCTGTGTCCGGGTGTTGAAGTCCAGGGACCTCATGGAGCGCAGCACCTCAATGCACCCCATGTACTGCGGGGGGAGAGCAGCACAGCAGGGCAGGCAAAGGACAGGAGAGGGTGTCAGGCACAGCTTCCACGCCAGCTCCAGGCATCACACAGCAGCTTTCACTGCCCACCCCAAAATGCCCCATCACACGCCCAGACCCCGTGCTAACACCCCACAACCTCATCTGTGTGCTCCAGCTTGTGATGCCTGGTAGGAGCTGCCAAAGCCGGAGTCCCAAGGTGGGCTCCAGGCCCAGCAAGCCCCCGGGGCCCGGCCCCATCACGGCTGTGATCTACCGGCGTGGGGGGGCTGCCCCGGTCCAGCCGTGTCGGGGGGCCTCGAGCGAGGGCTCTGCTGGATGAGCCGGACCCGCCGAGCCCCGCACACGCCTGGGCCCGGGGGTCTCCGCGCCCTCCCTCGTTACCGGGCTCCGGCGGGACTTACCCGGACAATGTAGGAGACGCCGGGCCCCAGCACCCGCTCGTCGGGGTGCAGCCAGCCCTGCGCCGGTTTGCGGATGAAGCTGCCCTTGCGGCTCCACTCATCCCCGCCGGGCCGGGCCCCCGCCGCCGGTGCCGCCGCCGCCCCCCGCGCCCGCCCCGCCGCTCCCCGCGCTCTCCCGCCGCCCGGTAGCGCGCAGGGCGCGGCGCAGAGCGGCTCGCAGGCGCCCAGCACGGCGGCCAGCCCCGAGGGCGACTCCGCCGCGGCGGGGGCGTCCCGGGAGGCGCCGGCAGGGCCGCGGCCGAGGAAGCCGCTGGAGCCGGGGAACTTCCACTGCGGCATCCGCGGCAGCAGCGCGCAGAAGGTGGTGCCGTGCTCGGGCTCCTCGCCCGCCGCGGGGCACGGCGCGGGGGCCGGCGACGGCATGGGGGCGGTCAGCGGCTCGTCGCGGAAGCGATCATACTTGGGCTCCGGGAGCATGCCCGGGGCCGCGCTCCGCTCCGCTCCGCCGCCGCCGCGCCGGCTCCCACCCCCCGCCCGCTCCCCCGGGGCCGCGCCGCGCTGATGTCATGGTGAGAGCGCTGCTCCGCCGCCCGCCCGGCCCCGCATCCTCCGCCCCCGACCCCCCCCGCGGCCGCCAGAGCATCCCTGTCCCGCCCCGCATCCCCGCCCGGCCCCGCATCCCCGTCCGGCCCCGCATCCCCGCACAGCGGCATCCGCCCCGCACAGCGGAGCATCCCCCGCCCCGCATCCCCGCCCAGCGGAGCATCCCCCGCACAGCAGCATCCACCCCGCGCCCGGGCTGCCCCCGCGGACGCGGCCCGTGGGGCCGGGGCCGCCCACGCTGTGCCCCCCGTCCTGCTCCGAACCGTGCGGCTGGCCCTGAGCATTTCCAGCTTTGTCACAAGCTTTGGGAGCGAGGGGCTGGGGGGAACAGGCAGGGGAGGGTGACCGGGAGCCCCTCCCGGAGCCACGGGGCTGTGCCCGCTCTCGGTCTGCGTGAGCTGGAGCCGAAGCGGCCGGCAGCCGCCCTCGCCCACAGCGGAGACATTTTCTGCTCTTTCCACCTCTGCATCCCCGGGAAGCGCTGCAGGAGCCCAGGGCTGGCCGGGGAGGCGGGGGAGGGCTTGGCCAGGCTTCGATGCACAGGCGGGCTGCCCTACTTGTGCTGCCTCGCAGCCCGCTGCTCTCTCTCGCTCTGACCTCATCCAAAGGCAGATCTGACTCCCGCTTTGTTTATATCTGTCTGGAGGGCTCAGTGAACAGCACAAACATTTTCTTGTTTTTTTTTTTCTGCTTGTAACTGCAGCAAGCAGGGGGGAAAATAATCGCACAAAACCCTTAAAGGGATTTTCTGACCTCAATCGAGCGATTCGCCCTTGCTCCTGCCCCGGGGCTGCGGCGTTTTTCGAGCGGGTCAGAGGACTGGAGTGCTGCCCACAGTGCTGGAGCCCCCTCATTTTTCCCCAGCCCTGCATCCCCTCCATCTCCAAAGTGGTTTTAATGTTGGGGCTGCACCCCCGCAGCATCACAGGCTCCTTTCAGCGCTTGTTTTCAGCTTCCTGGGTCAGCTCTTGGGTCCAACACCCCCCAGCCCCCGCGGAAACCGGCACAAACAACACCGGAGCCTCCCCAGGAGCCTCCCCGTGCCCCGGACGACACAGCCGCCTTTGTCTCCTCTCCTCCTCACTGTCTCCTGCTCCCCGGCAGGTGACGGGGTGAGAGCCAGTAATTGCTCTAAGTGCGATCAATAAATCAAGGTAATAGAATTACATCTGCCGTTGCCATGTTGGGAACCGCTTCCCTGCTCTCTGATCTCTCTCCTTGGTTCTGTTTTTGTGAAAAGCGCCCAATCACTTGGTGAGGTTTTTTTTAAACTTTAAAAGTTTAATAGGAATAAAATGGTTATAAAAATAGTAATATAATTAGAGTAATAATAATTTGGACAATTTGGATTAGGACAATATGAGACAATAGAACCAAAGAGTTACAGACGTCCAGGTACCTTTTTCTGGGCAGCAAGAGCCCCGAAAGAGGACACACGTTAACAGAGGATTAACCCTTAAAAACAACAGCCTGTTGCATATTCATACAGCTCATACGTGATGCATAAATTCCATTCAAACACAGGATTCTGTCTGGTTATCCTCAACTTCTTCCTCTGAATCCTAACGGTGCCTTTGTGGTGGGAAGAAGTTCGTTTCTCCTGATAATGGGGCAATAAATTCTCTTTCTCTGAAAGATTTAGGTGTCCTGTGACTGATATCTCGCTGCGAGTCCTTTCTTTAAAGAAAAGTATCCTACATAGCATCGTTTCTATTTTAACATTTTTTTTATAACCCAAACCGATATTTACCACACTACTTAAGAGAATTAATACAGCATCACTTTCTAACACAAACACATATAATATTCATTTGAATATTTGCCAAAAGCCAATCATAAAATACGCATTTTTCACAGTTTTTAAGCCGTTGCAGAGCACTGGGATAAATCAGGCTTCTCCATACTCTTACAAGGAGGGTTCAAAGGGGGCTCAGCCTGGGGGAGCACGTTCCTGGGGAGGGCACCGCGTCCCTGCGGAGGTCACGGGCACTTTGCCCAGCGGGGTGACACGTGCAGGGCTCTCTGGGCACCGGGCATGCCCAGGCTTGGGCACATGTTCCAGATTGCAATGCAAGATGTTTTCTGTTACCATCTGTATGGCAGTTGTCTTTTGTCAGTGGGCAGTTTGCCTTATCTCTCTCTCTGAGTGACCACAGTCACTCCTCCCTCAGGAGGGGACACCTGCTGATAACAGCCATTGAATGTCCCTGCATGACTGATAAGAACTACAGCATCCCATTGTGAGATGTGAGCCCAGAGGGAGGAGCCAAGCATTCCTGCCTGGATAGAATCTGGAGGTTCTGGAACACCAGCACGGCTTCTCCACTGGATTTCCCAGAGGAACAGCAGCTGCCTCTGCCACTGGATCTTCAGAGGAAGAGACTGCACCTTTCTCCAGGATCCCTGCTCCAGCAGAGCCAGCCCTGACACTGCAGGAGGGCTGAGCCACAATTCCAATGGGACTGCTGCCAACACCCTGACCCACAGGGTGTCAGGTTGGGTTCTGACTCTGTCAGTGTTGTTCTAGTGTACTGCATTGTTTATTTTATACTTTTTTTTTTCTTCCCTATTAAAGAACTGTTATTTCCTGCTCCCATATTTTTACCTGAGAGCCCCTTAATTTAACATTTGTAGCAATTCAGAGGGATGAGGAGGGGTTACATTCTCCATTTCAGGGGAGGCTCCTGCCTTCCTTAGCAGACTCCTGTCTTTCCAAACCAAGACAGCACAGCAGAGCTGGGCACGGTGCAGCAGAGCTGGGGTGATGGAGCTGCTCTCCACACCCCCACAAACCCCGGCAAATCGGGGGATTACTTTCATCTTTCAGGTGGAGTTACCTGAGGAGACTTTCCCTCGGGTTTAATCATTACTAAAAGGAAAATCTCCTTGGATAAAGGCTGGATTGAAGCCTCTGGCATTCCCTGGGCAGGCAGGAGCCCCGAGAGCCTCTTGCTGTCCCACAGTGAGACCCCTCAAGCTGGCTGGGTGAAGCAGAGGGGCCCTGGCAAGGAAAATCTTATCTAAATGTGCCCAATCAATGTCCTCTGACCTCGCACCGCGGTAATCAGCACCACTCCCCGGCTCGTGAGGGGTTAATTAGGACACGCCCCAAGCCCTGGGGCACCGGGCTCGGGGGCTGGGATGGGACGGGATCCATGGGATGGGATGGGACGGGATGGGATCCATGGGATGGGATGAGATGGGATCCGTGGGATGGGATGGGACAGGATCGTTCTGGGGAGGCGCTTGGCTGTCACCACCCCGGGATGCCGGTGCTGAGGACTGAGCCAGCAGCTCGGTACCGAGAGAGCACCACCGGGGCAGACGCGGCCCTTCCCGAGCCGCCGGTGCCGCCAGCCCCGGGGCGGCCGCGTGTCCTTGTGGAACCGGCCTGCCCCAGGCGGGAGCGGTGCCCGTGACGGAGCAGCAGCCGCTCCCAAAGGCTCACCGGGGCCCTGGGTCGCTGCCGGTGCCACCGCCCGTTCCCGGTGCCACCGCCGGGCCGTGACTTCACGCCCCCGCCCAAACCACCGACAAATATCCGCCCCCCGGCTCACTCAACCAATCACAAACCAGAACGGGCGATGACGAAGCGGCGGAACAGCCAATGAGATGCGAGGAGCGGTGCGGCGGAAGTGGCTGTTCCCGGTGTGGGGGCGGGGCCAGCGGGCGGGGTCGCCCCCTCCGCTCCGCACGGCCGCGCTCAGCGCCGGGCCCGGCGCTCCCCGCCCGGTGCCGCTCCGGGGCCGGTGCCGGGCCCGGGCTCGGCCTCTGCGCAGCGCGGCCCGCTCCGGTTCGTCCCGGCCCGCCACGGGGAGGATGGGGCAGCCGCGGCGGCCGGTGAGCGGCAGCGGCCCGGCGGCGCCATGACCGGCGAGAAGAAGAAGAAGAAGCGGCTCAACCGCAGCGTCCTGCTGGCCAAGAAGATCGTGATCCGGGACGGGGCCGGCGTGAGCGCGGGGCTGCCGGGGGATGGCGGGGGGATGGCGGGCACCGGCGCTAACGGGAGCGCGGGCGGTGCCCGGTACCCGGTGAGGGCTGGCCCCGGTGGGCCGCGCTCCTCAAACCGGCCCCGCTGCTGCGGCTGCCGGCTCGGGACGCGGCGGATGCTGAGGATGCCGTGATGGGCGCTGCACCTGCCGGTTCTGCGCCGCTTCCCCCGGGCGCTCCCGTTCCTGGGCGGCAAAAGCGGGCAGGGAACCACGCAGCGACCGGCTGCGGGTGGATTCGAGCACCCTGAGCTGGCTGGGAACAGAAAAAACCTTTCAGAGCAGCGTCTGTCGCTGCTTCCGCGCGTGTCCGGGATCCCCCTGTCACAGACACATTCTATGAAAAATCTTTTCCTTAGGATTTTTTCCTCCTGAGAAGCTGAGAGGCCTCAAAAACGAAATGTAAACAATGATTATCTGCTGCTGTGGAATGCAACAGGTGCATCTGTGATTGGTCTCATGTGGTTGTTTCTAATTAATGGCCAATCACAGCCCAGCTGGCTCGGGCTCTCTGGTCAGTCACAAGATTTTGTTATCATTCCATTCCTTTCTGTTACTTTCAAAGATGATGAAAGGATGAAATCCTTTCTTGTGAAACCCTTTCTTCTATTCTTTTAGTATAGTTTTACTATATCATTTTAATACAATACATATCATAAAATAATAAATCAGCCTTCTGCAACGTAGAGTCAAGATTCCCATCTCTTCCCTCATCCTGGGACCCCTGAGAACACCACCACATCCCCCAGCTGTGTGAGCTCTCTCTGAGAGGTTTGTTTTGATTTTGCTGTGTTTTGCAGCGCCAGGGGATCGGGGAGCCCAGTGTGTACCATGCTGTGGTGGTGATTTTCCTGGAGTTCTTTGCCTGGGGGCTGCTGACCACGCCAATGCTGACGGTGAGTGTGTGTCCATGGCAGCTCTCCTGAGAATTAAGGTTTTAGCACGACCTTTCCTTGGGGAACTCTGGAAAAGGAGGGTTGGGTTATGCAAAAAATGCATTTAGACATATTAGTCTATAAATTTATATTTATATTTAAATATCTATATTAAATATGTTATTTATATCTATATTAAAATATAAATACTATTCTATTAAAATATCTATATTAAAATAAAAAATATAATATATATTATAGTATAATTTATATTTTTATATATAATATATATTTATATATAATTACCTGTATAATATATATTTATATTAAAATATATAATATATATCGACATTAAAATATATATTAAAATATAAATATATATTATAATATAATTTATATTTTATATATCATTTACATATATTAGAATAGAATTATAATATGAACATAAATACAGAAAATGTATATTTAAAATTATATTTATGAATATATTTTATATAAATATATAAAATACATCTTTATATAAATATATATTTATAAATACAATTTGAAAATATAAATATTATATTTTAAATTATATTTATATTAATACTATATTTGTACTAAAATATAAATATTATTTATGTTTTAGTATAAAATATAAAGTCAAACATACAGCACAAAGGCACCTACAGAGAAGGGTTATGGTGACATAAAGTAAAACCAGAGGGGGTTCAGGTGATGGGGAAAGGCTCTCTGAGCCTGCTGGAGTGATTTATACACCTAGAAAGTGTTAAAGGCATTTATTTTGATGGTTAAATGCATTTAAAGGCAGTGGTTTCCCATACTGGAAAAGGCAGGCAGAGCTCCTCACGTGGAGGCATTGTTGGCAGGGTATTTCCCCTTTTCCCTGGATTGTGCCCTTCCAGTCCTCTGGCTGGCAGATGCTCACAGAAATTTTGCAGAAGTTGCTAGCTCTGACTTTTTCATTTGGTTTTTGTTTGTTCTCCCTTCCAGGTCTTACACCAGACTTTTCCTCAGCACACATTCCTGATGAATGGTCTGATTCATGGAGTCAAGGTAAGGAATATTCCTTCCAGGATTTCCTTTAAATCTGCCATGGGTGCAAGAAGGACAAGCCATTATTTATTTATATTATTTGCTGGTGTCAGCCAATATTTGGCCACTTTGAGGGGCCTCTGGCAAACCTGATGCAAAAGGGAGGACACAGACATGGGACAGCTGATTTTACTGAGCAGGAGTGACAATGTGGAGTTACAACAGCTGAGTGCTTCAGCTGGAAATAATCCCACCAGCATGAGATCGGCCCTGTGCCCATCCTCTGGAGCATAACAGAATGACAAATCAGTGACATCTAAATTTATTTGGGATAGAAATTGAAACCAAGTGGTCTCATTGACCTCCAGGCAGGGATGTGCTGTGGGACTGGGGAGCTTCTTGCACTAGAGCAGAATTGCAGGCAACAGTTGTGAACAGGGAATATTCCTGAGTGAATATCACCTGTGAACAGGGAATATTCCTGAGTTCTGACTGGGGAATCAGGCAACACAGACAGTTCTTGGCTGTCTCTGGCAAGAGAATCTTGGAAAACAGCCCCAGCATTGAAAGGCTCTGCCCTGCCTGCCTCAGGCTTGAGAGATGTGGAAAGGCTTTGAATAATTTTATTTGTGCTTAATGGCCCTGGCTTCTCATTGTGTCTGTCCTGTCTCCACGTACAAGAGAAAGCTTTCCCCAGAACTGCAGCAGCTGTTGCCATGCTGGAGCTGTGCCAGCAGCTCTCCAGGTCCTGGCAGGGCTGCCTGGGTGCCCAGAGCAGAGCTCTGCAAGGAGCAGGAGTGCTCAGGATTTGTTTTGGGGGAGTTTATTAAACTGCTCTGTTGTAACAGCATTGGAGCAATCAGGAATGGGTTGTCTCCTCCTGATGTTGTTGAAAGCTCTCACTGAGGGGTTTCTCTGTCCTCTGGTCTGTCTGTCCATCCCAGGGTCTGCTCTCTTTCCTAAGTGCCCCACTGATTGGTGCTCTCTCTGATGTCTGGGGCAGGAAATCCTTCCTCCTTCTCACCGTCTTCTTCACATGTGCACCAATTCCCCTGATGAAGATCAGCCCCTGGTGAGTTCACCCTCAGTACAGCCCCAGGGTTCTGAGGAGGGGCAGCAGCAAGAGGCTGAAGGAGAAGGGTTTGCAGATGGAAGAGTTTCATCCATCTCAAGAATGGAGGAGGATGCTCAGCCTAGAGACTGATTTGTCTGCTTCTGGGGGGTTTAGTTGGGAATTAAGGGTTGCTCTGTCCCCTGTGCTTGTTCCTCAGCTCAGTGCATTATTTCTATTAGTGAAAATAAGTGATGAAACTTCAGGGCTCTCCAGACCAAGACTTCATGCTCTTGTTCTGGTGCACTGGAACAGGCTGGAGGCAAAACAAGGGAGAGGCTCTGCTTCAGCAGCTGTGGGCCGTGGTGTGGCTGCTCTCTAACTGTGCCTTGGGCTCTTGCAGGTGGTACTTTGCTGTCATTTCCATGTCTGGAGTGTTTGCTGTCACCTTTTCTGTGATTTTTGCCTACGTTGCTGATATCACACAGGAGCATGAGCGCAGCACGGCGTACGGCCTGGTAAGGAGCTGAGTCACTGGCCTGGCTCTTAAAGAAATATTTGGGGCTTTGCAGGTAGGAGAGATATAAAATTAGGGTGGGAGATTTATTGACTGATCACACAGACTCCCTATCCTTCTGTTTGGGATTTAGCTCCGAGGGAGAGGCTGATCTCTGCCCACTGAGTGCTGGCTGTGTCTAAACCAGCCTGGCCCTTCCCTTTTCCACACCAGGGAAGGGGAGCCTGTGATGCTTGGTGTGATCCTACCCTTCCTGCAGCTTTACAGCACCATCCAGGCATTCCTAGGACAGCTCTGATTCCCCTTTGCTAGAATTTAGCCCAGGTGCACCAAGAGAATCTGTCATCCGTGAATTCTTATTTATCTCTCCATCAAAGATACCAGAAGGAGTTCCCTGCATCACTGGGGAGGAGGAAATGGGCTCTCCATCAAAGATGCCAAAAAGAGTTCCCTGGGTCACTGAGGAGGAGGAAATGTGCTGTAGGAAGAAGAGGTTGTGGAGAATTTTTATGTTTGCAGGTGTCAGCCACGTTTGCTGCCAGCCTGGTCACCAGCCCGGCCATCGGCGCGTACCTGTCCCAAGCCTACGGTGACACCTTGGTGGTTGTGCTGGCTTCAGGGGTTGCTTTGCTGGATATTGGCTTCATCCTGCTGGCTGTGCCCGAGTCCCTGCCTGAAGAGATGCGTCCAGTCTCCTGGGGAGCCCCAATCTCCTGGGAACAAGCTGACCCATTCGCTGTGAGTGAGCCTGCTGCCGTGTGGGAAATGGATTTGTAGAAAATTTGTATAAAATCCAACTCTACTCTTTTCCTATGTGCTGGTAATGCTTAATGTTTGCTTTAATCCTGCTGATTTTTAAGGTGTTAAGCCCTTGGTTTGGCTGTCTTTGCACCTGCACGTTTTTCAATGATATAAAGTCAAATTTTAAAACATTTTTTCTCATTCCCCACCCCTTTCTCTGCAGTCCTTGAGGAAGGTGGGTCAGGACTCCACAGCACTGCTCACAGCCTGCTGCTGTGTGGGAAATGGATTTGTCCAAAATTTCTCAAAAATTTTTAGAAAATTTGTAGAAAATCCAGCACTGCTGTTTTCCTATGTGCTGGTAATGCTTAATCTTTGCTTTAATCCTGCTGATTTTTAAGGTGTTAAGCCCTTGGTTTGGTTGTTTTTGTACCTGGAGATTTTTCAGTGATATAAAGTCAAATTTTAAAACATTTAAAAACATTTTAAACATTTAAAAACATTTTTTAAAAAATGTTTCTCATCCCTTTCCCTGCAGTCCTTGAGGAAGGTGGGTCAGGACTCCACAGTGCTGCTCACAGCCTGCTGCTGTGTGGGAAATGGATTTGTCCAAAATTTGTAGAAAATTTGTACAAAATCCAGCACTGCTGTTTTCCTATGTGCTGGTAATGCTGAATCTGCTTTAGTCCTCCTGATTTTTAAGGTGTTAAGCCCTTGGTTTGGCTGTCTTTGTACCTGGAGATTTTTCAGTGATACAAAGTCAAATTTTAAAACATTTTTTCTTGTTCCCCACCCCTTTCCCTGCAGTCCTTGAGGAAGGTGGGTCAGGACTCCACAGTGCTGCTCATCTGCATCACAGTCTTTCTCTCTTACCTTCCTGAGGCCGGCCAGTACTCCAGCTTCTTCCTCTACCTGAGACAGGTCAGTCTCTCAAAGCTCTGGCTGCAGGAAATCCTGCCCTATAAATACAGTCAGACTTGTGTCACCTGTCCCAAGTTGGCTTTTCTTGGCCAATAATTGTAAGAAATAGTGAAATTGTAAGAAATAATTATTTTTTCCAGCTCTCCTGAAGAATGTGTGAGCCTGCTGGCTGCTCTAGGCATTGCCTGGGGCAAGCCTGGCTTGGCTCCTTGCTGATATCTGCCTGGCCATCCTGGCTGTGCCACCTTCAGGCACTGCAAGGGCAGCTCAGCGATTTAAAACCGTTTTTTCAGACAGGAAAATCTTCTGTTTGATTCTATGGCAGCCCAAAGGCAGTGGCTGTTAAGGTCCCTGAGAAGCAAGTTCAGTAAACATGAGTGACATTCATGGAGGGGCTCTTGGTACAAATCTGCCTGAAAATCCCTCTTTGATCTTTTCACAGGTCATTGGTTTTTCCTCAGAGACTGTAGCAGCCTTTATTGGTGTAGTTGGAATTCTCTCTATACTGGCTCAGGTGAGAAGCAATTTCTCTGTAGGCTTGAGCAGTCTGCTGTAAGAATGTCCAAAATTTCTGAGTTGAGAGTTGTCAGAACTCCTGTGGCCACACAGGCTTTTGAAACAAAGATCTTAAATTGGAAGGGACCCATAAGGATCATCAAAGTCCTTCAGGTTCCTGTCCTCTTGTCTCCTGATTGTTGCCCTCTTTCTTTGCCCCTGCCTTGAAAACAGCTGTTTTTCTTTCCAGACAGTGGTGTTGGGAATTCTCATGCGCTCCATAGGGAATAAAAACACCATCCTCCTGGGCCTGGGCTTCCAGATCCTGCAGCTTGCCTGGTATGGCTTTGGATCACAGCCTTGGTGAGGGTTTGCCCACATTTGTGTCCCTCTGTGGCCTCTCCCACCCTGCAGCAGCACAGGGTGAGGGCACAGGGCTGCTCCTCACAGCTGCCTCCTTCCTCCCCAGGATGATGTGGGCAGCAGGAGCTGTGGCTGCCATGTCCAGCATCACCTTCCCAGCCATCAGTGCCATGGTGTCGAGGAGCACAGACCCTGACCAGCAGGGTGAGTGCCTGGGGACTCATCTGGGGGATTTTCTGAGACCCTGTCGAAGGGAGGAATGAGGAATCTGATTCCATGTTCTTAGAAGGCTAATTTGTTATTTTATGATCTATAAAGAATAGAATATATTAAAATATTTAGTATATTCTAATATATTATACTTTTATAGACCATAAAATAATCTATAATAATAATAAAATAAATAATATATAATATTATAATATAAAATAACATATAATATTAATATATCAGAATATAATAATATATCAGAATATAATAATATATTAGAATATTATAATAATATATTGGAATATTATAATAATATAATAATAAATTAGAATAGAATATATTCTATTAAAATATAATACATTATATTCTTAATATAATATATTAAGAATATTAAACTAAAACTATACTAAATAGAGAAAGGATAAGTAGGCTGAGTATTTTCTGAGACCCTGTCAAAGGGAGGAATGATGAATCTGACTCTATGTTCTTAGAAGGCTAATTTATTATTTTTATGATCTATAAAGAATATAATATATTAGAATATAATACTATTGATATATTAGAATATTATAATGTATTAGAATATTATTAGAATATAATACTATTGATATATTAGAATATTATAATGTATTAGAATATTATTATAATAATATATAAACAATATACAAATATAAAATATTATATTTTGTAAATATATATATAAAATATATAAATAATATATAAAATATTATATTTTATATTTATATATTTTTATATAAATATATAAATAATATATAAAATATTTATTATTATTATATTATTATATTATTATTATTATATTATATTATATAATTATTATTATAAATTATTATATGTTATATTCTTAATATAATATTAAGAATACTAAACCAAAACTATACTAAAGAATAGAGAAAGGATACAGACAGAAGGCTAAAAGATACTAATGAAAACTCGTGACTCCTTCCAGAGTCCCAACACAGCTGGACCATGATTGGTCATTAAGTCAGAACAATTTACATGAAACCAATAAAACAATGTTGGTAAACAATGTCCAAACCACATTCCAAAGCAGCAAAACACAGGAGAGGCAAATCAGATAGTTATTGTTTTTATTTTTCTCTGCGGCTTCTCAGCTTCCCAGGAGACAATCCTGGGCAAAGAGATTTTTTGGAAAATGTGACAGTGACACACATCTGATGGGGGGTTCATCCCAGCAGGTGCTGAGCTGGCACAAGGAGGGGAGGGGTGGGCAGGAACATCTGTGCCAGCTGTGCTCACAGCAATATTCACACTCTTATCTTTGGCCACGGCTGGTGCTTTACTGGGGAACTCCTGAGTAATGAAAATGGGTGTTTGGTGTTGTCCCTCTGAGGCAGAGGAGGCTGCTGCATTTTGCCTGCCTCACAGTACATCTCTGAATCCTCAACTGAATTCTAGTTAATTGGAAATTGTTGCTTGATGTGCCCATGTTTATTTCAGTCTGCAAAGCAGCAAGCCCAGCATTACTGATTTTTCTAGAACCTGGCACTGAGTGGAGCTGCTCATCTGCAAACCCCTCCCCTGCACATCAGCCCAGATCCAAGTGCTTGATCTTGTTTCTAGATATGTATCCTCGAATAAAACAAGTTTCTTTGGAGAGCTGGAGGCATTTCCCCCATTCTTCCCTCTGTCTCCAGGTGTGGTGCAGGGGATGATCACTGGAATTCGGGGTCTGTGTAATGGCCTGGGGCCAGCACTCTATGGTTTTGTCTTCTATCTCTTCCACGTGGAGCTGAACGAAATGGCTGAGGTGGAAACTTTGGGCAAGGCCTCCAAACCCAACATGGCCAACCCTACAGATGAGGTACCTGCTCAGCTTCTCACTCTGTTTTCTGGGCTGTGTTTGCCCTCATGCTTGAATCATTCCTGTCTCTCTCTGTCTCTCTCCAGAGCAGCATCATCCCTGGGCCACCCTTCCTGTTCGGGGCGTGCTCCGTGCTGCTGTCGCTGCTGGTGGCTCTGTTCATTCCTGAACACAACCTGGCCCTGAGGTCAGGCAGCCACAAGAAGCACAGTGCAGGGGCCCAGGCCCACCCCCACAGCCCACCAGCTGGGGGGTCTGATGGCAAGGAGCCCCCTTCTGGAGGACAGCAGTGTGTGAGGTGGGACAGGGGACCTGCCTGGGGCTCAACTCCACATCGAGGATGGACTCAGCAGGAGTTCAGGGAAGGGGAGAGGGATCCAAGGTAACAGACTGTGCCACTAACAGCTACTGAGGAGGGATGAGGTTTCCCTTCGAGCCAAATACACCCAGCTGGTGCAAAAATGGAATTGTATCACCTGGTGCTGATGGAAAGGGGAGATAGGGAACTGCTCCACTGGAAGGATAGTTCTGGAAAGCAAACCTGCCCTTGTGAGTGACCCTTGTGTGCCCTGCCAAACCCTCTGCCTGGGCTGTGCTTGGTGGGAGCTGCCCCTGGAATCAAATCTGGCATTTGCTCCGTGCCCCATCCCTGCCAGAGCTGTTCCTGCTGCTGGCCCTGGCAGCCCTGCAGGCTGTGGTGGCACCCTGAGGGGACAGGGTGTGTGTGAGGCACAGGGGGTGCAGCCCTGAGCTTCCTCTCTGCTGGAGGGCCCCATTCTGCCCCAAGTGAGACTTAGACCAAAAAAATCTAAATCTACTGACTTCATGTTCTGATGAAGAGGATAAAAATGAAGAAGTTGCAGCTGAGAAGGGCAACTCCATGAATTACAAACACTTGGATGGCCACAATGGCTGTGGTTCTGTTTGCTTTTCTTTTTTCTTGTCACTCTGAGGTGGCATTTGCCTGTTGCCTCCACAGGCAGTTGGTAGGAGAATTTATTTTCAGAAATCTTTTCCTGGAGCTGTGAGGGTTGTTTAGGAGATATAATTCTCTGGCAGGTTGGAGAAACAGCTTGGCTGTGCTGAGCACTTTGGAGATGAGTGGTTTCCTGGGAGAAAGGTCAGAGAAATGTCTCTTTACCTTGAGCATTGTATAAAGCATGCTGGTTTGCCCCTCGGCTCCTACCATCTGATGCTAAACCCAAAGAGTGTCCAGAGCTGGTTTGTTCTCAACCCAACAGATCCTGATGGTGAAGGTTGTGTTGATTTGGACTTCGGGGTTTGGATCCCATGTGGCATTTCTGAGCCTGCTTTTGTTTGTGGAACAGTGGAACTGCAACCTCTGCTGCAGGCTCAGCTATGCTCGGAAAGAGCAGGAGGTGGTGAAGGGAGCTGAGGCAAACGGGGAATGTGTGGTTGTTTATAGAAATGTGGCAGAGGGCAGGAAACAATTGTTCTCATTTGAGTAAATAAGAAGTGGTGGCATTGAGTAGTTCTGGAAAGTAAGGACCAAACCAAGGACACTTCAGGAATCTTTTGTTAAAGGACCTTGAGGGTGCAGCAGCCAAACCAGTCTTGCCTTGGCTGTTCTCTGCCTGGGGTCCCCTCTCTGTGGGTTTGGGGAAGGTTACCCAGGGGAGAGCAGCCAAAAGGGAGGCACTGCTGGCCCTTTGCAGACACACAGCAGTGACTGCAAATGCCATCTGGTTATCAGAGGTGGGTATTTAAATAAAAAAAGCTGGCAGTTTGTTCTGCATTGATCTGGCCTGGTGGCAGCTCCTGTGCTGAGCTAGGAGCAGCTGGGACACTGAGGGATGCTGAGATGGGTCTGGCTGCAGGTCTGGGGAGGAGCAGAGCCAGCAGAACCTTCCTTGACCTGCCATGACTCCATTTTTCCCTCCCCACAAGCTCCTTGTGGTGACACTCCCAATTCCCAAACATTAGTGGGATGGTCAGTACTGTGTGTGCATGGCAAGCTTTTATCCTGAAGGAAATCCTGTCACTTGCACTTCCAGGCAGCAGTTCCCCCACCTCTGTTCCTCACAAAAATGCCTTTTTTAGACGGGACTTTTCCCAAGTCCTGGCAATCTGTTGATTTATATGGGTTAAAGTGAGCTGAAGTAGGATTTCCCCTCACACACAGATGAAGTGAAAATACAGAATTGTTACCTCAGAGCTTCATGGGTACAATACAGCGACACGTTACAAAAAGATGAGCATAATTTATATGATATAAAGTATATAGAGATATATTTTTAAAAGTCCTCTCCCTTTATTGCATAGTTTATTGAAACCAATGTGTTTCTGGTCCCATTCCCTCTCACCACTGCTGCTGCCTGTGGCTTCTCAGCCTCTCCTTCCCCTCAGACCCCAGAACTGTCCAGAATCTCCCAGCTCATGTCCCTCACCCCTGAGCTTCTGGTGATGCTGACATGTGCATGGTGGGCCTGGAGTGTTTTGGTCCCACTGGGCACCAGTGATGGCACTGGGCACCAGTGGGGATGCGGGTGGATGGAGGCGGGCACAGCACCAGGCAGCAGCAGGACCTCTCCAGGTGCCATCCCCAACAGAAAAGTGGCTTGTGCTGGTGTGCAGAGCTGGCAGCAGGGGCTCTTTGAGGTGCAGGGAGCAAGCAGGGATCCCTTCCCACCCTGTTGGGGTTCCTCTCACCTGGTTTGGTGGGGCCTTGGCCCGGTGCCTCCCCTTCCCTCCTGCTCTGCCTTTGATGGGACAGAGCAGGAGCTGGGCCAGGCAATGCTGGAGCTGAAGTTACCAGAGCCAGATGAAGAACAACTTGTTCTGAAGGGCTGGTGCTTCTGCAGCATCCCACGTGGAGGCTGGAAAGGCTGTGTGGAGCATTCAGCTAGTTTTTGCCAATTCTTGTTACTTTCTATGAAAACGCAACTTTTTAAAAAGGAGTCTTTTCTTAAAATCTGCTTGATCTGCTGTGCAGTGCCTGAGCCTGGCTATTTAACGTTGGGATTCCCAGGATTTGTCTGCAGGGACTTAAAAAAATCTGGGATGGTAACAGCAATGCCCAAACACAAGGCAAAAATCATCTCAATTACCTGTCGGCAGTCCTGGCAGGTCAAGTGAGTTTCAGCTGATCTTGTTGCATTAAAAACCTGAGTTACATCATTGCTTTCTCTTCTGCCATTAATTTTGCAAAGTAGGAACTGTTTACTTCCCTGTTTTTATTCTTTTTCTGCACTCCAAAGGCTGTTGACAGCTGTGGTGTCTTTAAAGCGTGGGCACTTGGCCCCACTTCTGCTCTCTCACACTTCACCATCACGTGTGTTTGTGTCTCTTTATTTTTAAGCTAATGATAAAATGTATTTATTTTGGATAAGGTTGTGTTTGGAACTGGCTAATCTCTCCCTCTGATGGATTATTTATTAAACTGCTGCTTTCCTGTTGTGTCAAAAGTCTCTGTCCTTATTCCTCTCCATCACCAGTGGTACCAGGCAGCTTCTGCCCAGAATTTAAATTCCCCTTGAGAATTAAATGAAGATGTGGGACAGGTTTGGGAGAGCTGGGTGAGGGTTACCAGTCCCTGCCCCAGCCCAGGATGGGAAGCAGCTCCCTGCCCCACTGCAGCTTCCTCCTGGACTGGTTTTAGTAACCCAGACTCTATTGTCTAAATTTTTCAGCCATGTCTAATTTAGATCTTATCTGACTCGTTTAAACACTCTTTGTGGCAGCTGAGGATGGTCCTAAGTGACTAATATAATCCAAAAAAATACAAAGACATGCAAGCCAGCTCTGGGATGGGAACTGGTGCTTGATGGATGGTATCCTGGAAAAATGAGCCATTACACAGCCTGTTGCTTCTGTATGCATTTCCTCCAGACTGGAACTAGCTTTTGTTTTATTGTTTTCATCTTTAATTGAGAGAAAACCTGGGACTTGTCACACATGAGGTGGCTGGAGAACAGAGAGCAGGTGTTGACCATCTTTCAACAACATCCTGCACTGGTGTGGTGGCTCCTGGGGCAAAGCCTTGTCCCTTGTCCCTTCTGGTGACAGACCCCAACCTGAGGGGCTCTGGGGGTATCCTGTGCTGGAGCCAGCACTGGTCCCTTGGTGCTTTGTGTCTCCACACTGAGCTGTTTTGTTTCCTGAGCAACATCTCTGCACAAATCCCCGCGCCTGCCCTGAGGGAGGAAGCACAATCTGCCTCCAGGAAAGGTGTTCAGGCCCCTGAGTCTGGAAAAGCAGCATTCCCTTCACTCCTTCAAAGGCTTCCTGTAGGCTGCAAAACACTCCTGGTGCATAATCTTGCTCCTTCTGCCCTGTGCACGCAACCTGGTGCTGTCCCTGTGCTGTTCCTGTGCTCCTCTGGGCTGGGGGAAGGTCTGAATTCCACCAAGCAGGAGGTGGAACAGAGGTTGTGGTGGGTTCACTACTCAGAGTGAGCAAGAGCTGCCCTGGGGGCTCTGCCACATCATTCTGAGCTGGGCCAGTCCCCTGATCTGCCCCTGTCTCTGTGGCTGAGCTGTTGGAACTGGAGGATTATCAGGTTTTGACTCCATTTTCCTCTCTGTTGCTCCCTCAGCGGGTGGCTGGGGCTGCTCTGGGCACTCCAAGCCCCAAAACAGAGAAAGTGCAGCACAAGGTTCTTGTAACCACTAATTTCTTAAGGTCCAGGAAGGTCTGGAAAAGCTTCTTTTTAAGATAAAGTGGTTCCCTAAATGCTCAGCTCTCGTTCAGAACTGATTCAGGGGTTTTCTCATCACACCAGTGCCACAATCAGGGTTGTGGGAGAGGCAAGTGAAACCCTGACACCACTTGTGTGTATCCTCAAGGTTCCCAAACAAATTTCTGGGAAGGTCCTGGCAGTGTGGGAGCAGCCCTGGCCGTGGTTTGTCCCAGGGTTGGGCAGGGGAGCTCTGGAGGCTGCTGGAAAATCCGGGAAGTGGCTCTGTTAACACAGGATGGAAGGCACAAAAAGCCCAGCACCATTAATCACCTGCTTCGGCTGAGTGAGCACATTTGGTGGGAAGTGTTTACAGAGCACTTTCCTTGCTCAGAGGCCTCCTGCACCCTCGAGAGAATTAATGGCATGACCTTCTAAAACGATGCATGGCACGCCCAGTGCATGGAGCTGCCTCTCAGAGCAGTTCCCAGCTGGGAAATGTCCAGCTCCTGTGATGGCACTGGGTGCAGAGATGGGCACGTCCCTCCCTCAGCCCTTTGGGACCTTCCCCAGCCTTGGCTGCAGCCTGGCAGGGTGGGATGGGGCAGAACAGGGCTCATCCCTCCATGGGGAGCTGGGCAGGAACGAGGGAGTGATGCCAGAGCCAGCAGGGAGCCAGGACAGATGCTGGATAATGCAGGGTATTCAACACCTTCTCTGTGATGACACTTTCTCCATCTGTACCACAAGACCAACCCTCAGAGGAACACCTGATTCCATCCCTGAAAATGCCCTGTTTGAGGAATAAACAGGAATAATCAGCTCACCAATGGGGCTGACCATCACTCCTCCATGGGGAGCTGGGCAGGAACGAGGGAGTGATGCCAGACCCAGCAGGGACAGATCCAGTGATGCCAGACCCAGCAGGAACCTGGGTGTGGATAATCCAGGGTGTTTGACACCCTCTCTGGGGTGACACTTTCTCCATTTGTACAAGACCAACCCTCACAGGAGCACCTGCTTCCATCCCTGAAAATGCCCTGTTTGAGGAATAAACAGGAATAATCAGCTCACCAACAGGGCTGATCACAGATCCTGGCTCTGCTTTTGGGACAGGGGCTGGCAGGGCCCTTTCCACAACGCCCAGCAGCTCCTGGGGTTATGGGAAGGCTGTTTTGCCAGAGCCTCTGGGGGAGTGATCCCTGCAAAAAAAAAACAGGGATAGAGCTGGATCTGAGCCACATCCCGGATGTAAGTGCCTGTGCAGGGCTCCCTGCTGGGGTGATGGGGGCCCCTGCAGTCCCTTCAGGACAGGGACTTTCCTGGGTTTGGGGGGGCTGCCGGCTTGGCCCTTGGCTGGGTGTTGAGCGAGAGCCGAACTTGGAAGAAATTCAGAAGCCTCCCTCTGGAAATACCCCTCGGGCGGGAAGTTGTGGAGATCCTGGGGCCGGTGCTCATGGGGGCGGTTCCTGCAGGGCTTAAGAAGGGCTGAGGTTGGAGCCGGCGGCCAGAAGGAGACAGCCCCGGCCAGCAGCACCCTCTCCCTGGAAAGAGGGAAGGAATGAAAGAAGGGAAAACCAGCGCTGCTGCTGCCCTGAGGGTGATGGAGCCGACTCCCGTCCTCCTCCTCCTCCTCCTCGGCTCGCTGTGGGGCTGCAGCGGTGAGTGCCACGGGGCCGAGAGCCACCCTAAACCCCCGAGCTGCTTTCCTTGCTTCACCCTACGGCCCCAGGAGCTCGCTGTCCCCGAGCCGTGACAGCCACGCTGTCCCCAAATCGCTGCTGTCCCGGCACTGGGAGCCGCGGGGCGCTGGTGGCTGTCCCCTCCCCTGACCCTGCACTTTCCTCCTGCCCAGGTGGCCCCGCTGAGCGGCTGGTGGTGACACCGCGGGAGCCCGTGGTGCCCTTTGGGGGCTCCACAGAGCTGAACTGCTCCTTGGCCTGCGTAGGGGGCAAGGTGGAGTGGAGGGGGCTGGACACAGCCCTGGGGACCATCTCCTCCTTCTCCACCCACAGCATCCTGCACATCAGCCACGCCACGGTGGCCACGGAGGGCATGAAGATCTGCCAGGGCAAATGCCACGGGCAGGACTACCAGAAAAGTGTCACACTGAAGGTTTATGGTAAGCACTCCCTGTCGCAGACATCTTCTATGGAAAATCTTTTCTTTAAGATTTTTCTTCCTGAGAAGCTGAGAGGCCTCAGGAACAAAATGTAAACAATGATTATCTGCTGCTGTAGAATGCAACAGGTAGATCTTTGATTAGCCCATGTTAGTTGTTTGTAATTAATGGCCAATCACAGCCCAGCTAGCTCAGACAGAGAGCCTGAGCCACAAACCTTTGTTATTCTTTCCTATTCTATTCTTAGCCAGCCTTCTGGTGAAATCCTTTCTTCTATTCTTTTAGTATAGTTTTAATGTAATATATATCATAAAATAATAAATCAGCCTTCTGAAACACGGAGTCAACATTCTCATCTCTTCCCTCATCCTAAAACCCCTGTGAACAGGGTCACAACTCCCCAGCCCATCCCTCACTGCCTCCTCCCAGCACAGCCCTGCACCCCCAGGGCAGCCCCTTTCCTCCTGAGCTAAAAATCACCCCTGGTGCTGCTTTGACTCCTTTCCAGCCCTTCCAGACACGCTGAGGCTGGAGGCAGCTCCCCACATCCTGCGCCCAGGCCACCCTGCCAAGCTGACCTGCTCAGCCACGCACCTGTATCCCCCCACTGGGCTGGCCCTCACCTGGTACCGGGGGCACCACGTCCTGGAGAGGCTTACAGACCCTGACTGCAAGGATGCTGATGAGGAGGAGCTGTGTACCATCGTTTCCAGCCTGTCGGTGAAGGGGACAGAGGTGGCAGAAGGGGTGGAGTTCAGGTGCGAGGTGACGCTGCACGTCGGGCAGGAGACCTTCACCAGGGTGGCATCTCTGGTGGCAAGGGCTGAGGGTGAGTGCCAGGAGGGGCTGGGAACCACAGCCTGCATGTCCCCCACCCCCTGGAGCCATCCCCACCGCCCTGTGCTCCTCCTAGCTCTGCCAAGCAGCTGCACCACTCCTGAATCTCCCTCCCTGTCCCTCCTGGCACTGCCCCTTCGCTCTGCCCGCTGTGCCCAGGGCTGGAGGAGCTTGGGGCTGCAGCGAGGTCCCCTGTGACCAAGGCTGCTGTGTTTCCAGCTGTGGCAACACCAGCCACGGTCACCTCCACGGGGAGTCCCAGCACAGCCACCGTGGCCACCACATCACTCCCTCCAGGGCCAGGTGTCCCTCCAGGTGACCCCACCACAGCACGGGAGCCCAACGCTGGCACCACTCTGGATCTGGCTGCCGTCACCAATCCCCCCTCCACGGAGCCCTCTGTGCCCCAGGACCCCATGGCAACCACCTACACGGCAGATGTGGCCACCAGCACCCTCTCTGCGGCGACAGGGCCACCTCTGGGGACAACGGCCACCTGCAGCCTGCACATCTGGTCGCTGCCTCCCACCGGGACGCGGGGCAGGGCTCTGCGCATCGAGTGCCGCGCTCGGTGCCCCGGGAACGCCACGGTGGGCTGGCTCCGGACCCCAGCAGCCCTCTGGCAGTACCGGGAGGAGTCTGCGGGCAGCAGCTCCGCCCTGCGGCTGGACAGCGCCGAGCCCTGGCACCAGGGCCACTACCAGTGTGTCCTGCTCGGCCACCGCGCCCAGGTGGCCAGCCTGGAGGTGCTGGTGGTGGATGGTGAGTGCTGCTGATCTGCAGACCCCTGCCCTCATCGCTGCGGTGGGCTGCAGCCCCTCGTGTCCGTGCCACAGTTGGTGCTGGGGGGCTGGGGGGGATGTCCAGGAAGCTTCCCCAAACATTCCTGGAAAGCCCCATACCTTGTGCTGCACTTTGTTTTGGGGCTTGGAGTGCCATGGTTTAGTTGAGGTGCTGGGGCATGGGTTGGACTTGATTTTGAAGGTCTTTTCCAACCCAGTGATTCTGTGGATTCTGAGAATTATTCTGTGAATTCTTCTGTGAATTCTGTGAATTTTTCTGTGAATTATTCTGTGAATTCTGATTCGCTCACCCCTCAGCATTTCCATGCAATAACAGCTCCCTGTCTTTGCAGATTCCTTCAGCTCCAGCCCTGCCATCGCTATGGGCACAGCGGGATCGCTCTTGGGGCTTATCGCGACCGCTGCCGTGTCTCGACGCCTGTGGAAGCGGTTCAGATCTCGGTAGCCGCTGTCCCGGGAGTGGGAGCAGCCGGGTGGCGGCCCCCGGCCCTCCGGGGTGTCCCTGCTGTCCCCCGGCTGTCGCTGGCCAGCAAGAAGGAGCAGGAGGGAGCAGCTGCCGCGGGAGGCAAAGCTCGGAAGGACAATGAGCACAGGCGACAGAGGACTGGGACTGGATCCCCGCGGGCTGGCACCGATCGCCGGGCTGGGTCCGGTGCATGGAGCTCCCGGCAGCAGCGCACGGGCGGGAGCACGAAGGACGCTTGTCTGTCACAACAGAAGGTCCCGGGGGAGCGTGGGCTCGGCGCGTGGGTGGGAACCGGTGCTCCAATAAAGAGCTGTTTTTCGTTCAGCCCTCAGCAAAGTGTCCTTTGGGCTCGGGCGGCCCCGGTCCCGCGGCTTCTCATAGGCCCCGGGGCACCGGCGGCTTGCCCGCAGTAAACATGGCGGCCGCGGCGCCAGCCACGTTGATGGCGCAGCTCCTTTGCCCACACTCAAGATGGCGGCCGCGGCCTCGCCCAATGGCGGCGTTCTCTCACGGCCTTCCTGCCCGCCGATTGGCTGCCAGCGTGCAAGATGGCGGCACAAAAACTTCCGGCCCGGGCGGAAGTGCGGTCCAAGATGGCGGCGTACGAGAAGCGGCGAGCGGCCGCCGCCCCGGTATCGGCGGGGGGCAGCGGGCTGCCGGAACCGGGGCGGGCAGCGCCGGGGGGCGGCGGGCCGGCGGAGGGCAGCGCGGCGGAGTTCCTGCTGCGAGCCGGCGTCACGGCCATGGTGCGGGAGGCGCTGCTCAAGGTGCTGGAGGCGCGGCCCGCCGAGCCCGTGTCCTTCCTGGCCGAGTACTTCGAGCGGCTGGTGCTGGCGGAGGCGGCGGCGGAACCCCCGGGGCCGCCGCAGCGCCTGGCCCGGGCGCTGTGGTACGTGTGCCTGGCTCATCACTCGCACAGGTGCGGCGAGCGGCGGCGGCGGGGGGCGGCGGGGACGGGGGGCGAGGCCGCCTCTCTGTGTGTGTGTGCCCTGTCGCGACAGGACGGCCTTCGACAGCAACGCCGGCGCGGCCTACGAGGTGCTGGGCTGCGGCGGGCGGCGGCGGGCGGCGGGCGTGGACGGGCGGCTCTACAGCGAGCTGCTGAGGCGGATCTGCCAGCGCGGGGCGGCCCCGGCCGAGGCGGCGGCCGAGCTGCTGCGCCGCGTCCGCTGCCGCGACCACGAGGCCGTCCCGTTCGACGTGTTCCGCTACGGCGTCCTCACCTGCTGCGTGCTGCTGGAGTTCGCGGCCAAAGCCGACGCGCTGTTCGCCGTGCTGGGCGCCGGGGACTCGGCGGACAGCCGGCTGTGCCAGGCGGTGCTGCGGGCGCTGGAGGACGCGCTGGGAGCCGGGCACGGCCCGCGGCCCGGCCGCTACCTGGAGGCGGGCTCCAGGCTGGGCCCCGACAGGCTGGCACTGGCCATGGACCAGGCGCTGCAGGAGAGGAAGCTGGGCTCCTCCATGAGCAGGGAGGAGTTCCTGAGGAAAGCCACGGCGCTGTTCATAGCCAAGGTGAAGCCCGTAGAGTGATGGCGGGTGGGAGCAGCACTGGCTGAGGTTCCTCTCCAAGCTGGACAGTGAGCACGGGGAGCTACTGGAGAGCCCAGCAAGAGATTCCCAGTTTCTACACTCCCTGCCCTGGTCTGATGGTGCCCAGCATCTCTGTGTCCCTGCTGCATTGGGAGATCCCTCTCAGGGATTATCCAGGACTCACATGGAGGCTGTGACCCGTGGAGCTGCTTTGGGCAGTGAAGTGACCCAGAAGGAACAGAGTGTGGGGCTGGGCTGTGGCTGCACAGGGGCAGCTGGGGAGGGCTGAGGTGGTTTGGGATGTGCAGTGCAGGCTCTGGATGAGACACATCCCCTTCCCCTAGGACCAGCTGTGTGTCGGGCCGGGGGTTATTTATTTAAACTTGTCTGATCATTGTTTATACTGTTCAATTCCTGGTTTGCTGTAAGACATTAAAGCTTTTTTATTATTTTTTAGTGGCCACTTTCTTACCTCCTGGCAGCACCAAGTGCCAGAATGAGCAGCAGAAGTGCCCAGACCCCTGGGGTTAGTGTCAGCAGCAGGTGCAGGACTGTGGCAGAGCCTGTGGGAGGATCCCCGTGGGCTCGGGATGTTTGACTTTTTAATTACGAAAACTGGAGTGTTCCAGGGGCTGGTAGTTGGAGTTTGGTGACCTTTATTTAACTGTTCCTGTACCAACTTCTCTAATACAGCAAGATTTCTCTTCTGGTAAGGGCCACTGGCTGACCCAGAAGGGTGTAATCGATGTCCATGTGAGTTTTAGAGTGTTATGTCCATCAATAGCCTTTCTTAAAAATCAGTTTCTATTCTCAGACCCCATTGGGAGAGAGTGTCTCTTCCCCAAAGAACTATATCAGCTCCTACTATAAATGGTTTTGTGGTGGCAATATGACCTTCAGGTCCCTCAAATGTGACTGGGTGTAAGCTATGGAAGCTTTCACAGTGATCACCAATACCTGCCACTTGGACCAGTGTGAGTACAATGGATTTCGATTCAGATATTGTGCTGGGGCGGATGTTCTGCTCCCTGCAGGCAGGACGCGGTGCTGGTCTGGGTGAGGCTGCGGCTGGCGGCTCCTGACGCAGGCACAGCTGACGGGATGTGACACAGAGCGAGCTGCGAGCCGGGGATGCCGGAGGCTGAGCAGATTCTGCTGCTGTGAATTGTCACACAGGGGTGACACCCGCAGGCTGCCCGGGGTTCTGTGTGCTGGGGAGCCCTGGGGCGCCCGCCCATCGCTGGGTTCGCTCGGTGGGCCGGTGACACCGGCAGCGCCACCGGGGGCACCGCCCCGCCCACCACCTGCCCCACCCCGCGCTCTGATTGGCCAGCAGCACCCGTAGGAGGCGTTTCCCTCGGTGACCACGCCCCCATCGGGACTCCGGCCCCCGCCGTGCCCCGCGTGGCCCCGGTGCCTCCGAGCGCCCCCCGAGAGCCCCGGTAGACCGGCATGGCGCGGCCGCCCGTGCCCAGCTCGCAGAAGGCGCTGCTGCTGGAGCTCAAGGGGCTGCAGGAGGAGCCCGTGGAGGGGTTCCGGGTCGGGCTGGTGGACGAAGGGGACCTGTACACCTGGGACGTGGCCATCTTCGGACCCCCGGACACCCACTACGAGGGCGGATACTTCAAGGTGAGCGGCGGGGAAGGCAGAGCAGGCGGTGCCGGGGATGTGCTGCGTGTTTTGGGAAGGGGTGAGTGGGGGGTGTAGGGGTCGTCACAGAGCTGCTCCCAGGCTTAGGGGTGAGTTGAGGGAGGGTTGGGTGTTTCACTGGACACCTGGGTGTCGCTGGTGCTTCGGGGTGGTCCTGGCAGGGAGATGGTGTGCAGGTGGCTGCTGCCAAACTAACGAGGGTCCCCTTATGGGGGGTTTCAACCACCCCCCTGCCCACCTGGACAGCGGGCTCCAGGTCACTGAGGTTCTCTGTGCTGGAGGGGATCAGAGGCATTGCCACCAGACCAGGGAAGAGATAAAAATCCCCCCAGTGCAGCCAGAGACAGCCCAGAGTGGAAGCAGGGAGCTGGGTTAGGGAGTGAGTGTTGTTGCTGGGTTTGGGGTGGAAGAAGGTGTTTGTTGGCCTGACTGCGCAGTCCCCCCTCGGCAGGATGTGCGCGTGCTCTTCCCAGGTATTGTGCAACCTGGGGTAGCTGTTTTCTTCCTCTTTCTCATCCTCCCTCCTCCACGGAGCCCTTGTGTTTTCATCCTGTTGCTGTCAGGGTGTGGATGCACAGGGTGACTCACCCAGGGTTAGCTGTGTTTGTTTTCCTGACGCTTCAGAGCCACGTTTCATCTCTTCACTGAAGTGAAGGGATTTTTTTCCCCATAGCATTTTAGCACGAAACCCTCTGAACTCTCACCCTTTCAGCTACTTATACTCTTGTTGTGTGCTTGAGAGCACCAAACACCAAACTCAGCACTGAGGGTGCTGGTGAGACTGTGCATAGAGGAGAGCAGAGGGGCCGAGCATTCCCCAGCCTGTTTGTACACACAGGGTGGGGTTGTTGCTGTCCAAGCCCCCTTTGGCATCACTTTGACTCGGCTGGTTTTGTTCTGATCCCCTCTGACACAACAAAGGGGATTATTCTGCCATGTTCAGCTGTTTGGCCAGAGCCCAGCACGGGGCTGAGTGTCACTGCCCTGCACTCCACACACACAACACAGCCCCCACTGCACTTTTCTCTCTTCCCACCCCCTGTCCTGTGCCATGGATTTTTCTCAGTTCATGTACAAGAGAACCCAGTGTCTGGATTTTCTTTTACCTGAACTGAGGGAGCAAGAAGCGTTCAGGGAGTTGTCATGTTGAGTGGATCTGGAAGTTTGCTCCCAGGGCCTGGAAACAGCTGAAAGCTGAATCAGTCACTGGGAATTTGTGCAGCCACACAGGGAGAAGCTGCCCCCATCCTCTTGGATTCCTGATGCTGGTGGGTTGGGGCAGCAGCTCTGAGGACTCTGGGATGTTGCTGTAGGTCCCTGTGCCCCCTCAGGCTTCACTCAGCGATGGACAGGGAGCCCCTCTCTGCCCAATCTCAGCCCTGTGGGTTTGGCAGCGGTGGGAGGAGCTGGTGGTGGCTGAGTGTCCCTGCTGGAGCCTTGGGCTGCAGCCTGAGCTTCATGTGATTTTATTTTTAGCCCCCCAAGCTGCGCGTTGCGGCCAGTTTGGACTGGGTCTCTTCTCAGCAGTGACAGGCTATTTTTAGATTTGGTGTGTTCATCAGAGCACCAAACACCAAACACATGCTTCCTTCCTGTGAGCTCTGAAGAGTAAACAGCCTTTCCTCCAGTGGCACAGCCATGGTCTGGGGGTGACCCAGCCTCTCTGCCTGGCTCCGTGTGCTGCTGTGGGGTTTGTGCTGGGTGCCAACACCACGAGCTCCCCCTGGTTCCTCTGCATTGGAGAGCTCTGGGTTAGCACCAGAGGGCCCTGCTGGACAGGGGGGTGTGGGCAGGATGGGGGACAAGGAGCTGCTGCTGCTCACAGCCCCTTTGCTCACCCCACTCTGTGTGGTGAGAGGCTCCCCCATGTCCCTGTGTCCTGCCCGCAGAGCTGCCTGGTGCAGAGGCTCTGTCCCAGCAGGTGCCCAGCTGGGCTTGGCAGAGATTCCTTTTTCCCAGAGCTGTCAGAGGCTCTGTGGTTTCCATCCTTTCCTTCTCACAAGCTGGTGTTCACATCTCATTATTGTTCCCTCACAGGCTCGTCTCCGCTTTCCCATCGACTACCCCTACTCTCCTCCTGCCTTCAGGTTCCTAACCAAAATGTGGCACCCCAATATCTACGAGGTAGGTCCCCTGGGACAGCAAGGAGGCTCTTGGACAGTCAGTGGACACGTGTGCCTCTGTTGTGATGGCACTGGATGCAAATGCCAGCCTTTGGCACTGGACGCTCAGTGCCTGGCACAGGGAACATCACTAATGAGCTCACGACAGCCCTTTGCTGTCCCAGAGCAGGTTCCAGGTCAGCCAGGCTTTGCAGGCCTGGTGGCTCCCACGCTTGGGGACATTGTGCCTGTGCCAAGAGTGACTGCAGGGTGAGCAATGTGCCTGGCCCTGGGGCCCACGCCAGGGGCACAGCCTGCTGGGCATTGGGCAGCCTGACCTGGACAGAGCTGGCAGTCATGGGGTGCTTGTCCACTTTTGTGTCCCTCTATGGGACTGAAGGGACAGCTGGGGTCACCTGTGATGGATGAGGGAAGAGATGAGAATGTTGACTTCATGTTTCAGAAGGTTTGATTTATTATTTTATGATATATATTATATTAAAACTATACTAAAAGAATAGAAGAAAGGATTTCATCAGAAGGCTAGCTAAGCATAGAAAAAGAAAGAATGATAACAAAGATTTGTGACTGACCGAGACAGTCTGGACAGCTGGGCTGTGATTGGCCATTAATTAGAAACAACCACATGGGACCAATCACAGATGCACCTGTTGCATTCCACAGCAGCAGATAACCATTGTTTACATTTTGTTCCTGAGACCTCTCAGCTTCTCAGGAGGAAAAATCCTAAGGAAAAGATTGTTCATAAAATGTGTCTGTGACAGTCGCCTCACCTGGCTTCAGCCAAAGGGAAGAGCAAGTGAGGAGATCCTGGGGCAGCAGCTCCTGAGGTTCCTGTTTCTCTTGTGCTTTCAGACAGGTGATGTCTGCATCTCCATCCTGCACCCGCCCGTGGATGACCCGCAGAGTGGGGAGCTGCCCTCGGAGCGCTGGAACCCCACGCAGAACGTGCGGTGAGGGCTGGGGGGTGGCAGGGTGGGAGAGTGGGGACAGGAGGTGCCAGGGGGCTGCTGAAGGCTCTCAGGCTGTTGGATTGGCTGAAGAACAGCCAGAGCTTGTGTATTCTCGGGTTTTTGGTTGTTAATTGCTGCCCCGAGATGTGCAGGATGTCTCTGCTCCAGCTCGCGTGGCTGAAGAACGAGTCAGGACTCTTCACTTTTCGGTCTTGAAGTTGTTTATTAATTCTTATCTATAAAATTTTCTTTCTGCCCAGCCGAGATCTGCTCAGCAGGGCAGCCACAGGCACTCTGACCGCCCCCGAGGCGGTGTTGTCTTTTTATACTACAAACTACGTATATTTACACTTAATTCCCAATACCGATCACCTATGTTAGACAGTGCACTTCTACTCTAAACCAATCCCAAAGTGCCAACATCACTGCAGAAAATGGAGAACAGGAAGAAAGGCTAGACATGCCCAGATTCCTCCATCTTGTCCCCATAACCCCCATACCAAAAATCCTAAAATCTACATTTTCACCCGTGATCATTTTGTTATTACACTATTCAAACCTGTGTGACATTCATGTCCTCATACAAAGTTGGCAACTTGCTCCAGGGGTCACAATCAAATCCCCAGGTGCTCTGGGCTGTGTGCCAGGGTCTCCGAGCCCCCTGGGGGGTCCTTGGCAACCCTGGACACCCAGAGGGATGTGCTGAGTTCCCACAGTGTATAAGCCCAACAGAACCATGTGCTGCTCTCCCCTCCCCGGCCTGCTCCCCTTTGCTGGGACCTCTCTTGCTGTGGACAGCACAAGGCTTTGGGCTGCTGGCACTGCTGGGGTGCTGCTGAACCACCTCAGCTCTGACTGCTCATGTTTATCCACACCAGAACCATTCTGCTGAGTGTGATCTCACTGCTGAATGAGCCCAACACGTTTTCCCCAGCCAACGTGGACGCCTCGGTGATGTACCGCAAGTGGAAGGAGAGCAAAGGGAAGGACCGGGAGTACACAGACATCATCAGGTGTGTGCTGAGCCCGGGCCTGGCAGCCCTGGCTGTGCTGGGATGTAGGAGTGTCGGGGGTAGCACAGTGGGGATGGACGGAGATGAGAGATCTCTGCAGCCAGGTCGTGGAACTTGGGGGTTCATTGCAAAGGGCCTGGGTGCAGGGCCCTGCTGGGAGCTGCCAGCCACAGCTCGGAGCAGGCCCGAGAGAAGAGAGGGGGAGAGAGGATGAGAGGGTAAGAGAGCAAAAGGGGTAAGAGTATAAAAGGCATAAGAGGAGTAAAAAGGGTAAGAGCGAGGTTCCTGTTACAATACAATAAATCTTCTTCTGTGTTGAATATTCTGATTCTCACTAACCAATCTAGTACAAGATACAAATCCTAAAGCATTTACATACAGCCTATAAGAATCACTACATTACCATACTGTGTTACATTTTAAACCCTAAAAACTCCTCTTTGGGCCCCTTCTGCCAGGCTAGTAGGGTCTGTTCTGCCCCTTGGGGGCCTGTCTGCAAGCAGAGGGTGTTGTTTCATCAAAAGGGGATTACCTTCAGCCAGCCACACCATTGTTTTCCAGTTGTTCAGTAACTGAGGTATCTCAAAGCTTGCTTTCATTTCAATCTCACTTATAGTTTCCATATTCTCAAAATCTTTTGCCAGGCAATCATATTTATAAGGCTTTCCTGTTTCATCTTCCCCAACACTGGGATCCTGTGGGACTCAGGCTCTAAAGGGCTGTGGTGCAGAGCTCTGTTCTCACCTCCCACTTCTCACCCTGCAGGAAGCAGGTGCTGGGCACCAAGGTGGATGCTGAGCGGGATGGAGTGAAGGTCCCCACCACGCTGGCTGAGTACTGTGTGAAGACCAAGACTCCAGCCCCAGATGAGGGCTCAGACCTCTTTTATGATGACTATTATGAGGATGATGAGATGGAGGAGGAAGCAGAGAGCTGTTACGGTGATGAGGATGACTCTGGCAATGAGGAATCTTGATGGCCCTCTGGCATTGCAAAACTTACTCTAAACTACTGAATTTTACCTCAACTAGAACAAACTGGTTTGAATTTAGGATCTGTCAGCCCTGAAATTAACTCTCTACCTCGCAGGGAGACTGTTCTGCTGTTGCAAAGGAAATCCCATCGCTGTCTTTGTAGGAAAAGATAAACCCCCTATTTATAAACTTCCAGGGGGCAGGTAGAGAAGGGGAAGCTGTGTTGGGGTGTTCACAAAGCCACAGAAACTGAGGTGCTGGTGGCTCTGCCTGGCTGAGGAGTGACAACAAGGCCTGGTGTTGGCTGCCCCTCATTTGGGTCTGTTCAGCTTCTCTTCAGCCCCACGGGGTAGGAGCAGTTTGGGGCACTTGTGGGGGTGGTGAGTGGTTGCTTTGGTGGGGGAACAACATGTGAGTGTTGTCTTGGCTTTCAACACCTTTTAGGGTTCACCCTGCAGCCATCTGGGCTGTCCTACAGGACCCTTTTGCCTTCTCTGTCCATGATGCTGGAGCTGTGTTCACAGGGAGAAGGGCACCAGGGAGGACTTGCCCAGCAGCCACCAGCACTGACCATGTGGGGATGATCTGTGGTTTTTAAGTCGCTGGGAGGGATGGGGTCATGCTGAGTTTTTCTGCTTCTGGTTTTTTTTTTTTTGGTTTTTTTTTTGGACACTATTTAATAAAGTTCTTCCAGGGAAAGGTTGTGATGCACGAGTGAGGTTCTGCCCAGGCTACAAGGGATTTGTGTCAGATGTGGGCTGGCATGGAGCAGTGGGTGGGTGGGTTGGCTGCTCTCCTGGGGCAGCTGTGGGTCTCTTTCCACCTTGCACAGTGGGCAGGAGGGTCTGGGCAGGGTTGCCTGAACATTTCTGCCCTTTCTGGGCAACACTCAGTGCCTCTGCCCTGGAGCTTTGGCCAGCACTCAGTCTGTGCCTGGGCCAAACCCTCTAGAAGGTGTTTGCCTTCTCCCTGCTCTGCAGCAGACCTGCCTGGGCAGTGCCTGGCTGTGCTCAGTGATAACTGAGGGCGCCCCAGGGGTGCCCAGGGCTGCTCTGATCCCATTTGGGTGTGCCCTGAGCTCACAGACTGGAACTGGCTGGGACATGTGAGCTCAGGAGGCTGCGGGGAGCTCCCCAGACTGTGCTGAGCTCCCAGCCCGGGGCTGGGGTGAGCAGCCTCAGAACCAGGGCAGGGCCAGGCCCTGGCAAAGAGCCTGCCTGGAGCTCCTGCCCCTGCTGCACAAAGCTCATCAGAGGGGTAATGAGCAAAACTTCCCTGGGCTGGAGTCGTGCAAATGGGATCAGGGCTTGAGTGACACCTGCGACTGCACGCGGCGAGGGCATGTGCTTTATTGCCTTAGGAAATGAGGCTAAAAGGTGAATAGGATTATTGTCGCTTTATTCAGGCCTGGCAAACGGCTTCCAAGGTCACCCAGCACGGAGCAGCAGCAGCCCTGGCTGCTTGTTCACAGCCAGCCTCTCCTTCCTTTCCTGGGGGGCTGCTGTGTGCACCCCAAATCTGCATGGCTGTGCCCTTTGCTGGCTCTTTGTGGTGGCCAGCTCCCTACCCAGATCATGGGTGCCATGGGCACCAAACCCCCCGAATTTCTGCACCACAACCCCCCCCAGTGCAGGGGGAGCCTGGCCAGTGGATGAGGATGGGAGGGACATGGGGAAGAAATGCTCTGGGAGGAAGGAGCTGGCAGATCCCTGTGGATCCCCTGGTGGGGACTGGCGCCTATGTCCCCATTGTTTTGGCTTTTCCTGCCCCCCTGCCCAGAACCCCATGGCTGACTCAGTCAAGAGTTCACCTGGGGGATGGAGAAGAGTTGGAGACAAATCTGCTGTCCTGCAAAGGTCTCTTTGCCCAGCTGCCTTGTTGGTTTTTGCCTGCCCAGCCCCTCAGAGAAGCCTGATTTATCCCAGTGCTCTGCAACGGCTTAAAAACTGTGAAAAATGCATATTTTATGATTGGCTTTTCGCAAATATTCAAATGAATATTATATGTGTTGTGTTAGAAAGTTGTGGTGTATTAATTCTCTTAAGTAGTGTGGTAAATATAGTTTTTGGTTATAAAAAAATGTTAAAATAGAAACTACGCTATGTAAGATACTTTTCTTTTGAGAAAGGACTTGCAGTGAGATAGCAGCCACAGGACACCTAAATCTTTCAGAGAAAGAGATTTTATTGCCCCATTATCAGGAGAAACGAACTTCTTCCCACCTCGAAGGTGCTGTTGGGATTCAGAGGAAGAAGTTGCTGATGACCAGACAGAATCCTGTGTTTGAATGGAATTTATGCATCATGTATGAGATATATGCATATGCAATAGGCTGTTGCTTTTAAGGGTTAATCCTTTGTTAACTGTGTCCTTTTTTGGGGCTCGTGCTGCCCAGAAAAAGGTACCTGGAAGTCCGTTACTCTTTGTATTTGTTGTCTCATATTGTCCTAATTCAAACTGTCCAAATTATTGTTACTCTAATTGTATTACTATTTTTATAACCATTTTATTACTATTAAACTTCTAAAATTTTAAAAACAGGTGATTGGCTTTTTTCACATTAGATGTGTTGTGTTAGAAAGTAGTGCTGTATTAATTCTCTTAAGTAGCGTGGTAAATATAATTTTGGGTTACAAAAAAATGTTAAAATAGAAACGATGCTATTAAGATACATTTTTTTTTAAGAAAGGACTCGCAGCGAGATAGCAGCCACAGGACACTGAATCTGAGGACCTCTGGGGGTCCGGCCGAGCGCGTTCCCGGCAGCTCAGGGGGCAGCGGGGCTGTCCCGAGGTGCGGAGGGGGCTGTGGGACAGGGCCAGGTCGAGCTGCTCTGTTGTGGCAGCGGTGTCCCCGCAGGAGCCATTGTCCCATTGTCTGTGCCGGACTCCCCGCGCTGAGGAAGCGCTGCCCGGTTTCCTTCCCACGCATCCCGCTGTGCCCCCGCGAACCGCCGGGAACCTCCGGTACCTGCCCGGTGTGGAAAACGCCAATCACTTGTTTTTTAAATTTTAAAAGTTTAATAGTAATAAAATGGTTACAAAAATAGTAATGCGATTAGAGTAATAATAATTTGGACAATTTAGATTAGGACAATAGGAGACAATAGAAACAAAGAATTACGGATGGTCTAGGTACCTTTTCCTGGGCAGCACGAGCCCGAAAAAGGACACACGTTAACAGAGGATTAACCCTTAAAAACAATAACCTGTTGCATATTCATACACTTCATACATGATGCATAAATTCCATTCAAATACAGGATTCTGTCTGGTCATCGTCAACTTCTTCCTCTGAATCCTGACAGCGCCTTTGATGTGGAAAGAAGTTCGTTTCTCCTGCCCCTGAATTCTCCTGGGGCAATAAATTCTTTTTCTCTGAAAGATTCAGGTGTCCTGTGGCTGCTATCTCACTGCAAGTCCTTTCTCAAAAGAAAAGTATCTTACATAGCGTAGTTTCTATTTTAACAATTTTTATAACCTAAAACTATATTTACCACACTACTTAAGAGAATTAATACAGCATCACTTTCTAACACAACACATATAATATTCATTTGAATATTTGCGAAAAGCCAATCATAAAATACATGCATTTTTCACACCGGGGACCCGCCTGCCCGAGCCCCGCTGGCTCCCCCGTGACTCTGCCCACGCGGAGCCACATGGCCTGGCGGGCGTGCGCGTCCCGGTGCTCCCCCCGGTGCGTGCGTGCCCCGGCTCGGCAGGCACGGACACGTGCGGACCTGCTCGCCTCCCCCCCGCCCCGTCCGTCCCTCCGCGCTCCCGGACCCGCCCGGGGCAGCGGCTGCACCGGGGGCACCCCCGGGACTCTCAGCCCCGCCCCCATCGCGCGTTTCCATTGGCTGTCCCGGTCAGTGGGCGCGGCCGGGCGGGACCGGCCCGAACCGGCTCTGCCCGCGGGGCCGGGAGAGAGGAGAAGGCGCTCGGTGCGATCTCCTCTCTGATTGGCCGCGCCGCGCCGAACGGGCGGGGTCTGAGCGGCGCAGCGCCGTGCGATTGGCTGAGCGGAGGGGGCGAGGGGGCGGTGCTCTATGTGGCTCCGCCTTCCCCCCGGTGCCCCCGGTCGCGGTTATAGCGCGCGTGCGGCGCGGCGGGGGCGCGTGCGGAGATGGCGGCGGGCGCGGCGGGAACGCGCGCGGTCCTGGCGCTGCTCGTCTTGTGCTCGATGGCCGCCGGCGCCGCGGGGACAAGTATGGACCGGACCGGGGCGAGCCGGGCTGGCTCCGGGCTGGGGGGGGATCCATTCGGGCGGACCGGGATGGCGGGGGGCTCCGGGGCGGTTGGACCGAGGGGCGTCCTGCGGGGGCTCCGAGGGGCCTTGGCGGGATCCTTGCCCCGCGGGTGGGCTCCGGGCCGGCTCCGGGGGCGGCGGGCGTGGGGGGAGGAGCGGCGGCGCGGGCGCCTGCGGCGGGGCACGTCCGCGGCGGGCGGGGCCGGGGGAACGGAGGCGCCCTGGGGTTATCCGGGAATGGCCGGGCCGGGCTGGGCTCGGTGCTGCCGTCGGGCACTCCCGGAGATCGAGCGGAGGATGCGCCGCGTGCCCGGTGATCTCTTAAACCGGAGCGGCGACCGGGACCGCGCTGGGTTGTTTTCTCCTTAGGAACACCCAGGAGTTTATTCCCCGCCGCCGCTTCTCCGGTTTCCGCGGCTGAGGAGCAGCAACGAGTACACCCCCGGGCTTTAAAAAACCCTAAAGATGTTCGGGATAATCCGCGGAGCGGGTCCGGTGCGGGGCGGCGGCTCCGCAGCCCCGGTGGGCACCGAGAGCTCTGCCCGGGGCTCGCTCCCCCTTTCACCCCCGCAGGTTTGGGAGGAGCTCACGGCAAACCCGGCCAGGCTCTCCCCGTGCCCGAGGTGCGGATGGAAGAGGCTCGGTTCGGTCGCTGGTCCTGGCTGCTCGGTGTTTTGAATTCTTAAACAATTTGTAGCCTATTCGCACTTAATTCAGCCCAGTAGAACCGAACCTTAAGACTGATGGAGTGGGTGGATCGTGGAAAGCGAGTGCTCTAATAGTTTTCGTTTTACAGAATTGCGTTTTAATTCTCCTTCTAAACCTCACATTTATCACCTGGAGCTGCCCAGCTTGGCCACATCCCGGTCCCTCTGTGCCTCCGAGGGGTTCCTGGCAGCGCCCTCCAGCCTGGACTGGCACCAGTGGGATGGCGAGGAGGCAATTCCTGCCCTGGGTGGGAAAAACCCTGGAAAAACCGAGCTGGCCCATCAGTTGTGTAATGCCCATGTCCTGCCTGGCCATGCCTGGGCTTGGTGTGGAGCTGTGCTGGTGCCTCCAGGGAGCAGAGTGGGGTTTAGAGAATGGGGTTTGGCCTCTGAGCAGGTTTAGGTTTGGCTTTATGGGGCAGATTGGGGCTGGAGAGTGGAGCTTGGCCTCTGAGCAATGTTTAGGTTTAACTTTGTGGAGCAGATTGGGGGTTGGAAAGTGGGGTTTGGCCTCTGAGCAATGTTTAGGTTTAACTTTATGGAGATTAGGGGCTGGAGAGTGGGGTTTGACCTCTGAGCAGTGTTTAGGCTTGGCTTTATGGAGCAGACTGGGTGGCAGCTCGCCCCACAGAGCATGGGTCAGTGTGTGTGCCTGGACTCTGTGCCTCCCTCAGGGGGAGGGACCCTGACTTTGACCTGGCTGTGCAAAGCTTAAGGGCAGCTTTTATAGCTGTTTTAAATGGCAGAAAAAGGGTTGGATCCTCAATGATCCCCTTCCCAAACCGAGAAACAAAAGGTCAGGCCGGGCAGGAACACGGACCCAGCGGGGCTCTGCCACCCTGAGCACGTCCCACTGCTGTGAACACCCCGGGGACTCCTCCCTCTGCGGGGGGAGAGGTTGTTTTTAGTTTGAAGGTGACTCTGGAGAGTGTTATCTGCTCTCTGTGCCTCCCCTGCTGTCCTGCTGGCTCGGATAACGCGCTGTGCCCCGGGAGGCATCCGGGCTCAGCCCTTGGGCTTTGGGAGCCGAGCCCCTCTTGCAGCCTCTCACCCTCTGGGAAATGTGGCAGCAGCCCTGATCGATCCCAGTGGTTTTGTGCTGGTCATTCTCCTCTGCCTTGGGCTCCACAGGCATTTTCCGCAGCCCAGAGAGCCCAGGGAGGACATTAATCCCATGGGAATGTGAGTGGTGCTTGCTGCTGCTTGCTGGAGCCTTTTAACCTGTTTGAACTGCACGAGGCACCCTCTAACTCGGAGCAAATAACCTTGCAGAGCTTATTTTGTCAGCGTACAGTAATCACCTTGTAGCTGTAAAACCCCTTGATCTTTACCAGCTCCCGCTTTAATTCGGGCTGCGCTCGGAGCAGTTGGGCTCGCACAGAGTGCTGTGGGCAGTTCCAGGGCTTGGCAGCCTTGGGAGTGTTTGATCACAGGTCTGTGGTGTGGAAAAAACCCTTCTGGCGTGGTTCTGGGGGTTGGAACCCAGCTGATGGCCCCATCCCATAACATCTCTGGGTACCCCTGAACCTCCTGCTTGGATAAATCCGTGTCTGCCTTCTCCTAGGAGTCACACCCCGCAATGAGGAATCCTTTCTCTTTCAGCCTTGCTTATTCCTCAAGACTTTCAAAGCTTTAGTAGGAAAAGCTACTTTGTCCTTTAAAAAATGTGGAATTAATTTCTTTAGGGGTCAAGCTTAGCTTATGGGTTAACTTGTGTCTTTACTGAGTTTGAGCAAACTTGAGTTTGTGACACTGATTTCTTCCTCTTAGGATTTCCTGTTAAAACATCTTCAGGCTTTCAAAACCCCCAAAAAAACTTCTCCTAAGCCCAGTTCCTCTGTGCCTGTACATCATGATGTATCCATGGAGTGTTGTGTATAATCACAAAGTGCTTTTAACTGAGCAAATTAATTCCTGGAAGGTTCTTGGGGTGCCTGTTAGTACAGGAAGGATGTGTCTCAAGCTCGACTCCATCTGAAATCTGGCTGGGCTGGGTCACGTAGTGAGCTCTGCTTGTGCCTGATGGTTTTTCCCTAAGTGGAGCTGCTGAGCCTCCCTTCCTGCCTGCCCTGGGAAGGGTTCCTGGGGCTGGGGCTGCTGCCCTGGAGCTCCAGGGTTGTTTGGCAGCTGCACTGCAGGTATTTAATTCCAATAGGGACCGACCTTTGGACTGGCTGATTCCAGCACTGAACCCTCTGGCTGCGAGGGCAGAGTGAAAAACACCCAAATTCCAGCCTGCAGCTGCTGCCTGTGCCTCTGGTCTGTTGGTTGCCAGTTCAGCTCTGCAGGCTGGTCTCCCCTGAGATGCAAAAATCAGATTTCTCTGTTTGTATGACAACAAATTTACACGTTTCCTCACCTGCCTCGTGACATCTTGCGGTCTGCAAGAATTTTTCGCCTCTCCCAAAAGAGTTCTGGCCTCGGGGTTGTGCTCAGGGGTTCCTGCTGGGCACCTTGTGGGGCTGAGGGATGGAAGGAGGGTGTGGGCTGGTCCGTGTGGCTGTGGCTGGTACGTGTGGCTGTGCCATGGCTCAGCAAGGGGGGGGCCTGGACCCCGGCCAGCTCCAAATTAGTCAGGCAGCCCAGGGCTGTGCACTGAGGGGGAACAGACGTTCTCCTGAGGCCACAGGGGCTCACTGAAGCTCTTTTCCCACTGCAGTTGTCTTAATTAAACTGGCTCTGAGGGGGCTCAGGGTCCTGCTGCCTTGCTGTCCCCAACCTTCCATGCTGATGTGACCTGTGCAGCACCTTGCCAGAGCACAGGCTGGGGAATGTGGGCGCTGCATAAGCCCTTGAAACACCAATTGAGTGTTTTTATCGTGCTTAGGGGCCTTGGGCTGTCCCTCACAGCAGGTGGGAGATGCAGTTTGGATAGTGGCACACACTGAGTGCTGGTTTTGCAGTGGAGATGCAGAATGCAAGCGAGCCAGGCAGAGCTCAGAGTGTGGAGGGGAGGGAGGGATGAGCACACTGATGTGGAGACAGCCTGCAGCCTCTTCTCAGCCACAGAGTGTTGTTTTTGCTGGTGGAAGGTGAGTTCTTGCTTTGCACTAACACTTTGCACTAATACCTCTCCAACTCATAGCTGGTTTTATAAAGTCACCGCTGTCTCAAAGGAGACTGGCTCAGGACAGCGTGGAGCTGTACTGCGAGGCGATTGGCAATCCCATCCCCGAGATCCAGTGGTGGTTTGAGGGCAACGACCCCAATGAGACCCATGCCCAGCTCTGGGATGGCGCACGGCAGGACCGTGTCAAAATCAACGCCACCTACAACCTGCACTCCACCAGCACCATCTCCATCGCCAACCTCACGGCCGACGACTCGGGCATGTACGAGTGCAGGGCCAGCAACGACCCCGACCGCAACCACTTGTCGAAGAGCCCCAAAGTCAAGTGGATCCGTTCCCAGGCGAACGTTTTTGTCATCGAACGTGAGTGGCCACACGCCGAGGCCTTGGCACTTTGCTCGGACACCGGTGTCTCGAGTCTCCCGCCGTGCTCACCCCCGCACCCGTGTCCTGAAAGCTCTCCCCACCCTCCCACCCCAGCTGTAGAAGTGAGAGACTCCCACCCTGTGTTGATGTCCCCCCAACCACCACCGCTACCTGTGACTTGACCCGCTGCTCAAAAAGGGTTGTGGCTTCTCCCCCGATCAAAAAATTCGCCCTCCGGCCGTCCCGCGCCTTTTCCGGAGCCAAAGAACCTGGAAGCTGCTGCTTGTCCCCAAGCCTTCATTCTGTGGTCGACTCTTCCCCAACCACCACTGACCAGCAGCCCTTCCTTGCAGCTCATCCAGCTCCTTCTCCTTGCAGCAGCCCTGCTTTCAGCTCGCTTCCGTGCTGGTGAACCCAGACTCTTGGTGGGGGAAAAAAAACAAATCTTGCTTTGAGGTCTGAGATGCAACCGTTTTTGAAATGGCCGTGTCTGTGTGACACCTGAGTGTTGGTGGTGTTGCTTGTCCTGTGGATGTGGCTGGGTTCCTGTGACCGTGTTCACAGGGGTCCAAGGATGAGGGAAGAGATGAGGATCTGACTCCATGTTTCAGAAGGCTGATTTATTATTTTATGATGTGTGTTATATTAAGACTATACTAAAAGAATAGAAGAAAGGATTTCATCAGAAGGCTGGCTAAGAATAGAAAAAGAAGGAATGATAACAAAGGCTCTGTCTTGGACTCTGTGTCCGAGCCAGCTGGGCTGTGATTGGCCATTAATTAGAAACAACCACATGAGACCAATCACAGATGCACCTGTTGCATCCCACAGCAGCAGATAATCAATGTTTACATTTTGTTCCTGAGGCCTCTCAGCTTCTCAGGAGGAAAAATCCTAAGGAAAGGATTTTTCATAGAATGTGTCTGTGCCAGGTTCCCACTCACAGAGTGTTGCAGCGCCCAGGCTGCTTCCAGAGCTAGAAACTGGGAGGGAGATAAAATCTTGCTGAGGTCTCCTTGTGAGTGCTGGGGTTAGGAGAGCTGCCTTTTCAGCAGGAATGGAGTGCAGAGCTCCAGCAGGACCCTTCTTCCAGTGGAATTTGGATAGGCGGAAATGCAAAGTGCCTGCCAATCCTGGCAAGAGATGGGGTGAAAAGGTAGGGCTGCAGTGGCACCGGGGCTGTGCAGTGGTGCTGCTGATGGCAGCTGCCTTCTCGGACAGCCTCCTGCGAGTAGAAATGCCTGAGTCATCTTAGCTTGCATAATTCACTGCTGCCTGGCACATGGAGGAGGCCCAGGACCTCTGGGAGCCGCGGCTCTGTGCTCTCCCTGGAGCCATTCTCACCAAACCCTTTGGGGCTGCCACACCACCCTGTGTGCTCCCCCGTTACCACAGAGGCTCCTGGCTGCCCTCTGTGCTCCCTGCAGGCGTCTGAAGCTGCTCAGGTGCTGGCAGGTGTTGACACATGAGCTCTGTGGTGGCTCCCAGCAGCAGCAGAGCCGTTCTCTGCCCTTCAGAGTGACCTTTTCCATTGCTTATTGAGCACTGGGGCTGCAGCCGTGGCAGGGACGTGGAGATTGCAGTGATGCAGGACACAGCAGCCAGCCTGCTCCTGGGGGGAGCAGCTGCAGGGCCATCCCAGGGCTGGTCACCAGCTCTTAGGGACGCCCTGGTGCCGGCCAGGTGTGGTAGGGAGCTGTGTGAAGGTAAGTGGGAGCTGGGAATAGAGACAAGGAGCTCTGTGGGGTTTGCATTGCAGGTTCTTGGGCACCACGTCAGCCCTGCCGTACCCTGGGTTAACTTAAATCCAATTCTTTATCCATGCAGGTCCAGAAATTGCTACTAATGTCACTGTGGGTGCTGACAAGGTGACCCTGAGCTGTAGCATAGCTGCACCACAACTCACCATCACTGGCCACAAGTGGATTCACAAGGAGAAGACCCTGCAGGAGGACAGCAACTCGGGTGCTTCTACCAGCTACACGTGAGTGTCAGGGCAAGGTCAGAACCTGGGCACAAAAAAAAAAACCTCAGGTTTTTTATCCCAGAAAGCAGCTGGTGTTTGCTTCAGCTGGAACCATGGCTGAGTTCTTGCAGGGGTGGGGCTAACAGGGTTTTGGTGGGGCCCAGCACTCTCCTTTATGGGCAGCGAAAAGGAGGAGAAAAGGGGCAGTTTTGTGCCACAAATATCCTCTTAGAAGGAGATTTCCTGATTTTAAGCAGATGTTCAGCTGCACTCTGGGCTGTTCAGTGTTGCAGAGCTTTGAAGGAGCCCTGCTCTGGGCAGGCCAGCAGCAAGAGGCTCCAGTGCATGTTTGTCACTCTAGGACACAAAACAACACACACTGCTGTTTTCAAGGTGAAGAGAGGGAAGTTTATTTTCTGACTCTTTATCTTTTTATAGATTTCTAGAAGTGCCACTGGATTGGAGGGTGAAATTGCTACCTCTCCAATGACACCGGACAAACCAACAGTCCATCAAATTTCTCCTCCTCTATAAATAATGCAAAACAATGAGTTATTTACAGAAAGTTTGCTACAAGAATGTAAACATCAAAAGGCTTAGAAAATCTTAAAAAATCAGAGTGACACGTGTTGTTTCTACTTGGAGCTTCCCTTCCCAGAGTCCCAGAAGGAGCTGGGTGCAGGAATAGCAGCCTTATTGTGGCAGTGCAGTGAGCTTTCCTTTCTGATTACACTCAGGCCTGGCTGGCAGTGACCCAGCAGCTGTGGAGGCATCATGTCCCTTTGTGTGGCACTGCAGACGTGCCTGTCTCCCCATAGCAACAGGGAGCTGAACAAGGATTAAAGTATTTATAACCCAGCCTCCCTCGTGTGACCTCAATTCCTCAGCTGAGTGGTTTTTGGAAGTGGGAAGAGCCGTGCAGGGCAGAATTAACAAACAGCTCCTTGTCCCAGTGCAGCCATGGGACAAAGTGTGGGCCCCTTCCCTCGAGTGGGTATTACTGAGCAGCAGAATGGGATGTTTGTTGCAGGGCTGCATAATCCACTAAATCTCATTGCAGCAGCTTTACAGGAAGGAGAATGTGAGAGTTTTTCTCTGTGAAGGGATCAATCCAAAGCAGCACGGCCTGGGTGATCTTTGCCATGTGTTTCACTGAGCTGGAACAGTGATCAGAACTTGACAGACGTGGTGAACATGAAACCCTCTTCTGCCACCCTCAGTGTGTGAGGAGGCTTGGGTTGCTGTAGGTACACAGTGCAACATAAATAAATATTCTGCTGGAATGGGGGAAATTTGTTCTGATTTTTTTTTAAGATTTTCTAAGCCTTCTGATGTTGACATTCTTGTAGTAAACTTCCTCACACACTTTCTGTAAATAACTCATTGTTCTGCATTCTTTTATAGAGGAGGAGGAGAAATCTGATGGACTGTTGGTTTGTCCAGTGCCATTGGAGAGGTGGCACTGTCACCTTCCAATCCACTGTCACTTTTGGAAAACTATAAATGTTGGAGTCAGAAAATAAACTTCCTTTTCCTTCACCTTGAGAGCAGCAGTGTGTGCACTCGTGTTGTTTCATGTCCTATAGTGACACGGGGCCACCTCACACCTGTGCCAGTGCCCTGGGGGTGTCACCCTGATTTTTAAAGATTTTCTAAGCCTTCTGATGTTTACATTCTTGTAGCAAACTTTCTCACACACTTCCTGTAAATAACTCATTGTTTTGCATCCTTTGATGGATAAGGAGGAGAAATTTGATGGACTGTTGGTTTGTCCATTGTCACTGGAGAGGTGGCACTGTCAGCCTCCAATCCACTGTCACCTTTAGAAAACTATAAATGTTAAAGTCAGAAAATAAACTTCCTTTTTCTCCTTCACCTTGAGAGCAGCAGTGTGTGCGCTCGTGTTCTTTCGTGCCCTATAGTGACAGAAATTTGCTGTGGAGGAGGCTGCTGATGCTGCTGGGTGTGTGATTCCCTGAGTGTGGAGGGTCAGAATCTCTGGATAAGTTGTGCTGTTGAGCTGTGCTCACCTGAGTCCTGTTTTTGGCAGAATTGAGGGGACGATGGAGGAGCACTCTGGCATCTACGAGTGCATCTTTGAAGGCAACCCACAGATCAAAGGACAAGTGAATATTTCTGGTAATTTCAACTCTTTGCTCCTGGGGTCTGAGGGGAATCTGTGACCTCCTGAACACTTTGCTGGAGGTTGATGACTAAATAAAATGCTTATTTTCGGAATTAATCATTGTAGAGGTTATTTGCAACCAGGCCTCTACAAAACACTAATTAAAAAGTGTTTTAAAAAAACACTTTAAAAAGCAATAGCTTGTTGCATATTCATATATTTCATACATGTTGCAAACAATCAAATTCCCACAAATTGGGCTCTCATTATGTGTGCTGACAGATGCATTACTTTTATACTGAAATTCCCATTTCTAGCAGACCCAAAAACTCCCTGGGAAGATTTTGCATCATGCTGCTGTCCTTGATAGAGTTTTCTAGTTTTATCATTAAAGTATATCTGACTGACAGCACCATCTATTCACAAGTCTTGGAAAGTCAACAAGATGCATTTGGAACACATATTTGCAACTGAACTTCTGCTTGAAGGGTGATTTTAAAGCAGAAAGTGTCTTTTCAGCTGATTGAAAAGCTCCTCCCAGCCCTGAGATCTGGCATTCAACCACCCTTCAGTGGGCATGTTGCCACAGGAATAATGGATAGAGGGATAAAACCTGCTGCACAAATCTGTTTGAGCCATTCCTGAAGCAGCTTGATGCACTTCCCTCTTTAAAAAATGCCAAACTAGTGAGAAGAACAACCTGAGATTTTGGGGTAGCTGATTCTGTTGAGGTGAGCTGCAGGAAGCACAAATATGTGATTTCTATAATGAGATGTCCAAATTTTTTTTTTTTCCCTTTCTTGCCTAGTTCCCCCCCAGGTGACAGCATACAAGAAGTCAGAGCATGGCAATGAGGGGGACACAGGGGTGCTGACCTGCAAGAATCCCTCTTACCCTGCTGTCACCACCTGGTCCTGGCACAAAAGTGGGCATGGGGTAAGTGCTGTGGTTTGCTCCTTCTCCCCTCTGCCCAGTCCTTGTGGCACCAGAATTGTTCCAAAGCTCAGAAAAGAGGTTTCTCAGCACCGCCCTGGTGTGCTCCCTGTTGATGGAGTGACTGAATTATTCTTTGAATGCTTAAAAAGGCAAAAAGCCCAGAAATTTCTCTCCCAATTTGGTACAAAGACACCTCATAGGAACTTTGGGGCTGTCCATTGGACAGAGGCCAAGAGGTCCCACCTGGGTAATTCACTAGAAAAAGAAGAGAACAAAGGAAATATGAATGTGGGGTGTTTTAGTAGGAGCAAGAACCTCTCACCCCTAGCTCAGATTTCTCTGTAAGAGCTTTGTTATTTTGCCTTTTATTAAACTTTTTTTCCGTTTCCAGCACTACCTCAAAAGCCATCCTGCTAATTTTAAGCCATTTGGGGTGGCTGGGCTATCTCAAGTGTTAGAAGTTCTCTAAAAGCTCATAAAACCTAGCTCAAAGAGAAACCCATCACCCTGAGATCCCTCTTCTTCCTTGTGAAAAACGCCAATCACTTGTTTTTAAATTTTAAAAGTTTAATAGTAATAAAATGGTTGTTAAAATAGTAATATAATTAGAGTAATTATAATTTTGGACAATTTGGATTAGGACAATATAGACAATAAAAACAAAGATTTAGGGACAGTACCTTTTTCTGGGCAGAATAAGCCCAAAAAAGGACGCACACTACTTAAGAAAATTAATACAGCATCACTTTCTAACGTAACACATAAGAGTATATATTTTAATATTTGCAAAGAGCCAATCATAAAATACACGTTTTTCACATTGAGCTAGTTACAAACAATATCTTACATCATGTAGTTTCTATTTGAACATTGTTATAACCTAAAACTATATTTAACACACTACTTAAGAAAATCAATACAGCATTACTTTCTAACATAATGCATATAATATTAATTTTAATATTTGTGAAGAGCCAATCAAATTTCTAACATAACACAGGATATTAATTTAATGTGAAAAGCCAATAATAAAATATGCATTTTTCACAATACAGCATAACTTTCTAACACAACACATATAGTATTCATTTGAATCTTTGTGAGGAGCCAATCATATAAATACACATTTTTCACAATACAGCATAACTTTCTAACATAATACAGAGTATTTATTTTAATATTTATGAAGAGCCAATCATAAAATACACATTTTTTCACACAGCATAACTTCCTAACATAACACATAGAGCATTCATTTGAATATTTGCAAAGAGCCAATCATAAAACACATTTTTTACATTGAGCTAGTTATAACAATTATCTTACACAGCATAGTTTCTATTTTAATATTATGCTATGTAAGTATACATAGCATATTATAATAATGTAAACTAGTGGTATATTTACCACTCTACTTAAAACAGATTAATACAGCATAACTTTCTAACATAACACATAGAGCATTAATTTGAATATTTGCAAAGAGCCAATCATAAAACACATTTTTTACATTGAGCTAGTTATAAAAAGTATCTTACACAGCATAGTTTCTATTTCAATATTATGCTATGTAAGTATACATAGCATATTATAATAATATACTACAGCCTAAAATAGTGGTATATCTACCACACTACTTAAAAGAGATTAATACAGCATAACTTCCTAACATAACACATAGAGCATTCATTTTAATATTTGTGAAGAGCCAGTCATAAAACACACATTTTTTCACACAGCTTAACTTGAGCCAATCATTTTTCACAATACAGCGCAACTTTCTAACATAACAGAGTATTCATTTGCATATTTGCCAGGACCCAGTCCTATAAATCCCCATTTTTTGCCCCATTCCTCCTCCCTGCAGCGCCTGGAAAACGCCTCTGGCAGGTACATCATCAAGTCCAGCGGCAACAAGACAGAGCTGAGGATCCTGAAGCTGGACATCGAGCAGGACACGGGGGATTATTTCTGCAATGGCACCAACTCGCTGGGCACGGGCGATGCCACCGTGAGCCTGCGCGTGCGCAGCCGCCTGGCAGCCCTCTGGCCCTTCCTGGGCATCGTGGCAGAGGTGCTGGTCCTGGTCACCATCATCTTCATCTACGAGAAGAGGAGGAAGCCAGATGAGGTTCCTGACGGTAAGAGGCAGCTGGGTTTGGTGAAAAATGCCCGCTTGCTTGTTCTTAAAATTTTAGAAGTTTAATATATATACTTTTTATATATATAGATATATGTGTGTGTATATACATATATTATATATAATATTATAGATATAAAAAGTGTATATATATATCATATATATAAATCATATAAAATACAATTTTTATCTAATTTTTATCTAATTTTTATCTAATTTTTATCTAATTTTTATCTAATTTTTATCTAATTTTTATCTAATTTTTATCTAATTTTTATCTAATTTTTATCTAATTTTATATCTATTATCTATATCTAATTTTATATCTATTATCTATATCTAATTTTATATCTATTATCTATATCTAATTTTATATCTATTATCTATATCTAATTTTTATATCTATTATCTATATCTAATTTTATATCTATTATCTATATCTAATTTTATATCTATTATCTATATCTAATTTTTATATCCATTATCTATATCTAATTTTATATCTATTATCTATATCTAATTTTATATCTATTATCTATATCTAATTTTATATCTATTATCTATATCTAATTTTATATCTATTTTATCTATTATTTTTATCTATTTTTATATAATTTATATATTATAATATATAACATATAAAATATGTATAAATCCTATAAATTAGAATATATATTCTAATTTATATAATTTATACACTATAAAATGGTAATATAATTAGAGTAATAATTTGGATAATTTATATACTATATATAGTGTATATACATTTTTTATCATTTATACACTATAAAATAGTAATATAATTAGACTAATAATAACTTGGATAATTTATATACTATATGTAGTGTATATACATTTTTTATCATTTATGCACTATAAAAATAGTAATACAATTAGAGTAATAATAATTTGGACAATTTGGATTAGGACAATGTGAGACAATAGAAACAAAGAGTTAGGACGCTCCTTTTTCTGGGCAGCATAAGCCCAAAAAAGGACACACATTAACAGATGATTAACCCTTAAAAGCAGTAACCTGTTGTATATTCATACATCTCACACATGATGCATAAATTTCTTTCATTCCATTCAAAAAAGTTTAATAGTAATAAAATGGTTATAAAATAGTAATATAATGACAGTGATAATAATTTGGTCACTTTGGATTAGGACAATGTGAGACAATAGAAACAAAGAGTTACAGACATCTGGGTACCTTTTTTTGGGCTGCATACTCCGGGGGTAGAGGGCATCCTTTGAATCTGCCACTCACTCAACGCCCTTCTGGAATTCCAGGACTGACAGACAGTGCTGGGAGGGGGAAGGAGAGGTGACTGACACACCTGGGAGGGAATTATCAGGGGAGGGACCCCAGGTTCTGAGGTAAACCCTGAAATCACACCAAGCACTGCGGGAAGATCCGGTGGTTTGCAGCTTGCAGGGGGTTCTGAGGTCCCTCTCTCAGGGCAGGGGTGGTTTGAGGGCACTTGCAGGACCAATCTGTGCTTCAGCCACGAAGCTGCTGGAATTGCACTGTTTGTGGCAGTGCTGCAGTGAGATCTGGAGCAGGAGAGGATTCTGAGCAGGTCAGCCTGACCCTTTGTCTCACCAGTTCCTCTCCTTGAGTGTCTGCACGGCCGGGTTTGCTTTGGGCAGCTCCCACTCTGGACAAGGTGGTTTGTAAATAAGTTACCAGAGCTTTTGTGGTGCTGCAGAGCTGTGTCAGTGACTCTGTAAAACTTGTGTTCAGTTCAGGATGTTTTGGGTCATCAGATCCGCACATCCTGGATCTCAAAGACCCGGTGCTATCTTTAATCTGTTCTGGAAGCAGCAGCTCCTCCCTTTCCTTATCGCTGAGGATCTGCATTGTGTCAGCTCCTTTATCTGATGCAGTTAACAATGCAGTGTGAATTGTCTGCATCCTTCCTGCCCGGGACCCTGCAGAGCCCCTGGACCCCTGCAGGAACAGGCTCAGGAGCAGAGCAGCACAGGGGATAAATGTCAGATCCCTGCCCTGATTACAGGGCTTGGAATTCCACCAGAGGCAGTTTCACAAGCAGGTGTTTTGCCCTCTGACACCCCTGATGTCCTAAAGATGTTGTAGCTGCATCTCCCAGCAAAAACACTTTGTGATCAGAGCTGTAGGAGATGCTTTGACAGGCAGGCAAATGTCCTGAAATGTCCTGGTGCTCCTTGGCAAGAGGAGCTCAAGTTCCCAAATGCTCATGGATGAGGAGACAGCATCACATCCCTTTGGTAACCACACATGGCTTTACACTGCCCTGGCATAAAGTGGTTTTTTTTGCCTCAAATCTCTGTAGCTTTGCCCCTACTTCCCTGGTATAATTTGGTTTTTTTCTGCCCTAAAATCTCTGTAGCTTTGCCCCTACTTCCCTGGCATAAAGTGGGGTTTTTTTCTGCCCCAAAGTCTCTCTAGCTTTACCTCTACTTCCCTGGTATAAAGTGGTTTTTTTCTGCCCCAAAATCTCTCTAGCTTTGCCCCCATTTCCCTGGTATCAAGAGTTTTTTCTGCCCCAAAATCTCTGTAGCTTTGCCTCTACTTCCCTGGTATAAAGTGGTTTTTTTTTCTGCCCCAAAGTCTCTGTAGCTTTGCCCCTCCTGAGGGGTGACAGTGAGGCCTGTCTGAGCCAGTTCCTATAGGAATGTGCTTCCTGTTGATGGAGTGACAAAACTATCTTTTGTCCCCTCAAAAAGGAAAGAAGCCCAGAAGTTTCTCTCCTCCATTAGGTGAAAAAAGCCACCTCACAGGCCTGGTGGACTTTACCTCAAACTTAAAAGACAGAAACTAAAAAGTCCTGCCTGGACAATTTACTAGAAATAGAAGTGAACAAATAAACTAAGGTTTTTGTGAGGTGTTTTACCAGGAGCAAGAACCTCCCTTTTTAGTTTTTCTCTGTTTGTTATTTTGCCTTTTATTAAACCTTTTTTGTTTCCAACACTGCGACAGAAGCCATCCTGCTGATTTTTATGCCTCCAAAGGTAGCTGAGCTATCTTGGGTGAGAAATAGATCTCCAAGAGCTCATTAGACCTGGCTCAAGAAGGCTCCTGTAACACATTCCCCCCAGAACTTTCTGTGAGCTGGACCCTGCTGGGATGGATGGGGACAGTCTGGCCTGGGGTGGGGACAGTCTGACCTGTCCTAGGGGTGATATCCTTGCTGGTGTTACCTATCCACTCTTCCTTTCTGTGCTGCTGGGTGCCACCTCTCCTGGTAAGTAAAGGTAGTTCCAGCTGTGTCTGTCCCTGTCCTCTCACCAGCCACGGGCAGCTCCAGTGCCCAGGGCACCCAGGGCTGGAGAAAAGGAGATGGGGGAGCCAAGGAGACACCTGGGAGCCTCCTTTTGGGAGGTGGCAGGCCTCAGGGAGCTGGTGAAAGGCTGCAGGGCTTGGCAGAGGCGTTTCCTTAGCTGTGCTGCTCAGAACGTGGTGTGCAGTGTTTGTTTTGGTAGCACAGCGCGTGGGGAGGGAGGGGGCTTCCTGCTGCTGCTGCTTAAAGGCTCGTTCCTGAAACATCCTGTTCGGCTTCCCCTTCACCTGCTGGGAGTGTGCTGGGATCTGGGAGCCATCCCAAGCCCTGAGCACAGGGGATGGATCTCACCCTCCCCGGTTTCAAATGGTGAGGAATGGCTGCCTGGAATGCAGTTCCCACTGCTTTAAGGAGAAGCAGAGGTCACTTTCTGTGTCCTCTTCCCTGACTCTATTTTGTTTTCTCTTTTCTGTGCTGTCCTGAATGTGAAGATGATGATGGAGGCTCTGCACCACTGTGAGTACCTTTGCCTGTTCCTGTTTAGCCAGATTTGTACTGGTACATCTCATCCAGCCAGGGAATCTGCTCCAAAGATAAAAGCTTTATGCAGTGACAAAAGCTGGCTGGTGTGGTGTGATGGTGTTCACAGGGATCTTAGGATGAGGGAAGAGACGAGAATGTTGACTCCATGTTTCAGAAGGCTTGATTTATTATTTTATGATATATATTACATTAAAACTATACTAAAAGAATAGAAGAAAGGATTTCATCAGAAGGCTGGCTAAGAATAGAACAGCAAAGAATGATAACAAAGGTTTGTGGCTTGGGCTCTCTGTCCGAGCCAGCTGGGCTGTGATTGGCCATTAATTAGAAACATCCAACATGGGCTAATCAAAGATTTACTTGTTGCATTCCACAGCAGCAGATAATCAGTGTTTACATTTTGTTCTTGAAGCCTCTCAGCTTCTCAGGAAGAAAAAATCTTAAAAGAAAAGATTTTTCATAACAGATGTCTGCGACAAGTGTGGGATAATCCTCAGTGTGGGGAGATGTTGTCCCCCTGTGGTTCATTTAATGTCCCCACACATCCCTGGGGTGGCACCAGTGTCTGACCCTGCTCTGGGATCTGATCTGCACCCTCTGCTTGGACATTAATGGGTGAGGGGTGCTGCTGGGGGAGCTCTGTGCTCTCCCTCTCCTCACCTCCCTTCTCCCTCCACAGGAAGAGCAATGCCACGAACCACAAGGACAAGAACGTCCGCCAGAGAAACGCCAACTGAGAGAGGGCCAGGTGAGAGCCTGGGGCAAGAGCTGCAGGTCTGAGGCTGCTGAGGCTCTCTGGGAGCAGCCAGAGCCCCTTCTGGCCCAGCCCACTCCAGTTTATCTAACTGGCTTTTCTTTCTCTCCTGCCAGGTGACGTGTAGATGAAGAACTCATCTGGACAATTATGTTTTCTTTTAATTTTTTTGGTAAAATAGCACCATGGAATATTCTAGTGCGTCCTTGAGATTCAGTTACTTCACTTTCTAAGGAAACTTAAGTTGTAGAATATAAAATACATTTCTTTTTTTTTTTTTTTTTTTTTTTTAAAGAGTTGTGGGAGGGTTTTTTCTACCTGTAAATGTAAATCCTTTGTTCCTGGTAGTCTAGGTCTCTTGATTGTCTCTGTCCTAGGTTATTTCATGTTGGTTCAGAGTGGGGAGGGAGGGTGGGAGTGCAGCTGTGTCCCACCTGCTTGTGGGGATGAGGGAGGAGCTGCTTTGGTGGCTGTTGGGAGATGACCCGAGGGTTCAGGAAGGGGTTTTGTGTCTTTCCCAGTGCATCACCAGGAGCAAGGCTGCACCTTTCCCTGGCCAGGGCTCCCAGTCAGCCCCTGCCGAGCTGCTCCTGGTTACTGTGCAGCCAGGAGCTGGATGCTGGGTGAATGATTGCTGTAACTTATTCCATGGGTTGTTCATGTCCGTGCAGTGGGGAGGGGCAGGCTGAGCCGGGGCTGGGGGTGGTTTTAAGGTTTCACAGCTTTGTGCTTTGTGCTTGAGCCATCGTGATTTGGGGGCCTGTGAGCAGACAGGTGCTCAGGGGAGTCTAACACCTTTACTGCTGGTTAGCATTGAACTGTTCCATCTGTTAACACTTCACAAATAAAGATGATTCCTCTCTCTTTTTTTCCACCTCTGGACTCTGGTCTCTGTCTGACCCTCTGGCTGCAGAGCACGATGCTGTGTCTGGGTTTGGTGCCCTCTAACTGCTGAGGAGATGCAGCTCGATGGGTGTAAAACCTTCAGGGAGGGAGGGAGGGAGAGGAGGGAGGGGAGTTCCCTGCTCTGCAGAGCCTGCCGGAGCCTGGCTTTCCTCTGTGGGACAGTGTCCCCTTGCCCTGCTCCACAGTTCCTCAGCTCTTGTGCCTGTGGGGCCAAGGATCAGCCCCAGCCTCGAGGAGCACCCCCAGGCCCTGCTGTTCGTGTGTCTCACACTTCTCCAAGCTGGTTTTTCTAGGTTGGTTTGGGGTTTTTTTTCTGCCCTTTATGGTTGGAGAGAGCAAAGTGTGAGACCTTTGGGCACCGAGCAGGGCCCTGGGGCCAGGACAGGATCTGGTGGGGACTTTGCCAGCATTGCTGCCCTGGAGTGAGGCAGCAGAGCCCACGGGCTGAAGAGAAGCTGCCCTGAGCTCCCAGCTGGCCTAAGGAGCTTCATCCTGGCCACATGACTGAGCCGTGGCCTTGCTCTGCAGCCAGCTGCTCATCCCTGCCCGAGATGGGACAAAGGGGGGGCACGGCTGGGGCGCCCACCCTGTGCCCAGAGAGCTGGTGGCAGGTCTGGTGGCAGTGCTGACAGCCTGGTGCTTTGCTGGGTAGGGCTCCTGCCAGTGCCTGTGCCTTGCTGTGCCCTGTAAATGGGTTTTGCAAGGCGTTCACAGCCCCAGCCTTGGTGAAAAATCCGTGCGTGGTTTCATCTCCTTTATGAGAGTTTTGGGTCCTGTCTGAGCCCGCTGTGGGTCACATCACACAGCACCACTTGTGCCGTTTGTTTGGCTGGGCAGGGACATGGGGCAGCACCCTGGGCAGGGCATGGGGCTGGCATCCTTGCAGTTGTCCTGGTGAGCTGTGGCACAGCCCTGGGGCTGCCACATGGAACTTTGGGCAGGGGTGGCACAATCAGGCCCTGCTGTGGTCCCCACGGTGTTCCAGAGGGAGGGAGTGTGGAGTGTGTGCTCTGAGCTCCCTGCTTCTCGAGGAGAGCCCTGAGCTGCTGCTGATTTTTCTGGCTCCAGCATCTCCAGCCTCGCATTCAGGTTCAGCTCAATCAGTGTCTCCATGGGGTTTAAACTAAAGATTTTTGTTTTTTTTTTTAAAGTTCAGCTGAATCAGAGTCTCCATGGGCTGGGGGCAGCTCAGAGGCGGCACTGCTCTGCCGCAGGAAGAGTCAGCAGCAATAACAGAAGTATTTAACTTATTTAATTTCCCTATTACAAATTAATAAACAGTACGGAACTTCTACAAATTAGTTCTTAGTTTAACTAGTTGGTTTTTTTTTTGATGCCTCTATGTTCATGCACACATGAGCAAAAAAAAAAATTATTTTTTCCTAAGAAATATTCAGAATAAGATACCAATAAAATGATATTCAGTATCTTGTAATTAGGACATAATATGTTGAATACTGCTCCCATTGACTTCTAATTTCATGAGCTAGATAGAATACATGAATAAAAAACCTTTTTTCTCAGTAGCAGTATATCTTCCTTGCGAAATGTTTAATATGATTCAAACTAGATGCTCAAATTCTATTCCAGACTTTTCTGGCCCAGCTCAATGCCTGGTTAATCAATGGGAATGTTTGACTTTCCCGTGGCAGAGGGCAGGAGCTGCCGGTCCGGGTGCTCTTCCAGAGCCTCAGCCCCTTTGGCGGGGGTCTGGTGTCCAACTTGGGGTGCTGAGGTGCCGGGTCAGGCTCTCCATCCCCGGCTACACCTCGGGGGGCTCCCCCTGCCACCAGCTGGGTTCAGAGGGGGCTCAGCGCGGGAGCGATGGGTCCTTGGTGGGGTGCAAGGGTGTCGCAGACATCTTTTCATGAAAATCTTTTCTTTAAGAATTTTTTCCTCCTGAGAAGCTGAGAGGCCTCAGGAATAAAATGTAAACAATGGTTATCTGCTGCTGTGGAATGCAACAGGTGGATCTGTGATTGGTCTCATGTGGTTGTTTCTAATTAATGGCCAATCACAGCCCAGCTGGCTCGGACAGAGAGCCCAAGCCACAAACCTTTGTTATTCACTCTTTTCTATTCTTAGCTTAGCCTTCTGAGATGAAATCTTTTCTTCTATTCTTTTAGTATAGTTTCAATATAATATATATCATAAAATAATAAATCAAGCCTTCTGAAACATGGAGCCAAATCCTCGTCTCTTCCCTCAACATAAGACCCCTGTGAACAGGGTCACAGGAGGGCACAGCTCCTGTACCTGGCACGGTGATGGGGTCCATCCCTGGCCCCGGGGCTAGGCAGCAAATCTGGGGTTGGTAAATCCTGTGCCAGCCACCACAGTCATACAGGAGACCCAAATTAACTTTATAATGGTGTAAAGAGTGGTCACATGTTATCCAAGTAGCTAAGATTAAAAAGCAACTGAGCTGTCACAAGCCCAACACGCCAATAAGGCCTCCCCACCAAATAAGATCTTAGAGCAACGATCAATTGAACTCCATGAAAACCAGGGCTCAAACTCGGATTAGACACCCCACTATGCCTGGCCCTAAATCTTGATGCTTACCTGTCGCAGACATCTTTTATTAAAAAATCCTTTCCTTAGGATTTTTTCCTCCTGAGAAGCTGAGAGGCCTCAGGAACAAAATGTAAACATTGATTATCTGCTGCTGTGGAATGCAACAGGTGCATCTGTGATTGGTCTCATGTGGTTGTTTCTAACTAATGGCCAATCACAGCCCAGCTGGCTCGGACAGAGAGCCCGAGTCACAAGCCTTTGTTATCATTCTTTCTTTTTCTATTCTTAGCTAGCCTTCTGATGAAATCCTTTCTTCTATTCTTTTAGTGTAGTTTTAATGTAATATATATCATAAAATAATAAATCAAACCTTCTGAAACACGGAGTCAGATCCTCATCTCTTCCCTCATCCTAAGACCCCTGTGAACAGGGTCACACTTACCCCCACTAAAGCATCCGCCCGAGAACTACGAGCACCAGCGCTTAAAACTCTGAACGCCGCTCGCTGGGCGGCGATGCGGACGGGCTGGGGCAGCGGAGCCCCGCGGGGAGAACGCCCGGTCCCGCACCGACCGCACCACACCGGGCACTGCGCTGCCGGGCACCGGGGCCGTCGGGCGGGAGGTGAATATCCCATCCCTGTGATCGCTCCCGGTAACCGATCCCACCGGGAGGGCTGTGCCGGCGGGGGGAGCTGCGGAGCCGCCCGGCCCCCAGCCCAGCCCAGCCCAGCCCAGCCCCGCCGCCCGCCCCCGGCCCGCCCCGGCCCGCCCCCGCCGCGGCGGCGGGCGCCACTCGGCCGCCGGTGGCCTCGGTGGCGGCGGCAGCGGCGGCAGGATGCGGGCGGGCCGCGGCGCGGCGGGCGGGGAGGCGGCGGCGGCCGAGGAGGAGGCGGCGGCCGATGGGGCCAAGCGCGGCGGGGGCGGCGGCGGCGGCGGGGCGGGCGCGGGGCCGCGGCGGGAAGGGGTCCCCGAACGGCGAGTGCCGGCGCGGGGAAGCGCCGCGGAGCCCCGGCCCGGAGCCGCCCCGCGAGCCCAAGGTCTCGTTCTCCTGCGGCGGCGGCGGAGCATCCCCCGGCGGGGCCAAGGCGGCCGAGGAAGGGGCGAGCGAGGATGCGGCCGAGGAGGTGCGCGGGAGCCAGGCCAGCTTCATGCAGCGGCAGTTCGGGGCGATGCTCCAGCCCGGCGTCAACAAGTTCTCGCTGCGGATGTTCGGCTCGCAGAAGGCGGTGGAGAGGGAGCAGGAGCGCGTCAAGTCGGCGGGGGCCTGGATCATCCACCCCTACAGCGATTTCAGGTGCGGGGGGACCCGCGGGGCCGGGCCGGGGAGCGGGGGCACCTTGAGCCGCCGCCGGCTGCGGGAGGGGACGAGCCGGGCATCCCCCTCCCCAGCGCGGCAGGGATGCCGGGAGCCCTCGCGGTGTCTGAGCAAGGGCATCCCCTCGTCCCCTTGTCCTTCCCGGGCAGGTTCGGCCCGGCTCGGCCCTCCTGAGCCCCGGCGGGCCTTGGTGCTGTCCCCGGAGCTCGCTGGGGTTCGGTGTCCCCTCCCTGAGCAGGGGGATGCGCTTTGCAGAGCGTTGGGAAGGCTCCCCCCTCCCCGAAGGAGGCCTGATGCTGTCCCTGGGGTTCAGCCGCTTTCAGGGGGATCCTCCTGGCTCCTGGGAGGACTCGAGTGCCCAAATCCGGCCTGTCTGCCAGGCAGGGAATGCCAAACCCGGGAGAAGGGCTCTGCAGCTCCATCTCCTTCCCTGGCGAGCTCCAGAGTGGCAAACGCTTCCCGAGCGGTGTGCAAGCCGCCGGCAGGGATGGCTGCGCCGGCTGGGGCAGGCGGCACGGCATCCTGCGGGGATGGGCACGCCGAGCCCCTGCTGGCATCGCTGCTGAGCCAGCGCCGGGGGCACCCTGCTCCAGACACCTCCGAAGGGCCGGAGGAGCCTTTGGCAAGGGGCTGGGGGGGCTCAGCCCCACGTCGTTGTGCTGCTGAGAGGTTTGGGGGGGCTCAGGGAGGGTTTGCTGCGTGCCTGAGTGGGGGATCCCCCCAGACAGAGCTCAGGTTCTGTGGCGCTGATGGGTCCCCGTGGGGTTCCCTGAGGCAGGTGAGGTGGCCATGGGCTCAGGGCAGGGAGCAGCACCTTCCCCTCCTGCTTTCACCCCCTTGTGCTGCTCCTGGGCTGCTCTGGCATCGTCCAGAGGAGCAGTTGGAGGCCTTTGGGCACCCCTCAGGGCTGACTTCCTACACAGGGGTGGGTTTGAGCCCTTCCACCCTGGGAACCTGCCGTGGGAACCCAGTGGAGCCCCCTCCTCATCTCGTGGGCTGGGCACTGGGTTCTGCTGCAGGTGTGGGGTGAGAATTGGTCACACTGCCCGGCCACTGCCAGCCCTGTGGGGAGCTCACTGTCCCTGCCGTGACAGAGCAGAGGTGGCAGTGCCAGGGGGATCCTGGGGGCTTCACCCTTCCTCACTCCCCGTGCTCCTCCTCACCCTCAGCGGCTGTGGGATGTTGGGGGAGGCTGGGAGTGGGGTGACCCCCATTCCTGCACTGGGGCAGAGCCTGCCCTGCTGCTCTGAGCTGGCAGAGCTGTGGCGCTGGTGGCAGAGCCCACCAAGAGCGGGGATCTCCCTCTGGTGAGCCTGCAGTGGGCTCGAGGCCTCAGAGGATTCCCCAGAGTGCAGCAGCATCACTCCCTGCACTGGTGCTTGCAGCAGGCAGGTGGTTGCTGGAGTGACCTTGGTGAGTCACCCTGGCTGTCCTGCCCTGCACGGGCTTCATCCTCCTGGAACGAGGAAGACTGGAAAGCCATTGGGGCAGAGTGGCTGCCTGTGTTTTGATGCTGGAAGTGGCGTAGGAGAGTTCCCTGCCCAGTGGGGAGGAGCTGCAGGCAGAGCCATGGCATCCTCCAGCTCCACAACCGTGCACAGGAACAGGATCGGCCCACGCCAGGCTGGGCTGAGGAACCAGCTCTGCTTGTGCCCCTTGGGGACATCAGTGCATCCCTCCCATGCTGTCCTGCCTTAAAGTAATCAAAAAAGCATTTATCCACTGATGATAATGGAGCGTGACCTGGCCGTGTTTGCCCTTAAGAGAAAATCATTCCCCATCTGTGACATCATTTCATAATCAGTGTTGTTTAGCAATCCTGGCTCCTCATGGCCATGGTGCTGCCATCGTTCACACACAATTCAGGGCAGATTTGCTCCAGGAACCAGAGTTGCTATTTACATAAATATTGAATGATGAGGAAGCAATCAGGGCGGCTGGTGAGATGCTGAGCTGCAAATCTGATCAAAGAGACCTTGTAAGTGTGTGCTGGAGCAGGGCCACCTCCTTTTGGGTGCTGGGCAATGTTTGTCACCCACTTTGCCACTTCTGGAGGAACAGCCAAGCCAGCACCAACTCCTTCATTGCTTCTTTTGGGGTTTCTGCACCAGCTCTGGGGCATTGGTGGTGCTTTGGAGGTGGTGGCAGTGCCCACCACCCTGTGACCCCAAGGAGCTGCTCAGGGGTTACTCCACAAGGCTGGGCAGGGACTGGGGTTGGAGCTGAGCAGGAGGTTTTCCCTGATGATGATTTTCTGTTGGAAGAGGCATTCCTGCCTGTGAATCAGGGGCAAAGATGCATCCAGAACACATCCCTGGTGTTGCTTGCCTGGAGCCTTCCTCACCCAGGTTTAAATGGGTGGATGGTGCCACCACAGGGGCTCCTGAGCAGAGGGACGGGGTTCACCAGCTGCTCCTGCTCCTGGTGTGTGTGGCAGCTCTGGTGTTCCCATTCCCTGTGGTGAGGCTGGGCCCCTCCCTCTGCAGTGTCAGCTGCTGAAAGCCACCTCAAGGGGAGGACAGGCTGTGACCGACTTGGGGCATGGTGAGGCTTTGGGTCCTTGAGCAGTTTGCAAAGCCCTTACAGCCCCTTCCCCAGGGTAAAAGGCTTTTCCAGGGGAGAGGGCACCACTCATTCATCACAACTGGTTGTACTGGGATCTGTGCATTGGCCACCGCTGCTCATCAGCTTGGGCAAAGTTCTGCCACTGGCTCCACAGCCCACTTCTCACAGCAATCTCATCTTTAGAAAATGAGTATTTAGTGTGAGTTTGCAGAGTGCCGATCCTGCCTCAGTCCTGCACCAATCCCGCACAGATCCTTCACTGGTCCCGTGCTGCTCCTGCCCACCAGACAGCCTGGTTGGCATCTGGGCCCCACCAGAGCCAAAGGGCTCAGACCTCAGGGGCACAGGGGGGTCTGAAGGAGCTCTGTGCAACCTCTGCCCCATGGGATCAGCACCGACAGGAGAGGTTGGATCATCCCTGGCAATCCCTGGAGCTCTGAGTGCCGCCAATGGAGTTAAGCAGGGACCACGCTGGCATAGATGCCCCCCTCTAGGGCTTGGACCCGACTCTTATCTTGCCCAGGACCTCAGGGCAGCACCACTGAGGCAGGCCTTGGGCGGGTGATGGAGCAGGGAGGTGGCAGCTGCCTCTTGCAGGGGCTTTGGGCATCTCCCGTCATCATCACTGTCGTACAATTGGGTCAGAAGTGAGGGAGGGGTGTCGAGGATCCTGATTAATTTGTTTGCAGATATTTTTAGTAGCCTGGATTGGATCTTTTTTCTGTGCACATGAACCTTCCAAGGAAGCACTGGCATGGCACGCTGCTCCCCGGGGCGATGGCACAGGGGCAGCTGTGTGCAGGGGGGGCTCAGGAGCAGTTTATCTTTCTCTGCAGGCCCAATTCTGCCCTGGCTCAGCCAGATTGCAGAGGGATTGGAGCCAGAGGGGAGTTTTGCCCAGCTGGCGTGGTTATTTAATCTCTGTTCTTCGCAGCTTTGCATGGCTAATGCCCCTGTGGGACCCACGCAGCACAGCAGGGTCAGTCTGAGAGGGAACTGCCAGGGGGTTTAGGGGCAGATCCAGCCCCACAGCAGCTCTGCTGATTTCAGCATCCCTGGGAGGTCGTGGGAGCCCAGGGCTCGGTGTAGGGGTGCAGGGGGGGCCACGGCTCCTCTGCCGAGGGTACCCTGGGGACCGCCCTGGTGTGAAGTCATCGTTTTGCAGCAGTGACATCACTCACGGTTGCCACGGCAATGGCTCACATGAGGAAGGTGTCATTGGAGAAAGGTCAGGAGCTGGGATGCTCAGCTCCTTCTGGTCCTGCGCTAGTCTGCGCAGTGGGGGGGGGCTGGGGGGGGTGAGGACCTGGCCCACCTCCCCCTCCTGTGTGCGTGGGGGTCTCCTCCTCATCCCCTCATCCCCTCATCCCCCAGGGCACAGCGTGGCCGTGGCACCCCCGCCCATCCTCCCGCAGCTCCCGGGCTGGGCTGAGCAGGGTGCGTGGGCGAGGGTCCCGCGTGTCCGTGATCGCGGCACCGAGAGGATCCCCCCAGTCCTGCCCCCCGGCCCGAGGTGGCCTCGCCTCATCCTGCCGTGCCAGAGCCGCTGTGACCTTGCAGATGCTCACAAAGGTCACGGGTGGCCCGCGAGAGGGGGACGAGGACAAAGGGGAGAAGGATGGGGTGAGGCAGAGGGGGGAGAGGGGCAGCGCAGCCCGGGCAGGGCCGGGGGCGGCCGCTCACCCCCCCATGTCTGGCCGGGGCTGCTGCGGGCGCTGCCGCCGCCGCCGCTGCAGCCGTACGTGCTCCGCTGCACCGGAGCCGCGGCCGCTCCTTCCACCGCCCCCGCGCTGCGGGATCCGCGGGCAGAGCCCACCCGGGCACCCCCAAACCGCCACCCAGCCTGGCCCTGGGTGTACCCGGGGCTGTCCCCTGTCCTTGGGTCCCCACTTTGGGAGTGCAGAGAGAGGGGGCTGCTCCCAGGGCTCTCGGATTCTGACTGCACCCGGTGGTTTGGGGGTCCCGCAGCCCATGGGATGCCCCCGGGCAGCTCAGCTGGAGCGTGTCCCCCTCTGGTGCTTGGTGCCATCGTTGTCCCCTCCCTCAGGACCTGCTGCCAAGGGCCAAATCAGACCAGCAGAAGCCCTCAGTCCCATCCTCTGCCTCAATCAGGGGCTCTGCTGGCTGCCAGATCACCCTGGGGGCAGTTTGGAGAGCGGGGAGCAGGATGAGGTCTCCGGGGAGAGGGGGGGTTCCTGTGGCTGAGGTGGCATTAGAGTGACAGTGGCCCAGTGGTGCAGGTCCCTTAGGGCAGGGCATGGTCCCCTTGGCCTGGAGGGGACTCTGGGGCACTGATGACATCCCCCAACATCTTCTCACTCCCCAGATTTTACTGGGACTTCACGATGCTGCTCTTCATGGTTGGCAACCTGATCATCATTCCCGTGGGCATCACCTTCTTCAAGGAGGAGACCACGGCCCCCTGGATCGTGTTCAACGTGGTCTCTGACACCTTCTTCCTGATGGACCTGGTGCTGAACTTCCGGACAGGGATTGTCATTGAGGACAACACAGAAATCATCCTGGACCCCGAGAAGATCAAGAAGAAGTACCTCAAGACCTGGTTTGTGGTGGATTTTGTCTCCTCCATCCCCGTGGACTACGTTTTCCTCATTGTGGAGAAGGGCATAGACTCGGAGGTCTATAAGACAGCCCGTGCCCTGCGCATCGTGCGCTTCACCAAGATCCTGAGCCTGCTGCGGCTGCTGCGCCTCTCCCGCCTCATCCGCTACATCCACCAGTGGGAGGAGGTGAGGGCCTGCTCTGGGAGCCTCTGGCAGCAGCTGCATGGCTGGAGAGAGTGGGAGCTGGGTTCCCCGATGAGCTGGCAGGGTGCAGAGGACCTGTGGGGCTGGTGGGTGGCTGTGACCCACCCTGGAGGGTCTGGGGCATCCCTGAGCTGTGATATAACACCCACCATGGGTGGCAGCATGGCTGGCACGTGCTGGCACACCATCCCCTGCTCTGCCAGCAGTAGGACTCATTCCCCCTGCCCAGCTCAGCACTTCCTGCCCCTTTGCCTCCCTACCCCACCAGGAGCTCAGGGAGGACAGCAGGACCCTCAGCCCTGTGGGGTTTCCATCTTTGAGGGTCCTCCCTGCTTTGAGGGGACACTCAGCCTTGCTGCGTGGCTCTGGCCATGCCCTGGGAGCTGCCCTGCTCCCTCCTCAGTGCCCAGAGTATTTGTGTCTCCCTGATCCTCGTCAAGGCTCGCTGCCATTAGCGCTGTCCGGGCGGCAGCGCGGCGGCACCCGCCGGCTATAAATAGGCAGGTGGAGCGCAGCCACCTCGAGTGCAGAGCCAGGCCAGCCACAGGAGCCTCTTCCAGCTGAGGCCAGGCAGGTCGGTGCCCTGAGCAGGGCTGGGCACTGCGGGATGGTCCCCAGGCTCACCTCCTGCCATGCCATCCACCCCCAGATCTTCCACATGACCTACGACCTGGCCAGCGCCGTGATGAGGATCATCAACCTCATTGGGATGATGCTGCTGCTCTGCCACTGGGATGGCTGCCTCCAGTTCCTGGTGCCCATGCTGCAGGATTTCCCCCAGAACTGCTGGGTCTCCATCAATGGGATGGTGGTGAGTTCCGTCTGCCCCACACCATGCTCCTGCCTGCTCCCCAGGGCTCCCACCCGTCCCCAAGTCATCCATCCTCCATCCTCCAGCCCCAGGAGATGCCATCCCCCGTGGGCCAGGGCAGAGGAGCACAGAGCACCCGGCCCCAGGTGCTGGTGTCACCCTGGTGAGGTCTCACAGGACCTGGAGCAGGGGATTGATCAGGGTGGGAGGAATAAGCTGACATGGGGCTCTTGGCCCCATCGCCTGCTGCCTTCTCCTGCTCATTAGCCACAAAGCTGCTATTAATAAATAATGGCTCCTCTTTCTAATTGCTGCCTCTCAGCCCTGCAGCCTCCTGCAAATGGCCCTTTTCCCCTGTCTGTCTCATCCTGTTTCATCAAATTTCCATCTCTGCTTTGTTCCGCCTGGCTTCCTCCTCTTCCTCCCCTGCCTGTCTCACCCTTTTCCTTCCCTGCCTACTTCACCGGGGGAGTTTGGAAAGTTTGAAAACTTTGCTTTTCAACAAATTCCTATTGCTGGGAGAGAACTGGGAGTGTTGATGGAGCCAGGGCCCTCAAGCAATGCTCACACACACGTGCATGGCTGACATTGTCCCTGTCACTGCAGAACGACTCCTGGAGTGAGCTGTACTCCTTCGCCCTCTTCAAGTCCATGAGCCACATGCTGTGCATCGGCTACGGGAAGCAGGCACCCGAGAGCATGACAGACATCTGGCTGACCATGCTGAGCATGATCGTGGGGGCCACCTGCTACGCCATGTTCATCGGCCACGCCACCGCCCTCATCCAGTCCCTGGACTCCTCCCGGCGCCAGTACCAGGAGAAGGTAGGGCTGTGCTGGATGGGGCCACAGCTTTGTCCCCTCTCGGAGCCATCGGGGGTGAGGGTTCCTGTGACCCTATTCACAGGGGTCTTAGGATGAGGGAAGAGACGATGATGTGACTCCGTTTCAGAAGGCTGATTTATTATTTTATGATATCTATTGTATTAAAACTATACTAAAAGAATAGAAGAAAGGATTTCATCAGAAGGCTAGCTAAGAATAGAAAAAGAAAGAATGATAACAAAGGTTTGTGGCTTGGACTCTCTGTCTGAGCCAGCTGACTGTGATTTGCCATTAATTAGAAACAACCACATGAGACCAATCACAGATGCACCTGTTGCATTCCACAGCAGCAGATAACCATTGTTTACATTTTGTTCCTGAGGCCTCTCAGCTTCTTAGGAGGAAAAATCCTAAGGAAAGGATTTTTCATAAAAGATGTCTGTGACAGGATCCCAGTCAGGAGCAGGAGTGGGACCAGCCCCGTGGAGTGGGGATGTCCCAGCTGACAGCAGCTCTCCCCACAGTACAAGCAGGTGGAGCAGTACATGTCCTTCCACAAGCTGCCCGCTGACTTCCGCCAGAAAATCCACGACTACTACGAGCATCGCTACCAGGGCAAGATGTTTGATGAGGACAGCATCCTGGGGGAGCTCAACGAGCCCCTGCGTGAGGTGAGGGTTGGAGAGCTGGGAGGAGGATGGGGATTACCCCCCCTTGCCAAGGGAAGGGATCCCCTGCTCCTTCCTGTGGGTCCCACCAGCCATGCACATGCTTGGGGTCAAACACCTCTTGCTGCAGCTTTGCAGCTCTTTATAGGAGCATGTCCATGCACAATCTGCATGCCAGAGTGTCCATGAGACTGGGGTGGGGCGTGTGTCCCTGGGGAAGCATGTCCCAGCTCCCTGGGCTCACCCACTTCCCCACAGGAAATCGTGAACTTCAACTGCCGCAAGCTGGTGGCCTCGATGCCGCTGTTTGCCAACGCCGACCCCAACTTTGTCACGGCCATGCTGACCAAGCTGAAGTTTGAGGTGTTCCAGCCGGGTGACTACATCATCCGAGAGGGCACCATCGGCAAGAAGATGTACTTCATCCAGCACGGGGTGGTCAGCATCCTCACCAAGGGCAACAAGGAGATGAAACTCTCTGACGGCTCCTACTTTGGGGGTGAGCACTGGCAGGACTGAGCCAGGGTCTGTGAGAGTCACAGGGACACCTCTGCTGTCCCAGGGCACCCACTGCATGGTGGTTCTCACAGCCTGCCCTGTTTTGTCCTCGATGGTGGAGTTCTGACCTTGGCCCTGGTGTTTTTCCCCCAGAGATCTGCTTGCTGACCCGCGGCCGGCGCACGGCCAGTGTCCGTGCAGACACCTACTGCCGCCTCTACTCGCTCTCCGTGGACAACTTCAACGAGGTGCTGGAGGAGTACCCCATGATGAGACGGGCCTTTGAGACTGTGGCCATCGACCGTCTCGACCGCATCGGTAGGACACAGGAGGACATGGAGGGGAGAGGGGTGTCTTGGCAAAGGGGGCAGCTGTGATTCCCATGGGAACCCAGCATAGCTTCCTCCAGTACAGGGTCTCACGGTGCTTCCTCTCCCTGTAGGGAAGAAGAACTCCATCCTGCTCCACAAAGTGCAGCACGACCTCAACTCAGGTGTCTTCAACAACCAGGAGAACGAGATCATCCAGGAGATCGTCAAGTACGACCGGGAGATGGTGCAGCAGGCGGAGCTGCAGCAGCACACGGCCATGTACAGCCCCGTCCAGCCCCAGGTCACCTCTGCCATCGCCACCCTCCAGCAAGCCGTGGCCATGAGCTTCTGCCCGCAGATGGCCAGCCCGCTGGTGGGCTCCATGGCGCTGGGCTCGCCCCGCATGATGCGCCGCTTGCAGTACGCCCAGGCCGTGCCCAGCCCCTTCGCCGTGTCCCCCGTGCTGCTGCAGCAGAGCCCCCCGCCGCAGCCGCAGCCCCCCGTGCCCCACGCCAACCCCTCGCCCTCGCAGGACCCGGCGCAGCCCACGGCCCTGCCCGCCTCCACCAGCGCCTTCGCCGCGGCCGCAGCCAGCCCTCCGTCCCAAAGCCCGCTGGCCAGCCGGACGTTCGCCTACGGAGGTACCCCCGGGCCGCTGGGCTCGCAGCTGTCCCTCAGCCAGCAGCCGGCGCCCGGCTCGCCGCAGCGCCTGGCCGCCCACAAGAGCACACAGGCGCTGCACACCAGCAGCCTCAGCCAGGATTCGCGGCCCCTCTCGGCCTCGCAGCCCTCGCTGCCCCACGGGCTGGCGGCCGGCAGCACCCAGAGCCCCCCGGCGTCCGCCCGCGAGTCCAGCACCTCCATCGGAGGGGGCCCGGCCGCCGCCTCGCCGGGCCCGGGCCCTCCGGCCGGGCTGCGGGCCCAGGCGCCCTCACGGGGGGCCCCGGCCCACCCGGCGCCCACGGGCTCGGGGCTGACAGCGCCGCCCGCCCTGCCGCAGGACTCGGCGGCGGCCCGCAAGGATTCGGCGTCCAGCACGCCCGACACGGACCCGGCCAAGTCCAGGCTGTCTTCCAACTTGTGACCTCCGCGCCGGAGGGGCGGCGGCGGGGAGCCCCCCAGCTCGCCTCGCCCTGCGCCGCCGGGTGAGGGCCACGGCCGCACCGCCGGCTGCCGCCCCCCGCCACGGCGCCAGCCCCGCTCCCCTGGTCCCTCCTGCCACCCGCTGCAGAGCGGGGCAGCTGCCGAGGGTGGGCCTGGGGCTGCCGTGCCCTCTCCCCACCGCGGGGTCACTGGGCTGAGCCCCCCGGGTGTGTCGTATCCGACCAAAGTCTGACCCCGTCGCCCGCTCCCCGCGGCGAAGCCCCGCTGCCCCCTGGCCTCCCCGGCTGCCCATAGAAGCCACAGCTGCATTCTCACCATGACCAACTCTGTGTATGATATCTATGACCTGAACACATCCCTGTGTGTGACCCGCAGGACACCTCCCTGGGGCTGTCGGTGCAGCCCCGGCGCCGCGCGTGTCCCTGCGCCCCTCTCACAGACCCAAGGCGAGGGGTGATGGTCCAGGACTGGAGGTAAGTTGGGAAGGGTCTGAGGGATGGTCGCCCTGAGGCTTTTGATCACCCACGAACACACTGTCCCCCACTCCGGGGCTGGGGGTGAGCACGGCCCCGTGTCCCCGTAGGCAGTGCTAGGACGGAGGCAGGCGCTGGAGCCCGAGCCCTGGGGCTGGGGCAGGCACCTGCTGAGCGTTCCAGGTGCCTGTGCGTGTGCTGTGTGTGTGTGTGGGTGTGCGTGCAGGTGTGTGTGTGCACGTGTGCCTCGCTGCCTCGCACTCTGGAGCCTTCCACATTGAATGTACCGCGAGCGCGGGGCCCGTGCCAGCCCCGGCACCCTGCGGCCGAGCAGCCTCAGGGACAGGGCCCCACTCCAAGCGTCCACTTTCCCATCCAGCCCATCCTGTGCAATAAACGTCAGCAGCTGACAGAGCTACGCACGACTCCGGCTCTGCTTCTTCGCCACCGTCCCTCCCCGCCGCGCCTCCCGCTCCTCGTGCCCGCCCCGGGAGCCGGAACACTGGGCACAGCCCCAGCTCAGGCTGTGGGATGCAGCTTTGTCCTTTGAAGAGCTGTGTCCCTTGCCAGGAAAGCCACAAGGTGAAAAGCCTCTGCCAGCTCCAGCAGCAGCCAGGAAGAAGCTGGGTGCAGGCTGAGTGTGAGCCTGTGGTTATGGGACACAGCTCCAGCACCATCCCAGTGGAAAGAAGGTCTGGGAAGCCGCAGTTCAGTGAGAAAGGGAGGCTCCTGGCTGGAAAAGCTGCAGTTGGTCCCTGTGAGAGTCCAGTTCCCGCTGTAGCTGCACTGGCACAATTCCATATTTCTGCTACAAAAGCATTTTCAGAATGTGACACCCTGTGCCCAACCAGTCAGCAGAACAGGGCCAGACTGGAAGGCAGCAATCCCACCTCCCCGTGCCCCTGGCAAAGATTTCAGAGGACACAGGTCCCATCTTGTATTGCAAAAAACATTTTATTTACAATATTGTACATGTTGAACCCCAAGTTAGTGGTTTTCCCTGCCTGAGCCCCAGTGAGCAGCAGCAAAACTCATCCCTGCAAAAGAGAGTGAAGAGCAGAGGCTGTGCCATGGAGAGTGAGGACAGTGCCCAGAGCTGGAGCAGAGCACAGAGCAGCACCTGTCCTGTGCCCAAGAGCAGGTCACTTGCCTGCCCTGCCAAGTTTGAGCCCTGGTGGTGGAGAGGGAAGGAGAGGGACAGCACCCCAGGACAGGCAACAGCCAGTGCTCACAGCACTGGGGTGAGGGCTGAGGGGAGCCACCCTGGCTCCTGCCACCCCTTTGCCCCCAGCCCAGAGCTGCAGCCCTCTGCAGGGCTTGGTGCTTTCTCCCTGTGCTGGGACAGCAGTGACAGCAAACAGTGCAGAGCCCCTGTCCCCCAGCAGCTGCTCCAGCAGAGCCTCAGTTTGCCCCAGCACCTCAGAGTGAGGCTGGGCTGGAGGCTGCAGCTTCTTCCCCATGAGATGTGGGACAGAAGAGCATTGCAGGCCAGTGCCCTCCATGGCTGGAGGTCCAGAGGTATCCCAGGGCCCTGTGAGCTGCCAGGCTCAGCTGAAGAAATACGTGGAATCCATCACTTGCTTCAGGTTGAATTCACCTGAGGGGAGCAAAGGAGAGGTCAGAGAGTGAGGTGGGGATGGACAGGGGGAGGGAAGTGCTTCAGTGCACGAAGGATCCCTGCCCCTGGACTCTGCTGCCCATGGAGCCACTCCACAGAGAGATCAGGCAGAGCCAGATGGCCTGGCAGACACAGGGCTGAGGGATTAGAAGGAGTTAAACTAATTGCCTTAATCCCATTGCATGTATATCATCTAGATCCTGGCAATTACCATGCCGAGGCCCTCGCTCCCATCTCTCAGCAAATGCTCATGGTTGGAAACAGATGGGAGCAGAACAAGAGCAGGATGGGAAGAGCTGGGTCAGCCTGGGGGAAATCCCAGGGATGCAGTGAGGACGGCAGGGAGCACTGACAGGAATGCTACAGGGGAATGTGGACATGCTGGACTGCTCTGCCCTATGGCTCCGCAGTCCAGCACAGGAGAAGAAACCTGATCCAAGGAGACAGCTCTGGCTTTTTGCCTTTTGGTGGTTTTGGGGGCCACTCCATCTCACTCTCATTCTCCTTGTCTCCAAAATGCTCCTGAGCTCTGCATGTTCCTGCCCCATGCTCCTACCTGTGCTTGGGACATTTGACAGCTGCTCCTTCAGTCTCTTCTGCCAGTGGGCTATGGGCTCTGTGCTGGAGCTGGATGAACTAGAAGGAAGCAAATTAAAAACACAGGTTATCTGGAGCCAGGCACACCCTCCTCTGCTCCCTAATGCAGCCTCTGACAACAGGATTCAGCTCTTCCAAAACAGACCAGGCACCTCAGAGTGAGAGCAGGAGCTCAGCCCCAGCAGCCCAGGGCTGCCAAACCCTCTCTGGTTCTGCAGCAAGAGGGTGCAGAGTTCTGGACTTTTACACAGCTGTTGAAGGTGATTTGGGTGTCAGGCTTCCCCACAGAGCAACCCCCAGGCAGGTGACACAACCTGTGAGCACCTGGACATGACCTCTGTGAGGTGGGGGGAAAATCCAACAGGTCAGGAATACCTGCAGTACTTCTCCAGCATGAACTCAGACAGATCCTGCAGAATCTTCTCGCTGTGCAGAGCCACAAACTGCTGCCGACAGACCTGACCCAGAGAGAAACAGTGAGGTGCAGCTTAGCAGGTGTTTTCTCTCCTTCCAGTGACAGAGGTGAGGGGCAGGGAAAGCAGCAGGAGTGAGAAGGGGGGGCTGCCAGACAAGGGTGAAGGGAATCAGCCTGGGGAAGTGTGAAGCACAGATCCTCGTTATCACAAAAGTCCTTGGGAAGGACCCAGGGCAGGGCAGGGGCACTGGCTGCCAGAATCTGTGGAAACAGACCTGTTTAGTGCCTGTTTCCACAGATTCTCCCCACACACTCCCTGCAGAGTGGGAGGAGAAGGGGCACCAGGAAATCAGCTGTGACCGCCAGCAAACATCCCAGGTTCACCTCACCCGGGTGAATCAATCAGCCTATGGAGCAAAGCCCAGGGGAGGCGAGGCCTGGCGTGGACCCAGAGCAGAGATCAGCAAGATCTTGCTCCCAAGGGAGCCAGGAGGACACTTTTACCTGGTTCATGACATCCACGGTGAGCGCGTGAGTCCAGTAGCAGTCGTGGACTGAGACAAAGGTCAGGCCCTTCCTGGGAGGGGGCAGAGGTGCCATGAAGCAGAGCTGAGCCCCCTCTGTGTGTGGATCCACCCCATGTAGAACCTCTGGCTGGGACAGGAGCATCCCCACACAAGAGGGGGACTCCCTGCACAGCAGCTTTTCAGAGGGAGTTCCCAATCCCAGGATCTCCCTGTCTCTGTCCTGCTGCCTCCTTTCCTTCTCTGCCAGGAGCCTCAAATGCCCACCCACCATGGACTCCTCAGTCCCATGTGATGCTTTGCCCCAAAAATTCTCTCCCAGGAGAGTCCTGAGCCAGGTGAGAGCCCAGCTGCCCACTCCCTACCTGAGGCAGTGCAGTGCTGTGAGCATCATGTGAGTGGAGTCCAGAGAATGGATAAAATTGGGGGGAAAGGCATTCTTCTGCTTCACAGTGTCAGGTTTCCTGAAGGACAAAGCAGGGCACAGAGGAGCTGGGACATTTCAGGGCCAGAGATGACAGCACTGGCACAGAGATGGTGATACCCCAGCCTGGGGGTGAGAGGGCTGCCCTGAAGGGCCCCAAAGCCCTGCTGCTCTGTCCAGCTGTCTGCAGCTCAGGAGCAGTAACAGGAGCTCTGGCACTCTTTGAGAGCTTCCCTGATAGGAAGGTCTGACAGAGCACAGGCTGGGGCCAGCAGGGGTGCAGTGCAGGCCATGGTTTTGTACTTACTGGCTGCTGTTGGAGGTTTTCACACTCAAACGCTGCATGCCACAATTCAGCTGTGGGGAGAGAGGGCACCACAGTGTCACCCTGCACTGCCTGGCAGCACGCTGGGCTGGGCACTGCCCCACTCCTCTGGAGAGGGGTCTGTGCCTTTCCAGAGTGTCCCAGCCCCACAGCAGCTGCCACTGCCCAGTGACACTTTGCCCAGCTCCCCTCCTGAGGGTTCTGGCAGGCATCTGAACCCCTTCACCCTCTCAGGGTGAATTGGCCCTGCTGGAGCCGGGCTGTGAGTCAGCTCAGCAGCACGTGGGAGGTGACAGCACTGAGACTGAGTCACAGGAGCCCTGAGGAGGCTCTCAGAGCGGGGAACGGCCCGTGCCCCAGCTGCCTGAGTGGGATGGAGCCACAGAGCTTCCTCACCAGCTCACCCACACACTCCAGGCTCTGCAGGGAGCCATGAGGCTGGAGGATGTGCCTGCACTCAGGAATCCTACCTGCTCTGCAGGCTCACCCACCAGTGATGCCAACCTGCCAGGCCCTAGCCCAGGCTGTCTTTTCCCTGCTCCCACCATGGCACAGGGAGGGTGGGGGCCATGAGTCCTGCCACTGGACACTCACCACAGTGGACCTGGAGCGATAGTAGGGCTGGATGATGGGCAGCCCCAGAGGTGTGACCCACTCCACTGTCCGGCCTGACTGGGCGATGAGCTTGGCACTCTCTGTCAGCCAGTTCTTCAGAAAAGGAGAGGAAGCAGCTGGAGTTAGTGTGGAGCTGGGAGACCCCATCCCCTCCCAGCACAGGACAACCTCACTCCTGCCACAGGACTCCCCAGTGCTTACTGGGGGGTTTGGCACAATCCCACACCTCTGGGCTGGGGCAGGAGGATCCTCTCTGGGCCAGGAGCCAGGAGAATCATCTGTCCCCATGGAACATCCCCTTGTCTATGTATAATGGACCAGGGAAGGAGAAAAAGTGGAGGTAAAGGGCAACAGGCTCCTTACCTGGATATCTCGAGTCGCTGAGAACATCTCCTTGATGCTGTTGAACACCTGCTTCACCAGATAATGAGATGCCTCCCACAAATACTCCTGGCACAGAGCAGAGGCAGAGAGCCATGGGTCATACAAAGGGACAACCAAGGAGAGGAAAGTGACAGGAGCCAGGGAAGGGGGACACAGGGGAACGCTACCTCGGGGAACTCATCGATCTCCTTGAGGCGTTTCTCGATCTGCAGGCGGCCGCCATAGCGAGTGACCCCGTACACGACCGTCATCACCGTCTGCTTCACCACCTTGCGGCTGATGAAACCCTGCAGCACCTGGGCAATCTTCAAACCCCGCTCAGCATCCTTCTTCCGAAACTCCTCCACCTGAGAGAGTGCCTCTGAGTCAGGGCTGGCATGAGCCAGGCTGGCTGGTGGCCTGTGGGACCCTCCCAGCTAGGCACTTCCAGGCTCAAGCTCCCATCAGGATCCCTTCAGCCCATTTTTACCACCCTGGATAACAGAAGGCACCTGCTGAAGGGATCCAGCATGGATAACAGTGCCTGCAGAGCCTTCCCTGCTGCTTTAGAACTTCTTCTGAAACTCCTCCACCTGAGAGAGTGCCTCTGAGTCAGGGCTGGCATAAGCCAGGCTGGCTGGAGCCCCCTCCATGGCTGGTGGGACCTTCCCAGCTGGGCACTGACTGCCCTCAGGATCCCTGCAGCCCCTTTTCCCCATCCTGCATAACAGAAGGCACATGCTGAAGGGATCCAGCATGGATAACAGTGCCTGCAGAGCCTTCCCTGCTGCTTTAGAACTTCTTCTGAAACTCCTCCACCTGAGCAGAGTGCCTCTGAGTCAGGGCTGGCATGAGCCAGGCTGGCTGGAGACCCCTCTGTGGCTGGTGAAACCCTCCCAGCTGGGCACTGCCAGGCTCAAGCTCCCACCAGAATCCCTGCAGCCCCTTTTCCCCACCCTGGGTAACAGAAGGCACCTGCTGAAGGGATCCAGCATGGATAACTGTGCCTGCAGAGCCTTCCCTGCTGCCTCAGCACTGTCCCTTGGCAACTGGGTGGTGCCAGCTGGGACAAGGGCACAGCTCAGCTGTGGCTCAGAACTTGGGTTCTCCTGCTTCTGCCCCCCAGTGATAACTGAGCAAGGCCTGCACCCCCATGAACTCTTCCTGCTCTCTGGAGAAAACCTGCTGAGACCCAGGTGGGAGATGCAGGGTCCAATGCCAGCTGAGTGAGCCTCTCAGATCTCTCCCAGTGGCAAATTTCACATCACATCTTGTGAAGAAACCAAAGACTTTGTAGCAGGACCAAGGCTGAATCTCTACCCACTCCCTCCAACTCAGCTCAAGGAAGAAAAATCTCATAACACATGGGCCAGCCAGCTGTGACCAAGAGGATGAGGAGCATCCCTTGCTCTCTTCCACCTCTCCAGCCTAGTTCTCCCAGGCTTCATTCAGGACAAGTGAGGACAGCAGAAATCAGAGGGGATTTCTCCATGAGGACAGATCTCCAGTCAGATCCACTTGGGGACAGACAGTCCAGCTCATGCCACCCCAGCTCTCTGCACACTCATCCCCACCTTTCTCCTTGGGAGGTGTCACCCTCCAAGAGGAGAAGGCAGGTCCAAAAGGACCCCGTGTGTCCCCACAGAGCCTCACCTGCTGGGCCACTGCACTGTAGACATCCTGAGGGAGCCCACAGGGCACCAGGTTGACAGAGGCGGCGCCGCTGAGATCCCGGCCGAGCGCTGCGTAGTGCTGCAGCCCATTGCAGGAGCCATCCTGCAGAGAGAGCACCAGGCAAACAAGGAGTTAATGCATGGACAGAGCCCTGCTCATCTGCCCCCTCCCCATGCACAGCTACCCTGGGTTCAGGTGGTCTTTATTTCCCCTCCCCACCCTTCAGAGCAGTGACCATCTCCCAGCAGTGATCATTTGCCTTCTGGCCAGATTTCCTGCCTGGGTCCATCCCTAACTGCTGTGACCTGAGAGGTTTAAAATCAGAAACCTCATATCACCACCTCTGTGGGTTTCCAAAGACATCAGAGCTCTGTGGAAACACTGAAAACCACAAAACTGGGAAAACATTGAATATATCTGGGATGCTAAAAGCAGCCCCAAGAAGCAGCAGTCAAAACAACCTCAGCAGTGGGATCAGAGGCAGGAAAAGGCAGGCCAAGGCAGAGATCCCTCAGGAAGCCCCAAATGGCTCTGGAAACATCCCTCTGACAGAAACCAGCTCCCACCCAGATTTCCCAAAGCTGCATCAGAGGCACAGTGAGTGTCTGCCACAGCAGCTGCCCTTGCAGTTCTCCTGGAACCAAGAGCAGCTTGGGTGAGGCAGACAGGACCTGAATGATGGTGCAGGAAGATCTCCGTTCTCCCCAGACTGCACCAGCAGTGATGTTTCTCACAGATGTGCTGCTGTTCCTGGCCTCCTATGCTCAGGCTCTCCCAGATACCCCAGGACTGTCAGGTTCCTCAAGCAGGGCCCCCTTTCTCTCCCCCTCCCTGCAGCGTGGAAAGGCAGCGCCAGGACCTGATGGCTCTGTTAATTGAGCACTGATGACTCAGGCTGAACGAGACTCTGGAACCCTCCAGAAGAAGTCCTTGCTGATATTTCATTAGCTGCACCCTCCACACACCCCCAGCTGCTCTCTTGACCTTTTGTTGTAATCAAAATATCAGACCTGACTGTCTCATGTATATTCCAGGCAGAAAAACTGCTGCCCTCCCCACTCAGTCATGGCCACTTGATCTTTTCCTAAGAGAAAGGAGCAGCCCCCCTTCCTTTACCCATGGCCACTATCAGCCTTGTCCCTGTGCAGCCAGGGAGGACAGGTGCCTTCAGGGAGCTGAGCAGGCACAGGGCACATGGTGACAGGCTGCTGAAAGTGGGGGACAACCACCTCTTTCCCCCTGCCCTTCCTCAGAGATCCAGACCTGCCATATTGGCTCTTGCAGAGCTGCTTGGCTTCAGGCACAGAGCAGGAGTGGAGAAAGGCCTCCAAAGCACAGCTCTGAGCACTCCAGCCAGCCAGGTGTTGCCCTGCTGGGCCAACTTCCAGTCCTGATCCTGTGGCTGCAGAAGGTGACACTGGCCTGGCTCTCACCCTGCAGCAGCTGCCAGCGAGCTCCCAGTTGGGCTCTGCTTGAGCCAAGGGAAGTGAGGCAGCTCTCAGATGTAGCAGCTCATGGATGGCTGCAGGCAGCAGCAAATCACCAGAGCTCTCATGCCAAAATGCCCAACATTGCATTTCCATTCCTAAGAAAATCCAGCCACGTGGAGCAGGGATTGCAGAGCTGGAGACCTGGATGCTCCTTCCCAGCCCTGCTGAGCCTCACATGGGCTGTGAGGATCTGCCAGGCTCCTACCTGGTGAACTGGGAAGTGAGAGATGTAGGCTGCTGGATCTGGGGACCTCGAGGCTTTGGCAATTTCCATACAGCATGCCAAGGCTTGCCAGGGCTCATCCGTGTCCATCCACCACTTCCTGCCCTGGGAATGAGAAAGGCCAGGCTGGTGGGAGCAGGCAGTGCTCCTGTGCCCCTCAAATCACAGGCAGGAGCCCCTCAAATCAAGCAGGAGCCCCTGAGCACCTGGGGTACACTGGGCACAGCACCTCCTCCACATCCCTAGTATTTCATCATGTTTTCAGACAGCAACAGGTTATTTAGGAATTTGGTTATTTAGGAAGGCATTGCCTTCTCCCTTTTTACCTCTCAAAAATCTTTCATAATGTTTTTTGTTACAAAATCGATTCTGATTTCCATTTTATTTTACTTCGCATACCGTGAGCGGGCGGTCAGCCGAGTCCAGGATGTCCTCCATGATTTCATTGGCATACTCCAGCCTCTCCTGCAAGGCATTCTTCTTCTTCAGCCCTGTCAGGTTGATGAGGTGGATCTTCAGCCAGTCAAGTCCTCTGGGGCCCAGTGGCCTCCCCTCTGCAAACAGCAGGATGGCCCTGGTGACATCGTTCCCCAGGTGGTTGAAATAGGGTGGGCATGGGTAAGTCCTGCCACGGAAGTCCATGTTGTGAGGGAACCAGAACACCTTGTCCCTGACATAGTTGGCGATGGAGAGCTTGTAGAGAGCGTCCATGCGCAGGCTGTGCATCTCTGCAGCCTTCTTCTTGCACAGGAACATCTCGTGCTTGAAGGACTTGCTCCAGGTGGAGGAATTGCCAGGAGGAGTGGGAGGCTTGGGAGCCTCAGAGACGGGTGGTGGGATGTCCAGCTTCTCATCCCCTTTGTCATTGAAGATGGAGATGATGATATCCAGCACTGGCTGGTTGATCTTCCAGGCACAGTTGCCCAGCTGGTTCAGGGCATCCAGCACGGGGTGGAGGTTCACGAGGGGACACTGCTCCAGGAGCAGCTGGTGGTGGGTGGTGTCATCCATGAAACGCATCAGTTTGGTGTCATTGAGGACAAAAGCACCGAAAGTGGGGGAGGTCCAGGGCACAGGGGGGCACAGCATGGGCATGGCAGAGGAGTTGAAGGTCAGCGAGGTCTCTGCAGCGTTTGACACAAGCTGGGAGAAGATGGGATGGGGCCTTATCAGCCCGACCTGGAGAGGAGGATCAGCAGCAGAGGGTTAGGGCTGGAGTGTGGAAGAGCCTGTGGTCAGTCAGCCATTCCACAAGGATCATGCCAAGTAAGGTTAAACCCTTCTTACCTGCAAGGAGAGGTAAAACCAGCGAGAATTGCTAACGCTTGTATCTGAGTATAAAACCTCAGTCTCCTTACTTTCAAAGGATAATAATAATCCAATGGTCTTAGGAGCCACTCATCTTGGTGCAAGTCCAAGTGAAAGTAATGGACCTCTCACTAGTCCTAAACACACTCATACTCTTAACCCTAGTAACCCTCTCCACCCCCATCCTATTTCCACTTCTATCCAACAACCTCAAGAACACCCCCAACACAATCACAAACACAGTCAAAACTTCCTTCTTAATCAGCCTAATTCCAATAACAATCTACATCCACTCTGGAACAGAAAGCCTCATCTCCTTCTGAGAATGAAGAATCAAGAGCTCCTAAAGCATCCCTGAGCAGGAATGGCAGCAAGGACAGAAAAGGGCCTTGCAAGGGTCTGATTTTGGGGAAGGGGTGTCCTGCACAGCCCTAGAGGCCCCAGGATGAGGCTCACCTGCCAGTTACTGTAGAAGGAGTAGACGTGGTAGAGGACAGGGATAGGCTTGGACTCCAGGCGACGATTGAGGATGTTCCTGGGCACCTTCACAGCCTTCACCAGGAGCTCCAGCATGTGCATGCCCAGGCGCATGAGGAGCACACACGGCCAGCTGCAGGACTTCAGGTTCAGGGAAGGCCCAAAGCCTGCTTCTGCCACCAGCTTCTCCCAGTATTCCCGTGGCAAGTGCTGCTTAGGCTGGGAGGTGGAGGGAGAAAATGGAGTCAGCTGGAGGGGATCAATCTACCTGAGATGGCTCTGAGAAGGACTCTCCTTTGTGTCCCCAAAGGTCCTTCCTGACAGGGGTGTTTGGGGAAGCAGGGCTGAGGAGGCTCTGTCACAGACATCTTTTATGAAAAATCCTTTCCTTAGGATTTTTCCTCCTGAGAAGCTGAGAGGCCTCAGGAACAAAATGTAAACATTGATTATCTGCTGCTGTGGAATGCAACAGGCAGATCTGTGATTGGTCTCATGTGGTTGTTTCTAATTAATGGCCAATCACAGTCAGCTGGCTCAGACAGAGAGCCCAAGCCACAAACCTTTGTTATCATTCCTTCTTTTTCTATTCTTAGCTAGCGTTCTGATGAAATCCTTTCTTCTGTTCTTTTAGTATAGTTTTAATATAATAGATATCATAAAATAATAAATCAGCCTTCTGAAACACGGAGTCAGATCCTCGTCTCTTCCCTCATCCTGGGACCCCTGTGAACACGGTCACAAGGCCGGGCTGAGCCCAACAGTGAGAATGGGAACAGTGGCACTGCACCACACCCCAGTGCTGACACCCTGTCCCCACATCATCCTGCCCAGACTGCAGACCTGCCTGCCCCTTTGAGCACCCAGCTCTGAGAACAACCTGCTCACCTGGTCCTTGATATGCCCAGGGCAGCAGGCTTGGCCCCTTTCTCCCCTCTTGTCCTCTCCTGCCCTGCAAAGCCCAGAGCTTTCCTGCATGGACTCCTGGCCCCAAGGGCTCCTACCTGGCTGTCCTTTGCCAGCAGCTGGATGTAGTTCTCATAGATCTGCTGCACCTTCTCCAGCTGGCCACTGCGCAGCTTCCTCTGGATGATGTACCTGTCGTAGACTTTGGAGCCCAGTTCCCTGGCCAGGACTGCCAGGGACTCACCTTGTGGAGACAGATCATTGAGGATCTGGGAAAGGGGAAGGCAAAAAGGGTCTTAGAAAGGAGGAACAGAGAGACACAGCAGAGAGACAGAGCAGGAGTTAAAGCTGCTGTGCAGGGAGCACAGAAAGATGCTGATTTCCATGATACTGAACAGATGGTGAGGAAGGAAAAACAACCAGGACAGAGCATGGATTTCTCTGGCTGCTCTGCAGAGGGAGCAGACAGCCTGCAGCTAATAACCTGGTAAACCTCTCAGGAAATCCCAATTCTGCTCAAGTGGGACATTAGTGCTCTGTGACAGCCCCAAGGCTGCTAGTCCAGCCCCACTCCTGGGAGGGTAGGGTAGGCTCCTACCTGCAGCATGATGTCCACATACTCCTCATCTGGCAGCAGACACAGGTAGGGGTAGAGGATGTTGTACTTGGACAGCCTCTTGGGCCTGGCCATGCTGCGCTTGGAGTTCTGCAGGGCCTGCAGGATGACATCGCGCCACTGGGAGCGGAGGGTGCCCAGCAGCTCACGCTGCAGGGAAAAGGAAGGAAGAGAGCTGGTCAGCATGAGCAGCCCCTTCTTTAGCTCATGGACCCTCAGCTCTCACCCACAGGTCCTGAGGGCTGCCCCAGAGCCAAGTTTTACCGCTTTGATGGCCTGTGGGGTCAGGGGCTTGGCTGCCTCCACTGACTCAATGGTCACGGTGTTCTTCAGCTCCATCTCCAGCTGCTGCTGGAAGCGCTCCTGCAACTCCTGCACGGAGAAATCCAGCTTGGGGTATGACCCCATTGTCTCCTGCAATGGGACAGAGGCAGTGGGAGGAAGAGAAGCCATGCTCATTCTCCCAGCTTCCCTGCAAGAGGAACAATTGTGGTACAATTCTGGGTTGAAAGCACCTTGCTGGGTCTAGAGGTCTCTGGCAGACAAACCCCAGAGGCTGCTCTGCTCCTGTGTTATGGCCAAGCACTTCCCCAAGCACCCCCTCCCATGCATGGAGGCCATCTCCAGCCCCCTGCTTTGCTGTTCCCCTGTAAGGCTGTTAGTAATGTCATTCATTTGATGATTTGTGTGGGCTATTGGACACAGATCAGGTTAAAAAGCTCTTTCTTTCTAGCCCTCCCCTGGGCTGTACCTAAGAACACCTGGCCAGATTCAACAGCTCCCTGAGTGCTGTGTCTTACTCTGGAATAGAAGTCCTGGAGCAGAGAAGATTTGCAGATCTTGGGGCTGGGTGGAGGAGGCAGCTGGTAGTTGGGCTGGACAGTCCTGATGGCCCGCAGCACCATCTCCTTCTCATCTTCCTCAAACAGGCACTTTTGGAAGAGCTCATCCACATGGAAGCCACTGCTGTTCAGCTGCTGCAGGTATCTGAGGAGGGGCAGACAGGACAGGCTGGATCTTCCCCAAGGGCCTGAGCATGTTGTACAGGAGCTGCCTCAGCACAGCCTGTCCCACAAGGTCACCACCAGCCTCAGGTTACAGGGATCAGGTGTCCATCCCTCAGTCTGCACTGCTGCAGAGCTTCCTGGGCAGGGAGGCCACTGCAGCTGCCCACAGGCAGCCCCACAGCCTGTGCTGCCCTGACACAGCTCCACACGTCCAGCACAGCCACTGCCAGCCCCCTCAGAGGCAGCTGACTGGAGATACTCCCCTGAAGGCATCTAGAATTTGTCAGCAGCCAGAGGACAGAGAGCAGTGATACATCCCTGAGGTTCAGCACTAGTGCATCAGAAGCTTTCTCCATCCTCTGAGAGGAGCTGGCTGTGCCTCCAGCCCCAGGCACTGCCCCTAGGCCCAGCCTGTGGGATCTTCCAGGGCTCTTTGAGCTGTTCCCTTTAGCACTGACACTTTCCTGTTCATGTTCCATGAATCTCCTCACCAAGCTCCTCTGGAGAGCTCTGCAGGAACCAGCTATGTGACTGAGCCCACGAAAATAGGCAAACCCCACAGAAGTGCCATAAAAACAAACCAAGGAGCCATAAAAGCAAAGAGGAGCCAAGCCATTGCCACCAGGCAGCAACAGAGGGGCCAGGAGTGAGATGCCTGGGATGGGTGTGGAACCAAGGAATCCCCGACTGGAGAGGGCCTCTCCCAGCCCAGCTCTGGGAGGAACAGTGCCTGTTCTCACCTTCCACATCTCCTCTCCCTGCACAATCTCAGACAAACTCCCCAGAAGCAGGGAGTGGCAGGGAGGGTGCTCCACCCACACCAAAATCTGGCCATGGGAAGTGGCTCAGAGCATCCAGGTGGGCACACAGAGGGGACAGCTCTTCCTGACCCCAACCCAGTGCATCTCCCAGCTCTCCAAGCACAGCATGTGGAGCACCTGAGGCAGGTGTTACCTCAGGATGGCTTTGGGAGGTGACTGGCTCCGGCCCGTGCACTCCAGGGCCGCGGCGTAGGAGTCCAGGTTGGGCTGGAGACCAGCGGCCTCCAGGATGGAAAACAATCGGTCCAGGCGGTTCAAACAGCCCTGCAGGAGAGAGGGGAAAGGGGCTGGGGTCACTGACAGGGGAAAGGGGCTGGGGCCACTGAGAAGGGAAAGGGGCTGGGGTCACTGAGAGGGGAAAGGGGCTGGGGTCACTGAGAAAGGGAAAGGGGCTGGGGTCACTGAGAAAGGGAAAGGGGCTGGGGTCACTGAGAAAGGGAAAGGGGCTGGGGTCACTGAGAAAGGGAAAGGGGCTGAGGCCACTGAGAGGGGAAAGGGGCTGGGGTCACTGAGAGGGGAAAGGGGCTGGGGCCACTGAGAGGGGAAAGGGGCTGGGGCCACTGAGAGGGGAAAGGGGCTGGGGTCACTGACAGGGGAAAGGGGCTGGGGTCACTGAGAAGGGAAAGGAGTGAGAAGGGAAAGGGGCTGTGCACACTGAGAAAGGAAGGAGGCTGTGGACATTGGGAAGAAGGTTGTGCACACTGAGAAGGGGAAAGAGGCTGTGCACACTGAGAGGGGAAGGGGCTGTGGACATTGAAAAAGGAAGGAGGATGTGGACATTGGGAAGAAGGCTGTGCACAATGAGAAGGGAAGGAGGCTGTGCACACTGAGAAGGGAAAGGGGCTGTGGACACTGAAAAAAGAAGGAGGCCATGGACACTGAGAAAGGAAGGAAGCTGTGCCTGACACCAACAGCCCCAAAATCACAGCTCCACACCCTTCTATGTTCAGATTTAGTCAGGTCTACCCTACCCTCTCCCCACTCCTCTCAAAGCCACCTCACAGGGATCTGTGGCCTCATGCCAGCTCAGTCCCCCTTGCCAGCAGCACTGCTTGGACACTTGCTGAAGTGACAAGCACAGGTCAAACCAGCTGGAGGCTCTTCCTCATGAGCCAGCCCCTCTCCCACCCGGAGCAGCCAGGGTTTGGTACCTTCCTGGCCCAGATGCGCATGACGACGTTGAAGGCACCCACATCCAGCACCTTCCTCTTCACAGGGGAGCTGTGGCACAGCAGGAGGTACCTCTCAGCCTCCTCTGCCTGCTGCAGGAACAGGAAGCACTCCAGGTTGGCCTGCATGGTCTGCTGCAGGACCTGCTGGTTACTCTTGTCCTTTGGCATCCTCTGAGGCCTCTTCAGCTCTGCAGCTCCCTTCACTTCCACCACCCTGGGCTTGTTGTGGGGGCTGCCAGAGCTCGGGGTCCAGGCAGCGGCTGCTTTTGTCTTTGGGATCTTTGGGCTCTTCATGGCTTTTGCTTTGGGTGTGGCCTCTGCCCTGACCTGGCTCTCCAGAGCCAGCTGGGAGGCAGCACTGGGCAATTCCTGCTTCATCTTTGGCTGCTGCCTGTACGTCTCCTTCTGCAGCTTTTTGGCCCAGCTGCTGGACCGGGCCTGGCCATCACCCCCTGCCCTGGGAATGGGCTGCTTCTCCTTGGGGCCAGGGACCACAGCCTCCTGGAACTTGTCATTGTCCAGTGCAGCCAGTCCCACTTTGCTGACTGTCACCTCTGGGACGTTACTGCCCTGGAGCTGCTTGGCTCGAGCTTTCAGCACTAGTGGGAAACAGAGAGGTGATGGGAGACAGGGCACAGGAAAAATCTCTGTCCTGTCCTCACCCTGGAAGTACCAGGATTGTGCTCAAAAAAAGGTTTCACATAACAACTTCATCCCCCCTTGGCTCCAAAACAGAGACAGCAACCTCTGTCTCTCTGAGATCTGACTGCAAGCTGGGGCCCACCCCAGCATCCAGGAACCCACCCCAGCATCCCAGAAACCCACCCCAGCATCTCTGGAACCCACCCCAGCATCTCTGGAACCCACCCCAGCATCTCTGGAACCCACCCCAGCATCCCAGAAACCCACCCCAGCATCCCAGAAACCCACCCCAGCATCCCTGGAAGCCACCAGTGTCACTGCCAATGAAAAAGCAACAGCCCAGGCTGCTCTGCCTGCTGTCTGCTCAGTGCATCTCTCCCAGCACTCACCTTCCAGCAGCTCTGTCCTCTCACAGGGACCGTTTCTGTTCGCCTTCTCCTTGGTGCTGGCAGAGGAGTAGCTTCTGAAGATTCTCCATGGAATCCCTGCCATGAAGAACACAGAGGTGCTGGGGTCAGAGGAAGATTGGAAGCTCCACACCCTCAAACACTCCCTGTCCCCACTCTGCCCCATGGCCCCAGCTGGACACAGCATGGACAGAGTGAGGGATGTTTCTTAGCAGCAGCACAGGAGGGCAGGTGGGCCAGGACCACCCCTCAGCCCCTGGAACCAGAGGCTCAGAAGGAACACGACCCCAGGGACACCACAAACCCCAGCGCTGTCACTGGGGTAGCAGCATCCCAAGACCCCCGGAGCATGTGGGTGCTATCCCCCAGCTAGGACACGACCCAGAGCCCCCGAATCAACCCTTCGGAGAGCAACAACATCCCAGCACTTCCACAGCCCGACTCTATCCCCGAAATGCTCACGACTCAAAAAAGACCCTCCCATGCTCCAGGTGTATCCCACAGAACGCTCAGGACCGTGGGACGTCCCGGCCCAGCTCCGTCCGCACACCCACGCCGTGTCTCGCTCTCCTGGTGTCCCCGCCGGTCCCTCCAAGGCCCCCGGAGCCCCGGTGTCCCCCCGGTCCCCGTTCCCGCTCACCGGGCCCCCTCAGCCCGCCCGGGCCCCTCAGCACCGCCCGCAGCCTCAGCAGCGACATCCCCGGGCCACGCGCCCTGCGCGCCCCCGCGCATGCGCCGCGCCGCCGCGGGGCACGCCGGGAGTGCGAGTCCTGCCTCGCCGGACTACAGCTCCCATGGTGCAGCGCGGCCGCGCTCTGCGCCCCCTGGCGGCCGCGGTGGCCCCGACGGGGTGGGACGGGAGGAGCGCGGAGCTCCGGACGCGGCGGAGGCTCCGGGAGCTGGCGGAGCCCGCGGAACACGGTGGAGCCCGGCTGACCCGTGCCTCTCCGGCCCGAGCTCTGCGCGTCTCAGGTCGGGCTACAGATGGACGCCACCGTCTCTGAGCCACAACAGCCCCGCGCCCTCCGCCTCTCCCCGCGCTCTGTGCCCGCGGCTCTCGTCCCGTGCCCGCCCATCGCGGGCATCCGCCCGGCGGATACCGGAGTGTGCCGTCCCCGCGGTGGTGGGCGAGTGACCGCGGGCAGTGACCCGGGACAGCCGTCGGGGCGCCGATTTATGAATGGGAGGCACCGCCCCGGCCCCCGCCCCGCCCATTCACCGCCACCGCCCCGCCCCGGGCCGCCCATCCCGGCCGCTCGCGCCGTCGGGGCCGGTCGCCGGTCGCCGCCGTGGCCATGGCCCATCGCCCGTCGCCCGCCTGTCGCCCGCCGCCCGCCGCCATGAGGCGCGGGGGCCCCGCCGCCATCGCCGCCTGCCTGGCCGGGGCATTGGCCGTGCTGGCGGGGCCGGGGCCGGGCAGTGCCACCGGGACCGGCCGGCGGTCCCCCCGCAGCTACGGGCACCTGGAGGGCGACGTGCGCTGGCGGCGGCTCTTCTCCGCCACCCGCTTCTTCCTGCGCATCGACGGCGGCGGCGGCGTGGAGGGAACGCGCTGGAGGGAGCGGCCGGGCAGTGAGTGGGGACGGGACCGGGACGGGGACAGGACCGGGACGGGGACGGGACCGGGACGGGGGAGAGCCGGGATCTGGGGCCGCCCCCCGCCCACGGCGGGCGAGAGCGCGATCCCGCCGGTGCCGGGGCTGCGGCGGAGGCGGGCGCTGCTGGGGCTGGACCGGGGCGGAGGCTGGACGGAGGCGCCTCGGGTCGGCGACGGGAGCCCTCCATGCCCTGCCCGGGGAGAGCCCGCGGCTCTTCCCTCTGAGGAAATCTCAGCCGAAGTGCCCGGTCCTCCGGGAGCGCCAGAGAGGCGGGTCCCCGCTGTCCCCCGGCGCTCCGTGAGCGCCACCGGCACCGGCTGCCCTCGCCCCCGTCACTGCACTGTGGGAGCCATGAGAGGGGCGCGGACACCGGCGGGCACCGCCCGGGCACCCGGCGTTGCTTTCCCAGCGGCTGGGGGGTCCTGGGGGGTCTCTCGGGGGTCCTTTGTCCCATCTCGATGCCCCCTGCCCTGCGTTCCCCATGGATTGGGAGGATCTGATCATTCCTCCATTAACACACTGGAGGGGAAGAAGGCTGAGGAAGAAGAGGGGAGGATGAAGGAAGCTTTGTGGTGATGCTGGTCCCAGAATGGGGCATCTGTCCGATGTGGGACAGCAGAACATCCCTGTCAGAGGGGACCATGGAGCAGCAGAGCAGGTTGGGACTCAAGACAGCAGGGTGGGCAGAGGGACAGAGTCCCCAAGGCAGTCACTGTGTGACTTCAGCAAGAGTCAGGGCTGCAAGTGCCCAGCTGCCCATCGGGGTGCAGGGTCCCTGCCCCTGGGACAGGGATGGGGACACCAGGCTGGCAGGACAGCAGCTGGACAAGGAGGGGGATCTTGGGGGCCTTGGAAAAGATGCCCTGACAGGGTGTTGGGGTTTGGGGCAGGAGGGCTGCAGCACCCCCAGTCCATGTCCTGGTCCAGCAGGGGCTGCCCTATTTCCTGGCCAGCACAGGAGTCTCCCAGCAGCCCCAGGACACGGCAGTCAAGCCAAGCCCAGCCCAGGGAACCCTCCTGTGGTGTCGGAGGCTGTCGGGAGTCCCGACCAGGCACACTGCCAGCACAAAGCACCCCAACACGTTCCCTCCATGGTGTGGCCATGGGAGCTGGCAGGCAGAGCAGCTCCGGGCTGTACACGAGGCTCACTCTGCTTATCTGTGTGCGCCTGGGCTGGGCGCGGGCTCTGCTCCACAGCCCTCGCAGAAGCTGCTGGACCAGCCCCACTGGCAGCTCTGGGGTGGCAGGGGATCTTCCAGGGACTCCCCCACCTCAAGCCCTGCATCTGCCCCAGCCTCCTGGAGACCCCTCTGGGGCTGAGTGAGACTGGGAGCACTGGGAGCTGGCTCTGGCCAGGTACTGGCCAGGCACCTGCAAACAAAGGGCAGCAGAGCCGGCCGGAGCACTGGGAACAGAAGGGGGTTATTTTTAGAAAAGCACAAGTCCTTATAAATAGCAGCAGCTTCAGACAGTGATCAAGTGGGATGGATTCACAGGCATTCGCTGTCAGTGCCCTGTCAGTGGCTTCCCGTGGCAGCAGGGCTGGAGATCCCAGGGGAGCCAAACGCTGCCCCAGTGCTGTATCCACCCTGTCCATTCCCAGCTTCCCTCAGGCAGGTGATGCCCAGGCAATGCCAGCGACACCGGGAGATTGATGAAAACCCCTTGCCCAGGGGCTGCAGCCCCCACGCTGTGTCCTCCCACCCTGTCCAGCCGGGGCAGCCCCTGCTGTGGCTCCAGCCCTTCCTGCTGCCCTGCCCACATCGCTGGACATTCCTTCTCCCCTTCCCACTGTGCCTGGCGGGCAGCGCCGCTCGGGGCCGGCCGGCGTGAGGCAGTGCAGGAATCCAGAGGCCCCGATGATGCTCTGGGTGTTTCCCCGTGCCAGAGCCGCTGGTCTGACCGCATGCCTTTCCCATTAGCGGCCGAGCCGGAGCTCGGCGGTCGGGGCACACACACGCCAGCCCAGCTGTGGCTTCACAGCCGCCCCCCGGGCTCATCCTCATGTCCTGCAGTGCTCACAGTGCTGGGAATGGGGCTGCTTGTCCTCACTTTCCACCAGGAAATTGGGCATTCATGGACGGCACTGTCCTGGCTTATTCCTGCCCCACAGAGCTCTGCTGTGTGCTTTCGTCCACAATAACAGGATGAGTGCTGTCGCTGCCACCCCCATGCCCACTTGGCCCTTTCAGTGGCCTGCGGGAGGTGGGTCAGGGCCCCGGGGCACCGCGGGCACCGTGCTGGGGATGGATGAACGGGCAGAGCAGTCAGTGAGGGGAGGACACACACGAGGTTGTGCTTGGCATCCCTCCCGCTTCTGGGAAGTGACTGGACCCTGGGAAGGAGAGGAGTAAAGATCAAACCTTGCTTGGATCAGAGGTTCCTCCTCCCACTCCCAGCTCGGGCTGCAGCAACTCCCTCTTTCTAGAAGGACACTGGCCACAGAGCCAGCAGGGGCAGGGAAGGTCGCCTGTCCCTCCCTGGCTCAGGCCGCGCTTCCCTGTCCCGCAGGCATCGTTGAGATCCGGTCGGTTCGTGTCGGCGTCGTGGCCATCCGGGCGGTGCACACCGGCTTCTACCTGGCCATGAACAAGCGGGGGAGGCTCTACGGGTCGGTAGGTCGGACGCTGCCTCCTGGGAGAGACTGCACCAGAGTCACGGGCTCAGGGCAGACTCGGAACAGGCTCCTGCTTTCCCGTGCCCTGACCTGCACCCACCAAGCCCCTCTGCCCCAGGGGATCAGGGAGGAGCCGGGGTCCTGCCCTGCCCCACTCTTGGGGTGCGAGGGGCTCCAGCTGAGCATAGCCACCCCTCACCCCCTTCCCTCTCCTGCCAGAAGGAGTTCAGCCCCAACTGCAAGTTCACGGAGCGCATCGAAGAGAACGGCTACAACACCTACGCGTCGCTGCGCTGGCGGCACCGCGGCCGCCCCATGTTCCTCTCGCTCAATAGCAAGGGCCGGCCACAGAGAGGGGGCAGGACAAGCCGGCAGCACCTCTCCACACACTTCCTCCCCATGCTCGTCAGCTGAACACCGTGGGCAGCTCCAGACGGTCCTGTAGGAAGGAAAAAAAACAAAACCAAACAAAAAAATGTTATTTTATTTATGTACATATCTATTTTTTGCTATTTATTGCTTTATTTTTAACGCACGGCAGAGGGATGTGGAAGATAGATGCTCCAGGCTCAGCCGTGTGGGGCTGTGGTTCTCCCACTGTTCCCAAATTTGCCCTAAACCAGGACAGCCTGGAACAGAGCTGGTGTGGGGAACACGACTGGAGCAGGGGCCAGGATCTGCTAATGGCATCTCTGCAGGGCTGGGATGTACCAGCAGGTTGTCTGTGTCCGAGCTTCCGTGGCAATTAAAGCTGTGTTCGTGGTCTGGAACAGGAGCAGGTCTTGGAGCTTTGATGGTGAACTTGGCTTGGGATGGGAGGGATTGGCTCCCGTGTGGTTGTGGCTGCTGCCACCAGTGTCACTGCTGCCACTGGCAGAGACCCCAGCTGGTCCTTTGCCACATCCAGCTTCTCACTGGCCCCCGCCCACCCTGCAGGAAAACAGCCACGGTGCTTCAGTGGCACAAAGGAGGGAGCAGGAGCAGCAGGAGCCAGCCCAGATCTTCAGGCAGACACAGCTCCAGGGCTTTGGCCACAGCCGGTGCCAGTCAGTCCTGCAGTCCAGCTCTGCATCCTCATCCCCAACAAAAACACAGCTGGGACAGTGGACAGTGGTGAGGAGCAGCCCCTCACCTGGAGGGCAGCATGGCCAGGAATAGCACCTGCACCTCAGTGTCCTGGCCAGGGCACATCCCTGCACCACCTCACTCCTGCTGTGGCCAGGCCCAGCATCCCGGTCACTGTCACGTCAGACAGCAATGGCCCCAGCAAAAACCACCAAACTCGTTCCATTTCTGACCCAACCAGCTCCAAATGAGTCTGAGAGGGAACAGCTACTGTATTAACCATGTGGTGACCGTGGTGAGCCCCTGCCAGGTGGGCAGCAGCTGCCATGCACCCACCCGGGACATTGCTCAGCTCACTTGAAACCCATCTGAGCACTGCTCACACATGAGAAATCATCCCCAAGCACCTGGGGGAGCCAGGATCCCCCTGTCACAGCTGAAATACTGGGAGAGGGAAGGTTTTTCCAGGTCTCTTGTTTTGGTGACTAAACAGCAAAGCCATTCCTCGGTGTTGGGTCAGCCGATGGACACGTGCAGGTTCAGCTGGGACCTTCTTGCTGCCACCCACCTCAGCAGCCCAGGCTTCTGGCTCAACCCCTGGCAGAGGATGAGCCATTAACCCCGACACACCAGTCCTGAGATAAACCCTCCTGGGAGATGAAAGGCGCCACCACACTGCCCGGCCAAGCCGAGGAAGAAAAACAGTCCGGGCAAGTCACTCCCTGCCAGCCCCTGGCCCTGGCACACAGCTGGGGACACTTTCTCCAACAAACCAACTTCTTGTGTCCTGAAGTGGCTCAAGAAATACCAAACCATCCTTCCCCCTCCTCAAGGAGGTTCATCTCTTCTCAGGAAGCTCATGGAAGGGGGCCAGGTCATGGGGTGATGCTGCTTTAGAAGAGACACCCAAGCTCTGCAGGAGCCAGCACCTTCCCCAGCAGCCCCAAAAAGCTGAGGGAGAGGCAGGGAACCCCCCAAACTGCCAAACCCTCCACCCACTTCTCCCATGGGGACAGGTTCTCCCTTGTCTGCTCTGGTCTCTGCCACAGAGCAGTCCCAAATGTGGTACCATCATGGACCCCCAGCCCTCCAGGAAACCTCCTGACCACCTCAGGTCCCTGTGAGGGGAAGGGGCTCCCAGTGATGATGGTGAGAGCTTCTCCTTTCATGCCTCAGGGCCCAGGAAGCAGGGACATGGCAGGGAGTCACTGCCCTCTCTGGTGACATTCTTGTCATTCTCCGAGCTCCAGCTCTGTCACAGAAACTGAGTCACAAACATACCTGGATATTTTTCTCTCTCTCCTTGTTTTAATCAGCTCTATTTTAAGTAGCTTTGCAATACATTTTTTTTTCCTCCAAAATGTTGTTTTCCTGGTAATTACTCGGTCACAACGAGATTTGCTGGTCCTCATTCTGCTGCACACCCAGTCCTGTGTTGGCCCAGCAGAACAGCCTGCCCTGGCTGCGAGGGGGGCAGGACTGTAGGGGGAAGAAGGTGTCAAAAATAGAAAACATCAGGCGAGGATGATTCCAGCTGCGATCCTTGGCTACCTGTGCAGTGATCCACAGGCTGGCAGTGGCTCCCACCAGAACTCCCAGCACGCAGGAGGGCTCAGAGAGGCCCAGCCTGCCCAGGGAAGGCAGGACAGCTTGGTGGCCTCAGAGCTTACCCTGTAGCTTCCCTCAAATCATGCATAATGGCTCGCAGAGCTGAAATGTCCATTTATTGACAACAGTAATAATTTAAGATTATAAAAACCCCTTTCAGTGTTGAGTATCAGCGGGCGAGGTTATAAAGAGAAATAAAAGGGACTCGAGATGGGACAGGGAAGGATCCCGGGGTCTACTTGAGAGTTCCTGTTTCAGTGACAGCTATTGGTCCTCCCCAGATGGTGATCCTGGGGGGGAGGCAGCATCCTTATACTTCCATTTTAGACGTCAATCTCCAAAGCAGAAAAGATAGTATCCAAGGGGAGGAGGAGCAAAAGAAATAAAAAGAAAGGGATCTCAAATTCAAACCCATACAAACAACCTTTCCATTCGGGATTCAACCACTCGCTCAGCACCTCGGGGTTCCCAGCCGGGGAGCGCAGCAGCCTCGCACTGCAATGGGTAAAGTCCACGCAAAGAGGATGTTTTTATTGACAGACAGAGCTCTTTCCCCCCTTTTTCATCACAGAACTTGAGGCTTCTCATCTCTGAAGGACCCAGAGGCTCCGTGTCTTCAGAAATCAAAAGGAAATTCTGGGGGCACTGCTCCTGCCTCGTCCCCTCCCCTCACTCTGCTCTGGAAGCCCCTTTGGCTGCTCGCGGTGCCCAGGGAGGGAAGGGGAACAGTGGAAGGGCCCCGGGGACAGAGGGTGCGTTAAGATTCATGAGTTGTTCGATGAGTTTTCATTACTTGGTGAGCTGGAGGAAGAGGAGGAGGAGGAGGATGACGAGAAGTTCATCCCTGTGAGTCCTGGGGGGTTTGTGGCAGTGTTTTGTCCACTTAAACTTTTCCGGCAGACGGGACACGTGTCATGCTTTGGGGAGCAGACAAAAAACAAAACAAGAAATAGGGGAAACGGGATTAGAAACACAACAGGGGAGCAGCACTTGAGGAATGGGCTGGGATGACACTCCATCCTCTGACCACAGGTGCTCAGGCCTCATCGTGGAGGTAGGAAAATATTTACAGAGGGGAGCAGGAGCAGACAAAGCCCCCAGTGCTGCAGGCCCCAGGCACTCACCTGCTCCAGCCACGGGACGATGCAGCCGTCGTGGAACAGGTGATTGCACGGTAACTGCCGCACGTTCTCCCCAACTGTGTAGTCTTCCTTACACACAGGGCACTCCAACCCGGAATCTGCGTGGCACAGGGAAAGCCAAGCCTAGCTGAGCAAAGGAGAACGAGGTGCAAAGCTCCCGACTCAGGACTCATCATCCCTCTCCCCTTCCCTACCACAGCTCCATTCCTGTCAGGAGGAAAGCTTGGCGCTCTGCAGTCCCCACACCATTCCTGTCAGGAGGAAAGCTTGGAGCTCTGCAGTCCCCACACCATCACCCCACCTCCCCCTGCCCAGGCTATGCCTCATCTTTCCTTTCCCTTCTGCTTTTCCATCTCTGTCCACACTGAACTTCTCACAATCTCCCCAGGGCAAATCCATCCAGCCTACACTGCTCTTTTTTTGTGTGAGTGTAACAGAGCCCCTTCAGCTCTCTGCCCACTTTGAAATGTTTTATGCCTCAAAGGTACAAACAGACAAAATTCAAGTCCCAAGAAAACATTACAGAGAGCTTCCAGTGAGCACCCTGCGCACAACTCCATGGAGCAGACACGTACCTACGTGCTCCTGTGTGATCTGTATGGTGGGGAGGGCCTGGATCTTCTCTTTGTCCGCTGGCGGTGGTCCAGTGTTTTCAAACTGATTCAGTAACTGAAAAAACAACCAGCCAGGCAGGCAGAACAGAGAGGTGAGCTCAGCACCACACAGAATCCACTCGTTTCCTGAGCCAGGGCACCTGGACCCTGCACTGTGGATCCTTTCCCATTTCAGTCCCCCAGCCCCTCATTCCCTGCATCCCCAGAGGTGCTGCCCCTCCTGCAGCACTGCACAGGAGGATGGAGACTGCAGGGAATCCCAGTTTTACCTGTGTGATAATCGCATCCAGGCCGTTGGCACCCCAGGCGTAGTCCATTGGATTCGAGTGCAGGACTCCCCTGAAGAGCAAGGACAGCAAGTGAGTTCATCCTGGAGCACCAAGGAGACACTGTCAGAGAGAGCAGCACATCCTCCAACTCACCAAGGGCCCAGGCCTAGGTTTGGAATCGTGGTCGGTGCAATAATTCCATTGACCAGCTGCTGGATAATTCTGAAAGACAAGAAAACCAGGATTGTGTAAGAAATAAGAAATAAAGTTTGCTGGCTCCCAGCCCAGCACCCCAGTGTGGAGGGAGAGGCTGAGTAAGCTGAATACTGTCACATTGTTGGGGGCAATTAAAAATACCCTACAGCAACTGCAATGGCAGCTTAGGGAGTGATCAGCCACTGATAAAATTTCAAAATTTGATTCATAAGGGGACAATTCCTGACACAATGGCGAGTTGCTCCAACGATGCACTTACACAAACACTGTCTGGTGTTCTCTTCTGTTTCCCCTCACGGCAAGTACATTTCTGCAACACCTGGCAATGACCAGGGAATATTCTCCCACTACAGGACAAACTCCCAAGCAGAGTCCATGTCACCACCCAGCTAAAACACCCCAAACAGACCCCAACAGGCTCAGGTGGGACACAGATGGCAATTAAAAATACCCTACAGCAATTGCAATGGCAGCTTAGGGAGTGATCAGCTACAGATAAAATTTCAATATTTGATTCATAAGGGGACAATTCCTGACATGATGGTGAATGGCTCCCAAGATGCACTTCCACCCTGTCTGGTGTTCTCTTCAAGTACAACAATTTTGCAACACCTGGCGATGACCAGGGAATATTCTCCCACTAGAGGACAAACTCCTAAGCAGAATCCATGTCACCACTCAGCTAAAACATCCCAAAAAGACCCCAAAAGCAGGAGCTGCCAACATGCTCAGGCGGCACACAGATGTCACCCACGGCAGCACTGGAGATCTTTGGGATGTTGCTCCAATAAACCAGGAGAAAAGGTGAGGAACAACAGGGGTTCCTCCTGAGGTGCCAGAGTGGTTCTCACCCTTCCAGCGTGGGGACTCCCTCGTGCCTGCCCGAGGCTCGGCGCGTGGCCAGGCGGGCGCGGGGCTGCCGGGCGCCGTAGCGGTGCCGGGACTGGTGCTCGCGCTCCCGCCGGTTCTCCGAGTCCCGGTTGTCCTCTGCCTGCTGCACGTTGGACCCGAAGGGAAACTCAAAGCTGTCGTCAAAGAAGCCGAAAGCAAACTGGCCATAGCCCGGGGGCAAGGTGAACAAGTGCTGATCCACGTTCTGGAGGGAGGGAATGCAGAGAACACTGTGGCAACAGGAGGAACAGCCCTCGGCTCCCCTCAGCTTGGTAAAAATTCAGAACAGGACAAAGATGCTTCTGGCCACCTCCAGCTCAGCCCCTGCAGTCCAGCACTAACCCTGGAGTCTGCCACACTTGACCCAAACACCCATAACTTGTTTGCTCTCACTCTGACATTGCTCCAAGTACACTTCATGACCAGCTCTAATTGGAACATGACATACCTGCAGCAGCAGTTCAAAAGGCTGTATGAATAAATGCATGTGTGTTAATATTTTCTCTGATATGAGGGATTGGAGTAAATAGTTTGTAGTGAAATGGGAAGGCCAGTTCCAAATCACAGCCCCTAAAAGTTCTGGGATGCTTGGATCAAAGTTCCAAGCACTGCTGGTGTCCCAGCAGCTGCCCACAGCCTGGGGTGACACTGGGACCAGCACCCTCAGCAGCAGCTCAGTGAGGAACAGACACTGGAACTGCACACAAAGGCAGAAATAATCACAGTTCCCTGCTTTCTCTTTGGTGTGTCACTGCTGCTTCCGAGCTGAGGCTACTGCATAGCAACACACCCAAATCCGGCTCTACAAATCCTGCTGAGCCCCCTCACAACAGGAATCAGCTGAGTGATGGTCCTACGTAACACACACAGCAAAAATATGGGATGTGGAGATTTCAGGAGCAGCATGTGGAGGATATGAATTCCTCCTTTCCAAGTTCTGTCATGATCTGGGAAATGTTTAAACAATGCACTATTGGAAAAATATTCAATCCAACAGCAAAGCAGAAGGTGGTGGAAGAGAGAAAGGACTTGCTCACCTCAAAAGGATGCCTGCTCTGATCAGTGGCTGACGTGGAGGAGCTGGTCTCATTGTCAGCATTCCTGTGGAGAATGAAGAGCACTGGTAATCTTCTCACAGCGGCTTCCAAGGCTTTTCTGCCCCCCCTCTCATCCCAGGGCAGAAGCAGCTCAACAGAACCTGGTCCTCCCTCAGCTGCTGATTTTCTGATTGCCTAGATCAATTTTCCCTCCCCGAATCTTTCGTTTTCCCACATCCTCACCCATTTCTCCCTACTCTATTAGATCTCAGAGCCTGCAGAGAAGTGCCTGAACCACGATGTCAAGTGAGGATTTGCCCCACAATCCATCTCAAACACACCAGCTAATCCTCCAGAGCACCAGGAAGACTTAAGGCACAAATGCTGATCTCTGTGACCCCAAGACACAGAAGTCTAATCTTGAATCAAAGAAACTTCTCTACTGCAGAAGCACACAACCAAACAGCTCAGGATATTGGGAAAACTCTAATTCTTGTCAGACTTCTGCTTTTAGAGCTGCAGGAACATTTCCTGCTCAGAACCAAGTTCATGGTACTGAAATCACTGAGATTCAGCAACTCTGTGACTCTCCCAAGGTCACAGGGAATCACCAAAACAGTCAGGATCAGCAGCATGGATTTTCTGGCTCCAGGGCTGGTGATCAAACCAAACATCACCTGCTCAGTGCAGAAGCCCCAGGCCATGCACTACAATCAGCAGGCAGCAACACCCATTGCCCCTGGCCCCTGCACTGCCAGTCACAGCTGGGGCCCCACAAACACAACTGTGAAACATTTTAAGACATTCCTGCTGCTTCTACCACCAGTGGCAGCAGAGCAGCACAGGAACACAGACCTCACTGCTCCAGGGCAGAGTCCAAAGTCTCAGCCACAACGTTGTGCTGTCATTCCCAACACAGTCACTACTTACACCGAGGTGTCCGTGCACTCACCATTCCCAGATCCCTCTCTCTGGGGTTATCTCTGCCCTGATCAGGTCAGAGCCACCACACAGCACGGGGAAAACCTCCCCACCACTTCTTTATGTTTGTTTGAAATTAAACCATTCGTGCTCCACCCCTCAGCAGAGACATTGGACACTCAGCATTGCTCAGACTGGCCTGTGGATGCAAACTCTGCCAACAAAGCACTGTATTCCAAAAGTGAGGAAAGATGAGCTAAAGCTGGGGAAGAAGCAATAGAAATGGTGCATTTTATAGCAAACATTGCCTTTGAACTAGGAAGGGAGCAAAGCAACCTGGGCTCAGTGGAGCACCAGCCCCTGGGGCAGCACATTACCTTGGCTCCTCAGGAAGCTCTTCAATAAAACCAGACTCACACCGTGGGCAGATGTAGTCCTGCAGGAGAAGACACACTGGGTGAGAGGAGGAGGTGGCACCTCAGGGCTGCAGGCTGTGACAGGGTGGGAGGGTCCTGCAGTCTGCCATCCTCAGCACATGCAACAGTCCCAGAGCCAGAGAGACCCCAAACCCCAACATTTCCTTCCAGAGCTCAGCCTAAGCCTGTGGGAGCTCAGCTTAAGAATGATGAGGGTGATGCTGATTAATCCCCAGTACAGACACAGCTGATGCAGTTCCAGCAAAGTGAAAGTGAAACTCCCAAGGGTCCCTGCACAACAAACCCACAAACTTTGGCCCAGCTGTGTGTTTTGGGGAGCAGGACACAATGTGGGAATGGCAGCAGGGACACAGTGAGGCCGTGGTGCTCAGGGAGGCTGAATGGTCCCTGTCACTGACACAGCCTGGGGTTCACAGCTCACAGGGACAGCCAGCACCTCACACTCCCACACCCAGAGCTCACTACAGAGTCCTGTCACCATCCCAGTCCCTTGAGCGTGCCAGGACAGACAGGCTGAGTGTGCAGCCCCTGTGACAGCCACCTCCTCACAATTCCTGGGCTTAGTGAGGAGGAATTTATCCTCTACAACTAGCCCAGAACACTGCAGATCCTGAAAAGGAACTGCTTCACTTCCCAGTGCTCAAGAAGCAGCACAGAGCCAATCCCATCCCCTGTCCCACGGCAGGCACACACCACCCCAAATCCCTGTGCTGGCAGAGCCAGGCTCAGCACAGAAGGCATTTAAGAGCTTCTAAAAATAACGTTTGCCACTTCCTCTTGCTGCTGTGTTGGAACTGGCACAGCCCTGAGCCAGACTGAGGGATTCCCCCAAGGAGTTGAGGCTGCTGAGAAGGCCCTTGGGGTCGCTCCTCTGGCCCCTACAGCCAACCCTGATAAAGCCCCAGGGAATGAGCACAGCTTGGAGCCCCTGCATGTGCCATGTCTGCTCAGGGAGATACAGGAGCACACTGGGAGAGGTGGCTGCTCCCTCTCCCACACAGTACTGCTGCTCTGGAACAACCATCTCTGCACCACTGACACCAGGTCTGAGCTCAGGGACACCTGTGTGAGCACAGGGGACTGCAGCCCATGAATGAAACCCCCTGCCCAAGGAACCCCCTGCCCATTAAAACCCCATTTGTGGCACAAACTGATGGGGACACACGTGGCATGAGGGTGAGTGACCGTGGCCTGAGCACCCTGCCCCAGGGAGCTGCTGTGTGTTGAGTGTGTGTCTCTGTGTGCTCACAGGCAGCTCCCAGCACAGGGATCAGCACATTCCTCTGCAGCTGGAACAGCACAAATGTCAAAGTTTGTTGTTTCTCGGGCTGTTTGAGTCCCTCCTTTGGCAGCGCTGGTTACTGCGCCTGCAGATGGTGAGTGAAACCCGAGTGAAACCCGAGGGAAACCTGAGGGAACCCGGATCTCCAAAAAGAGCTCATGAACTCACAGATCTGAGCCCCCAAACCCAGCTGGCACAGCCAGGTGTGCCCAGCCAAGCGCACACAACCAGGTGTGAGCACAGCCCAGCACGGGCTGTTTGAACAGAAATTAAGAACAGATTTCCTGGGTTACCTCCTGGCCCCACAGCTCAGCGAGTTTGCCCTCACTCTTACACACGAGCTCCAGCATGGCCCACCCTGGCCCAAAGGAGAGGGCAAAAGGACAAATCACACGTCACAAAGCAACCACCCCCGGCAGGGACAGCTCTGCTTGTCCTCACAGGATTTTCAAGTTCAGTGCCAGCAACCAGCAATGACTTTTGGGACAAGGTGCTGTGAAAAGTGTCAGGATAAAGAGACCAGCAGCACTCTCCAAATCACATTGAACACCTCAGGAAGCCAAGCAAGGGAACAACTGAGCCACCAGACTCTCCCTAACAGCCCACACACCTTTTCCACGCACACCAGGACAAGCTCCACACTCACACACCGGATTTTGGTGCGCGATTAAAGCACCTGCCCAGGTGCCTACACAGCACTTCAACCCACGTATCGCCGTGCACCTCCCTGCGCCCCAGCCGCCCCCACGGCGCGGCTTTTATGGTGTTCATGAAACCTCCTGAAAGAGCACCGAGAAACCCAAACCCCGAGAAACCCACGAACCCCGAGAAACCCCCGAACCAGGCGCTGCTTCACCGGGCACCGGCTGGGATCAGGCTGCTCGGGCCGGGGGTGTCACAGCCGGGCCCGGGGGCTGCTGCCGGACGAGCTCCCGGCCCAGCCCGGCTCCCCGTGGGGCGGCTCGAACCGCCTCGGGCCCCCCAGTCCGGGCGGACCGGGCCCGAGGGCCCCTCCCGCCGCGCCGCCCCCGCCCGGCCGCTGCCCCTCGGCCCGGCCGGCCCGTTCCCTCCGCAGCCCCTCTCCCCTCACCGCCGCAGCCCCGCTCCCTCGCTACGGCCACTCCCCGAGCCCCTCTCAACGCCCCCGAGCCCCGGTGCCACGGGCGGAGCCCCTCAGGGCAGCCCCCGCCTCCCCGGCCGCTCGGGCCCCCTGGGCCTCTCAGGCCTCGCCCCCACGTGCCCGCCCCCTCGGAGCCCCCGCCCGGCCCCGCCCGCGCTGCCGGCCCTCCCCGGCGGCCCTCCCCGGTGCCCCGCTCACGGGCAGGCGCGGGGCGATCTCGGCCGAGCAGCAATGGCAGAAGAACCGGCCCGGCTGCGGCGACGCCTCCGCCATCTTCCCTACCCGCCGGCCCCGCCCCCCGCGCGCGCCGCGGCGCCGACGGCGGCCGAGGGGGGACAGGGGACAGCGCGTGGCGGAAACGCGGAGGGGGGAAAAAGGGCTGAGGGGGCGTGGCCAACACAAGGGCGTGACCGGGTATATTAAATGAAGGGGCGGTGTTTGACCATATAAGGAGATGGGGCGTGGTTAGGGAAGCGGCGGGGTGGATCCCCGATTCCGGGAACCCCCCAGTATTCCCGGAACCCCCCAATCCTTCCTGCACCCCCCCCCCAAATCCTTCCTGCACCCCCTCCTCCCCCGGCCTGATCTCTCTCTCAGCCCTACCGGAACCCCCGAGCTTTAAAATATCAATTTAATTTTTAAAAGAAAAGATCCACGTGATATGGGCGATTTTGGGGGTGATTTTGGGAAGATTTTGAGGTATCCACGCGATATGAGTGATTTTTTGGGAGATTTTGTGGTATCCACGTATATACGGGTGATTTTTGGGGTGATTTTGTGGCGATTTGGGGTATCCTCGTGATATTGGTGATTTTTGGGAGATTTTGGGGAGATTTGAGGTATCCTCATGATATCGGTGATTTCTGGGGAGATTTTGGGATATCCACGTGATACGGGTGATTTTTAGGGTGATTTTGGGGAGATTTTGGGGTATCCATGTGATATGGGTGATTTTGGGGGTGATTTTTGGGTATCCACGTGATCTGGGTGGTTTTGGGGGTGGTTTTGGGGGTGGTTTTTGGGGTGATTTTGTGGTGATTTTTGGAGCGATTTTGGGGCTATTTTGGGGTATCCACGCAGTGCGGCTGTGAGATTTTGGGGAGGGGGATACGGCGAGGCTGCCGGGCAGGATTAGAGTGACAGAACTGTGGGATTTGAAGGATTCTGCGCAGCGGGGCCGTTGGGTTTTTTGGGATTTCAAGCCAGCCCCGCTCCCAGCAGGTGGCATCTTCATCCCAGGATTTGACGCTCCAGCTTTGCCGGGCGATGGAGCAGCCGGGGAGGGATTTATGGAGCAGCTCAGGCAGAGCTGGGGACAGGGGCTGGACACCGGTGACAAACTGCTCTGGAGGGCTGCGAGAATTGGGGCGGATCGGCCGAGTCCAGCGGCTGATGGATGATCGCGTTTATTTATTCACAGGCGGTGAGGAAACTGCTGCTCCCGTCACTCTTTTATCAGGAACTGGGTCCAGACGGGAGCCAGACAGAGCCCCGCGGCTCCGGATGGGGCATTTCCCACCCCAAGGGAAGCTCCTTCCCTCCCCGCGGCCCTGGTTCACCCTCGGAGGACAAGTTAGCGCTTGATCAAACGGTGTGGGATGGTGGTGCGGGGAAGGATCCGGCTGCACTGACTTTGTCCCTCTGGAATTCCCTGACGCAGGAGCTGCGGAAGGGGAGCGTGGCAGCGCTCAGATGGCACAGATGTGGATGCACGGGGAGATGAGGGCAGCAGAGCGGGCACAGAGCAGTGGGAGGGTCCCCAAAAGCCCCTCACTCATCTCCTGGGGTCTGCATCCATGTCAGGAATAAAAACCGTGCCCATCCCTCATTGCTGGTGCCGATCATGGTGAGGGGATTGCCATCCTCTGGGGGCTGAGGGTCCCCAAAACCCCTCACTCATCTCTTGGGGTTTCCCTCCGTGTCAAGACTACAGACTGTGCCCACCCCTCATTGCTGGTGCTGACCATGGAGAGGGAATTGCCATTTTCTGGCAGCTGAGGGTCCCCCAAAAGCCCCTCATTCATCTCTTGGGGTCTGCATCCATGTCAGGAATAAAAACCGTGCCCATCCCTCATTGCTGGTGCTGACCATGGAGAGCGGATCATCCTTCTCTGGGGCTGAGGGTCCCCCAAAAGCCCCTTGAGGTTTCCCTCCATGTCAGGACTGCAGATCCTGCCCATCCCTCATTGCTGGCGCTGACCATGGAGAGGGAATTGCCGTTTTCTGGGGGCTGAGGATCCCAGACAGGTCCACATTCCCTGCCTTTGCCCCCAGCCATGATTCCTCCCCACAGAGGGCACGAAAATCCCAAGGACACCCCATCTCTGATGCTGCAGGGGCACCCCAAGACTGGGGGTTCTGTGTTTGCCTGTCCCCCCTTCCTTCTGCCGCCTCTGAGGGAGCTGTGTCTGCTCAGGAGCAAATTTGAGTCACCCAGGGAAAGGATTTTTCCCACGGTGCTGCAGAAAGACAAACTGCAGCCTCACCTGAGAGGGCTGACGAGGAGGTGACACCTCCCCAGGTAGGATGGAGTCATCCTGAGACACAGCCCGCTCCCAAATCGGCCACCCTGCTTGGGAAGGGCAGTGGGAAACCTCCCAAGGGAAAATCCCAATGTCTGAGGGGATGGGACATGGTGGGAGGCTCCTCCAGCAGCTCAGAGCCACCATCCCACCTGGGCTGAGCAGTGGAGGGGACACGTGCCCCAGACAGGGGGTTGTCACCCTGATTTTTTCATTTTTTCTAACCCTTCTGGTGTTTACATTCTTGTAACGAACTTTCTCACACACTTTATGTAAATAACTCATTGTTTTACATTCTTTTATGGAGGAGGAGGAGAAATTTGATGGACTGTTGGTTTGTCCAGTGTCATTGGAGAGGTGGCACTGTCACCCTCCAATCCACTGTCACTTTTGCAAAATCTATAAATGTTGGAGTCAGAAATGAAAAATTCTCTTTTCGCCTTGGGAGAGCTGCGTGTCCACATCGTGTTATTTTGTGTAGTGACAGGGGGTCAAGGGATTCCTCCTGTGTGTTCCTAAAGAAAGTGGGGACTGGATCTGACACCCTCCGCCCTGCCCAGGCGTTGGAGGCACAGGGGCAGCTCTGAGCACGGGCTCATCCCAGGCTCTGCCTTGAGCCCTGGGAAGCACAGGCACCTCCTGGAGCCAGAGCAATTCCTGCCAAGTGAGAAGAACTGGTGCAGCTGGTCTCCCTGCTCCCCTCCACCCCACATCATATATAATTGCCTATTTTAATTAATAAATTGGAGGCCACTCAAAGGAAAGCGGGCGAGATTCCTTACAGACACTGCCGGGGATTGTCTACCCGCCCCGAGCCAGTCGTGTCACGGCGCATTTGAATCGGTTTCCTTTGAATTTGCTCAGACAGATTGAGAGATTTACATCCCCCACCTCATCTCCTGGAGCCTCACACCTCCAGGCTGTGGGTCTGGATCCCATGTGGCAGTGATCCAGCAGCTCACAGTGACCCAGGAGCAGCGGCACAGGCTGAGCCCCATCCTCAGCACCCCGGGGGAAGCTGCTGGAGGGTGGTCCCAGCCCTCCATGGCTCTGATCCCTGGATCAGAAAGGCTGCTGGCATCTTGGTGGTCCATCCCTGGCCCAGCTGTGCTGTCCCAATGGCTCACCTTCCCCTGGGAGCAGCCAAGGCACAGGGGCTCAGGGGAAGTTCACAGTCCCAGGGGGCTGATTTTAGGCTCCACCAAAAATTTTCCTTTCTCTCATTTTTTTTTTTTTTCCTTTTTGGATTCCTTCCTTTTTTATGCTTGGTTTAAACCATTGTTCTTCAAGGGAAATTTTAATGTGAAAAACATGCTTTTCTAACAACTGCCAGCCTGGGCCAGGCAATGAGGCTCTTTGGCTGACAAGGGCTGTGTGGCAGATGTGGCCTCCAGCGAGGATGTGACCTGTGGTGGCTCTGCTCTTTAGAGGCCCAGGGCATGGGGATCCACCAGGCTGGGATGCTGGGATTGCAGTGCCAATGGGGTCCATGGTGTGGCTGGTTTGGGAGTATCCACCAGCCCATCTGTCCCACCCCAATAACAGCACCTTGCTCTGGGAGCAAAGATCAGCGGAGCAGCCGGTGCTGCTTCCTGCAGCAGCGCCTCTCCCCAGCCTCACCAGGAGGCTTTAAAGACCCAGGAGGTTTTCCTGGCTCTGCTGGGCCCGGTTCAGCCCCTCATGGCTGCCCGACATTCCCGGTGCTGCCAGCCCTTCCCTCCAGGCTCGCCCTGCTCCTGCCCCTGGCTGTGTTCAGGCTGGGAGCCCGCACGGCCGCCGGCGCTGACTCACGGCTTGTTTACACTCACAAACACACACAAACACACACACACACAAACACACACAAACACACACACACAGAGCCGGCGGCACCGCCAGGCCAACCCCACCGGGCTCAGCGGTGTGGGCAGCGGGATCACAGCCCGTAAGGGGCTCGCTAAGGTGGCTGGAAATCGGACAGGAGGGGTGGAAGTGGAGCCACGAGCTGCTCCTGGCTGAGAGGGACACGAGCTGTGGCTTCTGCAGGCTGGGATGGGATGGGATTCATGGGATGGGATCTATGGGATGGGATGGGATGGAATCCACGAGATGGGATGGGATGAGATCCATGGGATGGGATGGGATCCATGGGATGAGATGGGATCCATGGGATGGGATCCATGGGATGGGATCCATGGGATGGGATGGGATCCATGGGATGAGATGGGATCCATGGGATGGGATGGGGTGGGATGGCATGGGATGGGATCCATGGGATGGGATGGGATCTGTGGGATGGGATGGGATGGGATCCATGAAATGGGATGGGATGGGATGGGATGGGATCCATGGGACGGGATTCATAGGATGGGATGGGATAGGATGGGATGAGATCCATGGGATGGGATGGGATTCATGGGTTGGGGTGGGATTCATGGGTTGGGGTGGGATCCATGGGATAGGATCCATGGGATGGGATGCAATGACCTTGCTGGCTCTGGTCTCTGCTTTGCCACATCCCAGCCTTCCCATGTCGCTTGCACCTCCTGGCTCCAAGCACTGGCCTTTCCCAGCATGGACAGAGCTCAGAGCATCTCCCATCAGTTCAGGGCAGAGCTGGCAGCACTGAGACCAAAGATTTGAGAAGATGTGTTGGGCAAGTGCAGCTCTTTCTGCGGGCACCCAGAGGAGTGGAGCACTGGAGAGGAAGATGACATTTCTGAGAAGGGGAGAGGGAGTGAATCCCCCCAGGGTGACGCTTCCTGTGGTGCCTGCAGGGTGCTGGGGATGCTGGTGCCAGCAGTAGGGAGGGGGTCTGGGTCTGCCCATCAGCAGGAGGGATCAGAATCTGATCAGGAATCAAACAGAATGGGCGATCAGATTTGGAGGGGCAGGTCTTGGGAATGTATGAGAGGCTCCCAGCCCTCCCTGAACGCTCCCGCCCTGCCTTCTCTCATGCACACAAGTGGAAGTGTCCCAGCAACATGAAACGATTACTTGGCGAGGAGAATCCAGCTCAGCACTTCTTGGCATTTGTTCACGGCTTTTCATCTTCAAAGCTCCTTGCAAACATTAGCAAACTAATCCCTGCAACCTTCCTGGGAGATAGTGCAGGATCAAGCGGAGGAGCATTATCTCTCCTCGGCAGATGGGGAAACTGAGGCACGGAGCGGTGACGCTGCCGCCCCGGGGCGCGGGGCGAAGCTCCGTGTCAGCGCTGGGGGTGGAGTGAGCCCATCAAGGTGCCGGCCTGACACTCTCTCCCCAAACAAATCCTGAGTCAATTCGTGAGGACACGGCAGAAAATCCCCGCCCCGGGTCAGGGCTGCCGGCAGCACTGCGGGGCCGTGCCCTGGGCTCATGCCTGGCTCTGGCCACTCGCCACGTGCTCCAGAGATGTGACCCAGGCTCAGTCCTGTCCCCTTGGCTGAGCCCTGCTGAGCTGAGCTTGTCCCCGTGGATAACCCTGAGCTGGGGCTGTGGACCCCCCAGCAGCAGCCCCTCTCCCCACCGGGGTGTTTGGCAGCATCTCTGCTTGCGTGAGAGAAACTGGGGCATCCCAGTGCGGCGAGGAGAGGAGGAATGGGGCCAGGATCACCTCTGCCCGACAGGGAAATGGCAACAGGCAGGGCCCTGGCCAACACCTGCCCACAGATCCACGTATGAAACCTCTGCCCTGACCCTGGGCTCTTCTCCTCAATAGAACCTCTTGTTGCAAATTGCAGCTCTAATTGGTTTAGCAGAGTTTAATTAGCCTGAACTGATGAGAGAGGAGAGATTCCCTCCTTAAAGGAGCCCAGCAGCAGCAGCAGCAGCGTGCAGCAGCTGGGGTTTGGGGGGGAGAATGTTTGGGTCTGAACCTTGTCCTGAAATCCTGCTGCAGCCCTGACCCAGCGTGGCACCAGTGCCCAGAGGAAAGGGCAGATGTGAAGCCACCATTCACTGTGCTCCAAAGGGCTCCTTTGTCCCCTCTCCAGTGCCTCCAGCCGCCCCCAGCCCTGGCCCAGGGGTTCCTCTCTCCCACTTTGGGCGCTGCTTTCCTGCAGCTCCCAGGCCAGCTCCTCACCCCACCCACTCCATGGGTGCTGCTGGGGGTCACTCACACCCTGGGGTGTCCGTGGGGTTCAGGGAGACAGCATCACCCTGTGGGGAGACTGGCCAGTGGAATTCTGCTCCCAGCTTTGCTTGAGAACCAGCACTGTGGTATCACCACAGGCAAGTTGCTTCAGCCACAGGCAGGATAGAGCCCCCAGCATGGTTTTCCTGGCAGCAGGGCAGCCTCATCAGGACTCTGAGCACCCTTTGGCTCTGGGATCCATTTCCCTTCTGGCCACCAGCCTCCTCCTGCCTTTCTATCAGGATCCTGGCTGCTGCCTTACAGATGCAGCAGCGCCTGCTGCTCCCAGCGAGGTCTGACCCCTTCCCTGCCAGAGCCTGCGGTTGTGCAACCCCACTGGCAGCCAAGGAAAATCCCTTGCTGGCCTCTGCGAGCTCCTCTCGCATCCTGGAGCATGTGAGTGAGCGAGTGCATCACCACCCACTCGCTCACGGACATCCCGCTCGCAGTTTGGCTCCGCAGCCCTCTGCCCTTACATGGGCAACTGCTCCGAGCCAGCCTGGGTCACTGCAGCCAGGACAGGGCCGGGAGCAGCCCAGGGCCAGCAGCACACTGGGAACGTGGTGGTCAGGAGCTGCTGGCTCTGTCCTTCCCCCCAGGACTGTCCCCTCTCACACTGTGCTCACAGGGCTCCTGTGCCTGCGGATGGCACCAATGCCACCCTGGGTAAACTCATCCCTCCCCATTCCTGACTCCTCCTGAGGGTGCAAAGGGCTGTAAGTGGAGAAGAAAAGGACGATCTGCCTTGGTCAGAGCCTGCCTGCTGGCTGGAGGGATGGAGATGTGGCAGGGACAGTGACACTGCTCCCTGCCCGTGCTGGCACAGGGCATTGCCCCCGCTGCCCCTGTCCCCAGGCTGCTCCATCTCCCACAGGACCAAAGCTGTGTCCAGCCCCATCCCACGCCAAAACCGAGCTGCTCGTGCTGTGCTGGCACCACTCAGAGCCAGGAGGCTGCTGCAGGGCCGGGTGGGTGGTGCAGGCTCCCCTGGGCCCTGCGGCCCCTCTCCGAAAGAGCCCGGCTCAGCCCTGCCGAAAACATGACCTCAGCTGGGGCCAGTGCACGGGGTGAAACGTTCCTCAGCTGCGTGCCTGGGAGCTGGACAGGGCTCGGGGGCTGGAGAGCCCCCTGTGTCCAGCTGTGTCCCCAAAGCTCTGCCTCGGGAGTGGGGTGATGGTCCCTGGTGCATCCTGACCCCCCTTCAGACAGGTGGGTGGTCTCTTTGTGGTGGCACCGAGCAAGGAGCAAAGCCAAAGCTGCTCTGCCTCGCCCTGGGGTCTCTGCTGCCCTCCCCTGTCCTGTAGGAGCCCCACAAAGCCTGGGAGCCCCTGAGAGCCTGGCAGTGCTGGCCCAGCTGCAGTTCCCCAGCCCAGGCAGATGAAGCAGTTCTCGTGGTGATGGGGACATCTCTGGAGGACAGGGACAGCACATGCCACAGGGGTATGGCCCCACGGTTCTTCTCCTTCCTCTGCTAGCCTGGCAAGGCTCAGGGTAGTGCCTCAGTTTCCCTCTGTGTGCTGGGTACCAGCCGAGCTGTGGGAGCGTTTGGGGAGCAGAGATGAAAGGAGCCGTAGATGAGACAGCCCACACCGTCCCCCCGCTGCCGGCCGGGGCTGCTCGGGGAGGAGGCAGGTTCGGCTTCATGCAGGGATGGGTGGGGAAGGCGCAGAGTCGGGCAGGGGAGCGCAGGGTCGGGCAGGGGAGCGCTCTGGGGTCCCCCGCGCCTCGGGCTGTGCGCACAGACACTGCTCTGCTCCGCTCCACCCCGATCACCGAGGGCACCCCCAAACCTCCGCCGACCCATCTCAGTGCCGGGGGTGCCGGTGGGACACACGGACACGACGCACGGACACGACCCCCCCCCCCATCGCCCACTCGGTGACGATCAGACCTTCACCGCCTCCCCCCGCTCTCATCCCCCTCGCTGCCCCCCGACTCCCCCGCCGCTGCCCCCGCCCCGGCCCCCCCGCGCCGCCCCGCCCGGTGATTCACGCCGCCCCGCCGCTTTATAGCTCGCTCGGTCTCGCCGCCGCCTCACAGCAACAGGTCACCGGTCACCGGAGCGCCCCGGCCCGTCCCGGCCCGTCCCCGCCCGGCCCGGCCATGCCGCTGCCGCTGGCGCTCTGCCTGCTGGCGCTCTGCAGCCCCGCCGCCGCGCACGGTAAGAGCCGCGGGGGTCCCGGCGCAGTCCGTCCGTCCGTCCGTCTGTCCGCTCCGGCCGCCGGTAACGCCGCTGCCGCCGGCAGGTGCTCGGGGTCGCGGCGCCGTTATGTCCCGTCCCGCCGGGCTCCGATGTCCCGTCCCGCCGGGCGGATTCCGGATTTTTCTCTTTTACCGGGCGGAGCGGCGGCTGCCGGGTACCCGGCGGTGCCGCTCGGGTGTCCCGGTCACCCGGGTGTCCCTCCGGCGGGCGGGTCGGGAGCCACCCCCGGGTGCCGCCCGGTTCCGCAGCCGCGTCCCGGATCGCGGCCATCGGGGCATCCCGCAGCCGGTGTGTCCCGGGGGATCCCCGTTACCGGGCGGCAGAGCCCCGGTGGGACGGGCCGGGAGCGGCGTGTGGAGCTGGGAGCTTGGACCCTCCCGGTTCCGCTGCCGGTGCCTGGGCGGCGTCGGGACAGCGGGAGAGGCCGTCCCGAGAGCCCGGCCCGGGGCTCTGTCAGCCCTGCCCAGCGCCCGGGAGCCGCCGGTGTCGCCTTTCCCGCAGCGACGCGGGAGTTTCCACCTTCCCCTCGCACGGTGCTGAATGTTCCGTGGGGAGTGCGGGCCGCGCGGTGTTGTAACGGGAAACTGAGCTCGGAAAAGCAATTGGACAAATCCGGGGAGGATAAACCCGCGTGTTGGAGCGGCCGGTGCTGCCCGAGGTGTGCGGGCGCTGATCCCCGGGGCTTTGCTCCATCCTGGGAGCGCCCCGGACTTGTGAGCGAACCAGAATCGTGTGCGTGGGGAAAAAGAGGGGCACGGGGGGTTTAGGACGGGGGCGGGCTCCGCTTTGGAGCCGGGTGAATCCTGCTCAGGAGGGGAGCGACTCCCGCCTGGCAGCGCAAGACCCGTCCCTGCCCCCATCCCTCCCTCCCTTCCATCTTTCGCCGTTTAGCAAACCTCAGGCACAGCTAATGAGAGCACGAACCCAAATAAGCGTCACAAGAGGCTGGTTTGCAGAGGCGGAAATTGCAAAGAAATCACTCACAAAAAAAAAAAAAGAAAAAAAAAAGAAAAAAATTTCTAACTGATTCGCTGGTGGGTCACGGAACAAACAGGCTTTTGAGTCAGAGGGATCAGTGCCAGACCCAAGGGCTGGGGCAAGTGCCCTGTGCTCCAGCCACTGGCTCAGATGCTCCTTGCAGAGGCTGTGGGTGCCGGGCTCCCGTGTCAGGGAACAGTTCCATCCCTCTGTGGGGTGCATGCCAGGAGATCCAGCCCTCACAGCAGCCACCCACTGGCCCCACTCTGCCTGGTACCCCCTCTCTGTGGGACCAGGCAGGAATTGGGCACAGAGGCAAGGGAGAGGCAAGCTACAAGCCCAGATCCTGGCTAGCAAGCTGGGCATCTCCCAGAGCATCCATCACGGGGAGTGCTGGGATAACTGGTCCATCCCTGTGGTCCAAGTGCTGGATTTGGAGCCTGTTGGCAAAAGAGGGCTGGCAGCAGCATTGGGGTGGCCATGGGGGCACTGAGTAGCCATGCCAGGGACCCTTGGGGATGCCTGCTCTGGGACAGATGTTGTGCCACAGGAGACAACACAGAGCATCTCTATGTTCCTCCATTTGTCCCAGGCTGCAGAGTGATCCCTGTGCCTCTGCCCTGAGGTGCTCCAGCCACAGCCAGGATCTCTCTGCCCTTCTCAGGGGTCCTGGCACAGCAGGGAGCCCTCACCCTCTGCCCTTCTCAGGGGTCCTGGCACAGCAGGGACCCCTCACCCTCTGCCCCTCTCAGGGGTCCTGGCACAGCAGGGACCCCTCACCCTCTGCCCTCTCCACAGGTGGAATCTGCTGGCTGCAGCAGGGGAAGGAGGCCAAGTGCACCATGATCCTGAAGACGGGCGTGACGTGGGAGGAATGCTGTGCCAACGGCAACGTGGACGTGGCCTGGTCTAATTACACCTACCCAGGCAACAAGATCAGCCTGCTGGGCTTCCTGGGGCTGGTGACCTGCCACCCCTGCAAAGGTGACGAGCTTGGGGGCTCGGGGGCTGCTGTGGGGGAATGTGTGGAGCCCTTGAGGGCAATAATCAGAGTCTGCAGCTTTGGGTGATGCAGCAGCACAGAGCTGGGCTGCCCCTCACCAGAAGGGCTCTCCTTGGTGGTCTGGGGCAGCGCAGGGACCCCAGGGACTGCTGACCCCGTGCTCCTGCTGCTGCAGCTCCTGCTTGGACGCTGCTGTGGATCAGGGCTGGCGGGACAGCCTGTGTCCCTCAGCTGCTCTCTGGTTTTGAGTGTATTTTAGTTGCTCTCCCAGTGGAGAGGGATGCATGACCCAGGTCTTGGCCGGGCAGCCAAGTGCAGGGAGAGGATCTGGAGCTGGCTGTTCCCAAGTTAACCCCTCTGTGCTGGGGCCTCCCTCCCCTGCTCAGAAGGAAACTTCGTCAGGTTTTTCTGAGGAAAAAAAGATCTATTTCTTCTTCCCCTCGGCTGCCCCTCGCTCCTCCCAGCGCGTGTGTGAAATGGCTTTATGTAACGGGCAGTTCCACAAGTGGAAACTCTCCAGCTGTGAGTTCCAGCCCCGCCAGATGTTTTGGCGTGTGCCGGAGCTGCGGCTCCTCCAGCCCTTGCGTGGCTGTGTGAGAACAGCTCCAGGACCTGCTGCCCGCAGGAGGCAGGAGCAGGGCTTTGGAAGGTCATGTTGTTATTTGCTTAAAGGGGGAGAAAAAAAAAAAGGTTTTTAACGAAACCACTTCCCCCAGCTCCCCGCACCCCTCAGCGCTGCTGCAGTGGCAGCTCCTCAGGCCTGTCCTGCTGCAGCTTGGGGCAGCTAAAACTGAGTGAGATCCTGGCCCCATCCCCATCCTGCTTGGAGGGAGCTGGGAGCACTGGGACCCTCTCCAGGGGCTCCCCTGTGCTGGAGGCAAAGTGCAGAGGGGACAGGCAGCCCTCGACCATCAGCCTGCACTCACCTCACTTATCTCTGTTGGAGTCTGGGGGACACAGCGGGGGCTAAAAGTGACCACAGACCATGGTGGGGCTGTGATTCCTGGGCTTTGTTGGTGTCTGGGGGACTCAGGGAGGGCTGAGAGTGGCCACAGACCATGGTGGGGGCTGTGGTTCCTGGGGTTCTTAGGAGTTTGGGGGACCCAGTGGCCACAGACCATGGTGGGAGCTGTGATTCCTGGGGTTTGTTGGTGTCTGGGGGACTCAGGGAGGGCTGAGAGTGGCCACAGACCATGGTGGGAGCTGTGATTCCTGGGGTTTGTTGGAGTTTGGGGGACCCAGTGGCCACAGACCATGGTGGGGGCTGTGGTTCCTGGGCTTTGTTGGAGTTTGGGGGACCCAAGGAGGGCTGACCGTGGTGGGGGCTGTGATTCCTGGGCTTTGTTGGAGTTTGGGGGACCCAGGGAGGGCTGACCATGGTGGGATCTGTGATTCCTGGGGTTTTTTGGTGTTTGGCAGCAGGATCTTTGAGGAAAGCACTGGAGAGCCCGGCCAGCACGTGCACCACAACCCCCCACCCTCAGGCAGCCCCTGCCTGTCCCATCCAGATGGAGCTGGTGCTGCTCCTCACCAGGCTCCAGAGGCCTTGGAAGAGGGCGGGTTAGAGGAGCTGTGAGGCTGGGAGAGGTTACTCCAGGATAAAATGGGCCAAGGATGGTGCTGGCCTGACCCTGGGGGCTCTGCAAATGGGTCTCTGGGGGGAGGTGAAATTCCTGGCTCCAGCTGCTGGGGACACGGTGTCCCCCCACAGGACCCAGAGCAGGGTTGGGGTCACGGGTGGATTTTCCAATTGCTCCAAGCTGTCCCTTGCTGGGATAGTCTGGATGATTGGATTCTGCACTGCTGGCAACATCTCAGAGTGGAGGGTGACAGGGTCTTGTTTACTCTGGCAGCTTTGGGACATGGAGCTGCCCTGCTCTGTCCTGGGGTCCCCCAGTCTCATCTTTCTCTTCCCTGGGACAGCCCCCAGCCATGGAAATCAGGGAGCAAAATGGGAAAGTGTTTCCCAGCAGGGAATTTCCCCCAGGGACAGCTGGGCCAGGGCGGACAGGGAATTTCCCCTTCTTCCTTTTTCTTCTCCTCATCTTTCTCTTTCTCCCCCTCTTGTCTCCTAAGGTGGCCCACCTCCCACAGGGAAATCCCCCTCTGTGCCTCCCAGAGCTCCCAGGACACACCCTGGGTGCGGGGATCCTTCCTGATGGGGGTGATTCCCCATTTTGGGAATCCTTTTGGTCCTGCCCTGCAGTCCCAGCAGTGCCTGTGTCCTATGGGGAGCTATGGGGGCATTTTTGGAGTGGCTTTAGGTGGCAGTGCATGGGAGATAAGGGGGCGTTTTTGGGGTGAGGGATGTGTGTGCTTTAGGTGGCAGTGCCTGTGTCCTGGGAGCTGTGGGGACATTTTTGGGGTGAAAGATGTGAGTGCTTTTTAGGTGGCAGTGCCTGCATCCTGGGAGCTATGGGGGCATTTTTGGAGTAGCTTTAGGTGGCAGTGCCTGGGAGCTATGGGGAGCTATGGGGGCATTTTTGGGGTGAGGGATGTGCAGTGCCTGTGTCCTGGGAGCTGTGGGGACGTTTTTGGGGTGAAAGATGTGAGTGCTTTTTAGGTGGCAAAGGGGACTCCAAAGGGGAATCTAAAGGCAAATCCCTGCTGCTGACCCCTTTGGCTGTCCCTGCAGAGGCACCAGTGTCCCTGCACAGCAGCAAGGGCCCCTGCTTGGAGCTGCCAGCCCCGCTCCATCCCCGCCGGCGTGGGCACGGCCCTGGGGCACTGGCAGCACCCCCTGGACCTGGCCCCCACGCTGGCCGGGAGGTGACCTGGGGGGACAAAGCATCTGCCTGTCTGGGGAGCAGCTCTGGCTGCTGCCTCCTGCTCTTGTGTTCCAGTCAGGCAGCGAGACAGGGCCGGGCATTGTCTGCAGGGAGCGGTGGCGTTCCCATCGCCCCGGCAGCTCCCGGAGCCCGGCTCCTTCTGCAGGGCCTTGCAGAGATGGATTTTTTCCATTGCACAAGAAAAAGAAACGTCTCCTTCCAAAGAATAAATAGATGGGAAGGAGTGAGCTGGTGCTGAGCGGGGCCGGGGCTCCGGCTGGGGTGAGCATGGGAGGATTCGTGGAGCTGCAGCCAAGGACCTGCTCCTGCTCCGGGGCTGAGCACATCCAGATGCTGCGGGGACAGCTCGGCTCAGCACGTGTGCCCTGACCCGGAGGGGCGTTGGGGACCACGAGGGGGACACGCTGTGGTGTGTCACTCTGGGGTAGGGGGATTTAGGACTGCAAGGGGGACACCCTGTCCCACTCGGTGTCACACTGTGGGGCAGGGCAGGACGGAGCCTCCCCTGGTGGGTGACAGCCGCTCACGCAGTGCTGCCCTCTGTCCCCAGAGAGCTGCGAGGGGGTGGTGTGTGGCCCCGACAAGGTCTGCAAGATGAAGCACGGCCGTCCCCAGTGTGCCTGTGCCCCCGACTGCTCCAGCCTGCCCCGCAAGCTGCAGGTCTGTGGCTCCGATGGCTACACCTACCGGGACGAGTGCGACCTGCTGACAGCCAAGTGCAGAGACCACCCCGACCTCGAAGTGATGTACCAGGGCAAATGCAAAAGTAAGTGCCTCTACCCCACTGCATCCCATCCTCATCCTGTGCCTGTCCTGTCCCCATTCCCTGTGGGACAAAGAGGGAAGATGTGTCCTGTGACGGTGCTCACAGGGGTTCTTGGGTGAGGGAAGAGACGAGGATCTGACTCCATGTTTCAGAAGGCTGATTTATTATTTTATGATGTATATTACATTAAAACTATACTAAAAGAATAGAAGAAAAGGTTTCATCTGAAGGCTAGCTAAGAATAGAATAAGAAGGAATGATAACAAAAGCTTCTGTCTCGGACAGAGAGTCCGAGCCAGCTCACTGTGATTGGCCATTAATTAGAAACAACCACGAGGCCAATCACAGATGCACCTGTTGCATTCCACAGCAGCAGATAATCAATGTTTACATTTTGTTCCTGAGGCCTCTCAGCTTCTCAGGAGGAAAAATCCTAAGGAAAGGATTTTTCATAAAAGTTGTCTGTGACACTGTCCTGGTACAGGTCCCTGCATGACATGGGTCTCATTGTCCCTTGAGGGGACATTGCAGCTTGTTGGTGCAATGGAGTTTGGCCTTGCCTCAGGCTGAGCAGTAACAGTCCCTAAAATGTCATTTACAAACGTCAAGCCCCTTTTTTTCCTCTTTTGTAAAGAGTGCAGCGATCCACCCAGCCCTGCCAAGAGCTGTCAGAAGGATTAGGGTTATTTTTCCAGCCCTCCTTTCTGGAAGGCTTTGCCTGTCGAGCTCTGGGCTGCGCAGGGAAAAAACGTGGGGCAAGAAATGGGAGTTGGGAGCTGCAGATGCCAAATCTTCCAATCCATCAGGGAAAGAGAGGAGGGCGGAGGGACGATGGGGACGCACGAGCCTCCACCCTCCCCAGCAGAGCCCTGTGCTGCAGAGGGGCTCTGATCCTGCTGCTCAGGCTCCCTCCGCCCCCGTGCGCCCTCGTTCCAGCGCTGGCTCTGCTCCAGGGTGACCCTGCCCTTCCCTCTCGCCGGGGCCAGCACGGCAGCTGCCAGCCTGGCCCCAGTGGCTGCTGCTTCCCTGCCAAGGCACCTGCGTGGGCTCAGCCCCGCTCTCCTCTGCTGCAGCTGGGCCTCGGCTCCTCCCGCCTGGCAGAGCTCTGGCCAGGGCTGAGCCTGGGGACTCAAGGTCATCCAGGGGCTCGGGATGCCGGCGCCTGCCAGCCCCTGCCCTTGGGAGCAGCTCTGAAGGGAGATCAGGACCCTCTGGCTCTGCTCTGTCCCCTGGCAGCAAAAGGAGGGAGGGGACTGGGTTTCCCTGGGGTGATGCCCAAAGCCAGCCTGGGGTGAAGTAGCTGTGAGAAGGGCATGGGGTGACCCCCAAAGCCTGCCTGGGGTGAGGTAGCTGTGAGAAGGGCATGGGATGACCCTGGGGTGATGCCCAAAGCCTGTGGGAAGGGTATGGGGCCATCCCTGGGGTGACCCCCAAAGCCTGCCAGGGGTGAAGTAGCTGTGAGATATAATAGCTGTGAAACATTTCAGGGGTGAAATAGCTGTGAGAAGGGCATGGCCATCCCTGGGGTCACTCCAACACTGCTTCCCTGCAGAGTCCTGCTCCAGCGTGGTGTGTCCTGGCACACACACCTGCGTGGTGGACCAGACGGGCAGCGCCCACTGCGTGATGTGCCGGACAGCGCCCTGCCCTGAGCCCACCAGCCTGGACCACGCCCTGTGCGGCAACAACAACGTCACCTACCCCTCGGCGTGCCACCTGCGGCGTGCCACCTGCCACCGCGGCCGCTCCATCGGCGTGCGCCACTACGGCAGCTGCTCAGGTGAGCAGGGCGGGCACGGACCCCCAGCCCCTGCCCACCCCTCACACCCCGTAGGAGTGTCAGGGGTAGGATGGTGGGGATGGACGGAGATGAGAGATCTCTGCAGCCAGGTCGTGGAATTTGGGGTTTATTGCAGAGGGCCAAGTGCAGGGCCCTGCTGGGAGCTGCCAGCCACAGCTCGGAGCAGGCCCCAAAGAGGAAGAGAGAGATAAAGAGAGTGGTAAAGAGAGAATGAGAGAGTAAAAGAGGATCAGAGGGTGAGGTTCCCCTTACAATACAATAAATCTTCTTCTGGTCTTGGAATTTGAGGTTTATTGCAAAGGGCCTGGGTGCAGGGCCCTGCTGGGAACTGCCAGCCACAGCTCGGAGCAGGCCCGAGAGGAGAGAGGGGGAGAGAGGATGAGAGGGTAAGAGAGTAAGAGAGTAAAAGGGGCAAGAGAGTAAAAGGGTAAGAGAGCAAAAGCATACGAGAGTGAGGTTCCCGTTACAATACAATAAATCTTCTTCTGTGTTGAATATTCTGATTCTCACTAACCAATCTAGTACAAGATACAAATCCTACAGCATTTCCATACAGCCTATAAGAATCACTACATTACCATACTGTGTTACATTTTAAACCCTAAAAATTCCTTTCTGGACCCCTTCTGCCAAGCTGTAGAGTCTGCTCTGACCCTTGGAGCTGTCTGCAAGCAGAGGGTATTGTTTGATCAAAAGGGGATTACCTTCAGCTGGCCATGCCATTGTTTTCCAGTTATTCAGTAACTGAGGTATCTCAAAGCTTGCTTTCATTTCAATCTCACTTATAGTTTCTATATTCTCAAAATCTTTTGCCAGACAATCATATTTATAAGGCTTTCCTGTTTCATCTTCCCCAACAACACCTCCCTCACCACTTCCCTCTGTTTGCAGCTGCGGCCAAATTCTCTGCAGAGACGGACAGCGTGGAGGAGAACTACGTGTGAATCGTCCCTCGGCCGAGCTGGGAGACAGGGGCATTATGTGTATATTGTACAAACCATATACCTGATATTTATTAAGATTAAAAAGATCCTTATTTATCCCTGTGTATGTTAAGCAGTCGCAGGGGGCTCCATTCCCATCCTGCCAGCCAGGGAGCAGGGGAGGGGGCTCATGGCCGAGGTGCCCAGGGATGCTCTGGTGCCCTCCCCTGCTGCCAGTGTGGTGTGGAGGGGTGTCCATGGGCCTCCCCCACGTGTCCTTGGCCAGCAGTCCTGGGCCTATTTATTTTTGGATGAATTCTCGGTACTCTGCTGACGTTTCTGGCCAGGAGCTCGAGGTCTAGAGGGAATCTGCACTTTCGCCTTCCCTGAGGGGCTCGGCCCCAGCTGCCAGTGGCAGGAAAGGCAGTGCACACTGCATCAGATTGGAGAGAGATAGATATATATATTTTTTATATATATATATATATATATATAAAAACATATGTATGTTATTGTCTCCTAAATTTTCAGCATGTGTGCATTCAAATGGATTTCAGTTTAGGTTTTAAATGGATTTCAGTTTAGGTTTTTCCCTAGGCCCATTCAGACCAGGCTCCCACCATCTTTGGAGGTGATGCCAGTGCCTGGAGGGTTGGGGCAGTGGCAGCCCTGCCTGGGGGGGCACAACCATGCCCCTACCTGGAGCCCATCACCCAGGGCAGCTGCCCCCAGCCCCCCTAATCCCTGCCTGCCAGAACAGCTTTGGGCACAGCCTGGGCTGCGGGGGGAGCTGGCCCTGTCCCCCCCCAGGACCCACACTCCCTGCTCTGCCCACACCTGTATTTATTTTTACTCCTTCTCTCATTTCTTCCGTTGTCACCTGTGTAAATACCAGCTCAGCTCTGACACCAAAAAGCTCTTGACTTTATATAAATATCATATATATATTATATATAAAAATACCTTATTTTCTATTTTTGTATGACTGGGTTCTGACCCCCGAGGTAGATGCTTTGGGAACATCCACATTCCCTATTCCATATTGTTGGGGCATTTTATGGCTGTGTTATGATTTGGATTACAATTAAAAACCAGAATAAACAGTGCTGTGTGCTCAGTTTCGTTGGCGGGTTCTGGGGTTGCAGGAAACCTTGTTCTCCTTGGGGCTGTGAATCCACACCAGGGTTTGGGGATGTGGGGAGCCCCCCACAACCACGAGGAGCTGCATCCCATCTGCTCCAGCTCCATGCTGGGGTTTTCCAGCCCAGCGGTGGGAGGGAAGAGGAGAGCGGGGAAGAGCTCGGCAGATAAATCTGTTCCCAATCTCGGGCCGTGCCATGAGGGTTTGGTATTTCACAAAACAATTCCTGCCGGTAATTGGGTCCCGATGTGGGATGTTTCCCGGGCAGCAGCCTGCGGCTTGGCGTGCTGAGCTCCACAGGAACTGCAGCCGGATCCCCTGTGCCGAGGGGCCGGCATGGCACAGCCCCTGACCCCTGGCCAATCCCCTCAGAGCCACCACAGAGAACCGTGGAACCGTTTCGGTTGGAAAAGACATCTCAGACAAGCCAGGGTGGGCATGGGGGGTTCTGCTACATCCCCTCTCTGCTCGCCCAGCTCAGCAGCATCCTCCTGCTTTTGGGGGTGGGTGTTCAGGAGTTCTCAAAACACTGCCCATGCCTTTCTAGGTGCCTTTCTAGGCACCTCAGCCTGGCTCTGGCCATGAGCCCCCTCCCCTGCTCCTCGGCCGGCAGGATGGGAATCGAGCCCCCTGCGACTGCTTAACATACACAGGGATAAATAAGGACCTTTTAATCTCAATAATAATAATCCCACAGGCGGTGGTGTGTGGCCTGGGCTCCTCCACGGCGCTTCCTGCCCCCGGCAGCTCCCGCTCCTGCCCTGCCCGCCGCAGGGCTCGGTCCCCGGAGCTGGCGGTGGCTCCGTGCCGAGCCCGCGGGCACGGGCTGCGGCGGCAACGGCAGCTCCTGTGATGATGAGCGGGAGATTTCAGCTTCCAAAACACGGCTGTGAGTCAGGCGCCGCCTTCCCACCGGTTTTTGGGTGGTCTGGGACAAGCCGGGACAAGGCGCCGGCTCTCCAGGCTCCCTGCCAGCGCGGATGCCCTCGGGCTGGCAGCGCTGTGCCGGCATTCCAGGGGGTCTCTGCCCCACGCTGTCACTGCGATTTGGGGCTTCTTTGGAAGATCCCCGGCAGGGATCCATCATCTGCTGGATGTCCCCAAAGCCACCGCATCTCCTGACCCCGCGCGAGGCCCTGCAGCAGCCGCGGCAATTTGCGCCAGCAATTTGCAGATAAAAAAAAAATAAAAACAAACAGCCGGGAGCAGGCAACGTCTGGGTCTGTCCCCGGAGACACCGGGCAGAGCCACACGTGTCTCAGCGGGGAGCCAGCCCACGGCTCCGGTCACTGCGGGCACCCAGCTCCGGTCTGAGCGCGGGGGAGGCGGGCGAGGCTCCCGCCGGGACCCAGCGCAGCTGCGAGCCCGCCTGCCCTCGGGGGGTGTCTGTGGTTCCCCTCTGTGGTTCCCCTCTTTGGGGGGTCACGTCGAGCGGCGGGAGGGCGCGGTGCGGGACGGGATGGAACAGGATGGGGCGGGATGGGATGAGACGGGACGGCGAGCCACACCCCGGCGGGAAGGCAGCTGGGGATGCTTCTGGGGTGGCAGCACCTGGATGCGGATCCTGGCTCCTCTGGGGCAGGGCCTGCACTCCTGGATGCGGATCCTGGCTCCTGGATGCAGATCCTGGCTCCTCTGGGGCAGGGCCTGCACTCCCCTCCCTCCTGCATCCCCTGCTTCATCCACACACGTCCAGGACAAGTCAGGGGGACCAAAAAACAGAGGGGGAGCAGTGGGATGGGGACTGAGGGTTTATTGAGGCTGGGGCAGGGCCTGCACTCTCCTCCCTCCAGTATCCCCCTGCTCCATCCACCACACACGGCCAGGACAAGTCAGGGGGATCAAAACACACAGGGGAGCAGTGGGATGGGGACTGAGGGTTTATTGAGGAAGGTAATTGTTGCCACAGCAGGAGGATGTATGGGGGGCTTCTGGTGTAGCTTAGGGGGTACATAACACCCCTTGCCAATGGGCAGAGCGGGGCTCCTGCTCTGACCTGGAGCCCTGAGCATCAGCCCCCAGTCCCTCCAGAGCTGGAGGATGTGGAAGTTCTGGCCCTCTTCTCCCCTCCATGAGAGATCTCAGCCCCTCTTCCCCAGCCCACCTGCCCCCAGGATTCCCAGCCATCCTAGGGCTTCAGCCACCCCTTCTGAGGGTGGAACCCTCGCACAACGTGATGCACCCAGTCAATGTAGTTGGAGATCTTGGTGTAGATGTCGGGAAACCGACGGTCCCCACATCTCTCCCCAGAGAAAGAGACGATGCCGTGAACTTTGTCCTTGAAGACCAGGGGTCCCCCGGAGTCACCCTGCAGAATGAGGGGGTGGGAGGGAGATCTGAGGGTCCCCCGGAGGGGTCAGTGAGGGGCAGGGGCCGGGGGTGCACTCACAGAACAGACTCCCTGCAGCCTGGGGCTGCGGCTGGCCCCGCACAGCATGTTGGCTGAGACCCTGCCCCTCCACAGCGTCCGGCACAGGCTCCTCTTGACGATGGTGGTGTTGGTCTCCATCAGCTCCGTGGGCTGCTCTCCGAAGTTGGACGTGTCCCCCCAGCCCATGACGGAGCAGACAGTGCCGGGTTTCAGGTCGATGTGTGGTGAGGGCAGGCGGGATCCGCTTCACGAACTCGTTCAGCGCGGCCGACCCGTTCAGCTGGGGGCAGCGAGGCCGTGGGTGGCTTTGCTGCTGGGGCAGAGCCCCCCAGCTGCTCCTGCCGCAGCTCACCGCTCCTGCTGAGCCCCCAGCCCTGCCTTTCCTCCCTACAGAGGCTGGGCCCCCTCCCTGTCACGCCTCTGCACTGGTCCCAGTCTGCTGTAGGGGCCAGAGCCGGTGTGTCCTCAGCGCCTCCATCACACCCCATGGCGCGGTCCTTCTTCTCCGGAGAAGCACTGACACCTAGTGTCGGCTCGGCCCTCGTGGGGCACCCCAGCTCCTCCCGGTGTCCGGGGGCCATGGGGCATCCAACCTCCATTCCAGAGCCCCGAGGCCGTGGGGCACCCAACCTCCCTCCCAGAGCCCCAGGGTCATGGGGCATCCAACCTCCCTCCCAGTGTCCTGGGGACCGTAGGGCACCCAAACTCTCTTCTGGTGTCCTGGGGCCGTGGGACACCCAAGCTCCCTCCCGGTGCTCCGGGGTTCATGGGGCATCCAACCTCCCTCCTGGTGTCCTGGGGCCGTGGACCTCCCTGTTCCCTCCCGGTGTCTTGGGGCCATGGGGCACCCAACCTCCCTCCCGGTATCCCGGGACCATGGGCACCCCAGCTCCCTCCCGGTGCTCTGGGGCTGTGGGGCACCCAACCTCCATCCCAGGGCCGTGAACACCCAACACCCCTCCCGGTGCTCTGGGGCCGATATCTACACCCAACATCCTGCCTGATCCTGACTTCAGCAATCACAATAAAACTAGGACTAGTGCCATTCCACTTCTGATTCCCAGAAGCAGTCCAAGGCTCACCTCTCACCACCGGCCTCCTCCTATCCACTGTCATAAAACTCCCTCCAATCACACTGCTCTACATAACCTCACCCTCACCAAACCCCTAACTATCCTGCCTATCCTCTCAGCAGCCCTGGGAGGATGAACAGGACTCAACCCCAGCTCCCTCCCGGTGCCCCGGGGCATCCCGTCTCCCTCTCGCCGCACAGCGCCCGGTGCAGACTCACCCGGAGCAGGCGGATGTCGTTATCCGCGGCACGGGGGGTGTACAGAGGGTGGGCGATGGACTCGACCACGCTGAAAATCTGCTGGGACCCCTCGGGCTCCTGCAGCCGCTGGGCTCCCAGCACCACTCGCACCGAGGGGCTGCGCCTGCAGCCAAGGCGGGGCTGAGAGGGCGCTGGGGGCCACCGGGGACGGGGAAATGGCCAGGGGGACTCAATGAGGACAGCTTGAGTGGCTAGAAGGGGCCACACCGTGTCCAGGGGACGAGGCTCACCTGGGAATGAAGCAGTGGGCAGCTGTCATCACCCACCTGGGCCACACCAGGAAGCCCCCGCAGACGTGCTCCCCGTCCAGCTGGATGGAGGCCATGAAGGGCCACGAATGGGGTGCTGCAGCCTTTCCCCCGATGATCTGGCTGCCCTGGGTGCCTGGTGGGTGCAGGTGGTGGTTGGAGGCCAGGGTTGCTGTCTCCCATCCTGGGGATGTGCCCTGGCACCCCAGTTCTCTCATTACCTGCTGGAGCCAGAGCTGGGAGCAGGATGAGGATGAAGAGCCCAGCTGTGACCATGGTGGCACAGAGAGGGACACTGCCACCACCGCTGGGGCTGCTCGGGCTGGGGGGGGCTTAAATCCCTCCAGGGGCTGAGCCTTGGGATGGGGGCGGGTGTTTCCCTCCTGCTTCCTCCTCCGGGTGCTGCTGCTTTGTGCAATTCAGGGCTCGGGGAGCTCCGTGCAGCTTCCCCCGGAGTGGGAGATGAGGAGCAGAGCAGCTCCTCAGCCCTGACTCCTTTTCTCCTTCCATGAAACCCCTCTCCGCAGGGAGGTGGCAGCAGCGGGGCCCCAGGACATCTCTCAGACTCCACAGAGTCCCCGGGACTGCTGTGGGTGACACAGGGACCGTGCTGTGCCCCCATCCTGCACCTCTTTCAGCCCCTCCAGAGCTCCAGTGGCTCTGGGATGATGCTGTGGGCAGAGGGGCAGTCGGCTCCCTCTGTTCTGCATCAACCTGGAAGGCAAAAGGGGTGCAGGGATGGGGAGCATGGGGTGGGGGGATGTGTTGACCCTCACTGCAGAGCCGGCTTGCTCTGGGACCAAGAGCAGAGTTCTGTCCCGGCAGGGTTGGGCAGATTTCCCAACGGAGGGTGGCTCAGGGCTTCCTGCGGCAGTTTGCCCATCAGGGCCGTTGGGTTGGGAAATAGGGGAGAGGAAAGGGGGAGCAAAGAGTCGCCGGTTCCTGGAGTGGGGCAGGACGGGGTGGCTGCACTCACAGGAGGGGGGGGGTTACACCCTGGCAGGGGCTGTGCTCATGGAGGGGCTCTGAATGCAGCCCCTCCAACCCGCCCCAGGACCCGCTTCGGGACCCCCAGAAGCTTCCCCAGCTCTAGGAGCCCCCCAGACCGGGTGGGGGGGCTGGGACCCATCTGGGACCCCCAAGAGCAGATAAACCAACCCTGGCACGGCCCGAGGCCGGCTGATGGGCGGCGGCAGTGGCGGGGCGCGCCCGGCAGACGGAGCTGTGCGGGAGGGAGGGAGGCGGGAGCACCGGCGCGGTCCCGACATCCCTGCGCATCCCGCAGCCCCGCCGGGGATGCCGCCGCCCGCCGGGCCCTGAGCGCCGGGACGCCGGCGGCCGCCGGCCCCGCTCCGCCGCCCCCCCCGCCCCCGCCGGGACCATGGAGTGAGTACCGGAGCCGTGCCGGGATCCCGGGACCGGGCCGCGGCTCCCCCGGGCCCCGCCGGCTGAGACCGCAGTAGCGGGGAGGGGGGAGCGGGGAGCGGGGGCCGGGGCTCGGGACCCCCGCGCCGGGGCTGCGGGAAGATCGCTCGGCCGGCTCACGGAGCTCTTACCGAGGGCTCCGACACCCCCGATGCCGGGGCTGGGGCGTCCGAACCTGGGGTCTCGTATCCCCCTGCTCCTGAGCACTCAGCACCCCAAAACCGGAGGCTCGCATCCCCCCGATTCTGGGGGTTCAGGGCTCCGGTACTGGAGGTTTGAATTCCCCTATGCTGAGGTTTGGGACCCCCAAAACCGGGGGCGGGGCTCGCATCCCCCCCGTTCCTGCGCTTGTGACCCCAAAACTGGGGGGTCCCATCCCGCCAGATCCTGGAGCTCAGAACCCCAATACGGGGGGCTCCCATCCTCTCGGTTCCGGGGCTCGGGACCCCCATCCCGGGGCCTCCTTCCCCCCGGTGCCGCTCAGCAGGTGCGGCCCCTCCCCGGTCCCGGCTCGGGGGGCAGCGGCGGAGGCCCCGGCATCGGGGTGCGGGGGTGCCGGGGGTGCTCGGGGTGTCGGGGCTGGCAGCGGTGCAGGAATCGGGGGGAGGGGGTGGACAGGGCGTTTATTTTTGTGTTTTGAACCTGTTGTTGCCGCTGCGTGTGGTGGTGTGAGTGGGTGGGAAGAGCTGCGGACCCCTCCCTGCGCTGCGCCCCCAGCCCCTGCCCAGGGAAGCGGCTGTGGCCGGGGGATCCTGGTGATCCTGGTCGCAGCTGGACAGACGGACACTCTGGGAGCCCGGCCTCGTCCTTTGTGTGCTGCGGTGGGGCCCTGACCGGAGCCGGGCGGGTGGGGGAAGCACGGAGCACGCAGAGGCCACTAGGGGCTTGTGGCCACCGCCTGTCCGACTGGTTTTGTCCCTTTAGGGACACCAGGAGGGTTTGGGGGGCTGCTCGAGGTGCTGGAGGGCAGCGCTGGCCCCGTCTCACCCAGGCCTGGTGGCTCTGGTGCCCAGCGTGGTGAACACCCCAGCAGCTGCCTGGGGTTGGACTGGGTGTTCCTCCAGGCAGTTTGGGGTGCTCCTGGTGGGCACCTCACCCTCGTGGGCACCTCGCCACTTGCCACTGCGCAGTGAGACAAGGGGTGCTCAACAGGTCCCTCCCAGCACGTGGGAGCCCTGAGAGGCCATGGGGCACTGGTGAGGGGTGGGCTGGGGGTGTCCCGGGCTCAGGGTGGGCTCTGGGGCTGGAACTGAGCTGGGGGCACCAGCGGGGGTGTTGTGGGAATTGGGGTGCAGCAGCTGCGGGGCTGGGGAGGCAGAGAGAGCTCCCTGGGCCAGGGCTTGGGGCAGCTCCACGGCGCCACAGTCCCTGCAGGAAGGAGCCTCTTTGGGGAGGAAAACGTGTGTGATTTGCCAAAAGGCAGCAGCCAGGGGAAGGGCAGAGCCCAGGGGTGTGCCGTGCCCTGGGGAGGGGGTGAGGAGCAGCCGGGCTGGGCTTGGGCTCTCCTGGGGATGCTGCTGGACAGGCTGGTGGCTCCTGGGCTCCACATTCACCCTGCTCTGGACCAACCCTCCCAGCAAGGGCCAAACAACCCACAGAGGGGTGCAAAGGGTTTCTCCTGCCAGCTCCGTATGCTGCACCTGCCAATGTCTCTTTATTTTGAGTGAAAATCCATGAGTGACCCCGGGTGGGGTGCACAGCCACGAAGCAAAACAACAGAACCCCTCCAGCCACTCAGCTCCAGAGCCTGGCTGAGGGGCTGGAGGATGAGGAGGGCCCCAGGGCAGCTGGGGACATGGCAAGGTGCTGCTTGGCCTGGCTCTGTGGCAGGCAAGGGGTGTTGGGGTGGGCACTGCTGGGGTGGGCACTTTGCCCTGGCTCCTGCTCTGCCTTGGCACTGGCAGTGCCTGGAGGAGGGTCCTGGCTGCCACCATCCACTGGTGCCCAGGGAGCTCTGGCAGAAACTTTCCAAGTCTGGAAAAGGCTGTGCTGGTCCCTCCGGAGCTGCTCTTGTGCCCTCTGCTCCTGCTGCTGTCAGTGCTCGTGAGCAGCTGCAGATTCTGCATTCACATCTGGCTGCTCTGCTGCTTTGTCTCACTTGCTGCCTCCCCTTGGCTTTGAGGGTCTCCTTGGAGTGAGGCTTCTCCTGGTCCTGCCTGCCCTGGTTGGAAGGTGGCAGTTGCAGGGGAAGGAGGGAGATTTCTGCCTGAGAAATAACTGAGATTTCTGCCATGAGTCCTTTGGGAAGGGACTCAAGCCCTCGCTCCCTGCTGGCATCCAGGGAGAATTAAAACCCAGGCCCTGGTTATGGGGTTTTATTTCTCTGCTGCCTCCTGGCCAGCAAGGAGCCAGGAGGGGTCAGCTCTGTCCTGTCCGTGTGTCCAGCTGGAGCAGCACTGTCACCATTCCCAGCTACGCCAGAGGAGGCCACAAACCCCAAAACAGCACCCCAGAACAGCACCCCACAACAACAACACCTCCAAACAGCACCCCACCATAACAACACCCCACAACAGCTCCCCAAAACAGCTCCCCACAACAGCTCCCCACAACAGCTCCCCAAAACAGCTCCCCACAACAGCACCCAGCCCTGCCTGGGGCTGGCAGATCATGGGGTTCAGAGCTCAGCTGCACCTGCCTTGCTGGGAGGAACTGGAGCAGGTTTCCTGGGAAGCCTCTGCTGTTGGTGTTCCTGCTTCCTGGCCAGGAACAGCCCCTTTCCCCAGGGGGGTGGGGGTTCGTGGGGCTGCAGCTGGGCTGGGAGCTGTGCTGAGAGCTGAGCTGGGCCTCCAGCAGTGGAGGTGCCCCAGGAAAGCTGAGGAGGTGCCCTGGGACAGGGCTGAGTGCAGGCACCAGGGCTGGGGCTGGAGGCACAGCCCAGATTCCTGCAGATTCCTCCTCAGTGCATCCTGAGACAAGCAGCCCCCAGGTCCCAGACAGGAGCCACTGTCAGGGACAAGGATGAGCCTGGAGGAGGGAGAGGAGCCGGCTGGATCCTGCCCCAGACAGGTTTTTCCCTGGGTTGGGCCCAGCCCCTGGGCTTGGCACTGAGCTCTGAGCTCCCTGTGAGCCCCCAGGGTGTCATCCCCCATGTCCCTGCTCCTTGTCTGGGTGTCAGGGCTCCCAGGGGTGCCCGTGCCTGGATCCCCCTTCCTGCTGCCTCCTGGGAGCATCACCTGTGCCTGTGCTCATGGCACTGCTGTTCCTGGCACGCAGGAAGCCAGGGATGGGGACAGGTGCCACATCCTGGCCGGTGCCAGCGCTGCCTGTCCTGGCCAGCCAGTGCCCCTGGGGGTGGGGAGCAGCCGGCTCCACTCTCATTCATGAATCCTGGGGGGAGTTTCCTGCTGGAGCTTTGCTCCTCTAACTGGAAAGGAGCTGGAAACCCAAGTGTTTGGAGGGCACTTGAACCATTGTTTGAAAGATCTGTAATTTTCCAATCAAACTCCCTCCCCGAGCCTCCGTTCATCAAATATTCATGGGATCCATTTTCTCCTGGCACTCCCAGCCCACGTCTCAGCCCAAAGAATCAATCAGGCAGCTCGGCTTGCTCTAATGCATCTGCGTTTTTCGGGAGCCTGGGGCTGCCATCTCCTCCCCCCGCCTGTCCCTGTCCCTGTCCCTGTCCCTGTCCCTGTCCCTGTCCCTGTCCCCTCCTCGGGCAGGAGGATGGCTGAGGCTGTGCAGGCAGCTGGGAGGAGTGTGATGGGCACTGGGGGGATGCAGACAGTGCGGGGCAGGGCGGAGGGGGTGCCCTGGATGGATGCAGCAGGATCTGAGCATGGTCCCCAAGCTGTGCTGGCCACGCTCATGTCTGGCCATCCCTGCCCATCTCGCTGCCGCTGATGCATTTGCCTTCATGGTCGATGCGTGGCGGCCCCGGGGCGGCTGCAGCCCCCTCCCCTTCCCCTCCTTTCCCTTCCCCTCCCCTCCCTCTCCTGCCATCGGGGGCGTTCGATCCCGGCCCCGCTGTTCGTGGCTTTGTGACAGAGCTTTGCATCCTCGTCACTCCGGGCTCCTGGCACGGCAATGGAGCTGGAAATCAGCGCTGATGCCTCGATTGCTGCCTTTGCCACACACCCCGGGCCTGCACAGGGCTGGTGCCCATGCAGGGAGATCTCCTGGGCTCCCCCAGCTCGGGGCTGAGCGGGTGGGGAGGGAGGGCAGGTCAGGGGAGCAGCTCCAAACGGCTCTTCACACATTTGGATGAGCTAATGGGAAAAAACTGGAGGAAGGCAAATAAACATTATTGTTTCATGTCAGGCGGGGAGGAGACAAAAGGTCACGGGCTTCCCTTGTGATGGTGGGAAACGGCAGCATCAGCAGGGCTGGAAAGAGCTGGAGAGCCCAGGGAGAGCCCAGGGAGAGCCCAGGGAGAGCACGGTGTGTGTGTGTGTGCTCACACGTGTGTGTGGGTCCGGCCTCGGGCCTGGGGATGGCTGCTGGGAGCCCCCAGGGCATCATCCCCCATGTCCCTGCTCCTTGTCTGGGCTGGTGGCTGCTGGGATCACCTTCCCACCCTTGCTGGCACCCAGGATGGATCTGGAGCACCAGAACCCCTAAGGAGGCCCTGGTGATGTCACAGCTCTGACTGGCACTGTGTCAGGGTGCCAGGCTTGGGGAGGGCACCCCAACCCCTGGATCCCTGTGCCACCATGAGCAGGAGAGCCCAGGGAGAGCACGGGTGTGTGTGTGCTCACACGTGTGTGTGGGTCTGGCCTCGGGCCTGGGGATGGCTCCTGTGAGCCCCCAGGGCATCATCCCCCATGTCCCTGCTCCTTCTCCCTGCTCCTTGTCTGGGCTGGTGGCTCCTGAGGAGCTCTGTGGCCCTGGGATCACCTTCCCACCCTTGCTGGCACCCAGGATGGATCAGGAGCACCAGAACCCCTAAAGATGCCCCAGGGATGCCACAGCTCTGACTGGCACTGTGTCAGGGTGCCAGGCCCGGGGAGGGCACCCCAACCCCTGTGGTCCCTCTGCCACCACGAGCATCCCCCCACATCCCCCTGAGCATCCCCCCACATCCCCTTGGCACTCTCCCGTTGCCATGGCGCCGTTGCCATGGTGCTGTTGCCAGGGAACCGTCGCCAGGGAACCGCCTCCATCAGTCACAAGGGCCCCAGAGACAGGTCAGGGCAGGCAGGATGGGGGTTTTGGGGGGCCTGGGACCCCATCCCTCCACTCAGTGCCTTGTCCCAGCAGGCAGGGACTGGGGGGGTCCCTGCTCAGCCCCCCAGGATGGATCAAAGCCCCCAGGGCAGGGTCTGAGCAGGCTGAGATGCTGCAGCGAGGTTGTCCCAGCCTGTTTTGTGTCTCTCCCTGGGCCAGGAAGATTCCTGGCGTCTGACCTGGGAATGTGGAGTCTGCAGCAAATAATGGAAAATAAAAGAGGTTGGAGGAGGGAGGAAAAAGCAGATCAGAATGTTTCAGGAATGCTGTAAAAGTTTGGATCCGTGGAACAGGGCGAGATCCAGGAGAGAAACAGGGCTGGGAGTGTGGGGGTGCCAAGGGCTGGGCTGTGGGGACCCAGAGCAGGAGGGAGCTCGTGATGATGGGGTGTGGGGTGGTGAGGGGGCACACGGGACACCCCAGGGGACACAGGGCACACAGGGGTGTGAGAACAGTGCCGGTGGAGCAGTCCCAGCGTCGCTGCAAACAGCACAAAAATAACCACCACAAAAGCAGCACCTTCCCCTGGGTTTGTTTTCCTGGCCTGGATTTTGTGCATCACAGGGATCCCCAGGGTGTGGGGTGAGGGGAGGACGGCGCCTCTGAGAAGCTCCCGGTTAATTGCTGCCTTCGAGGAGGGAGCAGAGGCTCCTGTCAGCCTGCAGAGCCCGTTTGAGTCGTGGGGCAGCCTGTGGGGAGCCCCTGTGAGGGCACACACACGGCTGGCACACGAGGGCACAGCCCAGGGTGTCATTTGTGGGGCTCAGCACCCCCATCTTTGTCAAACTCCCTCGCTGGGAGCCTTGAGCCCACCTCTGTCCCTTGCTCTAGGAAAGAGGCAGAGCTGATCCATCCCTGACAATACCTCGGTGCCTCCCACCCTAATTAGTGCCACAGCTCAGCGCTTCATTAGCACCGCCCGGCCAGCAGCCAGCGGCTCCCGTGGCACATCCCGGTCCCACCGGGCACTGCCCCCGCACCTGGTGCCCCGGGGCTGGGCTGGGTCACCTTGGGGACAAGGAGGGTGGGGATGGGGACAGGTGGCTGCGGAGTGGGGATGATCCCTCCGTGCTGCACTCCAGCACCCGGGAGAGCCGTGCCAGGCCAGAGTGGCAGCATCCTGGCATGGCTGGGCTGCTGAGGTGCCTGCGGGTGGCACGGGGAGAGGAGGCTGCTGGGGTGTGTGTCTGGGTGTGTCCGTGTGTCTGTCTGTGCACGTGTGTGTGTGTCTGTCTGTGCACATGAGTGTGTCAGTGTGTCTGTCTGTGCTCGTGTGTGTGTGTCTGTCAGTGCACATGAGTGTGTCAGCGTGTCTGTGCACATGAGTGTGTGTCTGTCTGTGCACATGAGTGTGTGTCAGTGTGCACACGAGTGTGTCAGTCTGTCTGTCTGTGCACACGTCCCTGTGTGTGCAGCCCGGAAAGGCCACAGCCGGGGAAAGGTGTGAGCAGCCAAGAAAGGGGATGGAAATTGGAATGGAAAGCGTGAGCCAGACTGGAACACAGGGCAGCCAACAGCGTCCTGCTCCATCCCCTCACAGCCCCAGCAGTGCCCTGCTCCAGCCCCTCACAGCTCCAGCCCCTCACAGCTCCAGCGCCTCACAGCTCCAGCCCCTCACAGCTCCAGCATCATCCTGCTCCAGCCCCTCACAGCTTCAGCGCCTCACAGCTCCAGCAGGGCCCTGCTCCAGCCCCTCACAGCTCCAGCCCCTCACAGCTCCAGCAGGGCCCTGCTCCAACCCCTCACAGCTCCAGCCCCTCACAGCTCCAGCAGGGCCCTGCTCCTGGCCCTCACAGCTCCAGCAGGGCCCTGCTCCAGCCCCTCACAGCTCCAGCCCCTCACAGCTCCAGCAGGGCCCGGCTCCAGCCCCTCACAGCCCCAGCAGGGCCCGGCTCCATCCCCTCACAGCTCCAGCAGGGCCCGGCTCCAGCCCCTCACAGCTCCTGCCCCTCACAGCTCCTGCCCCTCACAGCTCCTGCCCCTCACAGCTCCAGCCCCTCACAGCTCCAGCAGGGCCCGGCTCCAGCCCCTCACAGCTCCAGCCCCTCACAGCCCCAGCAGTGCCTGGCTCCAGCCCTTCACAGCCCCAGCAGGGCCCGGCTCCAGCCCCTTACAGCTCCAGCCCCTCACAGCCCAGCAGGGCCTGGCTCCAGCCCCTCACAGCTCCAGCCCCTCACAGCTCCAGCCCCTCACAGCTCCAGCAGTGCCTGGCTCCAGGCCCTCCATGCTCACAGCTTCCATCTGCACCACAGCAGGGCTGGGTCTGCATGAGATGAGTGCTCCAGGGGCTGGGCAAGGCAGGATTTGGGCAGGACAGCGGCCAAGAGGTGCCTGGATGAGCTGAGCAGTGAGGGGTGCTTGGCTCCAGGGTAGTGAGGAGGAAGCAGATGGTAAAAAGGAAGGGCTCAGCCTTTGTCTGTGCCCCACAGCCCCCGTGTCACAGCTGTCCCAGTGACCTGCCACTGGTGTCCCTGCTCACAGCTGCTCTCTGCTCTCTCTCTGCAGGGTCGTGGAGGCCAGCACCCTTCAGCAGGAGAGGCTGCAGGCCATCGCGGTGAGTCCCTCCCCGCGGCCCCAGGGGCACACACGGGCAGGGAGGAGGGTGCGGCTGCAGGAGAGCTGGGGAAGGTGCTCAGCCACAGATTGGACTCGCAATGGCCCGGCGGGGGCTCTTCTTGGGGTGTCACAGCTTGAAACGGGGACGGAGCGAGCAACAGGCAGCTGGGAGGTTTAATTAACGAAGCAGCACCTTGACGAGCCCCAAGTGAGGGAAATGAGTGATGATTCCTTCCCCAGGAAGGGCTGAGGATGCTGTTCTCCAGCCATGCCCGGCATGGGCACTATATTATATATATTATATTAATAATGTTATTATAAATATCTATATTATAAAAATATAAAGATATATAAATTATAAATAAGGAATTATTAATAACTATATTATATATTATATTAATAATATTACTGAAAATAACAATATATATAAAATATATATTATAATATATATATGACAAATAACTAATTATAAATATATTATATTTTATTTATAATAATATTATTACAAATAACTATATTATATAAGTATATATTATAAATATATGTTTTATATATAAATTACAAAATAACTAATTATAAATAACTATATTATATTTTCTACTAATAATATTATTATAAAGGACTATATTATATAAATATATATTATAAATATATTATATATAAATTACAAATAACTAATTATAAATAACTATATTAAATATATTATATTAATAATATTATTCTAAATAACTATATTATATAAATATATTATAAATATATTTATATATATAATTTACAAGCAACTAATTATAAATAACTATATTATATTTTATATTAATAATATTATTATAAATAACCATATTATATAAATATATTATAAATATACTTTTATATATATAAAAATTATAAATAACCATATTATATCTATTATATTAATTAGGGAGCAGCTGGGGGCCCTGCTAAGCGGCCCCTCCCAGCTCAGAGCAGGGCAGGGGGGCTGCTGGAACCCACCCAGTGCAGCCCCAGTGCCCAGCCCCGCCGGCAGCCGGCCGATCTCTGCCACACAAAGGGCAAATTGTTCTGGAGCAGAGCAGAAAGCGCCGGGTCTGACTCTGCTGAAATGATCTGGAGCAGCCCCAGGACGGGTGGCAGCGAGGGGGGGACGAGGCAGAGCCCGCGGGGCCGGCCGAGGGGACGGTGACATTTGGAGATGACATTTTGAGAAATCCTCCACACCCTCAATGCCTCGGTTTGTCCCGGAGAGAGCAGGGATTTGGTACCAGCCTTGCTGTGGGGTGTTCCCAAGGCTGGTGTGAAAAACGCCCAATCACTTGGTTTTTATTTTTTAATTTTAAAAGTTTAATAATAATTAAATGGTTATAAAAATAGTAATATAATTACATAATTATAATAATAATTATATAGTAATAGTAATAATATATAAGAGAATAACTATATTAAATATATAGTAATATATTGAATACTAATATATTAATATATTAGTATATGAATATATTAATATATTAAATATTATCTCCATATATTAATAATTATATTAAATATAATAATATATTTAATAATAAATTAAATATATAATTTAATAATTCGTAGTAATAATTTGGACAATTTGAATTAGGACAATATGAGACAATAAAGACAAAGAGTTATGGACAGTCCGGGTGCCTTTTCTGGGCAGCACAAGCCCAAAACAGGACACAGTTAACAAAGGATTAACCCTTAAAAGCAACAGCCTGTTGCATATTCATACAGCTCATACATGATGCATAAATTCCATTCAAACACAGGATTCTGTCTGGTCATTGTCAACTTCTTCCTCTGAATCCCAACAGCACCTTCGAGGTGGGAAGAAGTTTGTTTCTCCTGATAATGGGGCAATAAATTCTTTTTCTCTGAAAGATTTAAGTGTAAAGATTTAGGTGTCCTGTGGCTGCTATCTCGCTGCAAGTCCTTTCTTTAAAAAAAGTATCTTACCTAAAACTATATTTAACACACTACTTGAGAGAATTAATACAGCAAATTTTAACATTTTTTTATAACCTAAAACTATATTTACCACGCTACTTAAGAGAATCAATACACCATAACTTTCTAACACAACACATATAATATCCATTTGAATATTTGTGAAAAGCCAATCACAAAACTCGCATTTTCCACACCGGGAGCCCCAACGCCCGGGGGTTCCCCCTTGGCCCCGGTGCTCTCCCCCTCCCCGCACCGACCCCTCCCCGCCGCTCCCGTCCCCGCAGGAGAAGCGGAAGCGTCAGACGGAGATCGAGAACAAAAGGCGGCAGCTCGAGGATGACAGGCGGCAGCTGCAGCATCTCAAGGTGAGAATCCCTTCCCGGGAGCCTCCCCTGGCTGGGAGGGCAGGACTGTGACCTCCCCCCTCCTTGTGCTCCCCAGTCCAAGGCTCTGCGGGAGAGATGGCTCCTGGAGGGAGCCCCAGCTTCTGCCTCCGAGGAGGAAGAGGCCATGAAGAAGCAGATGCAGGAGGATGAGGTGAAGACCAAGGAGCTGGAGGAAACCATCCAGAGGTAACAGGGCCGGTGTGGGGATGGATGTTGGGGTGCAGGTAGAGGGCACAGGAGTCCCTCCAGAGACCCCTGGGCATCCCTGGGCAGGTGGGTGCTGAGATTCAGGTGGGTCCCATGGGCTGGGCACAAGGCAGGGCACGCTGAGCTTGGAGCTGCTGGGAGAGGAAAATCCCCCCATGGAACTGCTGGGGCTCACCCTGGACCCTGAGCCCTGGCTGAGTCCTTGCCAGCTTTTCTTGCAGCCAGAGCCTGCCCAGCCCTGCAGCCCCTCTGGGCATGGCCAGCCGTGCCTCTGTTGGGTGTCAGTGGGATCCACAGGCTGGGGGGCATCGGGCTGGGATGCTCAGGGTGCCCAGGGTGCTCGATGTCTCCCTTCTGTCCTCATCCTGGTGGCCCTGCCCTTGGGAAGGGGCAGGGAGGAGGCTGAGACTGGAGATGGCTCAGCCCCTGCCCACCCTCCCCCGTGTCCCCGGGCAGCCTCAGGCAGAGCCCAGAGCCTCGGGCGGGCTCGGAGGTGTCCCGGCAGCGCGGCAGGAATGCAATCAGTCCCGGTGGAGCCGCTAATTACCGAGCAGCAACGGTGCACACAGGGGTCAGGCACCAAGGGCCCTTTGTGCCCGGCTAATGGCGCGGGGCATTCCTGGCCGGCGCCCGCTGAGGAGCCCGGGGAGCTCTGCCGGGGGCTGCAGCCCATCCATGGGGGCTGCCCCGACCTCTGCTGCATCCCACGGCGGCTGAGAACTGAGCTTGTCCTCGTGAAAGCCCAGCCAGGTTTGGAGGAACTCGTGCAGGAGCAGAAGGATGGTGGAGCGGCACCAAGTGTGCAGGGGTCACCGTGCAGGGGTCACCGTGCAGGGGTCACTGTGCAGGGGTCACTGTGCAGGGGTCACTCCCCCCTGCCCAGCGCCCATAGTGGGCTCTCTGCCATCCATTTGGTGCTGACCCCATTGGCTTTTGTGTCAGGATCTCTCGCTGCTCAGAGTGACCCCGAGAAGAGTTGGAAAGTCTCTTTTCCCAGCACGGCGCTTGAAGAAGGAGCCAGGGCTTTTCATTTCTCAGTCTCAAGGTTGTTCATTGTATCTTATCTACAAAATTCTTTCTCCTGCTCTGCTGAGGTCCATTCAGCAGGACAGTCCAGGCACTCTGCCTGCCCCCAGGGTGGTGTTAGGTCTTTATACTAAAAACTACATATACAATGTTTACAATTCCTTCCCAATACCTATCACCTATGTCAGACAGTGAGCTTCTGCTCTAAACCAATCTAAAAGTGCCACCATCACAGCAGAAGATGGAGGCCAAGAAGAAGAAGGAGAAAGTCTGGACACGCCCAGTTCCCTCCATCTTGCCTCCTGAACCCACATACCAAAAACCCCAAAATCTACTTTTCCACCCCGTGATAACTTCACTATCATTCTACCTAAACTGTTGTGCTTTGCAGATCTTCATACAAGGTTGGTAATTGGCTCCATGGGTCATAATCAAACCCACAGGTGTTTTGGGCTCTGTGCCAGGGTCTCTGAGCCCCCTGGCAGGGGTCCTGGACAGCCAGAGGGATGTCCTGGGTTCCCACACTTTTGCTCTGCAAGGAGACAGCCATGCCAGAGTCTGTGTGTCCCTTGTGAGCCCAGGGGACAATCTGGGTGTCCCCTGTCCCCTGCCCCGTGTGGGTGCACCACAGTCACCTGTCCCACACTCCCCTCAGCCCTGGCTCTCCCTGCAGGCTGGAGAAGGAGCTGGAGATGCTGGAGAACAGCAGCTCAGTGGCTTCGACCAAGGAGAACCTGGCAGAGGCAGCAGCCAAGGAGGAGAAGAAGGCTGAGGCTGTCCCCAACACGCAGAAGGTGGGCAGGGCTGCTGGCCATGGGGTCGGGGTGCCCATCCCTGGTGGGCATGGTGGGTGTGCACGCAGAGGCTCTGTGGCACCTCCTGGAAGCTCCTATAACCTCTCCCTTCTGTTTTTTTGCAGAGTCCCCTGGGCACAGTTAAGGGTAGGTGAATCCTGATCCCCTCTCGGCCGTGTTTCAGCACCAACCGTGCCCTCGTGCTGCCCTGAGGCCAGAATGGGTGGGCAGAGCCAGACAAGAGCCCTGTCCCCGTGTGCCCTGGCCGGGGGAGCCCTCCCAGGTGCCAGCCATGGGGGGACACGCTGGGGCACGGCAGGTCTCAGGCAGTGTCTCCTCTCCATCTCCAGCTGACAAGAGGCTCTCCAGCAGCCCCATGAAGGCAGTGGAAGGCAGTGAGATGATGAAGGCGGGTAGGTGCCCGCTGAGCTCCTTCCAGGCTGCTTCCCCCTGCCCTCTGTGCCACCCTCAGCTTGCTCAATGCCTTCCCAAGCCCAGGGCACTGAACATCCCTCATTGGTTCTGCTTTCACCCCACAGCTGGTTTGTGGCTCAGGGCCCTTCCACCTCAGCCCTGCTCCATGTTTCTGCTGCAGTTCCATCCTCCCTGCTCTGTTTGCAGCTTCTCTGTGCAGGGTGAGGCAGCAGAGTGCCAGGCACAGGGAGCTGTGGGGCACATGGGGCCAGGCTGCCTGGGCTGGGGGCGTTTGGGACAGAGCTCAGACTGGCACCAGCATGGGGCAGAGCCCATCCTGGGATCCTTGGATGGGGCTGAGGGGACCCCACTGCTGGCAGGGCTGGCCAGGAGTGGAAGGAGAGATGCCAAGAGTCACCCATGCCATGGGGGCAGAGGGGCTGTGCCAGCACCAGCACCCTCAGTGGGGATTTCAGCTCCTTGAGCATGAACCTGGCTCCCAGCCGGGCCCCACGGGCAGCACTGCTCGCTGCCAGGACAGACGGACACAGCTCGGCCCCAGGAGCACAGCGGCCATGGAGGTGAGGGGGTGCCAGCAGCACCTGGATGGACACGGGTCCCAGAGGAGGGATGTGCCAGGGGTGTCCCACCTGCCTCTGCCATTGACTGCTCCTTGCTGCTGCCTTGCTAACACTGCTGAGCCCGGCTGGGCACTGCTGGGCACCTCTGGGCCCTGCTGAGCATCACTGAGCCTTGTTGGGCACTGCTGGGCACCTCTGAGCCCGGCTGGGCACTGCTGGGCACCACTGAGCCCTGCTGGGCACTGCTGAACACCTCAGAGCTCTGCTGGGCACCACTGAGTGCTCCTGAGCCCTGCTGGGCATCACTGAGCCTTGCTGAGCCCTGCTGGGCACTGCTGGGCACCACTGAGCCTTGCTGAGCATTGCTGAGCCCTGCTGAGCACTACTGACCATTGCTGGGCACTGCTGGGCACCACTGAGTGCTCCTGAGCCCTGCTGGGCACTGCTGACTCTTTCTGGACACTGTTGGGCACCACTGAGCCCTGCTGAGCATCACTGGGCACCTCTGAGTGCTCCTGAGCCTTGCTGAGCCCTGCCGGGCACTGCTGAGCATCGCTGATCCCTGCTGAACATCACTGAGCCTTGCTGAGCCCTGCTGGGCACTGCTAACACCACTGAGCCCTGCTGAGCATCACTGGGCACTTCTGAGAGCTCCTGAGCCCTGCTGAGCCTTGTTGAGTCCTGCTGGGCACCTCTGAGCGCCTCTGAGCCCTACTGGGCACTGCTGAGCAACACTCATCCCTGCTGAGCATCACTGAGCCCTGCTGGGACCTGCTGGGCACTGCTAACGCCACTGAGCCCTGCTGGGCACCACTGATCCCTGCTGGGCACCGCTGAACACCTCCTCGCCCTGCTGAGCCCTGCTGGGCACTGCTGGGCACTGCTGAACACCTCCTCGCCCTGCTGATCCCTGCTGGGCACTGCTGGTCCCTGCTGAGCCCCACAACGCTCCCGCCTCTCTCCGTCCCACCACCACCCTCAGAGCAGGGGCCAGGCGGGGCCAGGCCACCATAACCCGCGCTGTCCTCTCTGTGTCCCAGCCATGTACTCGGTGGAGATCACCGTGGAGAAGGACAGAGTGACTGGGGAGACCAAGGTCCTGTCCAGCACCACCATGCTGCCCCAGAACCACTGCCTGCAGGGCGTCAAGGTGTACGAGGACGAGCTGAAAGGTACGGGCAGGCTCACACCGGTGACAGGGGACAGGGAGAGGCCACCTGGACATCCCAGCAGGGTGAGAAGGTGTGGGAGCTGCTCCTGAGGACAATCCCTCACCAACTCCAGCCCGGTGGATCACAGGATTGTCGTGGCAGCACGGTGTGGATGGTCCGGGTGGTTTGCACATCGTGACCCTGCGCTGCTGGAGAGCAGAGAAGAGGATCTGTGCTGTGCCAGGCTGTCCCATGGGCAGGGAACGTGCAGTGGCACCATGCTGGCCTGTCCCACAGGCTGGCAGCAGGGAGAGGGGCTGATGGGGATGGTACAAGTGCAGCACCAGGGACTGATCCCCGTCTGCAGCTTCTGTTTTTGGGAACATCTGGGAACCTGCTCCAGAGGACCTTCGTGGTGGCAAGAACCAGCCAAACCCAAATGACCATCGTGGTGGCAAAGACCAGAAGTGGAAGTGGAGAATCCTACTGGGAATTGTGGTGGCTGAGTGGACCAAACCCCTCCTCAAGGAGAACACAGCTCTCCCGTTCAGCCCCTCTGTGTGGCCATGGCCATGCCAGGCTGTTCACTGTCCCTCAGTGCCTGCCCATTGACCATCTCATCATGGCCCAGGTCAAGTGGAGAACACAAGGAGCCCTTGGCTGCTCTGGCCATGACATCTCTGCCCCCAGTGCCACGAGCAGTGGGGTGGGAGAGCTCCAAATCCCCCCGGCACGGGGCCACCACCTGCAACGGTCCTGCTGGATGTGCTGGGAGCACAGCAGGGCAGCAGCTGCCCAGCATCTCTGGGGGCTCAGAGGTGGCAGTGGTGACCTGGCAGAGTGTCACACCAGCCCTGGCCGAGCTGGCTGCCAGCAGACACTGTCCTGCCATGGCAAACAGCCATGGCTCCTGCAGGGCTGGCTGAGCCTGAGGCTCTGGGGACAGCTCCTTCCACTGGGCTTTTATTTCAGTCTCCCTGGCTGCTGCCAGCTGATGAGAGAGGGTCTGGCAGCAGCTCTGGGATTCTGTGGGACTCCCAGCCTCAGTGGCAGCACCTTTGGGGAGGGGACAGGGTCACTCTGTGACCACAGAGGGGAGGGTTGGAATGCTGGGGACTCCCAGCCTCAGTGGCAGCACCTCTGGAGATGGGAAAGGGTCACACAGCAGCCGGGTCTGACAGCAGCAGCTTTGCCAGCTCATGTGGTGCCCCCATCCCGAGCCCCCTGACCTCCCTCTCTTGTCCCCGCAGTGGTGCATGCGGTGAGCGCCGAGGACGGCGCCCTGCAGAACGGGGCTCACCCCCTGAGCTCCTCCGAGGTCGATGAGCTCCTGCACAAGGCGGACGAAGCCACCCTGAGCGAGGCCGGAGGGCGCCAGACCCCGGCCAAGGGCGGCGCGGGCAGCCAGAAGGCGACACCCAGACGGGAGATCACGGGGCTGCAAGCCAAGGTGGCACCGGGCGAGGGGACAGAGGGCAGCCAGGAGCAGCAGCAGCCCGTCACCATGATCTTCATGGGCTACCAGAACGTGGAGGATGAGAACGAGACCAAGAAGGTGCTGGGGCTGGAGGGCACCATCAAGGCGGAGCTGGTGGTGATCGAGGACGCCGAGGGCAAGGCGGAGCCGCCTCTCAAGGACCACACGCCGCCCAACGGCACCGCCCTGGAGCCGGCGGCCGCGCAGCCGCTGGGCGAGGAGGGCTCGGCAGGGCAGGGTGCCAACGCCACAGATGCCAAGGAGGCCGAGCAGGAGACAGACGTGAAGAAGCAGCGCTGCAAGTGCTGCACGGTGATGTGAGCCCCCCGCCGAGCCCCCTGTCCCCCATCCCACCGGACACCGGCCCCTCTTTTCTGCACAACCGGGGAGATCCAGCGTGGTGCCCACAACGGGGATGCCCGCCCCGTGTGCCCGGCGCCAGCCCCGTGCCGCCCCCACCAGCGCTGCCTGTGGTATTTATTAGTGCCCCCCCTCGCCCCACGGTGCGCCCACCCCGTCCCCATCACAGCCCCTCTGTCACCGGCACCGTCGGAGGATGGAGCCGCCGGGCAGGGGATCGGAGGACGTCGCTGTGTCCGTGGATGACTCCCCGGGAGCCGCCAGCCCACGGTGGGCATCGGAGCCAGCCCCGTGCCAGCCCCGTGCCAGCCCCTCCCTCTGTGCCGCCAGCAGGGCGAGGTTTGGCTCTGTTGGCCGCTGGCTGCCCCTGGACATCTCTGCTCCATCTGCTCATCCCCGCGCTCCCCGCGCCCTCCAGGGCATGGAGGGAGCGTCCATCCTTCCCTGGTGCTGGGCTGTGCTGATGGCCTGGGGCTCCTGCAGGGCCCGCTCTGCTCCTCCCGGGCTCAGCTCCACGTCTTGGATTCCTCACTGTGCCAGCTGAGGGGGCTGAACTGTGCCCGTGCCCCCTGGGGCAGTGCCAGCGAGGGAAGGGCAGCTTGGGGGGCTCAGCCCTGTGGGGCAGGAATGGGGTGGGGGTCCTGTGGTTCCTCGTGGCCCAGCATCGTGTTCCCTTCCCGTCTCTGCCACTCAGCAGCTTCGCAGAGCCCGCTCTGGGGTCCTGGGCTGCAGCTTTGGGGTCTCCAGGGTGGGGGGCAGCCCAGTTCACCCCAAATTCAGGTGCTGGGAGGTGCCAGGGGTCTGGTGTCCCACAGAGGGCACCCTCCCTGCTGCCCCACCTGCACCCCAGCCCTTCAGTGGGGATTTCACCACCAGCACCAGCGTTTCCTCCCCACTGAGACCAGCTGGGGCAGGCAGGGGGGGCCCCCATGATCCCCAATGCCCACATCAGCTGCCCCTGAGCTCCCCAGGAGCTTTGGGCAGGGTGCAGCCACTGGTGAGGGATCCTTGTTCAGATGTGTGAGGGTTCCTTCTGCCCAGGGATCCCCCAAAACGTGTGAGGAGCAGCACCCGAGCTGCCCAGCCCACCGGGACTGGTTGAGCAGCCAAGGATGGGGCTCAGCCCCCCCAAGGATGGGTTTTCCTCCCCCCACACTCCCCCTGTGTGAGCAGTGCCACCCCCTGTCCCCGTGCCATCCCTGGTGCCCCCCGGGTGCCACCCAGGCTGCAGTTTTCCCCCCATTGGAGTCACTGCAGGGTTGAGTCGCTGTTCTGAGCCCCTGGGAGAGGCAGGGCTGGGTTAGGGGGGCTTGGGAGGGCACTGCCAGGGCAAGGGGGGCCTCTCCTGCCCCTCCAAACTCTGCTGGGCATCGCTGCAGCCCCATTGCTGCAGAGCAGAGCACGGGCTGGGCGCCCCCACAGCCCTGGGGGCGATGTCACCTCTTGCCACCCCACATCAGGGGCCAACACCGCCCACCCCATCCCACCCTAGGCCCTGCAATGCCCCCAGCCCCAAACTGGGCTTCCCTCCCCACTCTGAGCACCCCCTGCCCCTCGGTTGGCTTTGACCCCCAGCCCAGTCTGGCCCTGGGGGTGGTGGGGGGCAGGACCGGACCCCCGGGGTGGGGATGGGCTGTGAGAGGAGCGGGTGCTGGGCCTGGCATCGTCCCCACCCCGCCCCACGGCCCCCCTGTCCCCTCCCAGCTCTGCTGAAGTGCACTTCCCGTGCCCCTGAGCTTTCACTTGTGCCGAAGCCGTTTGAATTCCCTTCCCTTCCCCTTCCCCTTCCCATCCCATCCTCCCCCAGCCCGTTGTTTGTAAAACACCCAAAAACCGAGCAAATAAAACTGTGTGAACAACCAGCCTGGAGGCACCGTGGGTGGGTGGGCATGCTGGGAGGGTGGGGGTGGAAGGTTTGGGGTGGGTTCTGCTGTTCCCTCCTTGTGTGGGCAGGGCATGGGGGCAGAGAGGGGTCTGGGAGGAGGAGGGATGAGGGGTGATGCTGCCCAGGTGAAGGGGGAGATGCCCCCAGGTGCCATCACCACGTGGCTGTGGGGCTCTGCCCATCCCCAGGCTGGTGCAGGTCCTTCTTCTGCCCAGGGCTGGGGTTCCAGAGCTCTCTCCTGGGGCAGAGGGGGGTCTGGGGCACCCAGGATGCTGGGAGAAAAGGGATGAGGGGTGATGCTGGCCAGGTGAAGGGGACATGGATGCCCCCAGGTAAAGGTGATGTGGCAGCCTGGTTTCCTGGATGCCCCCAGGTGCCATCACCACATGGCCAAGGGGCTCTGCCCACTCCCAGGCTGGTTCAGGTCCTGTTTCTGCCCAGGGCAGGGATTCCAGGGCTCTCTCCTGGGGCAGTGGGGCCTCAACCCTCGCTGGTGCCAGCCCAGGTGCCAGCACACGCCCTGAGGCGGGTGTGGAGAGCTCCTGGCTCCTTGGCATCACCTGTGGACTTTGGCTCAGCCCCAGGGTAGAACAGGCTCTGCTCACCTGCCCGGAAGCACAGAGCAGCCTGGCAGCCACAGGCAGCAGCCACTGTGCCCAGGCCAGGCAGCACCAGCCCAGCAGGAACAGGGCACCAGAGGGGTGAGTGGGGCACCAAGGGGGTGAGTGAGGCACCAAGGGGGTAAATGGGGCACCAAGGGGGTAAATGGGACCCCCAGCACCCAGAGCTGGGGCGAGCTGGGCTCTGTCTGGCACCAGTGCTGTGTTTGGGTGCCAGTAGGGCCGGGAGGGGCTTCCTGGCAGGAGTGGGACAAGGACAGGGATGTCCCACAGGGACAGGGCTGAGTGCCTGGCCTGGCGTTGCCTGCCTGGCTGTGACACCTGTGCCAGGAGGGAGGGCAGTTCTGGGCATGGCAATGTCACCCAGCCCACCGAGATCCAGCCAGACCCAGGCACCAAGGGCACCAGGGACGCTGTGCCACAGCCCTGCCTTTATCCTGGCACCTGCCAGAGGTGCCCAGAGCTCTGTGCCCAGGGAAGGAGGAGCTGGGGCTGGCAGTGCCAGGGCTGCTGTGGCAGGAGGGCAAACGCAGGGTTATCAGCTGGGAGGCCCCGTGGGGTGACAGGAGAGCCTGGCACAGGGCTCTGCTGCCATCCCCTCCTCTGCCATGTCCCTCCCTGGGGGCAGAGCTGCATACAGAGGTTCTGCTGAAGCTTCAGGGCTCCTCAGTGCCATTCATGGAGGGGCAGAAAGTGCTGGAGCCAGGGCTGCGGCTGCATGGGCACACCGCCGTGGCACGCTGGGGCACTGGCACGTGGGTGTTGGTGCATCAGGGCATCAGAGCCAAGGGCAGCCCTCTGGGCACGGGCCCAGCTGCAGCAGGGTGACAGCAGCACAGGAATTTGGGGACAGGGCACTGAGCCCAAGTTGGTTCTTGGAATCGCCCAGATCTCCCCGTGCTGAGCTTATCAGGGCCCTGCAGCCACCCCCTCACCCCCCCACACCCCAGAGCTGCCACACCCCGGCACACAGAGCTCAGCTGGGCGCCCTGGGGACATGGGGACCCCTGCCCTGCCAGCTCCATGGACTGTAAGTGCAGCGTGCTGGGGGCTGAGGGCAGTGCCAGGCGCTGGGGGGATGCTGTGTGCCCCTGGGATGGTGGCACCGAGGGTGGGCAGGGATGGTGGAACTGAGGTGTGCAGGGGTGGTGGCATTGAGGGCAGTGCAGGGATGGTGGCACTGGGGGATGGTGGCACTGGGGGCGTGCAGGGATGGTGGCACTGAGGGATGGTGGCACTGAGGGTGTGCAGGGATGGTGGCACCGAGGGCAGTGCAGGGATGGTGGCACTGAGGGCAGTACAGGGATGGTGGCACTGGGGGATGGTGGCACTGGGGGCATGCAGGGATGGTGACACCGTGCAGGGATGGTGGCACTGGGGGCATGCAGGGATGGTGGCACTGGGGGCGTGCAGGGATGGTGGCACTGAGGGCAGTGCAGGGATGGTGGCACTGGGGGCGTGCAGGGAGGGCTGGCACTGTCTGGGGTAGGCACCAGAGGGACAAGGACACGTGCTGGGATGTTTGTGTGCATCAGCCCATCCTGGGGCAGCCCTTGGCTCAGGGTGGGCACAGGGTGGGTGCATAGCCCTGTGCAGAACCCTCAAGCTGTGGGGACCCTGGAAATCACCCCAGATGTCTCCTTATGGGGGGGATCCCATGCCAGACTGGTGGCAGTGTCATCTGCTGTGCCCAGCACCTCTCATGGTGCTTGGCTGGGCTGGGGACAGTCCAGAACAGGGAATTTTGAGCCCCTGCAGTCCCACAGCTCCAGAGGGAGCTGAGGGAGGTGAAATGTTTTGGGTGCAGCTCTGGGAGGGGCCGTTCTGCTTGCGTGGAGCCCTGATAAGAGCCCGGCTGGTTTCTGTGTCCCTGCTCCCCTCCTGTGCCAGCGCTCCCCGGGGAGGGGGGGTCCCCTTCCAGCCGGGATTTCATCCCCCCCAGACATGGTTAAGAGGCGTGGGCTGGTGGTTTTCATTATCCTCGTCACTGGGGGCAATAAAAGAGCGAGAGTGAATCACAGCAGGGGAATTGACAGGTAAATTCAGCTTCAGGAAGAGAGGCTGAGGCACCAGGGCTGGGCACAGGGCCGGGCAGTGGTGGAACATCGCCTGGGGCTGGCCAGGATGTCCCAGCTGATGAGACCCAGGTGCTCCTGCCCCAGGAAAGGTTTAAAAAAGGAGCTTTGTGGGAGGGAGGATGGGGCTGGAGGTCACGGAAGGAAGGAAGGAGGGAAGGAAGGAAGGAAGGAAGAAGAAGAAGAAGAAGAAGAAGAAGAGAAGAGAAGAGAAGAGAAGAGAAGAGAAGAGAAGAGAAGAGAAGAGAAGAGAAGAGAAGAGAAGAGAAGAAGAAGAAGAAGAAGAAGAGAGAAGAAGAAGAAGAAGAAGAAGAAGAGAAGAGAAGAGAAGAGAAGAGAAGAGAAGGAAGAGAAGAGAAGGAAGGAGAAGGAACACCGGGCACCTGCCTCCACCTGGGCCAGCTCACCCAGGACTGTGGCCCCAGGGCTGTCCCTGCTGTCACCGTGGCCTTGCTCCAATGGTGCTGCACTTTCCTGGGAAGCTGTGAGTGCCTGGGAGTGGTGCCCAGTGCTCACACACCCCGACCTGCCAGGGCTCACAGGTGAGGGCAAAGCCATGGCTAAACCACAGCAAATCTGGCACAGGACGTGGTGCTGGCTGTGACCCTGTTCACGGGGGTCCAAGGATGAGGGAAGAGACGAAGATCCGACTCCATGTTTCAGAAGGCTTGATTTATTATTTTATTATATATATTACATTAAAACTATACTAAAAGAATAGAAGAAAGGGTTTCATCAGAAGGCTAGCTAAGAATAGAATAGGAAGGAATGATAACAAAGGCTCTGTCTTGGACTCTCTGTCTGAGCCAGCTGGGCTGTGATTGGCCATTAATTAGAAACAACCACATGAGACCAATCACAGATGCACCTGTTGCATTCCACAGCAGCAGATAACCATTGTTTACATTTTGCTCCTGAGGCCTCTCAGCTTCTCGGGAGGAAAATCCTAAGGAAAGGATTTTTCATAAAAGATGCCTGCAACAGTGCTGCCTCCAGGCACAGCTCGTCTGCAGGTGACATGTGTGTCACCAGTTCTGGAGCCAGGGATGGCATCTGCGACGAGGTGGCAGCTGCTGTCTCATGGGGACCCACCTGTGCTGCCCCTCCCTGTCTGGGATCTGCTGTTCCAGGACTGACCCCGAGGCTGGGGCTGTTCCCTCCTGCCCTGTGTGCCAGGGGGGGTTAAAGTCCCCTCGTTTTATGAGCCATGAAACTGCGTTTATGACCCCAGTTTCTAGAGCTGGGCTATTTGGAGGCTCCTTTCAGTAAATGGCACAAGAAGATATTCCATGCAGGAGTGGCCCAGGCCTGGCACCACCTCTCCCTGCCCGTGCTGACCGGGACTGGAGCTCCCTCCCTGCCATGTGCACGTGGAGAGCCCGAGGCTGTTGGTGCCCAGCTGGATGTGGTGCCAGCAGGAGCTTGTGGCTGAGGTCCTGCTGTGTCGGAGTGTCGGGGGTAGCACGGTGGGGATGGATGGAGACGAGAGATCTCTGCAGCCAGGTCGTGGAATTTGGGGTTTATTGCAAAGGGCCAAGTGCAGGGCCTTGCTGGGAGCTGCCAGCCACAGCTCAGAGCAGGCCTGAGAGAGAGAAAGAGAAGTAAAGAGAGTGGTAAAGAGGATAAGAGAGTGAAGTTCCTGTTACAATACAATAAATCTTCTTCTGGTCATGGAATTTGGAGTTTATTGCAAAGGGCCAAGTGCAGGGACCTTTTGGAACTTGGGGTTCATTGCAAAGGGCCTGGGTGCAGGGCCCTGCTGGGAGCTGCCAGCCACAGCTCAGAGCAGGCCCGAGAGAAGAGAGGGGGAGAGAGGATGAGAGGGTAAGAGAGCAAAAGCATAAGAGAGTAAAAAAAGTAAGAGAGTAAGAGGGGCAAGAGAGTGAAGTTCCCATTCCAATACAATAAATCTTCTTCTGTGTTGAATATTCTGATTCTCACTAACCAATCTAGTACAAGATACAAATCCTACAGCATTTGCATACGGCCTATAAGAATCACTACATTACCATACTGTGTTACATTTTAAACCCTAAAAATTCCTCTTTGGACCCCTTCTGCCAGGCTAGTGGGGTCTGCTCTGACCCTTGGAGCTGTCTGCAAGCAGAGGGTGTTGTTCCATCAAAAGGGGATTACCTTCAGCTGGCCATGCCATTGTTTTCCAGTTGTTCAGTAACTAAAGGAGCTCAAAGCTTGCTTTCATTTCAATCTCACTTATAGTTTCTATATTCTCAAAATCTTTTGCCAGACAATCATATTTATAAGGCTTTCCTGTTTCATCTTCCCCAACACTGCTGCCTTTGGAGGTGCAGGCAGCACTGAGTGCCTGGGCAGGTTTGGCTGTGCTCCCTCAGAACACAGCCAGGCTGGGGGACAGAGGTGGGATGGACTTCTGGGCTCTGTGGCAGCTCCTGTTGGGAATGGTGCTCTGTGTTCTGGCTGCTCCTGCCCCACACAGGGCAGGCTGGTGTGGTGAATGATCCTAAGTAAGCTTTGATTAGGCCGGAGTGGACGGGGCTGGCAGCTTTGGCTGCTGTTAGTTGCAGGTTGGCTGGTCCTTCTGGGCCTAGTATTTTGTATCAGGAAAGGTCATTTAGGTGAGAGGCAATGTTTTCTCCTCCGTTGAGGAAGTTAGTTATGCTTAGGCGGTGGATTAAAGGGTTAAAGTATCCTAGGGATGTGGAGATGTTTGAGAGAGGAGTTTGTTTTGTGAGGATGAGTGTTTGGGCTATTTTTGAAATTTCTAGGGCTAAAGCCTAGAAATTCCATGTCCCATGCCAAGGACAGTGGAACCAGGCTGGGAGAGGGGCTGCCTCTCAACCTCTGCTCCTTCTGCTCTTCTTAATGGCTGCTCTCCCCTCCTGCTTGCAGGGCCAGCCAGGTCGAGACCCTTGGCCTCTGCTGAACTGGGACTCTGAGGGTGACCCCAAAACCAAGCAGTGGCCCCTGTGTGGGACAAGGTTGGCACAGGAGTGACAGTTCCCAGGAGATGGACAGAGTCACCAGGCACCTCGTGTTCCAGCTGCCACAGGCCTCGCACAGGCACGACTCGCTGGCAGAGCTGAGGGCCAGCAGTGATGATGATGTGTTCAGCTCTGCTCAGCACAGCACCCAGAGGGTGGAAAATGGCTACAGCTGGAAGAGGAGGTCCCAGTCACCCTCGTATTTCCTGGAGGGTGGAAGAGATGTCTGGACCCCGTCCCCAGACAGGGAGTCCAAGCTAGAGGTGGTGAGATCGGGAAGCCTGTACGACCTCCGGGCTTACAAGGGTGAGAGGAAACCCTCCAAGCTCTATGATGATGAGGAGCAAGACCTGTACAGGGTCCCTCCACCCAACATCTCACCTGAGAAAGCCAGGGAGCTGGAAGATGAGAGGAAGGAGGTCATCCGGAGCCAGGCCATGAGGAAAAGCTCCACCATAGCAGAAAGGTGGAGCTCCATGGATGAGCTGGGCTCCATCAGCAGCCAAGCTGAAGGCAGGCACACAGGCAGTGTCCCCACCAGCTTTGCCATCTGGTTTGACAAACCTTCCCCAGGCAGAGCTGCAACGCCCGTTGACCCTGAGAATATTGACACGGAGCAGATCAACTTCTCTGCGGCTCGGCAGCAGTTCCTGATGCTGGAGAAGACCAACCCAGGCTCGTTTTTCAGCCCAGGGCAGCAGGCCATGTCCCCAAGGCCAGAATCAGTGACAAAAGTCTCCAGAGAAGAGTGGTACAGCCCTGAGATGGCCACAAAGGGTACAAGAGGCTACAGCAGTGCTGGTGCATCAAGCCAGAGCGGGACAGACAAGAGCCTTTACCAGGTTTATGGTGTGTCCTCATACAAGACACCTGAGAAAGAGGAGGTTTCTACTCCCAGAAAAGCTCACACAGAAAGGTCATATCCCGTTGGGAAGGTGCCCATCCTGACCAAAGCAGGGTCCAGAGAAGACCTGGACTCTGGCTTGGGTGAGATGTACACCGAAACCACTGCGGGCTATGCCAGCGATGGGAGCACCTCCAACGAGACCTTCAACGTGGATCTGAGGGCCAGCAGCAACGGGACGAGGGCCAGCAGCGAGACACCCATCGAGAGGGAGATCCGCATGGCCATGGAAAGGGAGGAGAACCTCTGGAAGGAGAGGGGGATCCAGCGGCTGACCTCCAGCAGCGAGCTGGTGGAGATCCAGACCAAGCCCGTCCTCAACATTCACTTGTCTCCCGGCCCAGGCAGGAAAGGGAAGGACAGAGGCCGCGCTTCCCTTTACGTCCAGAGGGAAATTGAGCAGGAAACGAAGCGTGAGGAAGATCTGAAGAGGCAGGGGAGGCTGCTGGGGGCGTATGACAGGGGGACGCAGCAGGAGCTGGAGGAGCGCAGGAGGGTGTTCGAGCAGGGGGAAGCCCCCCCAGAGAAGCCCACTCCCCTGAAGCGGCCAGAGGAGAGGAGGAGCTGGCTTAAAGAGTTTGTGGTGGAGCAGCCCAGCCCCACAGAAGACACCAGGGCTGGGAGAAGCATCCCCAGCTACACAGCGAGCATCGCCCACTTCCAGCTGTCCCAGCCGCGCTTCGCCGCCAGCGAGCGGAGCCGGGAGCGGCCCTCGGTGTCCCCGCACGTTTCCGCCAGCGCCAGCAAATGGGGGAGCGAGGATTCCTGGGGAGGAAAACTTCCCAGCTCCACCCCGAGCCCCAGCAGCGCTGCTGTCCTGCCCAGAGAGTACTTGAACCTCTCCTTCTGGAAGCCCAAGGTGTCCTTCGTGGAGGACATGGGCACGCAGAGGAGGGAGGACGGCCGGGAGGAGCAGTACCGGCTCCGCACGGGGAAGCCGCAGACGTCGGCGCTGATTGAGGAGGAGATCCGGAGTGACCTGCAGAGGGAAGAGGAGCTGCAGGAGCAGCGGAGGAGGCTGATGGACACCTACAGCAGTGCTGTTCCTCAGGAGGGCTCCCGCTCTCGGCACAGCTCTGGTAAGGGAGCACAGGGACGGAGAAGTGATTAGGTGGGATGGCTGTAAGGATTCCTGTGTGCTTGATACCAGCACACTGGAGTCAGCAGAACTGCTGCTGACGAGGGATAGGCTCTGCAGGATTCCAGATGCTCAGGTCTCAATCAGTTCATGTCATGTTACAGCAGCAAACAGGGCTGGAAGAGCTCCCGTTCTTGGCACAGCTCTGGTAAGGGAGTACAAGGACAGAGAAATGATTTGGTGGGATGGCTGTAAGGATTCCTGTGTGCTTGATACATGCACACTTGATACAGCAGAACTGCTGCTGAGAAGGGATAGGCTCTGCAGGATTCCAGATGCTCAGGTCTTGATGAGTTTGTGTCATGTTACCGCAGCAAACAGGGCTGGAAGGGCCCAGCTAATGCATTTTACCCCTTGTTCCTTGACTGGGCCCCAGGCATGGGGTCCAGGCTATGACCAAACCTGCTGGACCTGCTATGGAGGCAGGTTTGGGGCAGGGGCCTGACACTCCTGTGGGTCTCCACCCCCTGGGAGTGGAACTGAGGTCACCCCCCCAATGCTCTTTCTCTCACAGCTGCCTCAGGTGCCAGTGGCAACTACTCAGTGTCCGAGTCTCCTGCCTCCTCTCCTGCCTCACACCAGACGGGGATCCTGGGGCTGATCTCATCCTTCACCCCGCTGAGAGTGACCAGTTCCTCCCAGGGCAGTGCAGAGACCCTCACCCCTGACTCGTCACGTTCCAGCCCCTTTGAGGAGCGGAGGAGGAGGGTGAAGGAGGATGGAAAGGTGAACATGCCAAGTGGTTGAGGGGCTTGAGTCCAGGGGAATACTGGTGGCTCTGGGGCTGGAGGTGGCTGTTCCTGACCCCCAGCTGGAGCTGGAGATCCGGCTGCTCAGCTCTGGTGGTGGTGGCACCATCAAGGGGCCATGTGAGTCCCGCAGGCAGTGCCTGCTGTTCAAAGCTGCCAGCACTGGGTGGGACTGGAGAGGATTCCTGTGAGGAATCCTGGCCTGGGTTGTTCCCCCAACCCCAGGGAGGGCTTGGCTGCGTGTGCTGCCTTCCCTTGCCTCTCCCGTGCCCCTGCTGGGAGCCAGATCCAGCAACTTCTGGATATTCCCCTGCCAGGCTGCCATTATCTAATCGTGTTTTCCTCTTCCCACAGTACGCAGGCATTGAACCCATTGACAAGGTCAACACAGAGGTAAAGCCCTGACACCTCCCACCTTCTCCAGCTCCCCTCACTCCTGGAGGCTTTGTGGGATGGACAGGGGTGGGACAGGATGGTCCTGGCTCCCACAGGCACCACTCGGGTGGACACTGGGTCAGGCAGAGCGGGCTGGGGAGCTGGCAGGGAGAGTGGGAGCAGCTCTGCAAACCAGATCGTTGTGAAAGTCTCTTCTTTATAAAGATCCCGCACGTTGTGGTCTCTGCAGGTGGTGGAAAGCACCCGAGTGTTTCGCCACAAGAGCCTCATGGCCCAGCGCTGGGAGGCGGGGCAGTACGTGCGGGATGAGGACTGAGGGAGCCCGGGCTGGGGGCTGGCCCTGCTCACAACCGGCTGATGCATGACCTAAATACTCGATCAGTTCCACCCATCGCAACAATCAGAGACGTGAACCCTGCTAATCAATCTGGTTTATTGTTAAACTGATAATCCTTCCATGCAATAGATCAGCTCCTTCCTCCTCCTCCCTGCAGGGTGGAGGAACACTTTTATTTTTTTCTTAAGAGGGAAAAAATTGGATCAGTATCTTTTTAATCACTTCCGCCTGGAGCCAGCCAGGTGAAATCACCCGGTAATTCACTTTGTCCCTCGGGAGCTGTCTCAGGCTTACGAAAAAGCTGTTTTATTTCTCAGTGGTTTTAAGTTTTTAAGTACTGCAAGGCTGAGCATTGCCTTGGGGGTACCTGAACTGAGACTTCTGGATCAGTGTTGCCGTGGGACTTGGGAATCAACATTGGTTTAACTCCTGTGATCCATGGAGATGCAGCAATGGAATATAAAAATATATATAAATGCTGTTTATTTTGCTAATTTATTAAAGAGTTGTTACACTCCCTCGGTCTTCCAGGCCTGTTCTATCTGCCTGCTCCGCTGGTTTTGCTTCGGTGTTTCCGAGGAGCCCTGGGATGGGATTGGGGGTGGGATATGGGGCTGAGGCTGGGGGAGCACCGGGGTCCCACCGGGCGGGCCTGGGAACACCGGGGGCCGGTGGGAGGAATCGCTGCGCGGGGCGGGGGCGGCACCGGGTGGGCTTGAAAGTCCCGTTCGACCCCAACCGCGGGGTGAGCCCTGTGCCCGTCCGGCCGGCCCCGCTAGGGGGCTCCCGGGCAGCGCCCGCGGCTCCGGTACGGACCCGCAGGGACCCCGGTACCGACCCGCAGGGACCTCGGTAGGGACCCGCCGGGACCCCGGTACCGACCCGCAGGGACCCCGGTACGGACCCCCTCTGCAAGCACTGACCAAGGTCCGGTACCGACCAGCCGGGACCCCGGTACCGACCCCCTCTGCAAGCACTGACCAAGGTCCGGTTCGGACCCACCGGGACCCCGGCACCGACCCCACTCTGCTGACGTGGGGGGGTCCCGGTGCGGGCACTGAGCGGGGGTTTCCCCAGTGGAGCCCCAGGGAGGTGCCCAGGTGCTGTGACGGGTCAGAGCGGGCAGACAGTACAACCCAGAAACGAGGAGGAGAGAGCCCAAAGAGGGGTGGTCTGGGGGTCTGGGGGCTGAGGGAAGCGGGGAGCAGAGGTGTGACTGTGGCTGGGTCACCCAGGACCAGCAGGACCCTCGGGACACCTCTCAGTCTGGTGTCATGGTGATGCCATTGGTGCTCCAAAGCAAAGAGGAGCCAGCAGACACCCTCCAGCACCTGAGGAGTTTGTCTGGTTTTATGTCTCTTCAAACGTCCTGAAGTTACTTCTTGATATTCAGTTGGTTGGATGGGACCAAGTGGGGCAAAGAGCTTGACCCCCAAGGCTTTGTTTGACACCATGGGAATGGCTCCGAGGGCTTCAAAGGGCCCAAAGCTCTGTGGCACTGGGCTGGGAGCAGGGGAGACTGAGCACAACAGGGAACACAGCAGTGTTCCAGGAAAGCATCACCTGCTGTTCAGACACAGACAGACAGAACTGAATTAAAGGTTCTTTTATTTGGCTCTGCCAACAATGCAACCAAAAACCTGCCTGAGCTGTAACAGTGAGCAGAGCTGAGCACACCTCCCAGTGCCTTTGTGGAGCTGTGTTTTGCACTCCAGGGAAACCACTTACCGTAAAACCTTTCAACATTGTCAGACACTTTCAATAACTTCTTAAAACAGCCACAACTTCTTCAATCTACGAATCTTTCCCTAAGGGAAATGACCTGAACCTTGTCAGAAGTGTTCCTGCAAGGTTGGGATTGGCAGCATCATCACTCTCCTGCTGCTCATCCTTCCCCACTGGCTGAGCTTGTGGGGTGTCAGCCTCAAAATGTGGGTGCAGCTGACACTCCTGGCCAGGCCCTGCCACCCCCAAGCCCTCTCTGTGTCAGCAGTGGTGGTTTCTAACAGCATTGACTGTGTGGTAGAACATTAACTTGTTTGGCAAATGTGAAACTGAAGACTCTCATTAACTCACTGAATTATCAATTCCAGTATCAGAAACAACAACAAAGGAACTTCCCTGAAAGCCAAGGCACTGCAGATCTGTAGGTACCTTCAGTGCCAAGGTGAAGCTCAGCAGAAGGATGTCTGTTCTCAACCCACACCAAATATTGCAGTAGGATTGTGTTTCAGAGCAGCCTTGGAGTGGTTGAAGGGGCAAAGCTGAAGGGACACCCCTATTTCTTGGTCTCCCTTACTGCTCCTCTGACTTCCTGGGTAATAACTTTCAAGATATTATCAATTTTGGCTTTTGACAGTGCCTTCCTGATGTACCACACTTTGTCCCAGACAGAGTACAGTGACTTGGGAGACAGGTAAAGAGGGTGGTTGTCATCCAGCATGTCTGCTGGCCTCCTCCTGGCATACTCCTTGTAACTGGAGACCGGGCAGTTCTCTGGATCCTCAGGCTTGGCAAAGAGCCGTGGGTTTAGCTCCCCTTCATTTCCCTCGGGACTCAGATCATTCTTCCACTCCAAGTACTCCACCTCTCCTTTGGTCTTCCTCAGCACCACCTGTCCCCAGTACAGCTGGTGGCCCTGCTGGTGGGTGTTTGCCCCAAACCCCCTAATGAGGTTGGTGAACACAAGGTGCAACAAGCCCTGAGGGTTTGTCTTGCTTAAAATTCCCTTCTCAAGAAGATTTTCCACATCTTCACCTGTCAGGTTCTCCACAACATTCCACCATTCCTCCTTCTTTTGAAACAGAGACCTATGTTTTAATTTATAGGCTTCCTGAGAGGCCTTGAACTCTGGCCCTCTCAATATGCTGTACTGGTAGTTGTGGTCCTGGAGGTACCTGTTGATGCTGCACCGGAAGACGTTTAAGGAACTGGCAGAAAAATCCATGCCATTCTGTTTTTTGGCAGAGCTGAAGAAGGACAGCAGGTAATGGTCGAGGTCTGCAGGAGGCAGCGCGTGGATCTTGCGCGTCTCGGAGGGGTTGTGCCCCTTCAGCCACTCTTCAAACACTTTTATGTCTACAGAGCTATTGCTTTTCTTTTTCTCCTGCTTCTTCAGCACATCTAAAATACAAGACAGAGTTTTGTGGACAGGAAGAATCCACAAAGATCAGTAAAACATAAGGAGATACAGGATAGTGTCTATCTGCTTTCTGGAAGCCATTCAGAGAGGGCAGGGCTCTCCCAAATCCCTCTCTGTGGGCTTAAGCCATTCCCCTAGAACTGTGGGTTATATTTGTGTTCTCCACAAGACAGCACAACCCAGCAGTGCCCAGCTCTCCAGGGAAAGTTGGGCTTCTTAGTGCTGCCTCTCCTTTGGCAGCTGGCCCTGCTCACTGCCTTACAAGAATCCACAAAGATCAGTAAAACACAAAGATAATGTTTATCTGCTTTCTGGAAGGCATTCAGAGAGGACAGGACTCTCCCAGATCCCTTCCCCTAGAACTGTGGGTCATATTTGTGCTCTCCATAAGACAGCACAACCCAACAGTGCCCGGCTCTCCAGGGAAAGTTGGGTCCCTCTCCCTTGGCAGCTGGCCCTGCTCACTGCCATACAGGGAAATTTCCCTTTCACTGTGAATAACAGCATGAACCAAAGGTTGGGGTGGATGGTGAGGGAGAGCAAACAGGTGAGTAAAAGTCTACTATGATTTTGTTTCAAGGATTGCTAGGATTGCAGTTGGGCTCTCTCTCAAGTTGCCATGGTAATCCCACATCCACCTAGTTCGATGTAGCATGAGAAAAATTCCTTGGATTGCTGGAAAGCTCCATCTGCTCGCCTGTGACTCGTCCAGGGCTGAGGATGGGGTGATGGAAAAGGGCTCATGAGCCAACACCTAGAACCCTTTTTGCACCAGATTCTTTTTTACAGGCTTTGTTGTCATCCTGAAAGCCTGATGGCTGTCCCACTTTTTTGGGGTTTCGGCCTGTTTTGTACTGGCTGCTCCAGGCGCAGAGAGGAACAACTCATGAATCAATAATGCTGAGGCCTCCTCTGAGCCATGAGCCAGTTACCTTGGCAGAAACAGCTACTACAGGCATTCCCAGAAGAATTCCCAGTCCCTTCACATGACACATGATGTCAGTTATGAAAATAGTAAAATACTGCTCCCAAGCCCCAACTCTGGCAGTTTGTGTGGTTATGGCTCCACAAGGAACAACAACCTCTAAGACTTTTCAGGACCAGCCCTGGTGCTGTAAGCACACCCCAAGCAGACCCCAAATGCTGCCTCAGCACCTCTGCCCTTCACAAGGACACGCCCAGGCCCCTGAGCGGCAGGACAGCACATACAAAAATCTTAATTCTTGCAAGGACTAAAGCAATGTGTGGAGTCCTGCATTTCCTACGCAGGACTGACATTCTGCTAGCACTGGCAGGTTTTGCCACTGGCCTTGGTGCAGCCAGAGCTTTGGCCACAATTTCTCTGCATTATTTCCTCCTGTTTCTTTCTCTTGAGACCTGAGTTCCCTGCTCTAGCTCCAGTTTCTCACAGGGACTCTCTCAAGTGCAGCCACCATACTGTGTGGGGATACTGGGTAAAATGGAAGACCAAAGTATTCAAACTGGGATGTTGGGACTGGGGCACAGCCAAGAACACTTTGGGTACCCCAGAGAAGGGCATTCCCCACAAAAGCACCAATTCCTTTAGGCAGGGAGCTTTGTAGTACCCTCAAGCAGAAACAGGAGTGTCCCAGATCCAAGAGATTTACTCGGATGCTGCAGTACAGATCTTGGCAGTGATGTGAACTCCTTGGATATTTTGGGAAAGTGATTAATGGAACACCCCCACACCCCTGCAGGCACAGAACTCCACGCTGCCTTACCTCCATTTGAGGCTGCAGGTGGATGCCTCTCTGGACTCTGGAAGGCTGAAGAACAAGGTGTCTGCTCAGATCCTGATGTCTCACTGTCCTCACCCACGTCCTCAGCACCATCCCCACTGGAGCCCATTCCCTGTGTGCCACACTCCGGAGGGCTCAGCGGGAGATGTTGCTGAACAGCAGCAATGGCTTGGAGCTCAAAGAACATCACTGAGGGCTGGGATTCAAGCTGGGCCTTGGCTTCAGTGCTGGGGACAGGAAGGGGTTTGAGACATTCCTTTGGTGCTGCTGACCCCGGGAGGCTCCTTGCTCTGGAAGTTTTAGCCATGGGCCCTGCAGCAGAGGTAGGAGCCAGTTTCCGGGTGTTCCTGCTCAGATCCTCTGAGTTGCTGACAGGAGCCTGCAGAATGTAGGCACGGGCCAGGGATGGCTTTACTGTAGGGGTAAAGGCAGTTTTTTGGGAGGCTGTTGGCTGGTGCAATGCCATCTTCTGACAGTGGTGCATCTGTAACTTCTCAGCAGATGGCTCTGACACATTATCCTGGCTGATTCTGTCTCCTTTGTTGCCTTCATCTGCCTCACACTGCTCTTCATCAGAGATAATGATCTCTGTATCTTTGTACCTTTTGGAATTCACATCCTGTTCACCAGTCTGGACTCTACTTCCAGACATGGAGAAGTGCTGCTCTGCTGCAGAGAAATTGGGTTTCCTGGTATTTTGACTCCCCTTGGACTCATTATTCCTTGTGTAGGGGCTGTCAGCCTTCCGCTCAGTGACCCCTTGGGATCTGCCACACGACCCTGTGCTCCCAGAATCTTCTTGGTCCATCTCAAAAGATGATGGGGTCAGCCTGAGCCTCTTTTCCTCAAAGCTGGATTCCCTTGCCAAAGACTCAGAAGACAGGAGCCTCTTTCTCCCTCCTAAAGCCTCAGTCCCTTCTTCACCTGTGTTGTGTGACTTCCCACAGTGCCAGTGATAGGCGTGTCCAGCTCTGCACATCCACAGCACAGCGTTGTCATGGCTCAAATGATCTGTGTTCTGCATGAATTCCAGGCCCGGGACCTGGTTGCATATGGTCCCATGAGTGTGTGCCCAGATCACAAGGTTGGAGAGATCTGCTTGAAGGGAACTGGTACTGCTGCACCCTCTGTCAGTGGTACTCTCACTCTGTAAAAGTGTTGGAGACAACATGAGAGAGAGAGAAGCAGACAAGAGCAGTCCTGGGGCTGTTTCTGTCCCTCCCCAAGAATGCAATAATTCTAGACCAGCAATCTCATCTCAGGACTCCTTTCAAAAATCAATTTGTTCTTTCTTTCTTGTCTATGCTATCATTTATGCCATAACAGAACACTCACCATGCTGCTGCTTTCTGTCTCACTGAGCCTTCTCTCAGGTGGGGATCAGTAAGTGATGCTTTGAATGGCCTTTCTCTCTCAGAACCTGAAAGGATCATCACATGTGTGTGCTATATACATGGAGAAGTGTTTATGTATATATATAAAACCCTGACCAGAAGATGCAACTGAATTTCTCCATGCTCAGCCCACTGCAGGCCTGTGCCCTTCCTGGGCTGAGCTCCCACTGCACTCCCAGGAACTCTACACACAAAACCTGCCTGGGGTAAATATTTGCAGGATCAGCCTCTGCAACACCAACGAAACGGAAACTAAATATAAACACTGAAAAGAGAATTTTACAAACTGAACTCTGCAAGCCATTCCTTCAGCGCTCTGGGGTTGGCAAGCTCTGTGTCTCCAAGTGCTGAACTGCAGAGAGAGAACAAGGAATAGTGAGGCTGCTTCAGCCTGACATCCTCTGACTTTGCAAACAGGAACAAGAGGCAGTTTCCCAACTGAAGGACTTGCACATGCAACTTGTATTTATATTAGAGACTAAATATGAAACTCTCCCATCTGTCTGGAAGGCTCCATGCCTGGAAGTCATTCCTGTGTCACAGGGGACATGCAGCATGGCCTCAGCACCACGGCAGCCCAGGAGCCATCGCTGACACCACATGCTCACATCTCAGTCCATGATTAACCAAAACCTTTGCAATCAGTGAGGGAAAAGAGGCGAGGCAGAAAACACTGGACACAGGAATCTTGTCTAAAGTGGTTCTTTGAGCAGTTCTTTTGAGCAGTTCTGGCTGCACAGAGCTCAGGTCTTGGGGGAACAGGTCCTGGCTGGTGGTCTGTGAGTGTGTGCTGCTGAGAGCACACCTGAGCAACCTGAGCACACCTGGACAACCTGAGCACATCTGAGCACAAACCTGAGCACATCTGAGCACACCTGAACAACCTGAGCACACCTGAGCAGGCACAGGAGCTCCAGCACTGGGGCTCCTGCTCTCCCAGAGAGCTGGGCAACATGGGAGAAGCCCATCCCAGCTGTAGGGCTGCTCTGCAATCCATGAACAATCGTTTGTGCACAGGGATTTATCTCAGGAGTCTGGCAGTCAGAGGGTGAGGGTGAAGGATGCCTGAGGTGCAAACTGAGGGTGAAGCCAACAGCACAGGGGCAGGAAGGGCTGTGAGTGCTGGCACTGTGCCCAGTGCCCTCAATGCCCAATGCCCTGGGTGCCCAGTGCCCTCAGTGCCCATCCAGCACAGCCCAACACACTGGCTCTCCTGCTCAAAGAGAACAGCTCACACCTCTCACTGGTGCCAGCTGACCAGGAACTGCTCCCTTCAGGGTGAGCCTGCAGCACAGCACACAGCTCCTTTCTGCACTTAGGTTCCATCAATCCATATGTTCCTTCCTAATGATAGCACAGATAATTTTAGCCCAAATGCTTGGCTGATGCACGTGCCAGCATGTGGAATGTGCAAAGGCGGGATTGACTGAGGATTTTTTACTGAAATCTGCTGCTGCTTTAACAAAAAAGTCAGACAATAAAAGCCTTTTTGGAAGCAGCAAATGCAATCTGAGCTCCTGATGTTAATCAAGGCCTTCTATGGGATCTACTGTTCCTGTGAGCTCACTCCTGATGAACCCCAGCAAACAGGGCAGGGAGTCACCTCCAGTGGCCATTTCAGCTGCCCTGACCCCTCACAGGCTCTGGCCAAGCTTCTCCCCAGAAGTGTTTGACCTCCTCAGGCCAGAGGAGCTCACAGCCTGCTCCTGCTGAGCCCCTACAAGCTGAACTTGGGGCAGAACCATTTTCCCTCCTGAAGTAAAAGAGAGTTTTATCTTCAAGTTCAGCCTACTTGGGGAAGAACCATTTTCCCTGCTGAAGTAAAAGACAGTTTTATCTTCAAGTTCAGCCTGTGCAATTCCCTGAAAGGGCTGAGCCATTCAGACAGACTCAAAGGAACTTCCATGCCAACAATCTGGTGCCTTCAGTCAGCGTGGGAAAAGGTAACAGGAACGGGAAGCTCCCAGTGGTCACAGGGCCACAAAATCACTGACTTGGCAGATGAACATCTTGATCCCTATCATAGGCCTCTGCAAATGGAATGCTTTTATCTTCCCTTATCTCCAGGCACATGTCTTCCTCTTCCTGATCTCTTTGAAAGAAAAGCCTTTATTTTTTTCTTCTTTTGCTGTTTAGTTCCCAGCACAGGCTCTGGTGCTCAGCTACAGACCCCTCAGGCTGCTGTGACCCTCAGATTTCCAGCAGCTGAGACTATCTCAAAGGAATGGCAAGTGGAATCAGTCTGGATTCACGGTCACAGCTGAGTGAGAAAAATGACCACTGTCCTTCCCCCAAAGGCTGAACTGGCTTCCCTTTGAATAATAAAAATCCATCTTGATCTTTGCCACAGTTTTTACCTGCTTCCAGCAACCCTGGGGAAGGGTCTGGGCTTAGAGTTTGGGGTTTTTTGCTTGTTTTGGAGCCTTGTGCCTGATTCAGTGTCTGTGTGGCTAGGAGTGATGTTGTGGGTTAATCCTCTTTCCAGGAGAGGCTCCCATCTGATAATGGACACTGTGTACAGGACCCACACCTTTCTGCAGGAAAACAGGACATTCCAGAGCTGTACAGTAAAGGATTTTTTTTTTTTTTTAACCCGCAGGGAATTCAGTCTGCTGCTAAAACCTACAGTTAGGTAAATTCAGGCTCACTCATGGAAAAAATAAAGTTGGAGTTTTTTTGTTTTTTGTTTGTTTTGTGGGGGGGGGGGTTTGGGTTTTTTTGTTGTTGTTGATTTTTGGGGGTTTTTTTTTGGGTTTTTTTGGGTTTTTTTTGTTTTTGTTTTTGGGGGGTTTTTTTTGGTGGTGGCCTTGTTTTGTTTTTTTTTTTTTTAATCTACAAGGTTTGGCTTTCTCAGGCCCTGCTCTGCACAGCTTTCCAGGCCTCAGTGCTGTGGGTACTGATTTTACCTCTGTATTCCAGAAAATGTGGCCAGGTAATTTCACAAGAGTCTCCAGCACTTCAGGGGAGACTGAACTTTGGGCTGACTGAAACACGGAAATGCCTTTTTTTTGTTGTTGCTGTTTTTAAGACTTTATGTGTGCCCTTTGAGTCCTTGGTGCCGGGGGGGAAACAAACTCAGCACTTTCTGAGATTTATCCTCCTGTAAGGTCTGTCAGACACAGAGTGACCTGAGATTGTCACCACTGGGATCTTCCTCTCTCCCCCTCCCAGGTGTGCTGAAGGCCTGAACCCATAAAACAGGCACAGCCTTGTGCAAACAGGAGCACTACATAAAGACACTAATTTGGAGGCACTAAAAGCCCTTTGCCCCCTGTGTCCTTGTCCCATTGCCCTGTGACAGCCCTGGCTGGTGCCTCTCACGAGCTCCAGTGTCTGTTTTGCAGATTAGAACTTCGGACATGCACACAGAGAATTGGAGAGCTCTGACTTCCCTGCTCCAGATAAGACAGTGCAGGAAACTGCAACAATCCTGCCAGGAAAACAACAGGATACAGAACAACTTGACTCCTGCCCCCTTCCCCACTCCCTTGGGAAACCCTCCCTGGAGGTGGGGGGACCTGGGACAGCCCCAAACACACGTGTGGGGCATTGCCAGAGCACGGAGGCACTGCTGGGGCTGTGTCAGGGCAGGAAGGGCTGAAGCTGCACTCAAACACATCTGGCTGCAGCACAGGAGCTGAGTGGAGCAGCTGCAGCTCATGGCTGCCAGAAATCATGGAGCTTGTCCCACCCTCCTCAGCAGGAGCCCGGGGGATGGATCCATCATTTCCTAACACATAATTTTTCCTGTTCCCTGGTTGTTTGTTTGCCTCTTCATCTGCCCTGTACAAGAATCTTCTGAGCACCTCTTCAGCTCTTTTCCTGCTTCCCCACATCCTTCCAGCAGCCCCCTCCTGCCCAGCTTGCAGAAATACAATTCCCAGGATACATCCTGTACTTGCTCCAGGGCACCATGCCTCCATTTTGAGAGAGGCTCCCAGAAAATCCCACCCAGAGTGTCTGGAGGGCAGGATCTGACTGCAGGCACCAAGAGGGAGACAGACCCTGCTGGCAAACACTGCCCTCCAGCACCACATTCCTTAAACAAGACTTTTTTTGTTCAAAGACATCACTTTTTCCCCGAGTTCTAATTATCTCTGCTCATGAGGGGCTGCGTTCCAGAGCCACTGGCCTGGGATGCAACTGTGAGCACTAAATCAAGGCCTCTGAAAAATCCAAATAAATCCAGATATCTAATAAAAGCCACAGGCAGCTGGCACAGAACTGCCTGGGCCACCAAACATGGATCAGCCACCAAACCAGCCTGAGTGAAGGGGAAAAAAATTCATTGGAAACCATGAACTTCTATTAATAGGAGCTCACATTGTGTTTCCCAGGAGGAAGTTGGAAAGCTGAAATCAGCAATGGCCAAATCTGTGACCTGGGCAGGAAATGCTGCAGTGTCACTGTCACAGTGTCAAGGTGGAGTCTGGGGACACCTCACACCTGTGCCAGTGCCCTGGGGGTGTCACCCTGATTTTTTAAGATTTTCTAAGCCTTCTGATGTTTACATTCTTGTAACAAACTTTTTCACGCACTTTCTGTAAATAACTCATTGTTCTGCATTCTTCGATGGAGGAGGAGAAATCTGATGGACTGTTGGTTTGTCCAGTGTCATTGGAGAGGTGGCACTGTCACCTTCCAATCCACTGTCACTTTTGGAAAACTGTAAATGTTGGAATCAGAAAATAAACTTCCTTTTCCTTCACCTTGAGAGCAGCGCTGTGTTGTTTCTGCTCTCGGGGTTTGGCGCCAAGCACCGGGCACCGGGTGGCTCCGGTACCTCCCTTTCCTCCTCCCGGTTCTGCCACGTTGGAGCGCTCCGGGCTCGCCAATCACCCGGGAGCAACGTGGAACGGGAATCCTTTTGTTCCTGCTCGCCGCGGCCGGAGCCGCCCGGTACCGGCAGGGGGAGCTCGGCTCCGGTACCGGCAGGGAGAGCTCGGCTCCGGTACCGGCGGAGGGCGCTCGGTACCGACACTGACAGGGGGAGCTCGGCTCCGGTACCGGCAGGGGGAGATCGGCTCCGGTATCGGCGGAGAGCGCTCGGTACTGGCAGGGGGAGCTCGGCTCCGGTACCGGCAGGGGGAGCTCGGCCCCGGTACCGGCAGGGGGAGCTCGGCTCGGTACCGGCAGGGGGAGCTCGGTACCGGCAGGGGGCTCGGCTCCGGTACCGGCGGAGGGCGCTCGGTACCGGCAGGGGGAGCTCGGCTCCGGTACCGGCGGAGGGCGCTCGGTACCTGTACCGGTACCGGCAGGAGGAGCTCGGCTCCGGTACTGGCAGGGAGAGCTCGGCCCCGGTATCGGCGGAGGGCCCTCGGTACCGGCAGGGGGCGCTCAGTCCCCGGTGCTCGCCCCAGTCCCGCCGGCTCCTCCCGGGAACGGCAGCACCGGTGCGGCAGGGCCGGGAGGAGCGAGTTCCGGGCCCGGGCTCGGTCCGTGCTGCTCCACCGGTACCAAAAGCCAAAGCGAACAGCCGGGGCTGGCGAGGGGAGGGCCCAAATCCTGTTTTGTTTAATTCTCTGGAAGTTTATTGCGGTTTTTTACATTTCTGAGCAGCCTTTTAAAGTTTAACTAAAATCATCGTGTGACACAAGGTGTTTCGTCAAGCATCTGCTAAACTGAACTGAACCAATCCAATCCAACCCAAACCCACACACCACTGCTGGGAACAGGACACAGCAGCCAGAGTTTCACCCCAGTTTTGGGGCTGGCACCAGACCCTGTCCCCTGCTGTCCCACCTGCCCACAGGGCAGAGCTCACGTTCCCCCAGCACGCTCTGGCTCGGTTGTGGCAGCAATTTGTTATTAAATAGTATTTGTGGTGAATCTGTGACTTGTAATTAGATGTAATTGTTCACAATGGGACATGGTAACCTACTTCTTTTGCAATACAAACCATCTTTAGTGACTGACACCTCAGCTCCTTCCTAGCCCTGTCTAAAGCCTCTGAAATTGAGGTGACTCAGCCTGGGGTGCAGGAGTCATCTCACCAGCACCAGGCAAACGCTCACGTTCACTTCTGCACCCCAGGTCTTTCCAGAGGTTTGCTGGGATGTGATGGGAAATGGCTCCTGGAGGCAGGAAAAAACACTGCTGGTAACAGTGCTGGTAACAAAGTACCTTGCAGGGAAGGGGAAGCTCCCTGGCTGTGGGATGGTTTGTTCCAGTCCCTGCTGATCTCTGCCATGGGAAGCACAAAAGGAGCCCCAAGTTCAACATCCCCCTGAGCAGCACCCCAGGGTTTTGGCCACAGGCTCCCTGGTGATGCCACCTGTGAGACTTAGAGGCTCCCACCTTTAGAGCCTTGGCTCCCGCTCAGTTTTCTACTCTGTCCTTGTTTTGACATGCCCCTGCCCCCCTTACCTGCTCCAAGGTCAGGCAGGCAGCCTCCCACAGAGCAGAGCACTGCCCAGGGACAGGATCTCATCCAGGGCACAGGGCAGCCTAGGAGAGAGGGGAGACAGGTGTTTGTTAGGAAAGGGAACTCAGAGCAACCTGCCAGTCCCTGGGGTGGGATGGAAGGCACGAGCAAAGCTCTCTGCCCTAAGAGCCCTGGGGTTTGTTGGGCTCTGAGTGGTCACCAGGACCAGCAGGATCTGGAGATTGCTGTCCCCCACACCCTGAGAGCCTTAGAGATAAAAACCCCACAGCTGGATAATCCTTTGGACAAGAAACACACATTTGGCCTTGGATCTAGGAGAGCTGCAGCTGTAACACCCTGCCCAGAGCATGAGGAGGAGCAAACCAAGCGACTCCACTCAACAGATTCCACAGAAACCAGAGCCAATGGGTGGTTTGGATCTGGAGTTCTCTGAAATCAGCTGAAAGTGTCCCTGAGGGAAGGATTCTGAGAACTGACTTCCACCTGCTGCAGAAGGAACTTGTCATCTTGCACTATGGAACAAAGTATTTTCTCAATAAATAAAGTATTGTCATGTATTTTTGAACCCTGACCTTCAAGTAAGAAAACGTAGCTGAACTGCCCCTCTGGAGGGAATTTAGCTCCACAGGGAGAGTGAGTGAGCTCATGGAAATGCTCCTCTGGCTGAAGGTGCAGGCAGTACCTGCTCAGGAGGGAGCCAGGAGTGACACATCCCCAACTCCCAGACCTGCTGCCAGGCACTGGGAGTCTCTTTTGGGCCGTGGTGATGTTGGTTTTACCCAAAACCAGGAATTCAGTGCTGTGGTGCACACAGAACTGGGTTCTGCCCACAAGGAGCCCCTGTGCCTGTGTTTTGGGGATGCTGGGGCCCCATGAGACACCCCTTGCCTGGGCTCCCATCATTGTCACTGCCCTGGTATCAGAGAGCTCACCAATTAAATATTAAAGCTTCTAAAGGATATTGAGTTTCTTTTGTTCCTTTGGCGTGGCCAGTGTTCTCAGTTCTCTCTGACTTCACATGCTGCATCTTCCTGCCTTCATGTTCTTTTAATGCTTAATTTCATACTCCAGAGGGCTTCCTTCACCTCCTGTCTGTCACAGGGAGCATCTGCTGTGCAATGCAGACCAGGAGACAGCATTTAGAGAGCAGGCTGCTCACCCAGATCCCAGACTACAAACCCCCAATTCCATGGTTCTGCACAGAGGCTGTTGTGTCCCTTCATACACTCCCACCCACTTTGATCCAGAGTGCTTTGGCTTTGAGTCTGGAATCAGAACGTGAGATTCCTACACACTTTCACCATCTGAAGCATGAGTAAACCTTCACACCACAAAAGCAAAAGGCCCTTAGCCATAGAGCAAGGCTTCTCTGAGCTGTTCCACTGCACAACATCCTTTGGGAACATATGGGCTAGCAACCACGAGATGCCCACAGCATAACTACATCACTGACAAACCAATTGAGCCTCAGCAGCTGCCTCTGGGAAGGTTTCATTCATCCCCAGCATTGCCTTTTAAACTTAAGTGCCACTGGAACAAACACATCTTTGATCCAAGTAGGAAATAATTTGAAGCTTTGTGTTTAATAGAGCTGCAGCCCTGGGGAAATGATGTCGATCTTGGCCAGGATGACAATGGGGCTCATGGCAGGCACAGAGCATGGCTGTCCCCATCCTCTCTGGGCACAGAGCATGGCTGTCCCCATCCTCTCTGAGCCAGCTGTGTTTGGACATCTCTGTTCTTGACTCAGTGTGGAAACAAGCTGCACAGCCAAGGCTCCTGAACTGCCATGTGTGGCACCAAAACACAGAATTGGGGAAGGGGGGGAGCAGGATTTGGGCAATTCCTCCTGTCCTCTTGTTCCTTCTGCCTTTGGAGTCTCTCGTGTCCCCCTCAGCTCTAGGGGAACCAGAACCACAGCAGAGATTAGGGGCTGCAAACACAAACACAGAGGAATACATGGGCATTACTGGCTGTACACACCTGTGTGATCCATATGCCTGAGGTAGAGGCACAAACACACCTCCTTTTATACTGTGAACACCTCTTCAAATGTTCAAATGTTGCAATTTCTACCTGTAAAATCCTGTGTTCAGAGCAGGGAGCAAGCAGCAGGCAGGCTCCACACCCCAGGGAGCATCCCTGGATGCTCTGCAGGTGCCTCTCTGTCAGGGTCCTTTTTCATTTAAATGACCTGTGCTCAGACTGGGACATTCTCCTGTCTGGAATCATCTGGCATCTGTGCCATATCCATTTGAATGGCAGATGCAACAGGAGACACCTGTGGACAGAGGGGCAGAGCTAAGGTTTCAGGAACAATCACAGGTGAGGGATGGAGACACTGCAGCAATAATGCATGAGCTGCACCTGCCTCCTCTCAGCCCTGCAGCACTGCTCCACTTCCCTCTGAGCTCCACCTGCACTGCTGGGAGAACCAGTACAGCACTGGTAAACTGGGAACACCAGCTCATGGTGTGCTGGGAGAGAAGCAGAGCTGGGGGGCTGAGTACTCTCCAAGTCCTGCAGAGCCCACCACGTTCCAAATCTGGAAATTGTTGCTGAGCCCCCTCGAGAGGCTGATCAGGAAATTGGCATTATCCTTAAGAGGGTCACAAAATCAAATCATTTTAAGGAAGGGAAGGAGCTTCTCAGGCCATTGCTGGGCACAAGGAAGCAACAGGATGGCACTTATCTGTCCCTGCAAACAAACCCCTGACTTAAGAAGAAGGAAATGCAGAGCTGGAGCCATGGACAGACAAGCATTTACTTCCCTGCCCTGGGATAGAGGGAGATGTGCTTGGAAGAAGGGTTGTTTGTATAAATAAATGTTCATTCTTGGCAGTGGAATGCAAACTATGCTGAGGGGCTGGAAGCAGGCACTCGGGAAAGCTGAGGCCAGAGCAAGGGAGAGACGGAGTGCGGCTGCAGAGAGGAAATTCACATTCATTTTTAGCAACTTGGAGAGGCTCTCGAGCCTGTTTGACATTTTTAATTATGCTGATGCAGAGCCTATTTCAAGGACAAAAAAAAAAAGCCAGGATTACAGGTTAAACAATTAGGAAATTTCACACTAGACAGTGAGGAGCAGTGCTGCCTGGGGGTCTGGAGACTCTCTGAAACACGGCATCATCTTTCAGCCTTTCTAGACAGACGGAATTTGAATGTCTTGCAGAATCCTAGCCCAGGTCAGGAACTCAGAGCACGGCCCTGTAAGCCTCTCCTGATGGTATTTTCTGAGAGCACACAGGAGGCAGGAAAGATGAGCCTGAGCCGCTGCTTTCTTTGTCCAGGCATTCCTGCCAGGTTTCTGAAGGGCAGAAAATCATCCTGCAATGTGGCATCAACTGTGTCAGAATCTGTAACTTTACAGTGGGGAACGCTGCAATTTCTGGGGCAGAGTGAGCTCAGCTCGATGGTTTCACATCACCAAGTCAGGGCTTGCTTTCCATGCTCAGAAAATGACCTTTTGTCATGCAACCATCCTGACCTCAGGGTCTCAGTTTCCCTGTGTATCGTGGAAAAGAGATTTACCTGCTTGTTCACCCATTGTCCTCTCTGAAAAATGTGTAAGGACCCGTTCCTACATTTCAGTTTGGGTGTCAGGGCCCACAGCTGTGGCACTGAGGGCAGGAGTTGCCTCTTTTGCTGAGCAGAGATGTCAGTCCCCCTGCTCTGAGCCCTGGCACTGTACTGGGGACAGAGGAATGGAATTGGAACCTTTGCCTTCTCTTTGAGATAATGGAAAGTCACAGGGAGGTATCCAGCTTTGGGCATGAATAAATCATTCCAGATATGAATTATTCAGGGTTCAGCCCTCCACATGTGCTCCATTCAGACTCCAGGGCAGCCTCCCTGCTGTGTGGGGGTTTCTTCCCCAACATTCCAGGTCTAAGGCAAGCTGATGAGTCCAAGTTTTCCAATAAGATTTAAAGAATAATTAAAAATCCAGTAGTAAAAAGCTGCTCAAAAGTGCTGTGACACCTCAGGCTGGCATTCCAATGGGCAGGCAATGTCTGAGCTCCAAGAGCTGTGCACAGGTTAGTTACAGGATGGGATGGGAATAAGAAGTGGCTCAGGAAATCAGGAGCACAGGTTGGAGGGAAGAACTGGAATGATGGGCACAGAATCAATACAGGAACCAACCCAGCCTTCTGATAGCTTGTGTCTAACACAAACACAGGTTTAACCTGAATTTCTCAAATGACAATAAGCAACTTAGGGGATAAATCAAAATTTCTGGCTTTGATCTGTGCTGTGAGATCAGTGGCTTTGCCTTGTGGTGCTTTTTGAAAATCTTGTTTATTATGAGCTGAAATGGGTTGAATGAAGAGAAAATCTGGTTTGCAGTAACTGGAAGGATGGCACTGTTAGAGTGATGAATTTAATGTCCAAATCACAGACCCTGGGGCCCAGGAGAGGAGGGGCTGCCATGAGCCCCAGGTGCTGCCAGCTCATTTCTGGGGAAGAGAAGGGGTTATAATCAGACCATAGATTAATCAAACCACAGCTTCATCAAACCATGGCCTAATCTTCAGCACTCCAACCCCAATTAGGAGGGGAAAAAACTGCTGTGTTGAACAGCCAGGAAATGGCTGCTCTGTCCCGCACAGGAAATGAGTCAGCCCAGAGCATCGGGAGGCGTGGGGACAGGGAAGTGCTGAAATAACATGGAGAAATGCAGAAAAGCCTCTTGTGTCGTGGATTAAAAAGAAGGAAAGATGTAAAACGTGAGCTCTTGTGATTCTACTTCAAATTTGAAGTTCATGTAGGTGCTTGCAGCATGAAATATCCACAGGTGTAGAAGGGGCACTCAGGGTGTGCAATGGCAACACAAACCATGCCCAGGTGCACTTCTCCTGCCTTGCAGAATGTTTCTCACCTGCTCAGCTCTGGCCCTGCACAGGTGGCCTCACATTGCTGTGGTGGCAGAGCTGTCACAGACACCCTGCTCAGGGAGCCCATACACAGCTTAGGAATCACAGAATCACACCCCTTGTGCAGGCCCTTGTAAAAAAATCACTCTCCAAAAACACTTTTTATTACTGACAGCACATAAAGCTCAATTCCAAACCCATTTATTTACCAGCTACCAGTCAGAGCACTCTTTGATAGCACTCCACGCTGCCAAACTCTCGTGGATCAATGGAAGAAACACTCCCCTCATTCAGACTGTGTCTTGCTCAGAAAGCCACGTGTGTGCAGGTACGAGCTGCACCTCTCCCAGATGCTGGAACTAACACAATGCAGACCAGGAGACAGATTTCCAGCTCTCCCATCCCTCCTCCTCCAAGCACCCCAGCGGCAGAGGGACTTTGGGTCCCTCTCCTGGTCCCTTCTCTCAGGCATGAGGAGGGGAGGTTTCTGCTGGACTGACAAACCCTGCAGGGATTGTGCTCCTGCTCGGATTCCTCTCCTGCTCCGCCCTGCCCTGCACTAACCATTCCCAGAGCGGTGATGTGGCACCATGAACGATGCACTGAAGAATGTTCTGGCACCATGAGATGCTGCTGAAGCTGCCAATACGCTTTGAAATAAAACCGCCGTGTTCGCTGAGAGGGGTTGAAAATAAATAAAAGCCACAGAGAGAAACAGAAGGATTGGAGACATCCCCTGCTCCCTGGGTTTTTTTTTTTGGGGATTCAGTGGTAGCACAGTTATCTGTAAGAGTTCCCCGGTTTAGGGCCTTGCTGGGAATAATGAGGCAGGAGAGGAACTTCCAGGAAAACAACTCACTGGCAGCAGCATCCAGTGTGCCCTGGGGTTTGGGGTTCATGAACTGGACCCCCTTTAGGAAGGTTCTGGTTTTCAAACCTGGCAGACTTATCCAGTGTGCCCTGGGGTTTGGGTTCATGAACTGCACCCCTGTTCAGGGAGGTTCTGGTTTTCAAACCACTGGCAGAAATGTTGGGTGGAAGAGGAAGGAGAAGGGGAAGGGTTTTGCCAGTTTGTGAAGGACAGGGTTGCAAAGAGAAGCGTCCATGACCCCACACGGGCTGGGGAGCTGTGTAACAATTCAAAAGGAACAGGCAGGAAAGGGTCCGGTTTGTTTCAGAGAGTTTTTCTTCCCTGCTGGTGAATAAAATGCCAAGAGATAACACATGCAGGAAGGGCTCAAAAAGGGAATTAGCTGGGTGTGCCCCAGAGCCCTTCCCGGCCAGAGGAACCAGAGCCAGAACCAGGGTGGGACGTGGGACTCTGCTGTAGGATCATACAAAAGAAGCTGATTCATTTTTTTCCCTTTGCCCTCCTATTTTTCTTTTTTTCATACGGTCATTTTCAACTGGGTTTGTTTTTCAAAACAAACACAAGGACACACAGGGGCTGGTCCTGCTCCCTGCTGTGTTTTCATATCAAGTGTAATCTTGTTCTTAAAAGCGTTTTCCCCTTTGGCCCAGAGAAAACCACAACAGTGTCACTGGTCACTTGGAGTCCCACAGTACCTGAGCAGATGCTGTCTAAAAAATTCTCTTCCTATTGCAGGAAAACGACTGATAAAATGTTGCACAATCATCATTTCTGCAAGGACTGTGGGAAATCAGGGTGAGCTTGCACAAACCTTAAAGAGCCTTTCAAGTCAGACCAAACCTGCAGAGGGAAGGCCTTTGGAAAATCAGGAATCCTTGGTGGAATTTACCTGTTTACTCTGCCAAAGATACCTGAAAAGCACCTGGAATACCTGCACATGCCATAAACTCATCTCAGCAGCTAAATCAGACCCTGGCCTGTGATCAGTGATGAGTGTTAATGTTTTCAGTCTTTCTGGGTGTTCAGGGTACAGAAATACCCCACACTGAAGAAAAAAAAAAAAAAACAAAAAGGATTCTACCTCCACAGCATTCTCTACCACCAAGATTCCTTACTTATGGAAGAAACACCTCCATGGGAAATACACCTTAAACCAGGCACAGTCCAAGGGAGCTTGTGTTGGCAGCTAAATTCCTGCTCTCTTTGATCACATCACTTTATCTCTCTGGCTCTCAGCTACAGTGGATCTATAATCTCGTCATTTTCCCATTCTTTGCCCCATCGAAGTTGTAAATCTCTTATCTGAGGCAGCAGCTGAGCCTTTCATATGCAGGAGCCAGTGATTTCAGATGGGTTTAGCTGCCTTCAGCAATAGGTCAGAACACGTTTTTCCTCGGTTTTAAACTCCACAGGGGCCAAACTGGAAGCCCAGTAACCCAAAGATTCAGGATTCAGAGTTCCCAGCTTCTGGAAAGATCCAAGGCCAGGGGAAGCTCCTGCATTTCACAGAGGGTGATGAGAGTGAAGCAGGGAGGAGATGTCTGATCCTGGCCCCTGAAAACCCCTGAGCACTGCCCCAGTGAGAAATGAGGGCTCTGGCCAGAGAACCTGGCACAGCAACACGTGTTTGGGAGAAAATAGACCACTTCACTTCTAAATTTTTCTCTTCCCTACTCACGTGTCAAGTGTGCGCTTGAGAGAGACAAGAGAACGCAAAATGCATGTCTGTACCTGCCTGACACAAAGCAGAAACACTGCCCAGGGATTTCATTCGCACGCTTGTTTTTAAAATCATTTTCTGAGTCCTCACATACACAGCCGTGTCATAGCCCAGGTGTTGGTGTTCTACAGGTTATCACTGGCAAAACTACCAAATAGATTCACAGAAAAGCCCTGGGTGGGAAGACTGGCAGGACAGAGGAGCGTGGCTCAGGGCAGAACTAGAAATTAGCTAGAAACTGACCAATTAATCCCCGGGGGGTATGGCAAGTGAGGCTCAGAGAATGGGCAACTAGAACTCCCAGGGAGCAAATACTGCATTTAAACAGTGTTTAATCCATGGAGCAGCGCTGGGGAGGATCCGAGGGTGCCTGGTCACCCTGCAGGAGCCACAGAACGACCTCACACAAAGCCACAACATTCTTTTGAAATTCACAAGTGGCCCAATACTTCTAAAGCAAATCTTCCAGAGGCTTGACAAGCCCCAAATCCCTGGAATACACACGAATCCCTGCACAAGTGAGGCTTCCAGGCAACGACCGACATTAAGAGTGAGACAAGCCGATCTAATTCTGCACTGAACTGCCCCTGATGTGACACAAAGCTGGGCTGGGCACCAAAATCTCACAACGGTACCTGAGCCCCAGACCAGCAGGTACGTTTAACGTCTTACCTCCCAAGCTCTCTCTCTCTCTCTCACCCTCTGGTAATCTTTATCCTTAAGACATTAACTGCGATCACACACACTCCTGCACTTTAAGCCAGCCCCTGGGCCCTGCGCGACCCCACAGGGGCACGGCGGGCGGGCGCCCCTCAGCCGGGATGGCGGCGGAGCATGGCTTCTCTGCCCGCCCCCAACATGGCGGCAGCCCCACAACGTGCGCGAGGGGGACCCGCTTGCCCGTACCCAAGATGGCGCCCACCGCCGTGCCTCCCATGCCCTGCCCCCAATCAAGATGGCGGCTCCGGGCGTCATCCCGGCCTCCTTCCCGCTCTGAACATGGCTCCTCCCCGCCGCCTCCCTCCGCCTACCGAATGGCGCCGCGCACCGGCGAATCGCTCCGCCCCTTGCGCCGTGTGCGGCCAATCGGCTTCGCGCGGGGAGCCAGGGCGCCAACCCCGGGAGGCGGGAGGTCCCGCCCCCCACGTCAGGGTGACAGCTCCACCGGCCAATAGAGCGCCGGCGCGGGCGAGGCGGGCCGGGCGGCGCCGCCATTTTGTGAGTCTATAACACGGAGCGGTCTCGCTCGTCCCGCTATTGCGGCGCCTCCACTCCGCTCCCGACGGGTCGTCTCCGTGTGCAATGGACGGGTGAGTCCCGCCCGGCGCCACGCCGGGGCCGCGAGCGGCGCTGCTGGGTCCCTCCCGTGCTGCGGGGGCGCCCGGGTCGAGCACCCGCGCCGGGAACCGTGGGGCGATACCTGTGGGGGGCCCACGGGCGCGGCTGGGGCGGGCGGGGGGGTCCCGTGTGGCGGCCGGACCTCTCCCCACGGGCAGCGGCGGGGCAAGCGGATGCGGGACCGGTGCGCCGCCTCGTGCGAGCTTGCCCCGCGTGGTCTCCCACCGCCCCGCGGGTCCCGGCCGCGGAGAGCTCGGGGGTCCCGCCCGGAGGGGCTCTGGGGGTCCCGGCTGAGGGGAGCTGTGGGGCCGCCGCCTTGAGCGGCTCAGCGTGACCCGCCAGGGCCAGGCGGGGGGCGGCGGTGCGGGAGCGCCGCGGGGGCGGGTGGGGGGCTCGGGCGCGGCCCCGCGGGGGCGGAGCGGGCGGGGCGGGCGCACCTGGCGGGGCGGCGGGCGGTGATTCACGGCCGCGCTCCCTCCCATTGTCTGGCGCTTCCGCGGGCGGGGGCGGTGGGGGGGCTCTCGCTGGGTTCCTTTTGTGACCGGTTCTCGCTCGCCCAAGTTTCGCAGTGGGGGGAGGAAGAGGAGGGCGGGCAGGGCTCCCTCGCCGCCTCACCTGAGCGCCGCAGGTACAGCCGCGGGCTCGGCTCCGCTCCCGTTGTCCCGCGCAGCTCCCGGAGAGAAAACTTCCCTCCGCACGCTGGGACTCGGGGAGTTTCCAGAGCTTAACTTTTATCTTGGGCAGCGTCGATTTCTCTTTAACCACCGCCCGGCGGGGCCTCCCTGCGGCAGAGTTGGCTCTAAAGCGGGTGGTTTATCAGGGGATCTCTCTCGAAAACGAGCTCTCCGTACTTCTTTTCTCCTGTGTGGCGTGGGGGTTTTTTAGTGATGTGGTTTTTTGTAGTTAAAATATTTCTAAAGGCCTCCGAGTAAGCAGTTTGTTTTCCCCGAGCCGTAAGTACGGGAAGCCCAAATTAGTGCCTTGTCGCTTTCTGCCTCAGAACACTGGTCTGGGCGTAGTCACATGTCTGGGCTTTTTTACACGCTGAAAAGGTGGCGTCTCAGTGTTGTTTTCATCTTAAAACCCGTAAAAGTACTGTATCTTACAATTTTTGCAGTCCAGGATCGCTCTGCTGCTTTTAACCAGTTGCTCATCGTGTTGATTGATACTATTAAAAAAAAAAAAAAAAAACAACAAACCAAACAGATTCTCAGCACATGAGATCACACATTCTAGTGGTAAAAATCGTTTGTTATCAGCTGTAGTTTCAGGGAAGACGGATGTTTTGTGCGTGTTAAAGTAGTTGCTATTTGAACGCAGAAGTTGTAGTGTAACACATGAGACTCAGTTACCCCCGATCTTGTGGAGATCCCTGTGCAGGATCCGTTTGCCCCGCAGAAGTGTCTCCTGTCTCCTACTGAAACTTCAAAAGCTGCTCCGGAAAATAGTTTTAGGTTCTTGCCGAGCTGGCAGCAAGTGGCCTCTGGCTCAAGGCTGCTCCCATCTCCTCCCAAAAATGATCCTGAGCTGTGCCCGAATGATCCCCTTTGAATAAGTTGCTTTGTTAAAACATGCGAGGAGTCCTTATGGGCAATCCTGCTTTGGAAAATGACCTGGAGGTTTTACTGGTACTGCTTAATTTTTCCTCTTATTGCATAGGAATTATCCCATTTTTCCACGGGAAAAATAATTTTTATGAAGGGCTTTATTGCCTCTTCTTTTGGAACTGGGAAGAGGTTTAATCCCCTCTTGAAGGCTGATGTGCAGGACAGAAGGAAGCTTGGGATAATTTACTGAGGGGGTGTGTGAACTGGAAATTCGTTGCACGTTTCTTGAATAAAAATTCTGAAATACTGTTGAAGCTTGTTTCCTGTGAAGTGTGTTATCAAGTGGGTTACAACAATATCCCAGGAATCGATAGTTCTTTGGCAAATAAAATTACTTTTCCTGTTGCATACTTCTAAATGCCATCCCCTGCTAAGGCACTTTATGTAAAACATTTCCTGTGTGAGAGGCCCACAGGAGGAACAGGAAGTGGGAGAAACTGCTCTGGGGTAAGTTCGGGAGTTTGGGAAATGTGGGACATTCCCTCTTCTTACTGTGCTTTGTTGGCAGTAGGTTTTTTTTTAAGGTTCTGGAAATGCCTGGATTAGTGTTTATGTGTTAGCCGAGGAATGTGTGCTGTGTTTAGGGATGCTGGTTCCTTGAAGTGCTCCATGCAGATGGGTTTCATTAGTTCATTAGAGCTGCCCCTCGAGTGCGGCCAGCCCATCCCAGGCCTTCTCCCAGGGCTGCCGTGGAAAATCAGGAACTATCGCGTGGCTCCAGCTGCAGAGCTGGGTTATGATGACACGGCACGTTGGGGGAAGAGGAAGTGTGAGGAGCTGAGCTGGCTCCTGCTGGTTCGTTTGTAAAGCTGGGGACACTCAAGTGGCCTAACAGGACTTTGGTGCAGGAGGAGAGGCAACAAAAACTAGTAAATCAAGTTTTCTCGCATTAAATCACTGTGTAGAGTTGTTCTTGAGTGCTTCAGGTTTCTTATTGTTGGTTCAAGAAGGATTGCCCTGCCTGCTGTGTGTCACCCTGCTCTGTGGAGCTGCTGCAGGTCGGTCAGCTGGCCACTGCTGCATCCTGTGCTCTGGAATTACAGGCAGCTCTTTGAGGAGTGGAACCAGGCAGGGCTGTGTCAAATGGTTCCTTTCTACTCTACATTTTGGGTTGCTGCTTGACAGGAGGTTGGAATTTATTACAAAAAAATACAATCACCAGTGCAAGGGTGTAACTAAATTCTCAGGCTGTCTGGAGCACTCCCATGGAACAGTAACATGGAGACGCTCTAAGGCTCTGGAAGATCACCCAGGTCCAACATGCCAGGCTGTAGGCAAACCATTCTGACTGCATTGGTGCACGTTGCTGTAAGGAGGTGTGTGGTGTGGTATAGAGGGTTCGGTGCTGATGGGATCTGGTGGGGTGCTCTTTTTCATCTTAGTTAATCAGAAAGTCTTCATTTTAGGAGGCTTAAGTGTCTAAGGTGGAGTTTAATAACTGGTTTTTTGGTAGAATTGATAGAGGAATCCTATGTAGGGTGTACCCCAGGCTGGGATTGCCTCGACCTCTGGGCGCTCTGCTGGTCTGGCCCTGCTCTGGCAGTGTTGGTGTGGCATGAGGGCTCCTATGAGCCCTGGCTCCTTCTCTGCTGGGACGCAGCTGGGCTCTGTCCCTGGGACCACCAGAGCTCTGCTGTTCGTCTCTCAGCTGTCTTAGAGCCTGCCTGGGGCTCTGTGGGTGTTGGGGGCAGGAACCTCAGAAGGGGATGTTGGTGACAGAGCTGACTCGTGATGCTTTTCCTCTCGGTGTGGTCAGAGTTGAGGTCACATTGCTGGGCTCGGGGGGGTTCACCCCCACCCCCTGCCCTTGTAGGAGGAGCAGGTGCTGCCGTAGGGAGTGGGAGAGCTGCAGTTTTCTGCCACTGCTGGGTCTTGGGTCTCCACCATCACCATCTAATAATTTTTCCTTGTATAAACTGTCCTTGGCTCACCTGCAAAGACAACTGTGCACTTTGACTTGCTTTTTTCTTACTACTGTAAACTATGCTGGATTTTTGTGGCAAACCTATCTAACTTTTTTAATCCTTTTCTTTCTTTTTTCTACAGCATTGTCCAAGATATAACAGTTGGTACAAAGGTAGGCACTTCTCACTTTTTCTCTCTTTTTACACTGCTCAGCATCTGACCTAGTTTTAGCCTCACCAAATGTAGATCTTCAGCTGTAAAGGGTTATTTCTGGTACCACATAAATCGGTTTTAACCAGAAGGTAATTCAGTTTCATGTGCATTTAAAACTTATGCTATGGCTCAGCATTTAGCTCTTGTCATTTAGGCATGGATGATCAACTATATTGCACTCAGAAACAGCCCTTTCCCTTGCTAAAATGTCAAGCCATGCTTGTTACTTGTGTGCTAGACAGTGCTTCTCCATGAAGAAACTGGTCCTTTCCCTTTGGAGAGCTCCATTTCCTTTGTTTGTGTGAATTCCTGCTCAGTTATATGTCAAAAATCCTTCTGCCACAAAAGGGGGGGGTTTAGCAGCTGATTTTTATCTCTTGTGGGTACAGTAAATATGACCTTTGCCCTTGTAGTCTCAGGTTTGGAAAGGGCAGCCTTAGCCCTAAACTCAAAGCGCTGACAGGAGGCTCTTTATCAGCCACGGGTGGCAACAGGCGTGTCACCTTCACGGGATCAGCACCGGTGCTGTGAAACACCGAGCTGGGAATGTGCAAGGCCAGAGGGGGCTGAAGGGTTAGGGTTTGGTTTGGTTTGGTTTGTATGCTGTAACTCTGGGGTCAGGACTGCAGTGAACCCTCTGTGTGTGGATGTTGGGTATTGGCAGTGCAGCTGAGTGGCACATGGGGAGGCAGTGACCAAGAGCTGCCAGAGAGTGACCACTTGAAAGGGCCAGGGGAATGATGGGACTGATGTGGAGCAGAGCTGGTGCACTGGGAACACCAGCAGCCCTGCAGAATGGGGTAGGAGCATCACACAGAAGATGCCAGCAGAGCTTTGTGTTGGAAGGACAGAATGAGCTGTGTTGAGCACAGACAGCCTGGCAGTGCTTTAGGCGTCTGAAGGGGCTCTAACAGCTGTGGGGGAAAGGTCATTCCTGCCTTTCCTCCTGCAGGAATCTCAAATTTGAATTAATGATAGTGTCTGATTCAAGTAAAAGTGCTGACTCTGATGCAAGGAGCTCAGTTTGCCATCGGATGCGAGGAGGAGAGGCTTGAGACTGGACAATAAGGTTGGTTAATAGTTCCTAGCCATTATGAAAGGTGGACCAAGGCATCCCTAGAGCAGTTTGATACCTCTGCTGGGAAACTGGTTAATGTCGGTTAAGGTCCCCTGGTTTTTAACAATGTGTAATTTGTAACTTTTAAAAGTGGTTTTACATAACTAAACTTAACCAGGAAGCTTCTGAAAGTGTAGTTGTAGATCTCAGTGAAGCTTGGAATTTTGGGGTGTGGGATTGCCTGCCTCATTGCACCCATCTGGGGGGATTCCAGACCCTGGTTGCAGTCAGATGAGGTCTGGAGCAATCCCCTCTGAGTGCCTTCACCTCTGGCATGGGACAGCATTGTACCCACGGCTGTGCTGGTCAGACAGCAAGTAGGGAATGGTGAGACTAAATTGTGCATGGAACATGAGGTTTCTTATCAAGTCAGATCAGACAGGTTTAAAGAAAGTTGAATCTAAGTTTAAAGAGTGGCAGAATCAAGCAGGAAAGCTGAATCATCTTGGTAAAGGTAAGCTTTCAACTGATTTTTGCTATAGCCACGTTATCTGATTTTGTTTAAGTCATTGAATATGCAGGTGTAGCTCTTGTAATAGGATTCCCTTCGTTAGTGCTTGGGTGTTTGTTGGTAAATTGGAGTCTGTGCATTTCTGAGAGCAAAGTGAAGCTTCTCCTGTGCTCCCATCCTCTGCCTGGGTCAGCCAGCCTGCCCTGCTCTGGGGTCCAGCACAGACTGAGGTGTCCATTCTGTCACCTGTGCTCATGAGAGCTTCCTTGCTGAACTAGCAGATCACCCATGGAGATCTGAGCTGGAAAATGGTTTTTAATCTGAGGTGTAAATTTACTCATTCGTGATGTGTGTGTACACAGAAGGTGGGAATTTGTTTGGGTGTTGGGAGATGACAGTCCCCAAAATCTGTCAGCTCTTGCCATGCTCAGTGACCTTGTCCATGATCTGATACTGTGACTGGAATGTCCCAAAGCTGGCTCAGACAAGTAGGAAAAGTGCCTGTGACTCAAAGCACTGCTGAGCAACGTGTCACAGCAAACTCCCCGTGGCCTCTTGGTGTCTTCTTGCTGTGAGTGCTGAGCTTAACTTGGAAGTTGAAAACTTTATGAAAGTCAGTTTTTTTCAGTTTGCTCAACATTATTGCTTTAAAAGGCAAGCTGCTGGCGTATTTTATTTTCTCACATCCTTAATTTACATTTTAAGAGTATTTACACCCACTTACTAATTTTTCCGAGGTCTTAATTAAATTTAGTTTCTTTAACTTAAGAGGCCCCAGGTGTTCCAGTGGCTTACTCTTCTGAGTACTGTACTGCCCAATGGTCTTGTTTTTAATCAGGTGTAATTGTAGTAGCCATTCCAGGCTCCTCAGTTTAAAGTGTGTGAATTTGTTTAGGAAGCTCATTGCCATTCTGGTGTGGGGATTCCTGATGCACAGCCTTCTGGAATGTCCTGCAGATCAGAAACACATGATCTAAGGCTTACATGATCTAAGACTTACTTCCCATAATTTCACTGCTGTCTGAAAAGGAAGTAAGTATAGCCCTAAGATGGAGGCATGGAGTTTGAGCTCTGAGGTGCTCTTTGACCCTGCAGTTGCCTCTTGCAGGTCTGATCAAGGTCTCAACTCTGTTGTGTCTCTTTGCCCTTTGTTTAATTTCCCTGCATATCACTGTTCCTTCATACTCTGAGAGGATGAATTGTGACACGTTGCTGTTCTTTAAGTGAAATTGCATTTTGGTGATTGGAAAAGTCTCAGAATAGTTTAGGTGCTGAATAATCCCATAGTTTCTTGGCTAAGTCAAGCTCTGCTTGAAAGATTTCCCTTCCAGAAACCAAAAATGCAGTTGTGTGGTGTTTGAGAAGTTAATTTTTAAAACAGGCTTTGCTGGAGTGTGATACAGGCTGACTGCATAGAAGTGATTTGTGGTGAAGCCAGGATCTTTGCCATGGGAACAGTAATTACGGCTTCAGGCAGTGGGCCAAGAATGTTGTGAGGAAATTCCAGTCCCCTCCTATGGTTTTAGTTAGAGGCTGCAACAAGCTGGCTCTTGTGGCCTCCCCATCAGGCGTGAGCACACATGGGAACCACATGTTGGTGGCAGGGGATGAGGATGGCAGTGGCTGCTGGGTGGCATCAGGTCACCTGGGTGTGCCAAACAGCTCCATCTCACCTGAGAGTGCTGCTTTGTGCACCTGGGTCTTCAAGTCATAGATCTGTTAATAAAATGATGTTAGAAAATACTGGATTTAAACCTCAGGCTTGCTTTGACTTCAGTCTGTGATGATTAAAAAAATTAGGAGAATATTTAATACGTGTGAACTCACTCAACTGCACATTTTTAAGTTGCAGGGATGGACTCTGATCTCTGACATCAGTTTCAGGTACTGTCAGACTGATAAACACAGGTATGCTGGTGCTGCATTTCTTGTCCTCTCACACCAGCAAGAGGAAGTATTACTTATTTACACCTTCCCCATGGCTCTGGTACAACAATTTCAGACTTCCTGTGAGAACACATTGAATGCTGTGCCCAGCTGGGCCAGTGTTTGAGCCCTCCCATTTGTGGTGCTGCCTCTGCACAGCCACAATTCAGGTGCACTTGTGCTGCCTGGAGAGTTCCTGCTAAACCCAGGTGTTCCCCTGACAGATGGGGCAGAAACGTCCTTCCATGAGTTCTGTGTTCCTGCAGTGACTCATCCAGCACTATTTCTCCCTGATAGGATTTCTGTTGAGCTTTGCCAAGGCCTCTCTGCTCCGTGGCAATGACTTGAAAACTCAAGGTTGAGTAGTTAAATTTCAGCTTGGGAGCGGTGGATCATAAAGCCTGGGCGTGTGCTGCCCTACCGAGCCAGCATGACGGCATTGCTGCAGCACTTGGAGTTGAGGAATTTTGGGCTATTTAAACTGGCCACACCTTTTATTTGCTCAAAGGGCAGGTTTGTTTCACGGGGTGTCTCCATAGTAGCAAAGACTGAGAAGGAAAGTTAGGAGGGGCTGAGGGATGAGTGGGTTGAGGATCCGGCTTTGCTGCGAGGCTCTAATAGAGCTCATTGCTAAAGCACACGGGGTGAGCAGGTGCAGCACCAGAGGGTCTGGTGGCTTTTAGGAACTCCGGGGTTTTTAGGAACTCCAGGGCCTGTCTGCAGCCTCTAGAAACAGTGCTGACACTTGCAGCAGAACAGTGTGAGGAAACTGCCGTGCTCTGACTGTCTCACCCAGCTTCAAAGGGGCTGGGAGTGTGTGTGTGCCATCGGGGATCTCAGTGGGGAGCCTGCCATTGGCTGCTTTGTAGGGATATCAGCCTCAATCTTGTCCAGCAAGAGGGAGGCTGCAAGAGTTTTAAAAGCCTGAAGTGGCAGGTGACTGGTGTTTGGCTGAGCAGAGTGTGGGTTGAAAATGTGTCCCCTGTGCCTGCCAGATAGGCTGATGCCTCTGCCACAGATCCACTGTCCATGGAATATGCTGACTGCTGGGCTGGACTTTATTTGATTAATGGTATATGTGTTCTTGTGTTTGAATTGCTACATCAGCCATGAGCAATTTAGTGAACTAAATGGATCCCAACTGCTTTGGTTCTGATCAAATGATAAATTGTGTGTCCAGTGTGTGAGTGACACCAAAGTGGGAGCAGCATCACACTGTGGAATCTTGAAGTTGTTTTGTGTTGGCCTTAACTTCCCTGCTTCCTGGAGACTGTTGGGGATGCAGGTGTGTGTGTGTGTATTCTTCAGAAGTGTTTCACAAAAAAAGTTGACTCATGGTCTGTTTGTGACCCAAATTGGAATGTTTTTCACACTATAAATGACTAAAGAGTGCTGGAGGCAGGAGAGGGGAATAGAGGGGAAGCATAAGTGAGCTGTGCTGGACATGAGTCTTTGGTGGAAGGCAAGGAAAACTGGCATCCTTCCTAGTAGTTTAAATTTAGTTCCATTCTTGAATCTCGAATCTCTCAGCAAAAAATGTTGGAATGTAACATGAGTGTGATGATGATGTCATCAGACTGGATTTCTCTTAATAGTTTCTTCACAGAGATTTGAGCTGTGAACTGAAGGATCAGAGCATTCCTGCGTCCCTCTGGGACTGACCTCGCACAGCCCCTGATGAGCCACTTGCTCCTCCTGTGCTCAGAGGCATTTTCTTGCCTCTTTGATCAGAGCTGAGGGTTTTTATGAGCTCAGTGGTCTGACTCATTTTTTAAAAAATGTTACAGTGGTCTTTTATTGCTCTACAATATTTTTCCAAATTTAGAGAAAGTGAAGAAAAACGATGCCCATGTGCTCTGGCTTCTTACAGGACAGATTTCTTTTGATTTCTTTTCAGAGGGAGTTTCCAGGTGCTGCTGTTCCCTGCTTTGCTTTCTGTAAGTGCCTGTTAGCTGATGGCCAGCTTGCCTCCAAAATCCACCTTTTCTCTCTCAAAGTACTGCTAACCTAAGTCTGTCAGAGCAGTGTAGGATGCTCCACATCCAGAGGCAGTCCTGCTGAGTTTCCTCATTGAAGCGAGGAGAGAAACAGCCTTTCGTAGATCTTGAGCTTGACCAGCCTGTCCCCTTCCTTCCCACGTGGTCTTTTTGCCTTTCCTTTCATTTTGCTTTTTGCCTGAAAGTTGATTAATATCATGTGTTTGACTTGAAATAAATATTTTTATGGCGGTTTAGTTTGTGTTTGTTTCTAGCCTTTTGCACAGGCAGGATGCAGTTGACTTACTGTAATCCATTTAAAATAAGTGCTGGATCTTAAGTAGATAAAGGATTATATAGGGCAGCTGGGAATTTCTGCAGCACTTCTAGGTGTGCTGATAGAAGCTGAGACAATCTCTGGCTTCATTCCAAAGTGTTGTAAGCCAGGTAAAATCTTACTGGCAGTGTGTAGTGTATGTGAGTGAGCTGTTGCTTTTTAAGTAAGGGCCTGCACAGGCTAAAAATTCTTAGGCTTTACTTGTTACAACTTTAAAGCAAGGCAAGGCTTAGAGTTGGGGTGGGGTCAAAAGTACAACTGGGGGAGATCTGAAATGTTAAGCTGTACCTTGCAGCAGCCTGCCTCTCCCTGAGTCTGAGAAGAGAATGAGGGAATTGTTGAGCAGGGCTGCCTGGAGCACGGTGTGTGATTAAATTAGTGCAGCTTGGGCAAGGGGCCTTCTGTAGCCAGGAGCATCAGGCCGGAGGAGGCTGCTGGCATGGAAACCCCTCCCAGTGGGGTTTCCCTGGTGCCAGTGTGCTGCTGGCTGGGGATTTGGGTGGTGGAAACAGCCCTACCCTGCTCTAGGTGGGATCTGGCTGTGTAACTCCAGAAGTGGTGGTTGTTTTCAGTCAACAGGAAGGGGAGATTTGTTAGTTCAAATGAGGAATTTGATGTGCTGTGAGTGCACTGTGGCTTCTGTTAATCTTGTCATAAAAATACCAGCTGTGGAAGAATGGCTGAGCAGAAATGTCAGTGTAATTAATGCCTCTGGGAGCAGGGATGGGAGCTGGGGGTTGGAGATTTGTGTCTTGGAAGTGCAGCTGGGCCTCCCTGAACAACCCAGGGAGAGAAGCAGTGCTGTGGGTGGATGTAGGTGAGCACCAAGCACCCGCACAGTCCTTGGCTGGGTTTCTTCCTTTTTAAACCTAAATTAAATTATATGAAACTTCAGAATCAGTAACTTCTGTCCTGTCTTTCCCAGTATAATTCAAAATACCCAGTGGGTGCGTTGCTGGTGAGAAACTCTTCTAAACCTGTTCAACCAACCAGGCTTGATTTGGTTCCTCTGCCTCTACTGATTTGAGTACTTGGTATGAAACATTTGAATTTATATCATGGTTTTAAAGAAATTCTTTAGTGTTTCTAACACGTACTGAAAGAAAAGAGTCTGGAAGGAGACTGGTGATCCCTGCAGTGTAAGGGCAAGGGAGGCTTTTGAGTGCTCATTACTCTGGGCATGGTCATAGACAACTGGGTTTCAGTTTGCCTCGAGTTTGGTTGTTCCAAAAAAGCAACTATTTCCTGTGGTTATCCGGTATCAGCTCCAACAGGAACGGAGGAAGAACACCTTGTGATGAAGAGTCATGGTTCATGCAGCCTCCTTGTGCTGGGGAGGGCATGGAATGGCAGCACAGGGTGACCACTGAGGCTCCTTGGGGCGCTGGGTCTGCTCCTCTCACACTTCAGCAGCCACTCCTGCACTGGAGAGATGTGAGGAATAATGTTGGTGTGACTGCACAGTGCTACATGTTCTGTGTGTAAACTTCCCTGTGTAGAGAAAAGACTTTGGAATAACTGCCTTTTTTCCAACCATGGCAGTCTTCCCTCCTTGTTTGCATGTACTTCCAGCTGGGAAGCTTACAAATTGACTGCTGCTGCTTTTGATGTTGAACAATCATCCCCCCTCTGCCTCCCTCCCGGCTCTGGTTGCAGTGGGCAGCACAGGCTGTCTCCAAGATAAGAGGGGAGTGGATTGGAAATTGCTCTCCTTAAAGAGACATGGACCTGTGGAGCCTGGCTGCAGTGACATCTTTGTCATCCCTGCCTGTGAGGAAGTTCTCAATACTCAAGAAAATGTGTGTTTTAAACAAGCCATTAGGAAAGCTAAATTCTTTCCATAATGGTACAAATGCTTGTTTTTTCAGTTTATAGTTTCCTAGTGTTGCCTCCATGAGAGCCAAATATGTGGCTCATTCTCCCAGTGTTTCCATGATGGATTGCAGGAGCTGCCCACTATGTTTGCACAGACACACCAGTTTGTACTGGAAGAGTTCTGGATGTGCAGAATTTTACAAGTTAATATTTAAGAAGATATTTTAAAACATTCAAGTCCCGTTAAGGCCTGATGCAAAGGCTTTCATGAAACCAGAAACACCTGATTATGTGGGTAGACCTGTGTTTTGGTGAGTGGCTCTTGTCAGTAGCTGCCAGGTGTATCCCAGGCCATGGCACAGAAAATCATACCTGGAGTGGCAGCAGCAGTGCAGGCACAAGAGTGTTGTAACAGCAAACCAGAGGATTTTTTCTAGCCTTGGAATTACGCCTTAATTTGAGTCATCAAAGGATGGGATCACAGTCTAATAGCCTCCCAGCCCAGCTTGCCTCTTGCTGCACTCAGGAATCGAAGTGCTAATTAGAACAGCTGTTAAAAGGCCCATTCCTAATGACTGCACCATGTGAGGAGGGAGGAGGCCCAGGCCAGAGCCTTGGTGGGAGCTGGTCAGCACTTGCAGGTGACCAGCAGCAGCTCATGAACAGTGGCTTGGAACCTGGCCTAATTCTCATCTTCGGGACATCAAAGTCCTTGAAGCCTCTTTGAAGAGCTGGCAGTGAGTAGTCAAACGAGAAATTCAAGATTTGAGAGGGAAAGAAAAAAGCCCAAACCATGTGTGTGTAGCTGGGTGTTCTGGGGCTCTCAGTGACCTACTTTCCGAGCCTGTCTGCTGGGGGAGTGCACAGAGCTTTTGTTGTTGCACGGCTCCTGTTTCTGCAGGTGCCACCAGATACAGGGTGTGTGGAAGATAAGGGTTTCTGGTGCCATGGTGTGGAGCAGGGTATGTTTCCATTGAGGTGGGTGGGAGCTGCCAAGGCAGGGATGAATTCTGAGCTTTTTTCTATTGATAAAAACTTTTTGGTGTGGCGCCTCTGTGGAAGAATAATGTGGAAAAGTGCTGTTGTGTGTTAGATCTGTGGTATCAGGTTTGCTCACAGTTTACAATGGAATTTCAAGTCTTCTGTGTAATTTACTTGAAATTAAGCCATGCTGATTGTAAGATGTGTATGCAAGTAGAGATTGTGCTAAGAAGTCATTCATAGGCATGTTTGCTTTTGTCTTAGTAATGTTTTTTTGTATCTACTACTTGGTTTGGACCAATCCTGGTCAGTTGAGGTGATTTAGGTGACTTTACAGGGAATGCTGTATCAGAAAATACTTTCTACCAGGTCAGGGTGCTCCAAGCCCTGTCCAGCCTGGGCACAAACACTTCCAGGAGTGAAGCACAAAATGCACAGCTTTGATTCATAACTGCCAAGTCATTCCCAAATAGTTTTGGCAGCTTCAGAGTGAAAATTCTGTAGGATGGGAGTAGTCAGAAACCTGTTTTGCCACGTATGACAGGAGAAGGTGACTGGTGCACTGTGCTGTGTGTAGTGGCTTCACACAACTCAGCAACACTCCAGCCCTGAAATCCCTAATGCTGAGCTGAAAAGAGATATTGGATAGTGCTGCTCCATTAGCAAACTGGATCTGACTGATATTTAATTCATGGAGGTGAGCTTCACTGCCCACTCTCAGTATGTTTTCACTTACACTTGTGTTCAACTCCTCTCCAGCTTTCTCAGTTGTTCTGCTTTAGGAGTGCCTGGATAGAATTGAGTAAAATGCTGTCCATTTATCTGTCATCTGTTCTCTTCCAGCGGGCAGCTGAGGAGCTTTTCTCTCCTTGTGTTACTACTAACGGACCCTTTATCATGAGCAGCAACTCTCCTTCTGCAGGTAATATTGCATGGAAACAAGCCCAGTAATTTATAAATACTGCAAGGAGGCCTGAATTTTCCTTCTTAGTCATAATTTTTAAATCTCTTCATTTTTAGTACTTACTAGGCCTTTTGTGGGACGGTGCTGAATAATAATAATAATAAATGTGTGCCAACAACACTAGGCCAGGTGGAAAGGAATAAAGCAGCAATGTGGGGTTAGTGGCTCAGACTTGCACTAAAAATATGAGTGGGTAGGTGTGAGCTTTACACAAACTAGGAAATGGCCACTGGAGAATTGATTCCATTGCAGTGGCATTCGGCTGTGTCACTCCCATCGTGCAATTTGGGGGGAAAAAAGAGTAAAACCATGTGTCTTCAGACTCAGGTTCACTTAGACTATGGAATTGCTCTGTAATAGTGCAGTAACTGGCTGGGGAGCAGAGCAGAGTGGGAAATGCAGGCTTTTTCTTCCAGATCCTTCTCATCAGCAGTAACTCTTGCTTCTTACAGCTAATGGAAACGACAGCAAAAAGTTCAAAGGTGATAACAGAAGTGCCGGGATCCCATCCCGAGTAATCCACGTCCGCAAGCTCCCCAGTGACGTCACGGAGGCAGAGGTCATTTCTTTGGGCTTACCCTTTGGCAAGGTCACCAATCTTCTGATGTTGAAAGGAAAAAACCAGGTATTGTCTCCCTAACTGGAAGCATGGGTTGTGTCAAAGGCTTGATAAGTTTGTCATCAGGAAACTGGCTCCAGGTTGTTTAAACAGCTGCCGTGTGTTACGAGTCAATAAGTTCTGCATAGTCTTATTTTACTTTTCTGTGATTATCCCATGAGCTGTAGAAAATACCACTTTCAGGCTGCAGAAGGAGCTCAGTCCATAATTACAGGTTGTCATTTATAATTTGTGTTAGGCCTGGTTTGGAAATTGCAGGCCAGGGATTATTTGAACAGCAGTGCCATGAGTTGGCCTTTTTCACTCAGGCTTGCTTGACAACTGAGTTACCACTGTGTAACGTGGCATATTGAGGACACCTTTACAGATGTAGTAAATGAGCTGGGTATAGCTGAAATACTCTTGGGTAATGGGGGCGGTGTGCAGTAATTTGGTAATTAAAATTGTCTTGCAAATTAAGGAGTAAAAAAGCAAGCCAACTTTAATAATTGCTTAAAATATTGTCTTTAATCTTAATTATGAAAAGGTGCCTCTGATATATTGCATGGTGTGATTATATGCAAATGCTTGCTGCAGTGACTTGCTACAATCCCTTACTCTCTTCTGAAGGAGAGAAGCCCCTAAGGGTGTGGAGCAATGTGGGGGCTTTCTGCCCTGGAGAGAAGTGAAGAGTCTGGATTGTTGCTCTGTTTTTGTGTTCTTGCAGACACATCTAAGTACACACAGCATGGAGATGTTAGGATGAGATTGAAGCTTTGCATTAAATCAGTCTGGCGAGAGAAGATCCTAATTTGCTCTACTTATAGTTGGATTTTAAACAGTTTTGTGTGTAAAATCACATGTGTAAATGCAATTGTGAAAACCCAACCCTGTTGGAGGGTCAGGGTGACCTGGTGCTGTCCTGGTGTGACATGTCCCTGTTGGGTTTCACTTCCCAGGCTTTCATAGAGATGAACACAGAGGAGACAGCCAACACCATGGTGAACTACTACACCACAGTCACTCCGGTGCTCCGGAGCCAGCCCATCTACATCCAGTTCTCCAACCACAAGGAGCTGAAGACAGACAACTCTCCAAACCAAGCAGTCAGTCTGTTCTCTGCATTGTCATCCCAGGGAGGGGGGGACACAGCCAGATCTCTGCTGCTGGCTTGAGATCCATGGACTTTAGTAACATCTAGTGCTTTAGGATGTTTGTTTGTAATGCTTAAAAAATTCCTATCAAGTGCAGCCATGATGGGGCAGAGCTCAGCTGTGCTGGAGCACAGCCTGGTGCTGGTAGGTGCAGCTTTGAGGTGGCAGCATCTGAACCCAGCAGGTCTCAAGGCTCTGAGTCCTCAAGGGGCTCTGTACCACACACTCTGCAGAGGGGAAAAAATTCCTACTTTCAGCTCAGCCCCTTTTGGCAACCTTTTAGGACAGGAACACAGGAAAGAAGTTCAAGTGTTGTGGCTCTTTGCCTCTTTGCCAGTACATCCTGTTTGCTCTCCCTTTTTGAGCTGATTCCAATCAAGACCAGAGCCCCCAGTGTGTGCAGATGGAATGCTGTTGTTCGGTGCCTTTCTCAGCTGGAGCACAAGTGGGCTGTGTGTTAGGGGGCTCTGCAGAACCCCAGGCACTTCTCACTTCTGGATCCCTGTGGCAAATGTGCATCAATCTTTCAGTCTTGTCACTTCGTCTCGGATTCTGGAGTCAGATTCAGAAAAGCCCTGTTTTCCCTTTTTCTAAAAAATGGGATAATATTGCTGCATCAGTTTATGCAGAGTTTTGCCATAACTGCATGGTTGATGTAGTTGGCATTTTTGCCTTGCCCTTACTGGTTGGGATGGTCTTTATTGGCTCTGTCTCAAGTGTCCCCCAGCCCTTGAAGCAGCACATGGCTGTTCTGCTCACTACTGAACCCAGCAGGCTGTTTGCAGAGAGGGGGAGCTCAAGGAGAGCTGACTGTGTGGTTTTTTGGAAGCAGAAGTGTGGGTCTAACAGCTTTTTTTGCTCCTGCAGCGTGCCCAAGCAGCTCTGCAAGCCGTGACCCAGGTGCAGGCTGGGGCTGTGGCGCTGGCCGCCACGGCTGCGGCTGTCGATGCAGGAATGGCAATCACTGGCCAGAGCCCTGTCCTGAGGATCATTGTGGAGAATCTCTTCTACCCTGTCACTCTGGATGTTCTGCACCAGGTAAAACATGTCACCACAAGTCCTTGAAGATTGTTCTGGAGGAAGGGACAGCAGCATCCGGTGTGTTGGTGTAGTTGCAGTGTCTGTGGTTTGTGTTTGTACAATGCAAGTTCTGAACAGAACTGTCAGACTTTTCTGAAGACCATACTCTTACAGGAGATGCTGCTAGTTTTAGTCCCCCACTCTTGCATTATTTTAATTTCCAGAGGTTTGAGTCTTAATCCACTTCATTGGATCAATTACAGTTCTTCAGGTTATCTTTAGGTTTTAGCAAAAGTAGCTGATCCTCATCCTTCTGCTGGGGAAACAAATACTGTCCAGGAGCTATGTAGGCAGTAGCCATTTTGGAAAGTCGCCTCTGTCTGTTGTGATTGCTTAATGCTATCTTCATGTTTAAACTACAAGCTTGACTGCATTTAAGAATTCCTTAAATTCCTGGAAGAGGTTGAGTTCCTGAAGGTGTTTGTGAATATTCCTGTTAATTAACCCAGAATAAACAAACTGTACTTTAGAGCAGCTCAGCCACTCTGGTGTGTTCTAGGCTGATGCCATGATGCCAGTCAAGCAGTGCCCACAGTGTGGTTTAAAACCTTCAGGGCTGCACTTGAAAGCTGACAGGCTAAAAAGACTTTGTTTCTGCTTGTAATAAGAGGTCAGTATGAAATTATCTTACTGTAAATGTGATAACAAGATACACAAATATTATCTTGCAGATCTTTTCCAAATTTGGTACAGTCTTGAAAATCATCACATTCACAAAGAACCACCAGTTTCAGGCCCTGTTGCAATATGCTGACCCCATGAGTGCTCAGCATGCCAAACTGGTGAGTGCTGGATTTTCTCACTCGTTTGCCTTGTTTAATCCAAGCTCAGGGTGGGCTTTGGGGTGGGCTGACACCAACATTACCCGAAGGACAGAGCATGAGTGGGAGGGAATTGCTTCCATATGCAACTTGGAGGCTGCCAGAGGGGCTGAATGAAGCAGAGCTGTCTCCACGTGAGATACCTGTTCTCAGGTGGAGCCGTGGGATGGCCCAACACCTTCCCTCTCCAGAGAGCAATTGCTGTGAGCTTGTTTTGAATGCATTTGGGTGAGGACTGAATGCATTTGTTTCCTCGCAGTCTCTGGATGGACAGAACATCTACAACGCCTGCTGCACGCTGCGCATCGACTTCTCCAAGCTCACGAGCCTCAATGTAAAGTACAACAATGACAAGAGCAGGGACTACACCCGCCCAGACCTGCCCTCTGGGGACAGCCAGCCCACTCTGGATCAGACCATGGCAGCTGCTTTTGGTGAGTGTTAACAAGTGGGAACAGGATAAAGCCAGCTGATACGTGTCATGGTGAACCCGCCACACCTGCACCTCTCCACTTCTTTTCATTCTCACTGTGCTCTGAGAATGCTTGTTAGGCCTTGTCCTTGCAGACACCACCTGGGCTCAGCTCTTTCTGAGGAACGTTTTTCCAAAGGTGCCTTATCTTGCACTGACTGTCTGCATGCACACCCTTTGCATATTTGCTATAGCAAATCTGAAAGCTAGGTCAAGTTTTATAGTTATAATTTAGCCTAAATGCTATTAAGTGTTATTTCTCTTTTAGAGTGTTACAGTTAAGCTCTAAATTTAGGTATAAGTCAAGTTAAAGTACTGTTAACTTGAAGTGTTGAGCTTTAGGCAGCATTCCTTTTCATCATTGTTTACACTGTTTTTACACACACACATACCTAGGTAGACTTCAATTCCTTTCTGTTTTGATTGCCTGGATTTTGTTTGATTTTGTTGTGCCTTAGTTGTCCTTTGTAAGTAAGAGTAAATCTTGCCAATTGTTGTGCTTTGTAGTTTAATTAAATACAACTTTTGCTTGTACCCTTGTTGGTGATTTTTGGGCAAACTCAAGCACAGTTGTTTGGGACAGTGTGTCAGGAGAAGGGGAGGGGATGTCATCCTGGTGTATTTGGTCCAAAACTTTGAATAGAGTGTAACTGAGGCAGAACTTTTGGGGATCACTGAGGATCAGATTAGTGCCAAATCCCGTGGTCGGTGCCTCTGGTGCCACCTGGTGTTTGCCCAGGAATTGTTTTAGTGATCTTTGGAAGTCCATTGTTGTGTGAGAGGCATTTAGGGTTTGGCTTTCAACTAAATGCTTCTGTTGAAGGACAGATCAAGACACTTTGGCTAAGTTTAGGGAGGTTTAGGTTAGATATTAGAAAAAAGCTCTTCACCCAGGGGGTGGCTGAGCACTGAACAGGGAGTTGGAGAAGCATTTGGACAACACTCTGAGCCACGTGGTGGAATTGTTGGATCTGTGCTGTGTAGGGCCAGGAGCTGGACTTGATAATCCTCGCTGGTCTCTTCCAACTCAGAATATTACATTTTTCTGTGAAGTTTAGAGTTTTCCTGCTGTTGGGGCATTTTTTTATGATGTGTCTGTCTTTCCCAGGTGCCCCAGGAATAATCTCTCCTCCATATGCTGGAGCTGGCTTTCCTCCTACTTTTGCCATTCCTCAGGCTACAGGTACTGTATTTCTTAAGTTGAAGTTTTGTGTAGCTGAAGCATCTTCATGTTTTAAATCAAAGGAATGATGTTTTTGTTTGGGTTAGCCATGTAAATTGTAAATGCTGGCATTTAGACATGGAAGGAATGATGATCCAGTACATCACCTCAGCTAGGAATGCTGTGTGCAGCTGCAGCACCTGTGGGCAATGTCCTGGTGATGGGAAGAAATGCATAAAGCAGGATGGGAGAAACAGTAAAGGCAAACTTTGAAATAATATGGGGGAAGTGGTGAGGAGATCGAAGTTCTTGTGCTTTGAATTTCCTCTGTCATTACAGAGGTTAGAACCTCTATTTGACAGCTGTAAATGTGGTCAGAAGCAAGGAATCTGTCAAATTTTTCCCTAAATATTTTGAGAAAGCTGATATTTAAGGTGAATTTTGAAGTTCACAGCTCATGCTGTAGGTAACAGATCATTGCTGCTTCCAGAAGTAGCCAAGAGTCTGAAAACTGGAGGTGCTGACCATGCTTGCAGGAGTGCCAGCCTAAACAAGCCTTGCTGGGGTTTTCAGCATTCCAAACCACGTTGGCTCTCTGGGAACATGATGGAATTTTCCTTGCTTATGACAAACAAGCAGAGTGGGCTGTTGAGGCATTGCTGTTTTGGTAACATCCAGCCCTGCTGAGGAAACAAGAAGGGCTGCTTTGGGGATTAATCCATGGAATTGACTACTAGCAGTTGTTTCTTGAGCTTTAAAGCTCTTGCCCTTGAAGGGCTGCTACTGGGAGCTGTCTAGGAATGCCTGTGAGTCCAGCTGCAGTGTTTCCCAGTCAGGAGAGCTGGGTGATGGTGGCACAGGGTACCTGGTGGTTGCATGTGTGATGAGAGCACATTGTGCATGCCCTGGTTGGACAGACCTTCCCCATGCCCCGTGTGTGACACCTGCCCTGTACAGCAGAGCTGAGGCTTTGTGCTCATCCGCTGCTTGTGAAACACGCTCCAGAGTGCTGAGGCACCTGCTCAGCACCAGGCACTGCAAGAGCAAATCCTCTTAGAAACCAAAACATTTCCTGCAGCACCAGAAGCGGAGGCTCCTGTTGCCCTTAGGATTACACGGGCACTTTTGGGAATGATGACTTGCATGGTTCAGAGAGTGTGCTGTTCTCCCTTCTGGTGCAGCAAATACACTAGAGTACGTGCTGTTAATTCTTTACTGGTTAATATTCTTTAATTTCCAGGCCTGACAGTTCCAAGTGTTCCTGGAGCACTTGCTCCTTTGGCTATTCCAGCAGCAGCTGCGGCGGCTGCAGCAGGACGGATTGCCATTCCCGGCCTGTCTGGGACAGGGCACTCCGTGCTGCTGGTTAGCAATCTGATCCCAGAGGTTAGTGCAGTCCTAACTTTACTTGTTTTTTTTCTCCTTCCTGTTATCTCTGCTTTCACTTTCTGAACACGGATTGGGCTGAAATTCATTGAAAGTGAAATCCTGCTGTATCCAAAGGAAGCGGCACCTCTAGAGCAGCCGCTGCCGTGCTCTGATAGCCCCAGGTGCAGGGCAGAGCAGTACTCTAGTTGCTGAAGGGAAATGGGAAAGTCCATCTCAGATTGAAATTGCTCTTCCTTGGTTCAAAGCCAAGGATGCTGCCTGCCTGCTCTTGTACCCCAGAGACTACAATGCCTGTCCCTTCCTTCCTCCCTGTCCATTCCCATGGAATAGTGTCATTTGGGTCACAGAGTAGCCATGTCCATTCCTTTTCCTTGGCATGTTGTAGTTTTTAATACATTAATTCATAACTACAGAGAGGCTTCATGCTGACCTTTGCTCTTTCTGTGTAGTGTCTGGATCCCTGCTAGCTTGACCTTGTACCTGTGCAGTGTTTCCTCTGCCATGTGCTTGCACATTTCCCCCTTCCAGGATTCCTGGAAGTTTTTCCTTAGCTAAATCCCTTAACAGCTCACATTTACATTTTCAATTCTACTTAACTGAGTGAGTTGAAATATTTGGATTTCTCTAAAAATAATGCAAGTAATATTTGAACAAAAACCTTGTTTAATGAAAGACAGCGCCATAAGGGAATTGGATATGGGGGCTTGAATTTTCCTTCAGTCATTCCCTGGATCTGGTTGGATTGAAAGTGTAGAACCTCTGGTGTTCAGCAGAGTGATGAGGCTCTGCTGAGGAGCTGTAACTGGTGGGACTGTGCACACACGTTAATAGCACTTTGCAAAGCTGTAAAACTTACCAGTGATGGCAGAGTCACCACAAAACCTCTTTGGATCAAAGGGGAAGCCTGGATGTGATGAATGATCAAAATGTTTAACTCTTAATGAGATGAACCAATTGGATCATGTTTCAGACTGCTCTTACCTGTCATTGCTGTTCTCTCCAGGGCATGAAATAACAGCAGGGCCTGTGGAACAGTTTTGGGATTTGCTGCTCGTGCTGCCTGGAAACTGCTCTGCCATTCCAGGGACTCTCATCTCTGGTTTGTTCTACCATAAGCCCTGATAATGCAGGCATCATTATTCCTGAGCAGTGTGATGCTTCCAAGTGTGTGTTCAGGAAGCTGTTGGGTGCCTGGATGGTAGTGGCAGGACAGGGGGCTGTGCTGCACTTCTCAGATTTCTCACAGCTCTGTTTAGGCAGGAGCAAGCAGTTATTTCATGCCCTGTGGTTTTTTTGAGGAGTTCTTCACTCTCCATCCAGCTTGTCTTTGGGCTAGAGAGACTTTGGGACTTGGACTGAAGCTGTGAACTAACAGACATGAAACTTTTTCCACTGCCTGTATAATCAGTGTTGTAGAAACTTACCTGTGCCACAACCAGTTAGCAAAGAGACAGTATTGCCTGGAGTGACTGCTCTGCCACGGGGTTTTCCTGAGTGGGAATCATGGGAGCTGAAATGGCTCCATTTTTTCTTCCACAAAAGTGGGAGCAGTCCACACATCTCAGCTTGGGGTGACCCAGTACTTTGGGTTTCTGCACAGTGAGGTCAGGCCACAGAGCAGGAAGGTAACAGTCCTCTACAAACAAGGTACCAGCTCCTTATCTGAGTGCTTCCAGCAGACCTTGGAGTGGGATTTGTGGCAGTACAGCTGCTCATCCACATGACCTGTTTGTTTAAAGCAGTGGTTGGTATCCAAGGTGGATGTTCCTTGTTTCTTTCCAGCTAAGTATTATGGCATGGATTGCTTCCTGCAGTTCCTGACCCCAAAGCAGCAAATGAAACTGTGACTTGGTCCATGAAGTCAATAATTGTAAACAGAGAAAATATTTTGAGTAGAATTTTAGGGAATGCCATTGCAATTGAATTGGTTACTGCAGCCTGTGGAAGTCACTCTGGGGGGATACTGTCTCTTACTCCTTTGTATATCTGAAGTAAAAATGCCTTTTCTTTATCATTGTGTTCCACTAGGTAAAACCTATTAACTGTTTCTGTAAGCAAGTTATTGTATGTAGAATTCTATAAATCTGACTGATGGAACACTACATATTCCTTATGTATTTACTGACCTGTGTTTTTTGCTACTTTTTTCTTTTCTCCCCATCCCTGAATTTTTTTTCTTCCCCCGATCCGGAATTTCTTTGCCAACTGACTGCACGGTACTTCTGCTTCCTGTTGTTGCTTGAAACAAAAAAAAAAAAAAAAAAAAAAAAACATTCCCCTTCCAAAAAAAAAAAAATAAAACAAACCCTGCTCTTCGGAAACCAACCTGCCCTTCAATATTAACCATCTTGAAAACTTCATCATCCATCAACCAATTTCGCCATTTCCTGCGGGGACTCTGCCCTTCCTCGTTGTGGACGATTTGTGCAACCTCGCTCTCCCCTTCGATTCCTTACCTCTTCCCTGTCCCTCCGCTGCCTTGCTCTGCTGTTCTCTAAAGAGAGTTACACCCCAATGCCTCTTTATTCTTTTCGGTATGTTATTATTCACACTTTTTATTACCTTGTTTTTCATTTATTTGAGATTACTTTTTGATACTTCAGAAATGTACAGTTTGCAGTTTGCTTTTTTTTTTTTTGAATGCATAATTTTGATTTTACATTGTTTACTTAGTTTGCTGTTTAATTTAGTTTGCCTTTGGTTTTGGTTCAGTTCTGCATGGGTTATTGCTTTGCATGTCTTTGATAAGAGTTTTAAATTGTGAGAGCATGCGAAATTGTCCAGTCTTCTGGCAGTAAGATTTTGGCTTTTTGCTGAAACCCAATGTCTTTTCTTTAATGTATTGTTCCATTATTATTCTGCTATATAAGAATTCCCTTAATTAGAGCAGAATATGTAGCCATGGTTGGAATGAGATCAGTTCTGGTTGGGAATGGATGTTTTTGCTGTTGGATTGATTAGCTGATGTTAAGTTGAATTAGACTTTTTGTTTCCCTACCTAAGACTGTTCTTGTTTCCTCCCTCTTTGAAGGAGTCTATGGTGATGTGCAGAGGGTGAAGATTTTATTTAATAAGAAAGATAATGCCCTGGTTCAGATGGCTGATGGGAATCAGGCCCAGCTTGGTAAGCTTGGCAGGGTCAGACTCTGGGCAGTTAGGGATGAAAAGGGTCCTTAAAACTTTCTTTTTGGCACTTTCTTCTTTTCCAGCAGAAGACCCAAATGTATCCAGGCCTTGTGGGGTGTGGCTGTGGGGCAGCTCTGGGGCTGGGGTGGCTCGTGGGTGCGAGAGGGAAACGGGCAATGAACACAGTGAAGCAGAGGGACCCTGCAGGGTGTGGTGTCTGCAAGGGCAGTGAAATTCTGGCCTTGAATTCATGTGTGGACCAAACTGAAGTACCCTGCAGTCAGGTGTGTCCTCCCCTTGCAGCCATGAGCCACTTGAATGGGCAGAAGCTCCACGGGAAGCCGATCCGTATCACGCTGTCCAAGCACCAGACGGTGCAGCTGCCCCGCGAGAACCAGGAGGACCACGGCCTGACCAAGGACTATGGCACTTCTCCTCTACATCGTTTCAAGAAACCAGGCTCCAAAAATTTCCAAAACATCTTTCCTCCTTCTGCCACTCTTCATCTGTCCAATATTCCGTAAGTGTCAGCAGGGAGAGTTCTTGTGTGGCTGAGTATTGAGGTGTTTGCAGCTTTGTTGCTGTCAGGAGAGCTCACCCAGCTCCCTGTTCCATTGTCTTGCCTTGCCAAGAGGCTGCTGGTAGGGAATTTAGAAAACTCTCATGAAAATTAGTTTTTTGAGATTACCTTGGTCTGTCAATGTCTGTTTGACCAGGAAAAATTTTTATTTCAGACCTTCAGTAACTGAAGAAGATCTTAAGTTGTTATTTTCAAGCAATGGTGGAATGGTCAAAGGATTCAAATTCTTCCAGTAAGTGTTTTGTATTATGTCCTCTCCTTACTCTGGGCTTTTCATATGGGAAGGGTGGAAGTACTTGGTTCCAGTCAAAAGGCTCAAAGGTGACCAGAATCCTTTCTAACAGTGTTTGACTGTGGAATATAAAGAATTCCTGAGTAACCCTGGGTTTGAGCACTGAGTGAGCAGTAGGGCTGCATGTGCTTGCCACAGAGATACTCCTCTAAAGAGTGAGTGTGCTGCAGGTCTCTGGGGGGTTCGTTCTGTGCTGGATGGGAGAACTTGGATCAAGTTGGGGAAGCTCCTGCAATGGATCTAAACATGCCTGAAACTTGTGTCTTGTCAGGAAGGACCGTAAAATGGCTCTGATCCAGATGGGCTCTGTGGAAGAAGCCATTCAGTCCCTCATTGACCTCCACAATCATGACCTGGGGGAGAACCATCACCTGCGTGTGTCCTTCTCCAAGTCCACCATTTAGAGCTTGGGAAGGCCTGAGTAAAAATGGACTTGACTTAAAACCTCTGGGGTTCAGCCTTGACCTTTAAAGGCTGGACACCAGGGTTTCAACTTCCATCATTCCAGAAAAAAAAAAAAAGCCACTTTAAAAATGCAGCTGAAGTGACCTTAAAAGACCAGAGATTTTATTTTTTTAAAGAGAAATCAGTTTACCGGTTTTTAAAAAAAAAAAAAGAAAATTAATTCCTCTTGCTAACCTTGCGGTGATGGGTAACAATCTTGACTGTTCCAATAAAAATCACAAGTTCAAGTTTACACTATGGAACCTGCTCTGGGAAATTCCCCTCCCCTCCTGCTCCTCCTCCCCCAAAAAGCAGATCCAAACAAGTTTTATCAGGTTTCACATTGATGCCTTTTTTTAATTTCCTTACCCATCCATGCCTTGAAAGACCTAAAACCACTGTGTGAATTCACTGTAGCGCCTTGGAGTCAGGATTGTGGTGACCAGGAGCTCCCAACCCGCCCAGCACAACACTCGGTTGCATTGATCCCACCTTACCTGTGCACCTGCTGTCCTGTGCCTTAAACCTTCTACTTCTTTGGGGAAAACATCCGAGCTGCAGGGAGGGGATGGGCAGAGCTGGGGCGGGGGAGCGGCTCTGGCTGACGATCAGCAGGGGGAGCTGGCAAAGTGGATAAAGGAAATTTTGGGCTGTGATTCAGGGCAGTTCCCCGCTGCCCCCTGTTGTGTTTTGTGTGTCTCGATCTCCACGTGTGCCCTGTGCCACTTCCCAGTCTGCTCGTGGGTCATTGCCACCTGCAAACTCAGGTGGGAGTTACCTGAGAGCCTTTGGCTGAGCAAAGCTCTGGGTGGGGGAGCGTTCCCAAGGCCAAATCACATTCCAGTGTCAGGAGCGAGCCCGCAGGCTCTGCCCTCACAGAGGGACAGCAGAGCCGCTGTGGGACACTTGTGAAAGATGAATCAGAGTTTGTCAAAATTGTGTGTGTATATACCTAAATGCTTGGCTAGGATTTGGAGAATCCTTGGATACCCCACAATTAGAAAGGTGCCTGCAGGAGGTACCTTTGTGCCCCTAATTGGAGATTAACGAGGCTGCTGTAGCTCCGCCGTCGTTCTTAGAGCATGTCTTCAGCATTTGAGCTTTTGTTTGAATCCTTGTATTATACTTTGATGCCGTTGCTGTCCTCTGTGCCTAGCAATATTTCCAGTTGACCAAATATTCTAATCTCTTTATATGCAAAAGAAATAGTTTTAAGTACCTTTTATAGAATGATAAGATGGTATAAACGTAATCTAAATTTACTCCTTTGTGGTATTACCCGTGTATACTGTACTTTATTTTCTTTGTTTTGTAATTAAAGCTGTAGGGCAGGAGTAGTTTCCAGGCTGAGGTCGTGGCTGAGGATGAGCAGAGCCAAGGGTGTGAGAGAATGAGCACAAACAGCTCAGAAATAGAAGGAAAAGGACCCAGGCTAAAGATTTTTTTTACCTTTTGAACCTATAAGCCCAGATGTTGTTCTAGGAAGGGAATTTATTAAAAGTAGAATGCAGCAGATCAGTTTTTCCCAATGATACAACAATTTTTTTTTTTTTTTCTGGCTTACAACTCTTTCCCGGGCCATTCTGCCTTCTATTCCATGTGATCCGATGTTGCCTTACATTTCCCTCTAACCTGCAACCTGTTCGGATGCAAAATAACAAGAATCTTGTACTTTTTTTTCAGGGTTTTTCTGCAAATTGTGGACCAAAGTTTGTTTTTTAATTGTCTTAGTGTTGCAAGTTCTGATTTCCTTGCTTGGTGTGGGAGCTCTTGACTTGCCTAGCACTGAGTGTTTGGAAAAGTCTTAACTTTCTGTAGTTCCTCCCTGGACTCTCAAGGATATGAATTATGCTGGAGAAGCATGTGAGGTCCGAGTGAGGGTCCGCCTGGTGCTGTGGTGTGCTGGCTACCCCCAAAAAGGGCAAGACCCCTGCTTAGAGCATCACCCCAGCTGCTCTTGGGTACCTCTAAATCTGTGCTGGAGCCAGGGATCTCTCCCTGCAAATCTCCCCAAGGAGCAATCCTGCAGGAGGGCACAGCCGGGGCTCTTGTGGCTGTTGGCTTGTCCCCTCCCTAGTGAAACACCTCCCACAAGGGGACCCAGCCCAGCAGCACTGGGGTGACTCAGTGCCCCCCATCACCCTCCCCAGCTCTGGGGAGGCTCCATGGACTCTGGGTGTCCCATGGAAATCCCAGATGGATTTGGGGTAACCGGGCCCCCCAGCACGGCGGGTGCTCCCTTCGGATCCTGTGTTTGCATGTAAAGAATGTGAGTAACTAAGGGTGTACATATTTATAATTTTTTTATACCTGTTGTAAGACATGAGGGGCAGCAAAACCCAGTTTTTTATGGTGACCAGATGTATTGTATATTTTGATAACAGCAATTCCAGGTTTCAGTATTGTGGAAGGTGGGTGGGGAGGGGAAGTGTACACACCATCAGAATTCCATTGCCTCTTTCAAAGAATGTTTGTAATGCAAAATGAAATGAAATTAAAACTATTTTATAACAACCTTTGTACCTTTCTGTAGCTCCATTATTTCCTGTTGAGATTGTAGAAGCAGTTGGTGCCCAGTCTGTACTTGTGCTTTCAATAAATTCTTCTGTATCCTTCACTCCTGATCTTCCTCCTCTTTATTGTGCCTGTTTTGCTTCTGATTTTTCCTTCTCATGTAATTCCAGCTGCCTCATTTTATTTTAACTTTGACTTTTCCCACACTCTGGGCTGGCAGTGCGTGTCCCTGTCTCCGTGGAGCCATGGGATGGGCTCTGACCTGGAGAGAGCCCCAAGGCCCGAGGCTGTCAGGCCCTCACTGATGCCCTGCCTGTGTCACACTCCAGCACTTTGTTACTTCATGTTCCTAAACTTTCCATATGTTCTGGCTAATATCCATGAAAAATAACCCACTTTGAGTCAAACCCTCCTCTCTGTAGTCCTGTGCTGTAGCTGTGGGGCTGGATGTGGCATTCTCCATCCTGTGGGATGAGGTGCAATGCCCATCTCTCCGTGACCTCCCTCAGGAGCAGAGTGCTTCCTTAGGGATCTGATTCTGTACGTTCAGCTCTGCTCAAACTCCTGTCCCAAAGTCACCGTGGGGACACAATCCCCACCTGGAGCTGGGTCCATCCCTCTGGGCTGAGCTGCCATTAGGCTCCAGAATATTCCACAGGCGTTTGCACAGTCCTCTGCCTCCAGGGTTACGAGGGGGTCCTGCTGGAGCCGGGGGCTGCTCAAAGGGATCACTGTTGTTCCTTGAAAGGCTGATGGGATTTGTAACAGCTGCCTCTGTGCCTGTGAATGCCGGGCCCAGGGTCATCGCTCCGGGGTTGCTTCCCTGAGTTCTCTGGGGCCCAGCCCAGGCTTTGCAACCACCGCGGGCATCCCTGTGCCCTTCCCTGGCCCCTTGGACACTCCTCGGCTGCTGGAGCAGCTGAAAGATCCAACTGGGGTGGCAGCGATGGTCGGGCTCCCCATGGGAAGAGAGGTGGCTTCAGGGGTGTCATGTCCCTTCCCATGGCAGAACCCCCCAGCCCAGCCCCGGGACAGCAGAGCCGTGTCGGGGGCTGCTGCTGTGTCCTCCCCACCCTGGGCTGGCTCTGACAAACTGCCCTGAACGCTCTTTAACGGGAAAAAACTCAGGCTCCGCATCAAAGGGCTCTTCCAGCCCCTGCCTGGAGCCGGGGGGAGATGCTGCCTGCGGGGTGAGCACCCTAAAGCCCGGCCTTGGGGAAGGAGCACCCTAAAGCCCGGCCTTGGGAAAGGAGCACCCTAAAGCCCGGCCTTCCCCACACCAACAGCACTGCGGGATGTGGAAAGGGAATTAGCTGGAACCCCAAAGCAGGAATCCCAAATCGAGTAAAGCGAGCCCCGGGGCGGGGCCGAGAGTGGGGCTGAGCCCTTTGTGTGTCACAAAGGCGGGCCCTGCCCCTGGGGCTCACCCGGGGGACACGCGGGGACTCCGGGCAGAGGGTGTCCCCAAGGGAAAAGGGACACGAGTGGTGCCGAGGCAGAGTCCAGGCTGGAGCTGATGAGGTGGGGGCTGACAGCCCCTCCTGCTGCAGCCCTGGGGGGGGGATGATGAGGATGAGGATGAGGATGAGGATGAGGATGAGGATGAGGATGAGGATGAGGATCCCGCTCCCCCCGACCCCGCGGGTCCCCAAGCGATGCAGCAGCAGCTGGGGGGGGGGGGCTGCCCAAGGCGGCTGCGGGGCTGGGGGGGTTGCCCGGGACTGCGAGAGCGATGCGGGGCTGTCAGTTACCATGGAAACCGCTGGGTCAGAGGCGGCGGGAAGCGGCGTGTGACGCCATCGGCACCGCAATGAGCCGTGAGCGCGGGGGCGACGTGGGGCTGCTGGGCTGGGGGCCCCTGCATCGCCCCGACCCCCACCAGGGACTGCCGGAGCGTGGCGTCAATGCCGGTGACCTTCGCCGGCGGCTGCGGGTCACCTCCCCGGGCCACCTCCCCGGGTCACCTCCCCGGGTCACCACGGCTGGATGGAGCAGCCCCAGGGCCCTCGTGCTGGTTGGAGTGGGACCCCTCATCTCCCACCCCCCCAAGGGCTCCCCACAACCCCCCACACCACGAGCTGCTGCCTCAATCCTCCTGCTAATCCCGGGTGGCTTTTCCAGCACCGAGTCAGGGTTATGTGGATAATCCATATGTTTGCAAGGCAAAGGCTTTGGGATATCCACTGTTAATCCAATTGGCAGTGGCAGTTTGGTGCCATCGGCACAATGTCCTGTTGGGGGGGGGACACGGCTGCCCCAGCCACTGCTCCCCGGGGCTGGGAACTCCCACAGAGCCCTGGTCCTACCCCCCACCTCCAGCTGTGGGATTCAGCTGCCCCCACCTGCCAAAATAACCCAGCCAGGCAACATCCACGTGTTTATTTGCTTTTCAAACCACAGCAGCTCCAGCTGTTGCCCGACATTCGCAGCCTGGAGATCCCCTCCCTGCTTCCCCCCAAACCTCAGCTGCAGCCCAGGGCAGCTCCTCCTGGGGCAGAGCTCAGCCCCCACTACATCCCCACCCCAAAATCCCCCTCTCGTCCAGTCCCTGCAGTATTTACAGCCTCTCACACCCAGAGACACAGCACTGGGCAGAACCCCCCTCCCAGTCTGTCCACCCTCAGGCTCCCTCAGACAAATCAGGATGGGGGAGTGTCACAGGACCCCCAGCACCCACAAATCCCCACATGAGCTAGGGCCTGCTGCCCCACAGCAGCCTCTTCCCCCTGTTAAATCCTTTAATCTATTCCCCCCCAAAGCCCTTCAGCACCATTTGTCCCTCCCCACCCCCCTACAGACATCCACTTCCAGAGCTGGAATAAAATAACCCCTCGGAAATGTCAGCACCAGTGTTAGAGAGAAAAAGAAAGTCAAAAGTGCTTGGAGCTGCCCAGCCCCACAACCTGTGGGGGGACAGAGCCCCACCAGCTGCCCGAGCAGGGTCCCGTGCCAGGGGTCCCACAGATGTCACCAGCGTGGCCGTGCCGGTCCAGAGCAAATCCAGCCCTGTCCTGCCATCCCCTGCAGAGGCACCCCAGCATCACAGAGACCCCAAATCAGGGCAGGGGCGTGGGGTACTGGGGCTCAGTCCTTAAACCTGCGGCCTGCCTGCATCTTCTTGTAGTACAGGTCCACCTCGCTGTCCCCTGGCCCGTCCCGCTCGGCCGGCTTCCTCCGCAGCGTGGAGTCACGGCTGGCTGTGGCCAGCAACCCCTCAGGGGGGGCTTCCACCCGCTCCCCACCACCCCCTGCTGCCCCCGGGATGGCAGCCAGGCTGCCGTAGCGCGGCTCATCCTGCTCCATGTCGCTGACAGAGGAGCCAGGGGAGACGCCGGCGCTCTTGGCCGGGCGGAAGCCGTGGAAATCCTTCCCCACCTCGCCCAGCTCGTAGGTGTCTGACCCCTCTGGCCCCTTGGGCCCCGACTTCCACTCCCAGGGCCCGTTGCCAGCAGAGAGGTGGACCACGGGGTGGTGAGGGGCGTGGGCGTCGATGGTGATGATGCTGGAGCTGTCGCGCTCCGAGGGCGAGCGGTACTGCGAGGAGTCAGAGCTGGTGGAGGACGAGGACGTCTCCGAGTGCTTGGGCGTGACGGAGACAAGGCTCTGCTGCTTGGACATGGCGATGACCTGCATCAGGCGCGGGGGGTTGGCCACCCTCGGCGCTCCCCCCTTCTCTGCCACCATCACCCACTTGGCCCTCACGGCTGCCCCACTGCCGGCTGCAGCCCCGGCGCCCGCCTGGCTCTCCTCGGGGATGTGCACCAGCTGCGAGGCGCCCGGCCGCGGCTGGATCAGCACACGAGGCCCCATGGCCGCCCGCTCAGCCGAGCGTGCCTGCACCGTGGGGTACAGAGAGGGGGGCACCTCCTCACCGGGCTCCCCCACAGCCCGGCCCTGTGCCGCCTCCTCGGCCAGCGTCATGCTCCGACCCTCCAGCGACTTCTGCTTCCACTCGGTGATGAGCTGCTTGGAGCGGGAGGCGTCCACAGGGACGTGGATGGTCATGTGGCGCCGCGCGGGGTCATCCATGGAGGGGGTGTTGACGCGGGGCAGGGTGTTGCTGAAAGTCACCATGTTCTCCTTGGCCATGGGGCTGCGTGGGGCCAGCAGGTCCACGTCCACGCTGGCCCGTTTCAGGCTGCCCAGAGAGTTCTTCTCGCGCGGCACCGGCCGTGCCACCTCCTCCAGGCGCGCCTGCGGGTTCAGCTCGTCGGTGCTCACCTGTAGGGGGATACAGTTGTTCCAGATTGCAATGCAAGATGTTTTCTGTTACCATCTGTATGGCAGATTATCTTTTGTCAAGTGGGCAGTTTGCCTTATCTCTCTCTGAGTGACCACAATCACTCCTCCCTCAGGAGGGGACATCTGCTGATAACAGCTACTAAATGTCACTGCATGGCTGATAAGAACTGCAGCATCCCTCTGGGAGATGTGAGCCCAGAGGGAGGAGCCAAGCATTGCTACCCAGATACAATCCAGAGGTTTTTGAGACACCAGCACGGCTTCTCCCCTGGATTCCCCAGAGAAACAGCAGCTGCCTCTTCTTCCACTGAATCTTCAGAGGAAGAATACATCCTTCTCTACAGGACCCCCTTGCTCCAGCAGAACCACCCCTGACACTGCAGGAGGGCTGAGCCACAATTCCAATGGGACTGCTGCCAGCACCCTGACCCACAGGGTGTCAGGTTGGGTTCTGACTCTGTCAGTGTTGTTCTAGTGTGCTGCACTGTTTATTTTATCCTTTTATTTTTTTCCTTTCCCTATTAAAGAACTGTTATTTCCTGCTCCCATATGTTTTGCCTGAGAGACACTTAATTTAAAATTTATAACAATTCAAAGGGGTTTATATTCTCCATTTCAGAGGAGGCTCCTGCCTTCCTTAGCAGAGTCCTGTCTTTCCAAACCAAGACACAGTATGAGTAAATGAAGGTGGTATAGAATATAATCTTATCCCGTAAAGAGTTGCAGCTGAACCAATTACTAAAGATTAGGAGCAGGCCTGATTTTAACAGGCCACACCTGTAGCCAATAAGAAGAGTGTTATAAAAGAGTGGATTGGTTGGGTGAGGGATCTAGAATCAGTTGTGTTGCAGACATATTTTATGAAAAATCCTTTCCTCCTGAGAAGCTGAGAGGCCTCAGGAACAAAATGTAAACAATGGTTATCTGCTGCTGTGGAGTGCAACAGGTGAATCTTTGGTTGGCCCATGTTGGTTGTTTTTAATTAATGGCCAATTACAGTCAGCTGGCTCAGACTCTCTGTCCGAGACAGAAGTTTTTGTTATCATTCCTTCTTTTTCTATTCTTAGCCAGCCTTCTGATTAAATCCTTTCTTCCATTCTTTTAGTATAGTTTTCATGTAATATATATAATAAAATAATAAATCAAGCCTTCTGAAACATGGAGTCAGATCCTCGTCTCTTCCCTCAACCTGAGACCCCTGTGAGCACGGTCACACAGTTGGCTACTGTGAGGACAAGGTAGAGTCAGTGCCTAGAGGAGCTGCCTACAAGAAGCATCAAGGAGGTACGAAACTCTAGCAATATGGAGCCTTTGCAATGTAATGACAATGGAACTCTTGCACTGTGATGACAACACTCACCGATTTGTTCTGGTGGTAGACGGAGTCGTGGCCCCTCTGCGTCAGCGCCCGCAGCGCGTCCTTGGCCGGCGCCTGGGCTGGGACTCGCTCCGTTGGGGCACGGAAGTTGCCGACAGCATGGAAAGCCTGTGGGAAGGGGAACCACAGAATCCTAGAATGGTTTGTGTTGGGAAGGACTTTTAAAGGTCATCAAGTCCAATGTCCCTGCCACTAGATGAGGTTGCTCCAGGCCCTGTCCAGCCTTGAACATTTCCAGGGATGGCGTAGCCACAGCTGCTCTGGAGAGTGTGGAGTCAAATGCATCCCCCAGCCCCCTCCCTGGGCACGGGCAGGACCAGCACCCACCAGGTAGGCAGCAATGCCAGCGCCGATCAGGAAGCCCACGTAGACATCAGCGGGGTGGCTGCGGTACTGGGTGATCTGGGTCAGGCCACAGATGCCAGCAGCAATGGCGAAGGCAAAGACCAGGATGGGCTTGAGGAGCTTGGTGCTGTCCGAGATGATGGAGTTGAAATACATCTGGGGCAGGAACAGGCTGTTAGTCACGGCCCTGGCCCTGCACAGAGCTCTCGGGTGCATGTGGGACTGCAGGTGCCTGTGCACACACCCAGCATGGGCACAGCAATATTGGCCAGAGCTTGTCTGTGCCAAGGAGAGAGACACAGCTGCCCATGGCATGGGACTTGTGCCAAGCCAGCCTGTGCCAGGCAGCGCAGGGAACTCACCGACACGTAGACAGCAGCAAAAGCTGAGAGTGTGGCGTGCTGGGATGGGAAGGTCTTCCTGCAGGGAGAAGGGACGTGGTTGGGATGGGGCAGGAGGGCTGGCAGTGCCACACAGGGCTCCCTTGGCACGTACCTGGCAGAGAGGATGGCGTGCTTGTCGGTGCCTGAGCAGATGTCCTGGGTGATGTAGGGGTTGGCGTCGCACGGGGTGCCCAGCAGGGTGTAGTTGGGCTTGCAGACAGTCAGGAAGAAGGGAGCATGGTAGCCTGTGGCCAGCTGGATGACGTCTGTCACCAGGGCTGTGGCACAGAGGCCGAACACGTGGACACCTGGGGATGGCAGGAACGGGACAGTGGGGCAGCCAGGACTCACCCAGCCCTGGAGCACCCACTGGGATGGGTCCGGTGCAGTGTCCAGGGTCTGGATGGGGCCGTGCTCCTGCTGTCACAGCCAGGGTGGCCCCACATCCCCTCCAACCCCCAGATCCTGCCCAGGCTGTGGCACAACGTACCCACAAACCTGACGGTGCGGCGCAGGAAGGAGTTGAAGTTGCAGCCGCCAGCGTTGATGCTGCCCTCGGCACCGGCACGGCCCTTCAGCCGGGACTGCAGGCAGTACACCATGCCCTCCCCGACCATGATCTGGGAAAGAACCGCTGCCTCAGGCAGGGCTGGGCTGTTGGCAGAGCCCCTGATGGATGCTGGGCACTGCCAGGCACCAGGAGGACCCCAATCCCAGTGGGACAAACCCAGACGCACCGAGGCGGCGGGCGCAGCGAAGGCCAGGCTGAGCAGCATCAGCAGCGGGATGAGCTCCTCGTTGGTCTCCACGTAGGGCATGGAGAGAGCCCGGTCATGGCACTGGAAGCCCACCTTGGCCGGCTTGAAGAGGTCCGTGAGCTCCAGGAAATAGAGCGTCACCACGGAGGAGGCCACGATGGGCAGCTGGGGGGGACAGAGGGGGGACCGACGACCCCCAGGGCGATGGCACCGCACAGAACGGGGCACAGAACCCGACCCGCTGTGCCAGGGACTGGGACAGAGCCCCCTGCACAGCCCCCAGGCCGTGCCCACCCTCCCCACACCCACCTCCACGAAGTAGAAGCAGGGCAGGAGTGTCATGCTGTCCTTGGGGGCACGGGTTTTCTCCTTGGGGGGGATCATGGTCCTGGGCAGGTGCAGGGGTCCCACCGGGCTGTGCCTCCACCCTGTGGGGGCACCAGTGTCACCACACGGCCAGCACAGTCACCCCTGGTCACCCCTCCAAGTACCTGGGGGGGATGAGCACCCCCGAGCCACCACCCGGCCCTGCAGGGACACCCCCTGTCCCTCCTGGTCACCCCCAGGTCACAGCAGTGCCCCTGCTCACCAGGCTGGAACCGGGGGTGCCAGCGCCCCGGTGGGTGCCCCCCAATGCCCCGGGGGTGCCCAGCCGAGCCAGGGGCTGTGACAACAACAGGTGGGGCGGAGGCTCTGTCGCGACAGGCGGTCACCACCGCGACAGGCGGGGAGGCTGCTGCGGAGGGCGTGCAGAGGGGGGTGTGCCCGCAGAGCCGGGCCGGGGATGGGGCTCCCCGAACCCTCCCGGCCCAACCCCACAGAGATTGCACCGAGCCCGGGCTGCGAAACGAGGGGGGGAGGATAACGGGGATGGAGGGGCAATGAACGGGGGGGGGCGGGAATACCGGGGGATGAACCGGGGGTATCACCGTGAGGGCGGGGGCGCAGCGGGAACCTCCCCTTGGCAGGGACCGTGCCGCAGCCGCGGGCGGGGGTCGGGGCCGAGGATGGGAGGGGGTGTCGGGGAGGAGGAGGAGCGGCCCTTTGTGCCGGTCCGTGCGCCCCACTCACCTCGGCGGCGGCCCCGGGGCGGGGGGCGGCGGCAGCGGCGGCCGGGGGGGGCTGTCCCCGTGTCCCCGGGATCCGGGATGCTCCTGCCTCGGCGGAGCGCGGGGAGCGGCGGCTTCCTCCGCCCCCGCCGCCTCCTCCTCCTCCTCCTTCTCCTCCTCCCTCGCCCGCCGCCCCCCGCTCCGCCCCGCCGCCCCCGGCCCCTCCCGGGCGCCGAGCCCCCTTCGAGCCCCCGCCGGTGCAGGGATGGGGGTCTGGGGGGGGTCGAGACGGGGTCGGGAGGTCGGGGGGGAGAACGGGGAGAGACAAAGGGCGGGCGGGGCCGAGGAAGCAGCGGGACCGACCTCGCTCCGCACTGCTCCGCATCCCGGACCGGGCCCAGGCACCGGGGGGTCCTGGGGCCGCCCCCAACCCACCACCGGCCCCCCGATCAACCATTGTCCCCCTGTGCTGCGGGGGGGGTGCCCCCTGCCCCAGGGCCCCTCCTGCCCGGCAGAGCCCCCTCCCCTGCCTTAGTTTGGGGGGACCTGAGGGGCGGTGCCACACCACGGGGGTGAGATGTGACCCCAGAATTCATCACCCCAGAGCTCTGCCAGCCCCCCACCCCCGGCTGGCCGGTGCTTTCCCCGCCCGTGTCACCTGAGGGTTTCAGGGGACGGATTCCTGGAGCCAAGCTCACAAGTAGCCCCAGGGACACTGCCAGGGGCCACCCTCAAGCAGGAGCCTCGTGTCCCCCAAATTTGGGCCTGCAGCTCCCTTTGCTTTCTGGAGGCTCCCAGCACCACCTGGCAGAGGCAGCAGCCCCCCAGCCCCACCTGCCCTCGCCCTGCAGAGGATCCCGGTTCTGCCCTACCCCATATCCCACCCCTGTACCCCATTCCCTGCACCCCACACTTACTTGTCCCCCCCAGCCACCCTCTCCCAGTCCGGGGTCTGAGCAGCCCGGGCTCCACACGGTGCCCTTGTTCCATTTTTGGCGCTAAGTGGGCAGAAATCTCCCGGCGTATTTAACACCGAAATCCCGAATCGCTGGAAGCTGCGATTAAGCTGCGGAAAATCCCGGATTTGAGCCGGGCTCAGCCCCCTCCCAGGACACCACCACCCTGCTCTGACCCCTGCCCAGCGTGGGGACAGCGGGAAGGTGAAGCCACCACTGCAGAGGGACACCTGAGGGACAGAGGGACCCCCAGAGCCCAGTGTGTCCGGCCACCCACTGACCACTGGCCTGGGGGGTCGGGGGGTCAGAGCTGGGGGCGATGGGGGGGTCTGAGCAGATGGACAAAGGGAATGCGGCAGCTCCGGGGTGTAAAAGATCGTGGAGCAGGGAAAGAAGGAGAGGGTGGGTGTCCCCTGGAGCCCTGCTCGGTCCCAGCTGCGCTGTCGGGAGCTCGGCCGGACCCAGCCACGGTGGCCATCCCGGCCAGGTGGGGAAGGCAGCGGGAGGTCGAGGAGCTGTGAGAGGCTCCGTGTAGGAGCATCGTGGGTAGGACAGTCGGGATGGATGGATACGAGAGATCTCTGCAGCCAGGTCGTGGAATTTGGGGTTTATTGCAAAGGGCCTGGGTGCAGGGCCCTGCTGGGAGCTGCCAGCCACAGCTCAGAGCAGGCCCGAGAGAAGAGAGAGGTAAAGAGAGAGAAGGCAAGAGCGTGGTAAAGAGATGAGAGAGTGAGGAAGAGTAAAGAGGGTAAAGAGAGAGTAAAAGAGAATGAGGTTCCTGTTACAATACAATAAATCTTCTTCTGGTCGTGGAATTTGGGGTTTATTGCAAAGGGCCAAGTGCAGGGCCCTGCTGGGAGCTGCCAGCCGCAGCTCGGAGCAGGCCCGAGGGAAGAGAGGGGGAGAGAGGATGAGAGGGAAAGAGCGTAAAAGGGTAAGAGAGCAAAAGGGGTAAGAGAGAGAAGTTCTTGTTACAATACAATAAATCTTCTGTGTTGAATATTCTGATTTTCACTAACCAATCTAGTACAATATACAAATCCTATAGCATTTCCATACAGTCTATAAAAATCATTACATTACCATACTGTGTTACATCTTAAACCCTAAAACCTCCTCTTTGGACCCCTTCTGCCAGGCTGTAGGGTCTGCTCTGACCCTTGGGCCTGTTTGCAGCAGAGGGTGTTGTTTCATCAGTAGGAGATGACTTTCAGCGAACCACATCATTGTTTTCCAGTTGTTCAGTAACTGAGGTATCTCAAAGCTTGCTTTCATTTCAATCTCACTTATAGTTTCTATATTCTCAAAATCTTTTGCTAGGCAATCATATTCATAAGGCATCCCTGTTTCACCTTCCCCAACAGTTCCGGGGACGAGCCCAGGATGGGGCTCCGGGCGGCTCCGGGCTCGGGCGGGAGCCGAGGCGGTGGCTCCGCTTAGTGGCACCGGGGAGAAAGGCAGAGGGGACCGGAGCTGCCACGGCCACCGGCATCCCGGACACCGCCCCTGTGGCTGCCATCACCCCTCAGACCCCTGCAGGAATCCCCTCGGGCAGGGGTGAGGAGACGGGTTTGTACCCCTGGGCACCCAGCACCCACCAGGGACCGGCCCCCAAGCCGGGAGGGGGCCCCTGGGAGGGCGGGGATAGAATTTCCCGGAGCCTTCTTTTGCCAAAAGCCTGAACTTTTTCAGCATTTGAAACGCCGGCGCAGAAATCCCCGGCGGCGGCTGCCAGGGCCGGCAGCTGGGCCGGGCTGTTTCCTCCTCCCGCGCTGTTTGTGCCGGGAACTCTTGACCCCTTTTATAAGCTGAATATTTCAAAACATTCAGCCCACGCTGCGGAAACCCCCCCGTTCCCTCCTCCCCCCCGTTTTCCTGCCCCAAACTGGACATAAAAGCGAGTCCCAGCCCGAGCCCCGAGTGAGCAGCGTCCTCCCTGCACCCCAAAAGCCCCGGGCGGGCAGAGGCGTCACCAGCTCTGCAGCCATGGGGCCAAGCCCTGCTCCCGTGCTTGTCCTGGCTCTGCTGCTGCTCCTCTGGGCCCCAGTGAATGGTGAGTGCTCCCCCTGCACCCAGGGCACTGACACAGCACTGCGTCCCTGCCCTGCTCCCCAATTCCTGCCTGCACCTGCAGCCAGGTGCTGGTGCAGCCCATGAGGAGGGGTCTGGGGGTCTGGGAAGGGACCACGGGGAGTGACACTACCCTGTGTCCCTGGCCTCTCTCTGCAGGGCAGCCCCGGGGACGGATCCTGAGGGGCTCTGAAGCCAAGCCCCACCTGAAGCCCTACATGGCCTCGCTGCAGCTGGATGGGCAGCACGTCTGTGGGGGCTTCCTCATGCCCAGCAGTGGGTGCTGAGCGCTGCCCACTGCATGGAGGGGACGTGAGTGTGCCTGAGGGGGTCGGTGCAGGGCCGGGGGGGCTGCAGGGCTAAGGCCAAATCGCACTCTGGGACCTCAGTGTCAGAGTGTGGGACTCAGCTCCCACCTGCAGAGAGGGCTGGGCAGAGGCTGTAGGGCCTCCTGGAGCTCCCTGGTGGGCTCTGGAACCCCCCACAGCACCCCATTTGTTTGTCCCACACTCTGACTCTCTTCCAGGGATGGCAAACTCTTCCAGGTGCTGCTGGGCGCCCACTCGCTGACACAGCCTGAGCCCCACAAACGCCTGTACCGAGTTCGTGCCCAGTTCCCCCACCCTGGCAGCAACATCCACAACAACAAGGATGACCTGCTCCTCCTCCAGGTGGGCTGATGGCACCCTCCTCCCCACCAGGCACAGCCCCATTCTTGCAAATCCCACTGTCCCTTGGCGCCCTGCGGTGGAGGAAATCCTCACGGTCAGGCTGGGCCATCCCTCTCTGTGTCATGGGACCATCCCTGCTTCCCCCAGCAAAGAGCTTTGAGCTGTGTCCATCCTCCTCAGAGCTCCAGCTCTGCTCTCTGACTTCATCCTGGGGCTCCAATGAGGTCTCAAAGCCCTGAGGGTGGCTGAGGCCGGGGTGGTCTCGGTGTCAGGGCTGGGCTCACCAGGGCACGGCTGCCGCTGTGACCCGGCTCTCCCTGTGGCTTTGTGGCAGCTGGAGGAGGAAGCGGAGCTGAACACGGACGTGCGGGTGCTGCCCTTCCAGCGGGAGGACAGGGACGTGGCGGCCGACACGGTGTGCGAGGTGGCGGGCTGGGGCACCACGGACCACAGCGGCAGCCGGCCGGACAAACTGCAGCAGCTGGAGCGGCCGGTGATCAGCCGGGACGTCTGCAACCACCGCACCCGCCACGACGGCACCATCACCCCCAACATGATGTGCACCGACTCCCGCAGGAAGGACACCTGCAAGGTACCACACCCCCAGGGCTGGGAGGGGGCAATGGGCACAATGCCCACAGCCTGGGAGAGGCGAGGGGCTGAGGAGGAGGAGGGCACAGCGTCCTCGGGGTGGGTTGTCCTTGTGATGGGGTGTCCTGGCAAACCCTTGGCACCATCACCCCCAACATGATGTGCACCAACTCCTGCAGGAAGGACACCTGCAAGGTACCAAACACACAACAAGGACCCACACAGGGCTGGGAGGGGGCAATGGGCACAATGCCCAGAGCCTGGGAGAGGCTGCAGAGCAGGAGGGGACAGCGTCCCTGGGGTGGTGCCCCTTGCTGGCCGCTGCAGAGCAGCTCACAGGAGCCTGGGAGGAGAAGGAACGAGGGGTGGGAGATGGGCTGGGTGTCCTGGCAAACCCTTGGCCGTACTGATGAGGTCTGGTCCTGCAGGGAGACTCCGGCGGGCCGCTGGTGTGTGGTGGGGTGGCCGAGGGAGTGCTCACGGCCGGCTCCCGCGTCTGTGGCAACTACAAGAAACCGGCCATCTACACCCGCATCGCCCCCTACGCGGACTGGATCGACAGCGTCATGGCCTCTGCCGCCGATGGGGAGGGGGACACCCGCTGAGGGCACCCCAGGGACCTGCTCCTTGCCAGGCTTGCTGCTGCCAGCACGGCCAGAGCACACCCAGTGCTGCCCTGCCATGTGCCACGGGCTCCCACCGCTGCCCACCCCGCTGCCAGCGTGTCCCCACAAGCCAGGAGGAGGGCTGGGCCAGGGCACTGGTGAGGAACCAAGCGAGGGGGTCCCTGGCCCCCCACTCACAAAGCACAGGGCCTGGGTGGGGGAGAATTGGGGGTCACAGCCCTCCAGAGGCTTTGCTGAAGGTGCCCAGAACGCTGCCTGCGACCGCTGCAATAAAGTGATGATGATGATGATTCCTGCAGAGCTGCTGGGCTGGAGGAGTGGGGACAAAGAGGGAGCTGGGGGGGGTCTGTGCAGGAGCCCCTGCCCAGGGGGGAGCTGGACATGGGGTGGGACATGCTGAGGACACATCCTGCAGTGTGGCCACAATAGGATGGTGATCTGGGACATTGTGTGAACATTTGGGAAAGCAGAACCTGCCTGTTGCTGATATGGCAGTGGCAGCTCTGGCTCTCACAGTGGGATCCATGCTGGATTCTCACTGGGACCCTCTTGTCCCAGGAGCTGAGGGGCAGGGCAGGGCAGAGCCACCTTCCCACCACACCCTGGTCACCCCCAGAGCCCTGCTCTCCCACTGCCCTGTCTTGGGAGGGCGCAGGGCCAAGGCAGAAGAGCTGGGAGCAGGGCAGCAGCATGGCCCAGGGCACTGCCAGACCCTTCCAGTCCCATCCCAGGAGCTCCATGGTCAGCAGGGAGATGAGGGGGACACGAATGTGTCCCCCTCATCCCCCTGCTCTGCTGCTGTTCCCAATCAAACATTACATAACCCCAAACCTGTTCTACGAGGAGCTCACAGAGGGCCCTGTTTGAGTTTTACTTACAGGGGAAAAGAGCCTTAATGAGGTGCCGTTTCCTAATTAGCCATTTGATTGTCCCTAATTACCAGCAGAGCAGAGAGGGGGTGAGGTCTGTACAGCTCTTACAGCTCTGTGCAGTGAAACATTCGCTGGAGTCGAGGGATGAACTCTGTCACCAGCTCCAGTTCTCAAGAATAATGAAATCATGGTTCCAGAGGGAAAGGAATGTACTAACACTGGCTCTTGAACAGTCTGTGGGGACCTGGAATTGCTGGCTGGGATGCAGCAGAGAAAGCTCCAGGCTTTTCCCCCTAAGAGCTGAAGGAGCTGTGGGAGAGGAGAGGGCCCAGATCAGCCCCAGGGTGGCTCCTCGAGGTTGTGATTTCCTGCCCGGGGCAGCAGCAACTGAGGGCAAGAGAGGGCAAGAATCTGAAAGGATTTTTGGCTGCACCAGGAATGCTCCTCCTCTGGCACGCTCAAGTGTCCAGGCTTGCTTGGAGCTGGAGGCTTGCACAACCCCAAGGATCTGATGTTTTTTCCTCGAGTGTCCATAAGGCAAACCTTGAAAACATCAATTTATCCTTCCCCTTTTTCCAGTGATGGTGGTTCCTTTCCTGACAGATGCTCTGGCAGCCCTCCCGTGGCTCCACTGCCCCGGCCCCACACCGGGCAGCCACGTCACACCACAGAAACAAAGCACTTGGTTCTGTACAAAATCAGGACAATTCTTATTTACAACAGCAAGGGGCAAAGGCAGGGTTCACTCCAGGCAGCAGCGTTCATATTCCTGCTCCCATCCAACACTGATGCGCACACAGGAGCCAGATCCTGTCTCAGGGACAAGTCTGCTGAGGGATCAGGAGTGGCCAGCCCATGTGGCACTTCCCAAGGCACAGAATGGATGTGAGGTACCAGCTGTGCCCCCCTCAGCTGGGACTTTGTTCTCACCAGCTGCCCCATCACCACCCTGCCCAGGCTAGGGCACTGCCAGGGCACTGCTCTGCTGGCACAGACACAGAACACAGCCAGGCTCTCCCCTCCTGAGCCCCAAATGATGGGGAAACCTTGAGCATTCCTTTCCAGCTCTTCCCTGGTAAAGAGGCAGAGCTCACTCAGCTCTGTTTTCCAGCACAGCTCAACCAGTGTGAGGGAGAGGAGCTGCCATTCCTTTGTCCCAAAACCTCGGTATAGGGAGCCCTGTGCAGCTCTTGGCCCTCACTGCACCCCAGGAAGGGCTCAGGAGTAGCTGAGGGGCATCTTCCTCCAGAGCCCCCCACACAGGCAGTTCTTGATCCAGCGTTGCTCCCACTGCTTCACTGCTGTCACCTTGTTGGGTGACTTCAGCATGGTGACACAGCCACACCTGGGGGGACACAGAGGGTGCAGCCAGCCCAGGGGCAGTGCAGGGCCCAGCACTGCTGGGGGAGCTGCATGGATCATGCAGGGATTTGGGGGAAACCAGCTCCTGTCATCTGCAGTGAGCACCAAAACCAGCTGAAACCAGTGAGCAACAATCCCACTGAGGGCTCTGCTGGAGCTGGAGCCTGGCAAGGAACAGCCCCAGCTGCTGTTTATACATGAAACAACTGACAGTCATCTCACAAAAATGACTGCTACAGAGGCTTTCTATTAAAATCAGTAATTAAAGCTAATTCAATCACATGACTTGGATGTTTGTTCCCTGAGCCATTATCCTGAAATCCAGGCTCTCCCATGAGGGTGGATGAGTAGGGCAGCACCAAATGCAAGCCTGGTGGAAAGATGACCCCAAAATGGGGGCAAAGGCAGTGGGGAGAATCCTCCCTCCAGCCCTGCAATGACCACAGAGGTGCTTTAATAAAGACCAGACCCACAGAACTGGGCTGTAAAGGAGTTGCTGTAGGGTCTCCTCCGGGCCAGATTACTTTGAGAGCTTTTTCTGATGTTTGATTTTTAACCCAAGGGCCAGGCTGACACTGGCATGGGCATCTCAGGTTGGGGACAACTTAACCACAACCCCAATCAGTCTCAAGAGAGCTCCTGAAGGACACAGCACAGTCCAAGTCCTGCCCAAGCTCCACTGCAAGTGTCACTTACCTGGTACAGGACTTGCATTCCTCTGTTGGGTATGCACCCAGGTGCAGCCGCCTCAGGTGGTCAATTTTGGGCTGTCCAGGGGCCCTGGGGAGGGAGAACAGGACTTTCCTAGAGTGTCACTTTCCATGAGCTGCTCCCAGGACAGGGAGCTGCATCTCACTGGCCAACATGGCAGAGGCTCTGCCCACTTGCCCACCCAGTGCCACGAGATTCATTGTCACAATTAATCACATTAATTAATGGGGTTCTTCCCTCCATTTGCTATCACTTTTCAGTACTTAAAATTCCCAGCCCATCCAAGCTGAGAAAGGAATTTGAGCAGAGAGGACAAACTGCTCTTGGGTCACAGCAGCAAGGAGACAAGCCAAACCTCAGAGCTGCCAAGACTCCTTCTCACTGTGCACTGACCCATTCCAGGGGTTTGTACCTGACAAAGGCATCGAACTGGGAAGAGACAGTGTGGCCAATGAGCCCAGGAGCCTTCCCAAACTGCAGCCTGACCAGCTGCTTGTTCTGCAGCTTGCTGATGATGCCATCGTTGATGGGCAGCCAGTCAATGCTGGGAATGAGCAGCTGGCTGGGCAGGAGGCAGCACTCATCGATCAGGGCATCATCGGGCTCTGTGATGTGATTTTCCTCACGACCTGCGTGGGAAACAAAGGAAAAAAACCCCTGTGACCTTTACATCTCTCCCTCAGAGCTCCAGAGAGCTGCATGCAGCCTCCTCCCTCACTGCCAACTCAGCCTGGGAAACAATAACCTTGGCAGCTGCACTTGCCCTTTCTCCACGTGCCAGACCCCCTCGGAGTCACGTCCTACCCCGCTGCTGCAGGAATCACTGCTCAGGGCCACACTCACAGCACAGCCAGAGCTTGGTCAGGAGCCTGAAGAGCAGGGACATGCTGTCCTGGGTGTCTGAGGTTGCCGTGTACACGGGGAGGCAGCTGGGCTTCAGCAGCCCCCAGATGCGGATCACCACCATCAGCTCGCGGAACATGCCCAGGGACGCGCCGTCACGCAGGAAGCTGTGCCCAGGCCGCACTGGGGAGCCCTGTGGGGATACAGAGGGGTGGGAGGGGGTCACACCAGCCTGGGTGGGCTCACAGCAGCCTGGATGGAGCTCACAGCAGCCCCAGCCACCACACTGCACCCAGACAGCTCCTGCTTCCAGCAGCACACACTTCCAGAACGTGCCCAGGGACGCGCCATCGCGCAGGAAGCTGTGCCCAGGCCGCACTGGGGAGCCCTGTGGGGATACAGAGGGATGGGAGGGGTCACACCAGCCTGGGTGGGCTCACACCAGCCTGGGTAAGGCTCACAGCAGCCTGGATGAGCTCACAGCAGCCTGGGGTGAGGCCAGATCTGGTGCCAGATCAAATAGAGACCAGGATCGCCAGAAACAGCTCCCCTTGGGTTTTTGTTTTGTTCTTAGTTTAGATTCCATCAGACAACTTCTACAAAACTCAAACAACTACATTATAACCACAGACAGACCTAACCATGATGTCTGGTTCCAGATCTAAACTCCTTACAGCCAGTTAGCTCAGCTCCCTGGAAAAAGCATCACCATCCTCCAAATTTGTGTGTCAGGGAGCTGTTAGTGCTCTCTTCTCCTCTCTGGGAAAAGGCTCCACACTCTTTGTGCGACTTGCTTGATTAAAAGGTAAATTTTTAAAAATAAGAATGATGGGAAATAACTGATAAAGTTCCTCAGAGGAAGAGGTTATTCTGCCTGCAAACACCCAGATGGGAAATAAGCTTTTCCAGGATACAAGCTGAAGGGTTTCACCTGCCCTCATTCCCACTGAGGACATGCCAGCAGGCTGGCACAACTCAGCAGAGCTCTCAAACAAAAGTGAGGTGTTGTGCAAATCCTGCAGCTTCTAAAGTGAGGAAAGATGGAGCTCACAGCAGCCCCAGCCACCACACTGCATCCAGAGAGCTCCTGCTTTCAGCAGCACACACCCAATGGTTCAATAATAAAGAGTTCCCATCTGAGACTGCTTGTGGTCTCTGCTTTGTGTCGTGACCACCTTGACAGTGACAGAGGAGTGTCCCCAAATCCCCCAGGTGCTGGTCACCAGACCCAGATGGGCAGGGGAAGGGCCATTCTCTAATTCTGCTGCTCCTTACTCCTCCCCAGTGCCTGTGCTGACAGGGACATGTGGCCCTGTGTGCCCTGGCAAAGCTCCTCAGCACTGCCCATGGGTGTTTTTGTCCATGGGTCTCACCTGGTTGGGAAGGCTGGCCAACAGGTAGAGCACAAAATCCCCCACCCACTGGATGAGCTGCTGCAGGGACTGCAACGTCGTCATCTCCAGGACAAACTCTTCTGTCTTCAGGTTAATCATCACCTTGTCAATGTCTGGAAGAGAAGCAAGACATTATCTGTCTCAGGAAAGATGGATCCAAACCTCACACCCCCCTTTGGAGGTCACTCTTGTCCTCCTCCCCAAACCCAGGAGTTACTGAGAGGCTGTGACACCACAGGGGACAGCCCAATCCCAAAAGCTGGGAATGCAGAGCAGGATGAGTTACTGAGGGACTGTGACACCACAGGGGACAGCCCAATCCCAAAAGCTGGGAATGCAGAGCAGGATGAGTTACTGAGAGGCTGTGACACCACAGGGGACAGCTCAGTCCCAAAAGCTGGGAATGCAGAGCAGGATGCTGTGAGCAGTCAGTACCTACATCCGTGATCTTGGAGCAGATCTCGGTGAGCCGGTCCCCAGGGCTCTTGTCAGGGGTGTTGAGGAAATGTGGGCGCAGCAGAGACTTCAGGGTGCAGCTGATGGCGATGAGGAAGAGCTTGGCGTGGTAGTCACACACACGGGCGATGGTGCTGGAGGAGAGCTTGCACAGAGATGCCTTCATGGCAACAATGCGTGTGGAGAGCACCTGAGCCACAGGGAAACGCAGCAAAAAGCACAAGAAAAAGCAGGAATTAGCATAAGCTCATTAGAGCTGCTGCTTTATTCTCTGTTCTCCCTTTCTGCTGCAGGAGTGACAGGAGCCATGCACGTGAGTGCTGTGCTAGGCACGTGCTGCTGCTCCCAGAAATCTGCCAAAAATAGATTCCACCATCTCACCCCAAGTTTCCAGCAGCTAAGACCCTGCTGATATCAGGAAAAGTGAATGCTGCTGACATGGAAGCTCTTCCCAGCTCCATCACTGCCTGAGCAGGGCACTCAGAGAGCACAGCCAGACACAGCCACCAGTGTCCTGAGGACTGGCATTGGCTGCTCCCCTCTCCAAATCCCTGAGCACCCCCATGCCCACCCTGGGGGTGATCCCAGAGCCCCCACCCACCCACCCACCTGCTGCAGGGCTGCATTCTGACGCATGTACTCCTCGTGCAGCTTCTCCACCAGGTTCTGCACCATGCTGGGCTGGACGTGGAGCAGGATGTCCCACCAGTCATAGCCAGTGACCATGCAGTACTCCAGCAGGAACAGCAAGTGCCTCAGGGACATGTTCATGTCCAGCACGTGGCCCATGGAGGGGGAGATGCGGAGCATGCTCAGCTTGAAGGGAGGAAACAAACAGAAAATGGCTTCAGGAGTGTGGTATTTTCTGGAGTGTGGTATTTTCAGGAGTGTGGTATTTTCAGGAGTGTGGTATTTTCTGGAGTGTGGTATTTTCTGGGTCCTCCATGGCAGGAAGGAAATTATGAATCTGACTCCATGTTTTTAGAAGGCTAATTTATCATATTATGTAATAATATAATATAATATAATATAATATAATATAATATAATATAATATAACATAACATAACGTAACGTAACGTAACATATTATATATTATATATATATATATAGCAAAATAACAAAACAAAGAAAAAACAAGCCAGGCAAGAGGTTCTTGCTCCTGGTAAAACACCTCACAAAAGCCATTAGTTTCTTTGTTCTCTTCTTTTTCTAATAAATTGCTTAGGTGGGACTTCTTGGATTCTGTCCAATTTGCTATCCTTAAGTTTGAGCTGAAGTCCCCAAGAGATGTCCTTTTACCTAATTGAGGAGAGAAACTTCTGGGCTTTTTTTTTCCTTTTTTATGAGACAAGGGACAATTCTGTCACTCCATCAACAGAGAGCACATCCCTACATCCATAGGAGAGCACCAACCTTTCCATGACTGTCCACACCAGCCAGGGCCAGGGATGTCCAGGAGAGCTGCATGGCCTTGAAGTGCACCAGGGGCCCTGTGGTGCGTGGGCGTTTGAGGGCTGGCTCATCCACGGGGCGCTGCGAGGAGGAGCCATAAAACACAGCCATCATCTGCAGGGACAGCCGGTGCACGATGTGGACACTGCCATCGTGGAAAGCCAAGGCCAGGCCTGGGGACAGGAGATGAGTGAGGATGAGTCAACAGCTTCTCCCAGTGTGGCAGAGCCCTCACCCAAAGCAGGGGCTGTAGGAGCGTCGGGGTTGGGAGGAATGGAGATGAGAGATCTCTGAAGCCAGGTCGTGGAATTCGGGGTTTATTGCAAAGAGTGTAAGTGCACAGGCCCTGCTGGGAGCTGCCAGACACAGCTCAAAGCAGACCTGAGAGAAGTAAAGACAGTGGTCAAGAAGATGAGAGGATAAGAGAGTAAGAGAGTGAAGTTCCCATTGCAACACCATAAATCTTCTTCTGTGCTGAATATTCTGATTCTCACTAAGCAATCTAGTACAGTATTCCACGTGCTTTACTTCAGCTACAGCTCAGGTGGTGAAATTTCAAGCAAAACTCACATGTTTAGGACAAAGACAACAGGAACTCCTTACCCAGCCCAGGGAAGAACTTGGTGTCATTTGCCACCTTCAGGTCAGTGTTGGTCAGGGAGATTGGCAGCTTTGGCAGTGCCACAGCTGACACCCGGTCCAGGTCGTTGGTGGCAGACAGGATCCTCCACTTCAGGATCATGGGCTGCTTGTCTCCCACTAGCAATGAGCAAAATGAGTGAAAATAAGCAAATTAGTGAGAATTTTGTCCCAGAGAGATCAGAAAATCTGCCCCCATTTCTGCCCAGGCTCCCCTAGGCAGGATCACAGATCAGGACTGGTATATTTCCCATATATTTCCAGTACATCTCCCTCATAGTTCCCTATTTTTTTTCCTGAATTATACAAACAACATGTTTTGCTAAATCTCTCTTGATGGGAAGCTCTGCTGCGGGTGACTAAGATCCTTATATACAATAATCCTTTATATTTCACCAAACAAAGTGCCCTGATTAATTCTGTTTTATCTGAGATCAGGTGAAGCCCAGGCAGCCAGAGCAGGGGATTAATCCAGCTCTGCTGCTCAGTCCTGGTCCTTTGGGAGCCTTTGCTCCACTGGTGGCAGGAAGGGCGGCTGTGCAGCAAAACACAAAAAAATGTCTTTTATAAAGTGAAAGCAACAACCAAACCCCTTCCTGGAAACAGCAAGTTGCTGCCTATTGATGCAAAAAGACAGAATGGACTTAAAACACCTCAAAATAAACATAAGATTTTGAATAATCACAAATATGGGATAATGGATGTGAGAAACTGTGCTGCTTTTTCCCTCAGGCCAAGCTCCTGTCCTTGAGAGTGCCCAGAGCAGACACTTACCCACAGGAGAGATTTGCTGGAAGATATTGTTGACAGGCAGGCCCTCCTTCCTAAGGGACCAGCACTCCACAATGCTGTTGTTTTGGTTGGAAGCACAAAGCAGCACCTGTGGAACAGAGCCCCCCACCACAAGCATCAAAACAGAGACAACACTGCTCTGGTCATTCCCACCCTCCATTTCCAGGGTCCTGCTCCAGCAGCAAAAAGCAAAGGATCAAAGCAGTGGGAGGTGAGGTGAATTAGGGTTCCAGCTGCACCAAAAGGACAACTAGGAATGCCAAAGGTATTGCAGGACATGCTGATGACCTCCAGACCCTCTGAGGAAGGCCAGGAGGAGCAAAGAGCAGCTGCCCACTGTAGCCACATTTCTCCTCACAGAGAAAAGCAAGGCACAATTCTTCACAAGGATTTCTGAGATTCACATTCTCTGAACCTCAGAGAAAGGAAAAACACAATTCTTATCTCATTTGCTGTGCCTGTGTTGTGCAAAAGTAGAATGCAATATGGAGATTGTTTACCCAAAGTGATGGTGTTTTGTTTCCTTGGCCTATCAGGGCCAAGAAAGTGTGTGTGTGTTGTGACTGTTGACTGACAGTCACAAGATTCTCTGTTGTGTGCAGAGTTGAGTGCTTGGCAGGTTTAGTTTTAGATGTATAGAACAATAGAGTATAGAATAAAGTAATTAATTAGCCTTCTGATATCAATGGAGTCCTCATCGTTCCTTCTTCGTCAGGTGCAAAAATATCCACTATAGGGAAACACAAACATCCACTAAAGGGAAACACAAATATCCACTATAGGGGAGCACAAATGTCCACTATAAGGGAACACAAATATCCACTATAGGGGAGCACAAATATCCACTATAGGGGAGCACAAATATCCACTATAGGGGAGGAAAAATATCCACTATAGAGGAGCAAAGATACCCACTAGAGGGGAACAAAGTTATCCACTAGAGGGGAGCACAAATGTCCACTGCAGAGGAAGCACAAATATCCACTATAGGGGAGCACAAATATCCACTATAGGGGACCAAAATACCCACTAGAGGGGAGCACAAATATCTACTATAGGGGAGCAAAGATATCCACTAGAGGGGAGCACAAATGTCCACTATAGGGAAGCACAAATATCCCCTATAGGGGAACACAAATATCCACTGTAGAGGAGCGCAAATATCCACTGCAGAGGAGCAAAGATATTCACTACAGGGGAGGAAAAATATCCACTACAGGGGAGCAAAGATATCCACTAGAGGGGAGCACAAATGTCCACTACAGGGGAGCACAAATATTCAATACAGAGGAGCAAAATGCCCATTATAAGGGAGCACAAATCTCCACTGTAGCCCACCTGCTCTGACATGTCCCGAGCCAGGAATTTCAGGTGGGTGATGGCCGGGTACTTGTCCTTGCGCGCGGGGTCGGTGGTGCAGCGCATGAAGAGCGAGGGCAGGATCTCGGTGTCAATCTTGCACTTCTCGTTCACCACGCTGACACAAACCTTGTAGAACTGCACGGGGGAGGTGCTGCTGCCATCAGACGTGGCCACCACGATGTTGCCCCCGCCTGTGAAGGCGACGTCGGCCAAAGCCACGCGGCAGCGGAGGCGGCAAAGGCTCTCGGTGGCTGTCAGCACCTGCCCGTTGGGCTTGAGGAGGGACACGGTGACCAGGCCACTGATGGTCACAGCAATCCAGCCCTCCATGGGCTTCCCACCAAACAGAGTCAGGGATGGAGAGAATTTCACCCGGGAAAACTTCTCGCCGAAGTTCGAGGCTCCAGACTGGAACAAAGGTCAAAAAATTTAAGTGCTCGCAGCTAAAATTAGAAAAAAGTAATTAATTGGCCTTCTCATATCAGTGGAGTCCTCCTCATCATTCCTCCTTCGTCGGGAGCACAAATATCCACGACAGGGGAGGAAAAATATCCACTACAGGGGAGCACAAATATCCACTAGAGGGGAGCACAAATATCCACTATAGGGAAGCAAAGATACCCACTAGAGGGGAGCACAAATTTCCACTATAGGGGAACAAAAATTTCCACTATAGGGGAGCAAAAATTTCCACTATAGGGGAGCAAAAATCTGTGCCTGTGGAGGTCCCCTTTGTGCCCTCTTCTTGTGGGAGGGGCAGGATTTATGTGGGACATCCCAGCAGTCAAAAAAACACAACCAGGGAAGTTGTGCTTGGCAGCTTTGGGCTTTCAGCGTCTGCAGGATCTCACAGGTTTCCAAACCAGGAGCTCATGTCTGTGCCCAAATCCCCGGATCAAACCTTGGCACCCTGAATGCATTTCCTCTGAATCACCACTGGTGAGGAAAGAGCTGCTCTATCTCCATGTTCCTGCCTAGAACTGAGGTACCAGACTAAGGGAGACACATCTGAAACAGCAAAAGAAACAAGGCTCCAACCCCCCTGAGAATTCAGCACGAACCAGGAATCTGACTTCTCTTTAACTGGAAAAACTCCCCAAGGCCACGGGAGAGCCCAGAGCACAAACACAGGCAGGATCCTGAGCTCTCTGCCAACACCTGAGCCAGACTGTCACTGTCATATTTTCTGAAAAATCCTCTTTGCCCAGGATTTTCTCCTGGAAAGCTGAGAACCCTCAGTTTCTCCCTGTTTTGCTGCTTTGGAATGTGGTCTGGAGATGGTTTATCCAAAATGTGAATTGTTTTAACTTAATGGCCAATTGTGGCCAGCTCTGTCAGACTCTGAGTCAGTCAGGGGTTTTTATTATTCATTCTTGTTAAACCTTTTGAGGTTTCCTTTTCTGTATTCTTTAGTATAGTTTTAGTATAGAGAGAAGAGAAGAGAAGAGAAGAGAAGAGAAGAGAAGAGAAGAGAAGAGAAGAGAAGAGAAGAGAAGAGAAGAGAAGAGAAGAGAAGAGAAGAGAAGAGAAGGGAAGAGGAATAATAAATCAGCCTTCTGAGAACACAGAGTCAGATTCTCATCTCTTCCCTCGTCCTGGGAGGACCCTCACAAAGACCACACCAGAATTCCAGCCCAGATCCCTCAGGAAGCTCCGACAAACCTTCTCCACGTGCAGAGCCAGCTTGACACCGTTGTGCAGCCAGGACAGGGCCACCACAGGGTCACCCTCCACCACGCTGCCCACTGTGTTCTCCCAGCTGTTGGCCAGGTGATCTGTCATGCTCCAGCACTTGATGTGGCCATCAGCATCTGCTGAGAGCAGCCTGGAGCCTGTGACAATGACACTGTGTGAGAACAGGCAAAATTCCACCAGGAATTGCACCCCATCCCTTTGGGTGGGACATGGTGACAATGACACAGTGTGAGAACAGAGGGAATGGCCAAAACCCCCAAGGAATTGCACCCCATCCCTTTGGGGTGGGACACAGTGACAATGACACCGAGAACAGGGGGAATGCCAAAACCCCCCAACGAACTGCACCCCATTGCTTTGGGGGACACACAGCAGGGGTGGGACACGGTGACAATGACAGGGAGCCCAGCCCACCTGACTGATCCCACTCCAAACACGTGATGACTTCAGTGTGGCCCGAGTTGACCGAGTAGACGTCCCAGGGGTGCTCGGTGTCGATGATATGGACCATGTGGGTGAGATCTGTGTGAACACAGAAGTGACTCCCGTCCCTTGGCACTGCTGCTGAGCCGCAGAGCCTCAGGTGATGCAGGGAAAACTTAAAATATTTTATAGAAAATTTATAATTTATAGAAATGACTTGGGGTAGCGCTGGGAACTCAGTGTGGGGCCAGACAACAACGTCCTGATTTAGGGGAACCAAACCCACTCGAGGGAACAAACGCAGAGGCTGAAGGATGGAAGGAAAAGGAGAGCAGCCTCCAGGGGCAGGGCAGAGCTCCGGCCCAGCGGATCCCGGCCTTTTCCGGGAGCACCGGGAGGGATTTCCCGAGGGGCTCTCGGTACCTTTCTCCTCCTCATTGCGGAGGTCCGTGGTGAAGGCGATGAGGTTGCGGCAAGACCAGGCGCACACCAGGGGGATGGAGGGGCAGTGGTTGCTCTTGGGCTTCTTCTCCCATTCGCACACGTAGGCCAGGTCCATCCCACCGGCCTGGCCGGGACACCGGACACGGGACACCGGACACCGGGACAGCCTCGGTCCTGCCTGGGGGCGACACAAGGCCGGTCACACCGGACCCCAGCCGCAGGAGCCACAGCGGGAGGCACAGGACACGGGTGGGGACAGCCCCGCACCGGGAGAGACCCCGGCGGTCCCGGGGGGAGCGGCCCGCGGGTACCGACCCTACGGCGGGTGGGAAGGTCCCGGGGCCGGACACGGGGGGTGCCGGAGGGACAGGGGGAGGTGCCGGAGGTTCCCGGGGCTGGCGGGAAGGTCACAGGTGGTTCCCGGGGGTCCCGGTCCCGGTCCCGCCTCACTCACCGGCGCCCGCCACTCTCAAGGACCCCGGCGCCTCCGTGGGCTGCCCGTGCCGCGCCTGCGCGGCGCGCTCAGGCACTGCCGCGGACACCCTCAGAGAACTCATTAGCATAACAAACTACCCAGAAGCCACCGGGCAGAATAGCGAACAGAACCGGCGTGTTTTTAAAATTTTGGTAAAACCTGAGGAAAATGACGAGTGAAAGATTGAGAAATGATTGAGGGATTTCATTATGCGTTCAATATCGAACCACACTGTAGTAACCGTATCGTGATTATATTACATTTCTGAGCCTTTAAATACAATCGTGGGTACCTCCCAGTTCGTGCTCGCTTCGGCAGCACATATACTAAAATTGGAACGATACAGAGAAGATTAGCATGGCCCCTGCGCAAGGATGACACGCAAATTCGTGAAGCGTTCCATATTTTTCGCACCCCCCCGCACCAACATTTTCCATCCCGTGCTCAACCGGCTGCCCCCAGACCACGCCCCAAGCCCCCTCCTCATCATCATCCCCACGGAGACACAGAGCCGGAGCAGGGGAGCACCGTTTTTATTGTTGCTGAACCAGCGAAGGAGGCGCGAGGGGCTCCCCTGGGTCTGGGGGTGCCCGCGGTTAATGGCACTCGGTGACATCGTGGGACAAGAGCAACCAGCAAAGATTTCTCTGCGAGCAACTCGTGGCACACAGAGGGACCCCCAAAATGCCCCATCTGCCCCCCCATGGAAAAGCAGAGCCCTGAGGGGGCTGCACCCCTCCAGCACACACACACACATGTAAATACACACACACACGTGATAAAAAACACAAGCTATATTACACTTAAAACAGCCCCGTTCTGCAGAAAGGGCGCAGGGTGTGGGGTAAAAAGCACCGGGAGCTGCCCACACCCCGCCCTGACCAAGCCTCCTGGGTCTGGGGGTGCCCGCGTTAATGGCACTCGGGGACATCGTGGGACAAGAGCAACCAGCAAAGATTTCCCTGCGAGCAACCCTTGGCACACAGAGGGACCCCCAAAATGCCCCATCTGCCCCCGCCATGGAAAAGCAGAGCCCCGAGGGGGGCTGCACCCCTCCAGCACACACACACACATGTAAATACACACACACACGCACGTGATAAAAAACACAAGCTATATTACACTTAAAAACAGCCCCGTTCTGCGGGCAGGGCGCAGGGTGTGGGGTAAAAAGCACCGGGAGCTGCCCACACCCCGCCCTGGCCGAGCCCCCGGCGGGCGCGGGGCTGCGGGAGGGAACGCGGCAGCCCCGGGGCTCTTCCGCCGGCTCAGCGATTGCTCAGCAGCCGCCCGGGAGCTGTTTCACCGCAGAAAAATCTGGACCCAAATCACCCCACCGAGGGAGGCTGGCCCCGCCTGATTCTTGTTAAAAACACCTGGGTTATAAATAGACACACAAACGGTTCCAGGAGGGCCGTGCGGGGAGCAGGGAGGGCGAGAGGCACCTGCTCTGCACCCGCTGCCCTGCTGCCAGCACAGCCAAGGGCACAGCCACAAACCCCCGGCCTGGAGCGGCTGCTGGAGCAGGGGAAAGGCTGAGGAAGAGGACACAGGAGGGGCAGGGCAGCTGTGGGGGCATCAGCTCATCTGGCCCAGGTAGTCTGAGAGCAGCAGCTCCGGGGGCAGGAACACGCGGTGTTTGTTGCTCACTTTCATCTGGCGCTTCCCTTCGATGTCCGAGCCTGTGGGTGGGATGGAGAGGTCAGCACAACCCTGCTCCCCCCATCAGGGGTCTCCAACAGGCTCTCCCAGCCCTCCCCTCCTCCCTGGGGCTCCCCTGTTTTCTGTCCCCTCCATCCTGGGGCTCGCTCTCCCCATCATTAACACTCAGGCTGATTGCCACAAACAGCTCCTCCGGAGGAACGGAGCCTGATTCCATCCCTGCCTTGGCAACAAAACCTTCTGGGGACACCCAGGGCAGTAGGAGAGCATGGCTGATCATTGGGAGCAGGAAGCAGCTGCAGGAGAAGGAACCCCATGAGCAGATTCTTGCCCTGGACCACCCAAATTCCCCCTCAGAGCTGCGTCTGGCTGAGCTTGGTGACCACTGGGGCTGCCCAGGGAGCTCCAGGCATTGGTGGGGAGGAAGCAGAGGGGGTGGGACCGTGGGGTTATCTCTGAGCCCCAGGGCAAGGTGGGGCCCGGAGGAGGAAGGGAGGAAAAGGCTGAGCTGGAGAGGAGAGATAGTGATGGATGGAAAGGGAAAAAACAACAACAAAATGAAAATCAAAACTAAAACCAAGCAGACACGGGGCTCTTACTGGCAGAGACGAGATCCATGTACTGGCAGAGTGCGTGGAGCAGGAGCCTCTCAAAGCTGGGGGAGAGGGGACAGCGTTAGAGCCTGCCCTGTGTGTCCCAGGGGCTGCCCTGCCCTGCCCTCCATCCTCCCGGGGACACACAGAGCAGAGGGGGAGCACAAAGTGCCACAAGGATGCCCAGGTGCCTCCCACCCACCAGGCCAGGGGGAGACCCAGCCCCAGGGGTGTCCTGTGCTCCTAAAGCCCCTCTGCAGCCCTGGGGCAGCCCTGGGGCACAGGGATGGGGAAATACCTGTTATCCATCAGTGCTGTGTACACAGAGTGAGGGGTGACAGAGAAAAAGGCCAGCAGCTCCTCCTCCAGCCCCTCCAGCGTCCCCTGTGAGGAGAGACAGGGTCTCAGTGAGGAGAGGACAGTGGTGGCACAACTCATTCCCTAAGATTTACTGCCAGCAGCTCCTGGGCAAGTTAATTGGATGGGAGGCAGCAGGAGGAGGAGGAATCTCCCATCTCTAGCCCCCGAGGCAGGGAAGGATCCAGCTCCTGCCAACTCCACGCTGTGTGTGCCAAGGGCTGGCACCATCCCTGGTGCTCACAGCCAACAGCCAGAGCTCAGTGACCCCAGAGACACAGAGCAGCACGCTGAAGGCAAACAAGGCAGCGGGCAGGAGGAGCCCAGGCTGCACTGAGAGGCTCTAATTAGCACCAGGAAAAAACAAACAGAGCCCCACAGAGCACGGGGAGCAGGGAGGCAGCACCCCCAGGGCTGGCAGAGCAAGTGCAGGGCTGCTCTCACCTCCCTCCTTTTACCCCCTTTCAAAATACATCAGAGTTGCCCCAAATTTTACCTCTCTCCTTCCTGGTGCACTTTAATCCCCTTTCAAAATACATCAGAGTTGTCCCAAATAACCCTGTGTGGGTCACTGTGAAGACCCCAAAGGCTCCACTGCTGTCCCCATGCACAAACACGCCCGGTTTCACCTGTCACCTGCTGTCACAGAAACTGGGAAACAACCACTAAAAAAAAGCCCTGTAAGTGCCAGAAAAATCTGAACTGAGCCAGGAAAACCCCATGTGCTGGGAGCTGGATGTGTGTCTGCAACATGAGCACGTTCCCAGGAGCTGCTCTGAAATGTGGCACTGCCCTGCACAGGGTCAGGGCACAGCTCTGGGCTGTGGAGGGGCCCCTGGCAGCCCCCACTGTTGTGGTGTGAAGTCAGGGTTTGCCTCAGATACCTCGGGTCCCTCCTTGATAATTCCCTCCCAGGTGTGTCAGCCACCTCTCCTTTCCCCTCCCAGCACTGTCTGTCAATCCTGGAATTCCAGATTGGCAGAGTCAAAGGATGCCCTCTACCCCTGGGGGGCATTGGGCCATCCAGGTGTCCTTTGTCCCTTTGTCCCTCCCCTCCTGTCCCTGCTTGGTGGCTCCCTGCCCCTTCCCTGCCCCTCTCCCCGGGGTTCAAGGAGCAGCACCCACGGGGTCAGGGAGCTCTGTTGGAGCTGGTGCTGCATTCAGAGCCCTGTGGGCCAGAATAAAGCTCTGGATCCAAACCCTCCATCAGAACCGACTCCTTTCCTTCACCATGGCCTTAAAGCTTCTCCACAGAGGGAAACCTGAGGAGCAGCCCCTGTTATGGGGGGAAGCTCCATCCCAGCACCACCAGAGCTCCTGCAGCCCTGGACTTGTCTCCAGTGCCAACTGCAGCACCCAGCCAGCCCAAAGTGTCTGTGGGGTGAAACACCACACACCCAGCCAGCCCAAAGTGTCTGTGGGGTGAAACACCACACACCCAGCCAGCCCAAAGTGTCTGTGGGGTGAAACACCACACACCCAGCCAGCCAAAAGTGTCTGTGGGGTGAAACACACACACCAGCCCTGTGGGGTGAAAGCCAGTGTCTGTGGGGTGAAACACCACACACCCAGCCAAAGTGTCTGTGGGGTGAAACACCACACACCCAGCCAGCCAAAAGTGTCTGTGGGGTGAAACACCACACACCCAGCCAGCCAAAAGTGTCTGTGGGGTGAAACACCACACACCCAGCCAGCCAAAAGTGTCTGTGGGGTGAAACACCACAGTTGCCGCTATTTGGTCAAGCAGCAGGGCCAGACAAGCTCAGGAATGTCCTGTCCAGCTATATTGGTAATAATTCCAATAGCCCCCAGCCCTGCTGTGCCAGGCTGTGCCCAGCTCACCATGCCCCCCATCCCTGCTGTCGCCAGCTCACCATGGGGATCCTGCCCCGCTTCAGGGTGGCGCGCAGGCGGCGGCTGATGCGCTGGAAGCACTCCTGGGGGGTGTAGGCAGGCAGCTCTGCAGGAGGGAGAAGGGATTTAGGCACAGCTCACAACTCCAGAGCTCGCAGCGTCGCTTTTTGGGAGGAGCCACACAGGGCTGCCACATAGGGCTCCCTTTACAGTCACCCCTAAAACAGCAATGCCCTCCTCAGCACAGGGGGTTTGGGGGCGCAGGAATCTGGGGGTGTCACATTAAGGGAGGGAGGCTATGCCCATTGTCCCAGCCTCTTCTGGCTCTCACAAACCCTCCCTGGTCCATGGTGGGAGTCTGCAGGCATAACCCCCCCACTGCCACACCCATGGGGTGGGCTCAGGCACCCCCTGGCCCCACCACCGACAGGGAGTGGGTGCAGCCCTCCCAGAATGTACACAAGGAAGGAAAGGGAGAGGCTGTCCCCACCCTGCCTTCCCCTCCCAGCACCTTTCCACTTGTCTTCGTTCTTGACAGGCAGCTTCCTCCTGTGCTTCTTCCTGGCCTCCTCCTCCAGGTAGAGCAGGACCCTCTCCTGCTCCTCTCCCGAGCGGTTCATGAAGTCGTTCCAGATCTGACAAGAGAAGCCACTAAACCCCACTACAGAGGCCTGTGGGTGCACAGCCACCCAGGGCCCCTTCCCACACCCCATGAGCCCCCTCCTGACCCTCTCATCCCCAGGCCACACCAGGGAGAGGCCACATTTCAAAACACCCAGGGACAGGGCCAGTGTGAGGCAACGGGGGTTTGGCAAGGGGCTCGTGCCAGAGGAAGTGCTGCAGCTCACCAGGCACCCACTGCCCTGCAGCCACAACCCTCCATGAGAGGATCTGCCTGGAGATTCCCCCATTCCACGGGCCCCAGGAGCCCCCAGCACACACAGATCCCATCCTGACACCAGACCAGGCAGAAGCTGCGGTGCAGCAGCTCAGGCCAGGGAGGCAGAGGGACGGAGGAGCAAACTACAAGCATGACACGCCACACCAGTGTCCCCAAGGCAGTGGGGTGGCTGTACCCACCTCCACATAGGTCTCATTGTTGCAGGCCTCAGTGAAGATGCTGGGGGTGGCAGAGTGGCTGAGCTCTCCCTCGTCGCTCCCGCAGTCATCCTGCTCCAGAAGCGTCATCAGGTAACGAGCTGGGGCCAAGAGCAAAGCCTCAGAGGGGGGGAAGCACCTCCAGAGAGGCCCCTTGCCCCCAGAACAGCTCAGGGGTTGCCCTGGGGGAGAAACCCTGCTTGTCCTTACTGTTCTCCAGCCTCTGGAGGCTCTTGCGGCCCTTGGCCCTGGGGATGAGGTCGGAGTTGCGGATGGCTTTGTTGATGTAGTACTGCTTCCTCTTGGACGGAGAGAAACGCTTGGAGGGGGAGTCCTGCAGCAGGGGCAGGCAGTCCTCGATCCTCCTGGGGGACACAGCAGCGGGGCTGAGCCCACCTGAGGGCTCTGGGGCAGCCACAGCAGTAGGGAGATGGGGGGAGATGGGGCACCAGAGCATCAGCCGTGTTGTTACAGCAACGCATCCTCCTTCCCCCTCGGGTCACCGTGACCTCCAAGGGCTGGTTCTGCTCCAAGCAGCTGTGTGTCAGCACTGGGAGGGCCAGGTAATTAACACGGGTAATTAACCTGGGCAATTAAACGTGCCACACAGGAAGCAAAACGATGGATGCATCCCTGCTGCACCTCACGCTCACCGTGGTCCTGGGTGGGCTGGCACCGACCCTGCCACCTGCAGGAACACCACCCCAGCCTGGCACTGCCAGCTCCTGGGGGCACCCAAAGGTGCTCTGTTCACCACACAGTCAGGGCGTTGCTCAGTCACAGGCACAGCTGAGGAATGACCATAAAACTGAGGCGTTTTATGGGAAAATGAAGCCACACCACGAGCGCTGTGCTGAACACAACTGCTCGGGTTTCCAAGTTTACTAAACACCAAAGACAGGAAGTTTCACTGCCTTCACTTGCGAAGAAGCTTCCCCTCAGGGTTGTGTGGGTTTCCTTTAGCGTAGTAGAAGGTGGGGGAGAAAATCAACACCCCTGAAACAAGCCCCAGGAGTGTCCATGCAGGACAAGGAGCTGCCCAGAGTGACCACTGCTTCCACTGCCATGGCCTTGCTCCATCCACAGGGCCCTGTCCCCACCGTGTCCCCTCCTTTCCAGCATTCTGGGCCTCCTGGGAGCCCCAGGCCTGCAATCAGGTCCTGGCAGAGCTGATGTGGGCACAGGGCAGAGCAGGTTGTGCTGTCCGATTGCAGCCCGGGCTAACAGCCAGCTGCTCACCCTCGCCAAAACCTTGATTTTTCTCCCCCTTTGCCTGCATGAGGGCAGTGATACGGTCTTGGCTGCTGGTGGGGGGTAAAAAAACAACCACTGGGGAGAAAACCGTGGCAAAGGTGGGCTTGGAAAGAATAAAAGAGACTCAGGTATCACTCAGGTATCACGGCAATGCCCAGAGGACGGGTGGGGAGCAGTAACCCAACCTGCCACAGCCAGCAACCAGGGCTGGTGGATCAAGTTGTGATACAAAGACGGTTACAAAAACCTGAATAAACAGAGGGAGTCACCTTACACCGGCCCCAGCTCGAGGGTTTGAGTACACAGCTGCGAGCCGGGCACTCCCTGGAGCCGACACAGCCCCAAAGGAGATGTCAAAACCCAGTGGGAGCACCCCCGGGACCCCCCGAGCCCCGCGGCTGGGAGGGGAACAGGCTGAGCCACACTTTACTCCGCTCCTGAAGCCTTCAGGGCTGTTTGTGGCTGCCCTGGCAGCCGGCACTGCCACGTCTGCCCTGGCACTGCCACCTCCGCCCAGTGCCAGCCTGGAGGGAGGTTCACAGGGGACAGTGACCCGTGTCAGACCAGCATCGGTGCCAGGCTGAGATGGGACTGCAGGAGGGATCATTCCTCACAGCAAACCGTGACCCCGGGGACACCGGAGCACAGACAGACAGACAGACACAGGCAGATTCCTGCCTTTTCCTGTCCCATTCCCAGGGAACAGCGCCGGGAAGGGGAGCTCGCTCTCTGCCGGGGGATTTCGGAGCTATTCCTGTCACTGACCCTTTGGCAGCAGAACGTGGCACAGCAAAGTCGTTCCGCAGCTCCGTGCCGAGCCCCCGGTACACCCGTGCAGGAGCGGGGGGCTCCAACCCACCCCCGGTGACCGGAGCACCGTGACCTCCAGGGGATAAACGCTAATTATAAGGCTCATTATGCCGGTGCCGGGCTCCGCTCTGACACCGCCGCCGGGCCCGGGGAGCTGGGGACGGGCTGTCCCGGGAGGCGCCGCCGCCGCTCCCCGCCCGCACCGACAGCCCGGGGGGCTCCTGCCCGGCCCGACCGCCCCACGGCCCGCCCGGCCCCGGGCCCGCACTCACGGGAACGGCTCCTCGGGGCCCGCGCCGCCCCGCAGCACCACCATGGCGCGCCGGGACTGGGATCGGAACCGGGACGGTGACCAGAACCGGGACCGGGACCGGGACCTCCCTCCGCCTCCTCCACCCCCGGCCCGCACCGGCGGCACCGGGCCCGGCACCGCCCGCTGGAAGTGACGTCACGGGGGCGGGGGCACGGGAACTCCTCCCCGGGCGTCGCGGGAGGTGGGGCACCGGGGGTGCTACGGGGAGCCCCTGCAACCGGGGCTCGGCGGCTGCCGGACCCCATTAACCCCGCGTGAATTCCTGTTGTCCCCCGATAGCTCCCCCGTTAATCCCCGTGAAACTCCAGTTAACCCCAGTTAAAGCCCCCTTAACCTCCGTTAACCCCCGTTAAACCCCCCGTTGCCCCCCGTTAACCGCCCCCGCCCCCCTCGCTCTACCGGGCCCCGCGCCCTGCCCGGCGCCGTTCCCCCGCCCGTCCACGAGGCGGCGCTGCGGCCGCGCCCCCGCTGCGCGCAATATTTGCATACCGACCAATGGCGGCGAGGGGCGGGGCGCTCCGGGAGAGACGGACCAATGAGAGAGCGGGGCGGGGAAGGGCGGGGCGGTCCGGGCGCGGCGGGCCAATGGCGGCGCGGGGCGGGGCGGCGCGGGGCGGGGCCGGGTCCCGCCGCCCGCCCGCCGCCCGCCCGCCCGCGGGGAGAGCAGCGCCGCGGGCCCCGCGCGCACCGGCCCCGCCGAGCCCGACCCCGGGCGGCCGCGGCTGCTATGCGGCTTCGCGGCGCACGGCCTGCACCGGGTAAGGGGGACGCGCCGCCGCGCCGCTCCCGCCGATGGGATCGGCACCCAGAACGGGAGCTCCGCCGCGGCCGTAGCCGGGACCGGGAGTCGGGGGCTGGGCGGGACCCGGGCCGGGGAACGGAGCCCAGGACCGGCCGCCTCTCCGAGGTGGGCTGGGCCCTCTGCTGTCGGTGCTGGGCGGGAGCGCGGCGCCCCCTCCCCCCGCGGCCGGTTACCGGCCGCCTTCCCCACGCGGGGCTGGGGTTCCTCCCCCGCGGTCGTTCCCGGCCTTGACTCTCCTTTCTCCCCGGGCGCTGCTGTCCGGGCCGGGCAGAGCCCCGTGGCCCCGCCCTGTGCCCCCCCAGCCCCGCGGTGTCCCGGGGTCCGGACGGCGGAGAGGCCAGGCCGGGCCGACCCAGGCTCGCCTCTCCGTGTCGGGGGCGGCCGTTTCCCCCCGTTCGTTCGCGGGACCAGGGCCCATTGGGGCCCCGCCGCCTCCGTGCCCGGTCCTGCTGAGCGCCGCCGGTGCCACGTGCCGCCGGGAGCGGGGCCGGGTTCAGTTTTGGGGATGGGACTCCTGTTCTCCTGGGCTCCCCAGCCCCGTTCGTCCTTGGGGACGGCACCCACCGGGCACCCACCCTGTCCTTCTCCTCCTCTTCCTCACTCAGCCTCCGCGACACCCCCGGAGCCCTTCCCGGCAATGCCGGGAGTCCGCCTGGGGGGTGTCCGGCCGCGGCCAGCCCAACCCCGGTGTCGGTGGCACAAAGGCCCTTCCGTCACACCCCCGCTGCCTATTTTTAGCCGCTGTCGCTGCCGAGCACCTGCCCCGGGGACGCGGGTGACGCCGCCGCCGCCTCGAATCCCTCGCGGGACCCCCGTCACCGCCCCACGGCGGGGACGCACCGGCCCCCGTGGCCCCGGAGGGACAAAGGGGCACGGCTCAAGGTCACTGGGGTGCCACGGAGCCCCGGCTGTGGCCGCGCCACTCGGGTTTCCCGGTGGAGAAGCGGCAGCGTGGCTCCGGCGCGGCCCGCGGTGCTCTTGGAGGCGGCTCCACGCCCGGTGCTGGCACCGTGTCACCCGGGGAGCCAGGAGCACGTGCCCGGCGCGGTCCGGCTCCGGTTCGCTCGTGGCTGGAGCTGGGGACGGGGTTCGGCTGCGGTGCGGGGCAGGAGCGCGGCCGGCGAGCGGCGGCTCCGGGGCGGGAGCGTCCGTGCCGCGACCTCTCCCTCCTCCGTGGGGGCCACACGGCGCTGTTTAGAGGGGAAACTGAGGCACGGCCACTGCTGGCCCGCTTGTGCCGCGCCTCTGCTGGCTCCCGCTGGAGGCGGTGGCTGCTGAGGTTCCCGTGACGGTGGCGACGTGTCCGTGCATGGCGTGAGCCGGGCCGGGAGCGGATGCAGCCGCGGCGACGCGTGGGGGAAGCGGCTCCCGCCCGAGCGTCCGCGGCCCCGGCCCACACGGGCAGCAGGTTCCTCTTTCCAGAATGTGCGGGATCGCGGCGTAGCTGCCGGTTGTCCTGGCCCCGCAGCTCCTCGGTCCGGCCCCGTGAGGGTCCTGCCGTGTGTGCCCCGGGCAGCTGAAACGGGCAAAGCCCGTACCCGGTACCGCTGCGGTGAGCTCCTTCCCTGCCGTCTGTGCAGGCGAGGTCACGGTTTGGGACTGCCCGGCCACACCGGGGGCTGCCGGCCACACCAGGGCTTGAGAGCTCAGTGCTAGAAGGGATCCAGACCAGGGTGTTGGGCTTCTCCAGGGTCGAGCTGAAATCCCTTTGATGTTTTCCAGTGGGGCAAAGCCCCCCAGGGAAGGGGAGCAAGGGGACTCTGGGGGTGGTTGGCTGAGCTTGTTTGCCTGTCCATCCCCTGGGATCTGCCCTGGGGTGCTTTGGGGCCCCTCCAGTGTGCAGCGCAGACCCCAGTGCTGCCCACACCCCATCACGATGAGCCCGGTGCTCCCCTGGTGGGGATATCCTTGTCCCCTGTGGGGGACCCGGTGGATGTCCCTCCCCAGGGCCTGTTATCTGCGGGCGTGGGTCCCCCGGTATCCGCTGCCTGCAGGGCCGGGCAGGGCTATCGGGTCCGGCAGGCCCCTTCCCCCTCCAGCAGCAGGCCCGGCCGCCCTATCTCATTAGCTCGAGATTAATGAGGCTCCTGCGCTGTCTTTAACTCCTTCCTGCTCGCCAGCTCCTGCCCACAGCTCCGCTGACCCTCTGCTCTACTTCTCCCACAGGTTTGCGCCGACGCCTGCCGGACACTGACCCAGCTGAGGATTAGGGACACCAGCTGCGAGCAGGGGACCCTGAGGCTGCCACCCCCAGAAAGTGCCAGCTCTGCGAGGGAAAGGGTGATGTGCCGTGCTCCAGCTGCTGCCTGCTGAGCCTGAGGAGGAGTTTTGGAGCCTGCGTGGGACAAGCAGCACCCCAATCCCAACGGGCAGCACCAAGCCTGCGACGCACCGTAGCCCTTAAGCCAAGGAGACATCAGACCGAGCCTGAGAGGGATCAAGGGCCACATCCTTCCTTCCTAACCCGGTGTCAACCCCGACGGCACTGCCCGCACCCCCCGGCAGCCCCCTCCAGGGCTGCCTCCCCGTGGCGCTGCCCAGCTTTGGCCCCCAGCCCCGCTGGAGCGCGGCAGCCTGCCGGGCGCTGCCCCCCGGGCACTGCCCCCCGGGTGCATCGCCCCCCGGCCCCCCGGGGACCCCCCGCCTGCCGGCAGAGCCATGAAGCTGCAGGCGGTGATGGAGAACCTGCAGCGGCAGCAGCGCGCGCGGCTGCAGCAGGCGCTGGAAGCGCGGCAGCAGGAGCAGCAGCAGCAGCAGCAGCCAGCACCACGCTGCACGTCCCCTCCAGCACAGCCCTCGGGGCAGCCCCCTGGCAGCAGCCGGGGCCGTGGGCAGGATGCGGCGCCCTCGGAGGAGGGAGCGGAGCCCGAGAGCGCGCACATGCAGCGGGCACAGATGGCCGCCCTGGCTGCCATGCGGGCGGCCGCCGCCGGCCTCAGCCACTCGCCCAGCCCGGGGCTGTCAGATGAGAGCCAGGCCTCCGAGGAGGAGGAAGAGGAGGAGCGCGGAGAGGAGGAGGAAGATGGCGGCGGGTACCAGCAGGAGATGGGCTCCGAGGAGGAGGAGGATCTGTGAGTGTGCTCGGGCGGCTCCCGTGGGTTTGGGGAAGGGGCAGGGAAGTGGCACGACACTGGTGGGGCTGGGCAGGCTGCGGGGATCCTGTGGCTTGGGTTAGAGCTATTGGGATATTTCAGAGCAGGAGGTGCTGAGAGCAGTGGCTCGGCTCTGTGGTGGTGATTCCTCATGCTGGGTTGGCACAACATGCCATCCCTGCCCAGCATCCACTTGGGGCTGGGACAGAGGACCCCAGGCTGGTGTTAAATTATGCAGCACCCTCGGCTGCCTCCAGCATGCATCCTCTCAGGGCAGGGCCAGGAGCCATCTGGCAGAGGATAGGTCTGTGACGGAGCTGCTCCCAGGATTCTGGGTGTGCCCCACAAAGCTGCCCCCACCAATGGGCTGTACTGGGACTCCACTGTGTGCTGGGTGGGTGGTCCCAACCCCGCAGCTGGGGTGGGCAGGAGAGAGGGATGAGCTTTAGGAACCAGCGTGGGACCAAACCTCTCCTCTCCTCCCGGCTCCAGAAAGGGCAAATGGGATGAAGATGACTTTGAAGAGGACCTGGGTGAGGAGGAAGAGGAAGAAGAAGAGGAGGAGGAAGAGGAAGACTACGAGGAAGAGGAAGACATGGGAGAGGAAGGGCTCAGCTCAGCAGAGGCGGTGCGGGCGGGTGCGGGATCCCTGCTGCTCCGCAAGCCCCCAGCACCCCAGCACTACCGGGGGGAGCCCCCACGGCTGCCAGGGGGGCAGGAGCGGCTGCCCCCCGGCCTGGGCCACGCTCAGCCCCCACCACCAGCACCTGACCACGGCGACTGGACCTACGAGGAGCAGTTCAAGCAGGTATGTGCCCGCCGAGACGCGCGTGTCCCTGCCTGCCATCCCTCTCCCTGCTCCTGCTCACCCCTGTGTCCTCAGAGCGTGGGGAGATGCCTCTGGCAGCGCCTCCTCCGGCAGTGTTCTCCTCAGATCCAGCTGCTGTTGTCATTAGAAATGTGTGGGATTTCTCCGGGGTTTTAGTGCTGGGCTCAGTCTCGCCCCTTCCATGGTTGGGTGACTCTGAGTGAATTCTGTGTCTGGGTTGTTCTGGTACAGGCAGGCAGTGCAGTTGGGTTTGCCGCAGGGATCTGGGAGGATTCTTGCTGGAAGTTATGAAAAAATTACCCCAGATTTATAAATCTGGTGGATCTCTTGGTTTTCCTCTTGTCCGCTCTCCCCAAGCCATTTTCCATGGGGACCTGTCTGTCTGCCATCACTGCCACTACAGAGCTGATGCCTGGCAGGCCAGCTCAAGCTCTGGTGGGGGGCAGAGCTGCACCCCTGCTGCTGCCAAAATGCCATGAAAAAGTGAAACCAGGGAGAAAGCACCTGGCTGCTCCCTTCCTTGCCTTCCCCAGGCAGCGAGGGCAGCACATTCCCCCTCTCCCAGCACCAGAGCTGGCTGCAGTCCACTCTCACTGACAGAAGAAAACTGCTGCAGCCAGGGCTCCCTGGGGGCTGCCCGGCACCTTTGATGTGTGTTTAAATACATCAGAGTTTGGGGGAAGGGGCAGGACCAGCAGCAGCAGATGGGACCCAGATGGAGCAGCCAGGGCATGGTGGCCTTTCAGGAGGGATGCGAACCCCTCTGCCCCTTCACTTTCAGGAGGCTGTCACATCCCTTCCCAAATGGGGGAAGGGGCTACCGGGATCTGCTGGCACATGTGGATGTGGGCAGGCTCAGAACAGGGCTGGCAGAGGGAAGCAGGGAGCATGTGGCCATCCTCCTGGTACTGCCGGGGTGGAGGCATGGAGGGATGCTCCTGTCCAGCTGCAGGGATGGAGGGATGCTCCTGTCCAGCTGCAGAGATGCTCCTGCCCAGCTGTAGGGATTCCCCTGCCCAGCTGTAGGGATGCAGGGATGCTCCTGTCCAGCTGTAGGGATGCAGGGATGCTCCTGTCCAGCTGTAAGGATGGAGGGATGCTCCTGTCCAGCTGTAGGGATGCAGGGATGCTCCTGCCCTGCGCATCCCTCGTACCACTGCACCCAGGCTCCCTGCTCTTCTTGTGGTTTCTCTCTCTTGTGTTTCCTGCTGCCGGTGAGCGAGGGGCCAGGGCCGTGAACTCATAGCTGTGAAAAGGCTTTTCAATACCACAACTCCGATCTTCCTGTTCGTCAGCGTGTCGGTGTCGTAGCCTCTGCCAGGTCCCCTATGACAGCCACAACCCTTGGGAACAGCAGCCGTGCTCCCAGCACTTCCTTTGCCCGCCAAACCGTGCCCCTCTCCCTGAGCACCCCCTCTCCCTCCATATCCCTTCCTGGGGTCCCTGCTAAGAGCCTGGCCCGGTGGTGAATGTTGGAAGCAGCCGGCGGGGGTTGGAAATCCTCCGTGGGCGGATGAGCGGAGGCGACGCCGGGCCCGGAGAGGCTTTCCCCGGCACGTCAGCCCCGCGCGACCGACCGACCGCGCTTGGATCGCGGCCCCTGGAGCAGGGCCAGGGCATTGCTGGCGCAGCCGGCGCTGGCCGGGAGCTCCTCCTGGCCGGGCTCCAGCGCGTGCCGTGCCACCGGGCTCCAGCCCAGCAGCCCAGCTGGGAAGGAGCAGCAGGAATGTAAACAGCGAGGGCAGCACGGGGCAGGGGATGCCGTACCCCATCCATCCCCGCTCCTCGCGGCGGTGGAGGCGCCTTAGGGGGAACCTCGGCAGCAGGGTCCCCGTGTCTCGGGTTGCTGTTTGATAATTGCTGCCCCGAGATGTGCAGGATGTCTCTGCTTCGGCTCGCGCGGCTGAAGAACGAGTCTGGACTCTTCGCTTTTCGGTCTTGAGGTTGTTTATTAATTCTTATCTATAAAATTTTCTTTCTGCCCAGCCGAGATCTGCTCAGCAGGGCAGCCACAGGCACTCTGACCACCCCCGAGGCGGTGCTGTCCTTTTATACTACAAACTACGTATATTTACACTTAATTCCCAATACCTATCACCTATATTAGACAGTGCACTTCTACTCTAAACCAATCCCAAAGTGCCAACATCACTGCAGAAAATGGAGAACAAGAAGAAGAAAGGCAGACACGCCCAAGTTCTTCCATCTTGTCCCCATAACCCCCATACCAAAAATCCTAAAATCTACATTTTCACCCCGTGATAATTTTATCATTATACTATTCAAACCTCTGTGACTTTCAGGTTCTCATAACAAAGTTGGCAACTTGCTTCAGGGGTCACAATCAAATCCCCAGGTGCTCTGGGCTGTGTGCCAGGGTCTCCGAGCCCCCCGGCGGGGTCCATGGCAGCCCTGGACACCCGGAGGGATGCACTGAGTTCCGACACACATGTGGTTGAGCCAGCAGGGACGTGGTGTTGTGAGTGGCTGTGCCAGCGTTCTGCCTGCCTGCTCTGCGAGGGATGGGCTCTTTTGGGGTTGCTTTTTATTTTTGTCAAGGCAGCACTCTCCCACCAACCTTTAACTTCCCTGGCTGTCCGGCTCTCCGTGCTGGGAGTTCGGATCCAGTTTAGATTCAGCTGTGGTTGTGCTGGTGCTGCCGGCATCCTTGGCCCGTGGGTCTCTGTGCTTGAGATCACCATCCTCACCAGGCAGTGCCGCCATCCAGCCCCCCGTGCCTGTCCCCACACCCAAACCCCGGCAGCCAGGGGCTGCCCCCATCCTCCACTGCCAGGGTTTATTGACCCATCTGGGACGGATTCCTGTGAACTGGTGCTCGGCTCGGAGCCGTGGGGGGCCAGAGGCAGGAGGATGGGGCCCAGTTGAAGGGAGGAGGAAGGGGAGGGCGTGAGGAAGAGTTATGGAGGTGAGGGAGGTTAGGGAGCCGGCGCGTGGCACCTCCCCGTCCCCAGGGACGGCTACTGCACAGGCAGAGGTCAGCTCGGCCTGACCCGGGCGCTGCAGAACAAAGGAGCCCCCAGCCACACGGGGAACTCGGGGGCACCGTGGCTCCTCGGGGTGGGTGGGGGGGAAAGGGGGCATTTTCTGGGTAGGAAGAGGTTCCCATGGGAAATGGCGAAAAATCCAGCGAGTTCCTGCCAGCAAAGGGAAAAAACTGCTCGGAGTTCTGTACCCCAGCGCTGTGGGGGCTCTGCTGCTGCTGCCCCCCAAGATTCTTGCTCTGATCTTTCTGTTTCATTATTGCTGTTACTGCTCCCTGCTAATACCGGGAGTGGGAGGAGTGGGAGCCTCTCTGGTGGAGTGGCAGCCCCTGGAGCTGGAGTTTCCAGCCTCTCTGCCTCTTTTGGAGTTTGCTGTGCTGCTGGTGCTCCTTCAGGCAGGGGCACCCTGCATGCCAGTGCCCCGTCCCACATTGCAGGAGCTCGAGGAATCCACCTCCCTGTGTTCATCTCCTCCCTGTGTTCATCTCCTCCCCGTGTTCATCTTCTCCCCGTGTTCATCTCCTCCCCGTGTTCATCTTCTCCCCGTGTTCATCTCCTCCCTGTGTTCATCTGGCTGCATCCTTCCCCGTGTTCATCTCCTCCCTGTGTTCATCTGGCTGCAGCAGCCACCGCTCTCCCTCTGGGGTTCTCCATTTTGGGTGCTCCCTTTTGGGGTGTCCTGCAGTGGCCGCCTCAGGGTGATGTTTAACACCCCATTTCTGCTTCAGGAAGGATTTCAGAAGTCACCACAGTGCCAATGGGAGGCTGTGCCAGCCCGGCGGGTGCTGGTGCTTTAGTGGGGCAAGAGGTTTCTTGTGTTGGGGACATCTGAGCCGTGCTGGTGGCACACAGGCGTGAAAACCTCAGCCTTTATCTGGGGTGGTGCAGCACACCCCCGAGATACAGCGTTTCAAAGTGCACTGCTGGGGGAAAAATAAACCGAAAGCAACTCAGCGACCTCGGCAGGGCTGCGGGGGTGGCTGAAACCGGACCCCCCCCTCCGCCCAGAGCAGCCCTGCGCACATGGCTGGTGGAACTGGGAATTTCCAGGAGGGTCTGGAGCAGCAGACAGCCCGTACCTCCTCCTCTGAATCCCCAGGAGCTGGTTAAGGCGTGGGGGATCCCCTCTGAACCCCTTTCTCCCGTGGATTATTCTCCTTTTCAAAGCCCAAAGCCAGCTGGGGGCGTGGGGCCTGAGCCAGGGGCCCGGTGGCCTCTAACGAGGGCGGGAGGGTCCATTTACTTTCTTTAAAATATTGATTAGAGCTTTATTGCATTAGCCAGCCGAGCGGATGAGCCGCCCCCAGGGAGGGCGAGGGGGCCCCTGCGCAGGGAAGGGGGACCCGAGTGTCATCACACGGCCGGGGGGCCACTGCCCCCCACCCACCCAGAGGCAGTTTGGCTCCCAGATAAGGGGGGGAGTGCCCTGGGGCCCCCGCTTGGGCGCTGCTGTGCTGGGGAGGTGATTGCAGTGCCTGGCCAGGCCAGCAGCAGATAAGGCAGGCAAAGAGGGGATCTGAGCAGGACAGGAGTTTGGGGGCAGTGGGGGGAGTCAGCAGCGGACCCCTCCCAGGAAAAAGGGCTGTGTCCCCCCCTGCTCACCCCACACTCAGCCCCTCTCACCCTGCAGCACTGCCCCAAGGGGTGCTCCCAGCCGGGGATCCGGCACAGTAATTGGCTCATAGAGCTCAGGGAGCATTCCCGGGGCTGTAATCCCACCAAGATCCCTGGCCAGAGGTCAGGGACTTCTCAGCGAGAGCGGCTTAGCCGCCGAGTGCCTCCCCCAGCCAGACGCCTTGGGTGCTCACAGGTGCTGCTCCCGGCATCCCAGCGCTCGTCAGGCCGTTTCTCCAAACAAGACCCAGGATGATTAATGAGGTTGAGGGACAAGGGGACACATCCTTTCTGCTCGAGGTGCTCAGCCAGTGCCTTCACCCAGCTAGACCGTGCCGCCATCACCCCTTGTCTTGGGAGCTGGGCTAGCTCCCCACTGCTTGTATCCCCCCAAAGCTGCATTTCCCCCATGCTTTAACCCCCCCAGAGGCTCATTCCCCCCACCCCTGGCCCTCCCAGAGCCCTGTTCCCTCCACGCCCCAGCCCCCCGGGCTGACTCAAGGGCTGCGGAGGTGGCGGCCGCCTCCCCTCTCGGCACAGCTGAACTAACAGGGTTTATTTAAAAGGAAAAAAAAAAAAAAAAAAGAAGAGAGCAGTGCAGGGAGCAGGGCCTTTGTCAGCAGAGCCCCCTGCCCCCACCGCAGCGTTGGGCAAGGGCAGGGTTGCTCCATCACCCTATTTCTGGCCCAAACCGCAGGAGAAATGGCAGCTGGTCCCAGGGGCCAGCCGGACGTGCTGCAATCAGGGGCCAGGGCGGGGGGTGTTTGGGGCTGGGGGCCCCTGCTCGGAGCCCCTGGGGCAGCCAGGTTGGGGGCTCAGGGTGCAGCTCCTGGCCCAGCTCCTGACCCGCTCCCTGACCCTTCCCGTCGGTCACTTAATCTGCCTGTGCCTGGGTTCCACTCTGGGATAATCCACCCTGCCCTGGGGCTGCTGCAGGCCAGGGCTCACCCCTGAGGAGAGTCCCCTGCTCCCCCTGTGTCCCACAGGCTGGGCTGTGTCACTTGTGTGGCAACAGTCCAACAGTCCTTTGGGAAAGGGCTTCCCTGTGCCCCCCACAGCAGCTGGCTCAGGGTCTCACCCTGGTACAGGTGGCAGTGGGAGCACCCAGGCAGGTACCAGCCCTAAACCCCTGCAGCAAAGGGCTTCACCTCCTGCCTCTGTTTCCCCTGTGGAGCCTCCAACTTGAGCCCCAGTGCCTGATTTTGGAGATTCCAGCACCTGGGACATGCTGTCCCACACTGCCACCCGCTCAGGCGCCACAGTGGGATGGGGTCTGTCACTGTGGTGCCATCACAGTGCCCACCACCACCCCCTCCTCTCAGCGTGAGGAAACCATGAGGTTTCAGCGCTGCTAGAGCAGCTCAGCAGTGATGGTTCCTGGGGCTGACAGCCTACAGCTGGCTCCTGTCAACCCCATCTGTGGCTGCTGGACCCCTTCCAGCTCCTCCAGCGGCTCTGCCGTGGTGTTCCCAGGCGTTCCGTGCACCCTGGCCCTGCCCACGGGACCCCAGGGACCCCCTCACTGGTGCTGACGGAGGGCAGAGGTGCAGGACCTCGCATTTCAGGAACAGATTTGCAATTAGCCAAATCCCAGCGGGCGGTGGAAGCCCCGGTGACTCATCTGCCGGGGCTTACCGCGATCCCCTTCTAAGACGATCATTTACATATGGTGGAATTTAAACCCCTGTCTTGGCTTCAGGCCTCGCTGCTGCTGCTGCTGCACCTCACCCAGGTCAGGTCCTGAATGAGGGTCTTGGCCCTCCAACCCTCAGGGGCTTCACTTTGGGAGTCACACAGGAGGGACAGCCCGAGCTTGGGGCTCACCAGGTGCCCCAAGAGTTTGAGCTGGCTGCTCTGGCCACATTTCCCCAGTTTAGCACTGCATAGCTCATTCTCAGCTGCCCTCCCTGGGTCTCCCTGGTGGCAGGAGCTAGCCTGGTGTCTGTCCTTCTTCAGACGAGCTTTCTCAACAGCGCCTGACTCCGCTGGATTAATATTTGTACAAGGTCCGGTGTGATAGCAAGCATGTGTCAAGGGCATGCACCAGCACGCACACAGCAAGGGCCAGGAGAGCTGCCGGGCTGGCTCCCAGCCAGCCAGCCAGCCAAGGGGACAGCCCCAGCACCCCAGTTCTCCGTGACCCCTCACCAGCCTGTGCCACACGTCCTCACTCAGATACGGAACCAGTTTTGATTCCAGCCAGAGCCTGGCTCGCTGCCGGCCAGCAGAGAACTGAACTGCCGCTGGAAACGCCGCAGCAGCAGGAATCGCTTCCTCCTCTGCGGGAAGGGAGCAAACAGTGGCAGCACAGGTGTTCTGAGAGCCGGTGTCAGCCTGGGGGATCAGGGACACGGATCCCGGGATGCTGGGAGCAAACAGCAGTGGCACAGCCATCCCAAGAGCTGGTGTCAACCTGGAGGGATCAGGGACAGGGATGCTGGCAGCAAACAGTGGCAGCACAGGCGTTCTGAGAGCTGGTGTCAGCCAGGGGGATCAGGGACATGGATCCTGGGGTGCTGGAAGCAAGCAGAGGCAGCACAGCCATCCCAGGAGCCGGTGTCAGCCCGAGGGGATCAGGGACAGGGATCCCAGGATGCTGGGAACAAACAGCGGCAGCACAGGTGTTCTGAGAACTGGTGTCAACCTGGAGGGATCAGGGACAGGGATGTTGGGAGCCAACAGCAGCGGCACAGGCGTCCTGAGAGCCAGTGTCAGCCAGAGGGGATCAGGGGCAGGGATCCCGGCATGCTGGGAGCAAACAGCGGCAGCACAGCCGTCCCGGGAGCCGGTGTCAGCCCGGGGGGATCACGGACACGGATGCCGGGAGCTGCTGGCTGGCTGGGCACAGCGGCATGGCCGTGCTGGGGAGGGCGGCCGACAGCGCACGGACAATGGGGGGTCAGCGAGGTTAAACGGTGACTAATTCGCCCATTCAGCGTCCCCTGTGCCGCTCGGGGACACCCGCCGTGCCGTGACACCCGCCGTGCTGTGACACCGCCCGCGTACCCCCAGGGTCGCCCACATGGCTCCATCCCCCCAGCCTGTGTGGGGAGGAGGTGGGCACCAGGTGGTCTCGGGGACCCCCAGACTGCCACGCTGATGGATCGGGATTGGCTTTGTCACCGATGGATGCTGTGCCCACCGGGTCCAGCCCGAGGAGGCGGCACTGGTGCAAAGAGGCACCTGCAGTCGGGCCGTGTCCCCTGAAGAGGGGACAATGCTGGGAACTGGTGTGAACAATGGTGCCGACGGGAAGCTCCCGGGCCCCCTCCCCAGCTGCCCCCGCGGAAGTGGCCCCCCAGCCCAGCCCGGCCATGCTCCGGCGGCAGGAATCCTGCCGGGCCGGTCAGTGGAGTCACCGCCGGCCCTGGCCATGTGGGCGAGGCTCCAGCCAGCACATCCCCCACGGGAAAAGTGTTGGGACATTTTGGGGAAGGGGCACACACACCTCCCTGCCCCCAGCATCCCCTTCCCACGGGGAGTTGTGCCCCGGGGGGCTCGCAGGGGATTAGGGATGGGGACAGCCAGGGGTGACCTGTACCTAAGCCGAGCGCTTTATCTGCATAGGAATCTGCTCCGGGGCTGGACTGCTCCCTTTGCCCTTCACCGGGAGGGATCTACCCCAGCAAACCCTGCACCCTGTGCCTGGAGAGGGGTTGCTGCCTCGGGTACCCCCAGCCCTGAGTCAGCCATCACTTTACGGGAAATCACATCCCCAGCGCCTCTGAAACGCCCCGCGTCAATCCTTGGCTCTGGTTTTTACAAACGACTTTCTTATTCTGAATAAGTGCCCTCTCCGACCCCACTGCGGGTCCCGGCGTGCCAGAGGCCGGGGGCTGTGTACGGGCTGGGAGTGGGACGGGAAACACGCCATAAATGTGTTTATTCTTGGTTAAAGAACTCGTTAGTGTGCAAGGGCTCTTCCCCCAGCCCAGCGTTGGCCCCTCGCTGTCCGCGGGACAAAGGGATGCATCCCCGGGGGCTGCCAGAGGAAGGAAGGAAAGAAAGAAAAGGAGAGAAGTAACCCCTCAAGCCTGTCACCGCTGGTCCTGCTACCTGCCGAGAGACAGGGCGAGCTCTCCCCGCCGCTGCCTGCGTTGTGTTTTTTCCTTAAATACAGGAATTTAGGGGAGTTTCACCCCTGGAAGGTGGAGGCTGCCACCAGCCCCCATTCCTGCTGCAGTGGCCCTTGGGTCTTGTCGCCAGTCCTGGCTCACGTCACGGTGTGCACGTCCCAAACCGGTTTTGAAGAGAAGGAGGAAAACCGAGAGTGTTGCCACTTCCTGGCAATGGAAAAGAAACTTGAAAATTAATCCCCGAGGCCTGAAAACCCGGAACCAAGCGGGGAGGGGGGGAAGGGGAGGTGTTTTTATGTTTTTAACTCGGGCATGGGATGCAGGGACACGGACTCCTCCATGACGCCTCATGGGGCAGACAAGGGAGTCCTGCCGAAGGGGGGATTTGCCTGGCACCAGCATGAGCCTTGTGAAATGGCTCTTCCCCTCCCGCTCGGGGGGTTGGGGAGGGTTCGGACCCCCCATCCCCGGCCCGTGCCGAGGGCTCTCCCGCATTCCTGGCATTGCCAAGGGGCCGCCTCCCGCCTGCCCTTTGAAAGCCAGCGGGGTTGGGATTTTCCTGTAATCTGGTTTGAAACATTAATCCGGTCATCCACACCAAACGCCGGGCCGGCATCCTGCCGGGGGTGCTGGGGCCGGGGTCAGGGCCACCCGCCCACCGCCTGCCTAATTCCTCCTCCACTTAATTATGGATCTGCTGGCAACGGCCATCTGGCTCCGTGTCCTCAGCCGGCCGGGGGCCGAGGGGCTGTGCTGTGGCCAGGTGGGCTGGACACTGTGGCCAGAGCCACCCCGTGCTGCTGGCATCAAGCATTCACCCTGGAGTGGGTCAGCACTGGGAGCACTGGGTGCCTGGAGTCACATCCCCCAGCCCAGGGGACTCTCAGGGAGGTGGGGAGCATCTCCTGCTCCCCCCAGCCAGGCTGGGGTGGCTGTGCTGCAGCATCCCCTGGCACCACACCCTGCCATGGGGACCCCACGGTAAGAGGATATTCCTGGGGCAGCTGCGTTATGGATTAAGTCGTTTGCAGCTCCCTAATTACGAAACATAAATGTATTGACTCAGCGGCACCGGGCGGCCTTGCCTGCACGCCGGTACCTTTGCACCGAGCACCGAGACGCCGCGTGCTCCTGCGAGGAGCTGGCCTTGAGCTGAGCACAGACCAGGGCTGAGAGCAGGAAGCAAGGCACAGGCACGGGGCAGGGATCAGCACCAAGCAGGCACAAGACTCAGCACCTGCTGATTTCGGTGCAGCAGCGCCAGCCCGTGCCAAGCTCAGCTGCGCGCTGGGTTTCGCATGCTGCCAAAACCAGAACGTTTCTGTTCCCCAATTTGCATTGTGAGCCCCGCTGTCCCAGCTGTCCTGCGCTGCCGTTGGGGCTCTCGGGGCTGCTTTGCCGTTGGCTGCGGATGGCGTCAATGCAAGGAAATCCTGCGAGGGGCAGCTGGGAGTCACTCGTCTCTGTCTGTCCCCTTCCGTGTCCTGCCTGTGCTGGGGGTCGAGGGGGAACAGGGCTGGTAAGGGAGGACAGGATCCGCTTGGCAAATGCACTCTGTCACACACCACAGTGCACACCAAGCACGTCCCAGCCATGGCTGGGCATGTCCTCGCCCCGCAGTGCTGCCGGATGAGCACCTTGGGCAGGTGCCTGTCACTGGCAGTTGGTTCTGCTGGCTGTGGCAGAGCTAAACCAGGGTTTGGGGGGTCCCAAGGGGAGCTTGTTTCTCTGCTTGGCACCACAGTGGTCAGTGAGCAGCTGCCAAGTAACCGTCAGCAGCAGCTTGTGCAACATCCTCTGCCCGGCAGCCGTGGCGGGTGTGCCGGCAGGGCAGGAACAGGGATCCCTCTGCCCACCATCCCTGGGGACCTCCATGGCTTCATCACAGTTGGGCAGGGGTGAGAGTGACTGCAGCCAGCTGAGCTTGCCATGGGACCACCAGGGCTGGTGGAAGGCCGGCACTCGGGGCAGCTGCCTGCCACAGCCACTAATCCCCCTGTCCTGGCCGGCCACGCTCTCCTCAGCTGACGGTTAATTTTCTTTCATCCTCTTAAACGCGTCCATTCCCCTCGGGACTGAGTCCAGGAGGGGGGTGGATCATGACCCCGAGGGTCTTGGCAGTGGATGAACCAGAGTGTTCAGTGCTTCCCCAGGATGGCTCCGCGCCCCGCAGGATCGGGCGCTGAGGAAGCCCTTTCTCTGTGTGTGGCTTTTGGAGCTGCTCAAGGAAACGGGGGAGGCTGGATTGGCACCAGCCCAACATCCCTCAGCTGGCACAAGTAGCCCAATGCAGCTCAGCCCCAAAAAGCCCAGCACTGCTGCTGTGCCATGGCTCATTCCCCCCACCGCACTCCCACACCAGACCCCTTGCTGGGGTGGGAGAGGGGCTTTGAGGGTCTCTGCCGGTGGTGCTGGTGGCTCCTACCCTTGCCCTGGGGGTGTGCAAGGGTCTGGTCGAGCCTGCCGAGTTTCCCAGGGGAACTGGGGCGGGGTTTATGGCCCCGCTTATCATGCGGCCCCATTGATCCCTTTGATCGGCGCCGGCAGGCGAGTCCGGCCCTGCAGGATCCGGATCCTCCCTGCAGGGCTGCAGGAGGAGGGGGCTCAAGGCAGGACCATGCCCACCCATCCACCTGCCCACAGTCCTGGTGCCATGGAGGGAGTGGGCACGTGGCTGACCCAGTGACCCGCAGTGCATGCCTGCTGTATTATGGGGGGGTATTTATTTATTTATAGCCCCCTCCCGACCCCCCTGGCAGTTGTTCAGAGCTGTCACGGAGAAAAGCGGAGCTGTGGCCGCCACCCTGGTGGTGTCTGGGCAACGCCTGCCCCCGCAGCCCTTGCTCCAACACCCTGCCCGGGTTTGGGAGGGGGGATTACCCACCAGCCCCCAGGCAGAAACAGCGCTGGGCTTGGGGAGAGGCCGCCTGGCGTGGCGTGGTGTGTGCCTGCGGCGTGCCGGGCGCTCCAACCGGCCGGTCCTGAGCCATAAAAGCCATAAATCAGGCAGGAATGTGCCGGGCTGCCGGGGTGGGGGGTCCCAGATGAAGATGCCCCGAGCAGAGCTGGTGATTGAGGTGGTGCAGCGTGTCAGAGCCTGGCCCAGCTCTGCCTTCCCCCGGTGCAGGACATGTCCCTGCAGGGCCATGGCACACAGGTTCATGTCAAGGGACACTGGCTCCTGGCCATGGCTCTCTGTGGCACCCCAGGCGTGGAGGGACCACGCTGAAGAGTTGCTGTGCTGAGCAGGCAGTGGATGCTAAAAATAACCGGGGTCAGCGTTCCTGGGAGGAGCTGGGGCCGAGCACGGTGTTGGCAGCCTGGGAGCCACTCCAGCCGTGATCCCAGCACGGGCATCCCGGAGCTGAGCTACAAGCAGGGCTGGCAGGGCATGGCACAGTGGGGCACAAGGTCAGCCCAAGCTGCAGGAACCCCCCTGGGCCTCTGCAGGGACCCCTGAGCCATTTGGTGTCCTTTGAGCCACATGGCTGCTGCAGAGGAAGCCAGGGGTCTCAGGCTGGGGGGACACACGGGTTAAGGGGGTTCCTGAGCATCTCTCTCTTCTTATGCAGCTGTACGAGCTGGATGGTGACCCCAGGAGGAAGGAGTTCCTGGATGACCTCTTCAGCTTCATGCAGAAGCGTGGTGAGTACCCAGCTGCACACCCACCCTGTGCCCCCCTGCCCGCTCTGTGCCCACCCTGCTCCTCCACACCCACCTTGCACCCCCCACGTCCCCCCCAAGGCCAGGGGCTCATTTCCTTGCCCCTCATTAGTGCCCTGAGGTCACGGCTCCGGCTGTGCTGCTGGTTAATCTTTAACCCCTCAGCACAGCGGGGTCAAACCTGCTGGGCTGGATCCAGAGCCTGCAGCCCCCCCTTGTCCCCCTTGGTTCACACCCAGGCCTGCAGCCCCTGGCTGTGTGCCCCCTCTGCCCATTGCCTGGGTTATTGCAGCCCCTCTCTGTGCCCGGGGAGAGGCCATGGCTGCGGGGCCGGGGGTGGGAAGGGCTGAAAGCCAAGCGTGCTCCTGCTCGAGGGTCTGGTTCCTGCGTGGAAAACAGCGCTGGAAGTGCTGACACAGGGCTGGCTCCGGCCCTTTGTCAGACAGCACTGGGAAGGCACGTGTGCCTGTGCAGGGGGGCTGGGGCTGCTGGCTGGGTCCCCCTGGCTCTGTCCTGTCCCCTGGCTGTGTCCCCTGCGGTCCCCCCACCATCCTGGCCCACCTGCATCCATTGGGGTCCCCCAGAACCCTCTCACCACAGGGCTGGGAGGGTGGAGACCCCGATGAGAGAGGCCAGCCCCCTCCTCAAGCTGGAGGGATGAGCCCCCCGGCTCATAGGAGACCCTCAGAGCCAGATTGTGCCGCCCCCGTTATAAATAACTCGCGTTGTTGCCGGGTGCCGGCTCAGCCCGAGGAACCGGCTCAGCCACGGCGGGGCTGTGGCTGGAAACTGCGAGTTTCTGTTTCCTTTGTTCGGGGCTGATCTCAGCGGGAGGGCCCGGGGGGGAAAGAAGGGGACAGTGGAAGGGGAGGGAGCAGCATGAGCCCCCCCGGCCCCTCCACTGCCCCACGAGGGTCTCGGCAGCTGCGCCCCCACTTTGGGTAAGAAAGCAGCACCCCAGAGCAGCTCTCTCCTCCCGCCGCTCCCCAGGGACCCCCGTGAACCGGATCCCCATCATGGCCAAGCAGGTGCTGGACCTGTACATGCTGTACACGCTGGTGACCGAGAAGGGGGGTCTGGTGGAGGTCATCAACAAGAAGCTGTGGAGGGAGATCACCAAGGGGCTGAGCCTGCCCACCTCCATCACCAGCGCGGCCTTCACCCTGCGCACCCAGTGAGGAGGGGGCTTGGAGAGGGGAGGGGGGCGAGTCCTTGGGGGTCCCTCTTGCTCAGCACAGCCCTGTGTGTGAGCAGTGGGGATGGAACAATGAGGGTAGCACATGGGGAGTCCTTGGGGGTCCCTCTGCCCTGTGCAGGGCATGGAGGCTCAGCACAGCCCTGTGTGTGAGCAGTGGGGATGGAACAATGTGGGTGGCACGCGGGGAGGGGTGCCCAGCCACTGTGTCACCCTCACCATCCCTCCCATGTCCCGTCTGGCCGCAGGTACATGAAGTACCTGTACCCCTACGAGTGTGAGAAGCGTGGGCTGAGCAACCCCAACGAGCTGCAGGCAGCCATCGACAGCAACCGGCGGGAGGGCCGGCGGCAGGGCTTCGGGGGCTCCCTCTTTGCCTACTCTCCTGGTGGCACCCACGGCCTCCTCTCCTCTCCCAAGCTGCCAGTGCCAGCGCTGGGGCTGGCGTCTGCCACCAACGGCGGCGCCATCACGCCTGGCCAGAAGATCAAGAAAGGTAATGATTGTCCTGGGGTCTGCCTGCTCCAGGGTCTGGTTGCAAGCTGAGCCCCCTGCTAAGCCCTGGAGATGTAATAATAATGGGGAGAGCTGGGGGAAGCGGGCAGGGGGGTGATGCTGCTTTCCCCTCCTCGGGCTCCAGCACTCAGCCCAGGGGCTCTGATTCCAATCACCCATCTCTGACCTTTGGAGGGACAGCAGGGCACCAAACTGTTGACGCCCTGGGGTGGTGGCACTCTTGTGCCCCCACCCCTGACACCCGCTCCCCCGGCAGAGGAGGACTCTCCCATCCCCATCTCCATGCCCAGCCGGCTCCCGGTGTCCCTGGCCGGGCACCCGGTGGTGGCGGCGCAGGCGGCCGCGGTGCAGGTGGCAGCAGCCGCCCAGGCCGCGGCGCTGGAGCAGCTGCGGGAGAAGCTGGAGTCGGGGGAGCCCCCGGAGAAGAAGCTGGCGCTGGTGACGGACGAGCAGCAGCGGCTGATGCAGCGGGCGCTGCAGCAGAACCTCCTGGCCATGACGGCCCAGCTGCCCATGAGCATCCGCATCAACAGCCAGGGCACACGCTCGCCAGGTCAGTGCCGGCCCCGGCCTCCCGCCCCCGCCCAGCTCGCGGCCCCGGCGGGCTCCGTAACGCGGCTCTCCCCGGCAGAGAACCGCCCGGACGCCGCTGCCGCCAGCAGCAACGGCACCAACAGCATCAGCATGTCCGTGGAGATCAACGGCATCGTCTACACAGGTGAGGGGCCGCCCTGTGCCACGCTCCTGCCGCCCTCCACCCATCTCACAGCACCTGTGCCTCAGCTTTGCTCTCTCCCCCAGGTGTGCTGTTCGCCCAGACGCCCGGCCCTTCCTCCTCCTCTTCCTCCTCCTCCTCTGCCTACAGCAAAGGCAACGGCGGCAGCAGCCGGAGCAGCGGCGGCAGCGGGGTGGGGAGCGGCGGTGGGAGCGTGCCCCCCGCCCCGGCCGGCCTGGCCGTGCCCCCCAGCTCTACCTCCAACAGCGCTTCGCCTTAACGCCCCCGAGCCTCGGGGCACCGGTGCCCGCAGGGGGACGGGGTCGCACCGGGGCTCTCCGGGGTCTTCTGGGGTCTCACCGGGGTCTCATCCGAGGTCTTGCCAGGGTCTCACCAGGGTCTGGCCCGAGGTCTTGCCAGGGTCTCTCTGGGTTTTGCTCGAGGTCCTGCCTGGGTCTCACTGGGATCTCACCAAGGGTCTCACCCGAGGTTTTGCCAGGGTCTCTCTGGGGTTTTGCTTGAGGTCCTGCCTGGGTCTTCTGGGGTCTCACCGGAGTCTCATCTGAGGTCTTGCCAGGGTCTCTCTGGGGTCTCACTCGAGGTCTTGCCAGGGTCTCCTTGGGTCTCAACAGGATTTCACTGGGATCTCACCAGGGTTTCATTGAGATCTCGCCTGGGGTCTCACCAAGGGTCTCACTCGAAACCTGGGTGAGACTGGGATCTCACTGGGGTTCCATTGAGATCTCACCTGGGTCTCACTGGGGTTTCATTGAGATTTTACCTGGGTCTCACTGGGGTTTCATTGAGATCTCACCTGGGTCTCAGTGGGGTCTCACCAAGGGTCTCACCCAAGCTCCTGCCAGGGTCTCTCTGGGGTCTCACCCGAGGTCTTGCCAGGGTCTCATCAGGATCTGGCTCGAGGTCTTACCAGGGCCTCTCTGGGGTCTCAACAGGATTTCACTGAGATCTCACCTGGGTCCCACCGGGATCTCACCAGGGTTTCATTGAGATCTCGCCTGGGTCCCACCAGGATCTCACCACGGGTCTCCCCCGAGGTCTTGCCAGGGTTTCTCCGGGGTCTTCTCAGTCTCTCGATGGACCCTGCCCTTGTTCTCGTGTTGTTGGATTTTCCTTTTTCCAGGCAGAAAAGCTTTAGCCCGGGGGGTTTTGCTGGAGCCGCCGGCTGTCCAGCTGCGCCGCTCCGGGACCGTTTACCTCACTCACATCACACTTTGCACTGTACATTTATTATTATTATTATTATAATTATTGTTATTTTTTAACTCGTGTTACCTCCAGACAGACGCACGGACGCCTGCCGACGCGAGCTCTAGCGAAACCCCCCCGGAATTCTAAAGGAAAAAAAAAAAAACAAAACCAAAAATCTTAAAAAAAAAAAAAATTGGAAATAGAGAGATATTTTATTCATTTCCATCCTTTTCCCTCCTTTGTTTTGGGAACTCCACTCTCTGCAGGATTTTAAGAGGTTGTTTTCGATTGTTTTTGTTGTAAATAGCTTCTATTTTATTCTCTAAAAAAAAAAGGAAAAAAAAAAGAATCAATCTTTTAACATGCAAATGATATATATTAGTCTTCATCAGGGAAAATGGGAGCTTGGAAAAAAGTTGGAATCTCCTTTCTCCTCTCCTTATCGGTGGTTGGGTCCAGCTCTGCTCCTTCCCCCACCGCCAAATCCTGATTTTTATTCCTCCCCTTGCATAAAACTACTGTTTAAAGCCACTTTGGGCTTATTTCCTCCAAAACCAAGCAGGATCCAGAGGATGGGGATGCTCGGAGCTGCAGGACGCTCCGGAGCACGCAGACAACCCAAAGGACCTGAGGATTTATTTTAAACCTCACAATCTCAGTTTCTTTTAAATATTTCCCTCCTCCCCACCCCACAAAGAAAAAAAAAAAAAAAAAAAAGAAAAAATATTCACCCACATCTGCGTGAGACACAATCCAAGCCGATACCGAAACCCCCGAACCCCCCTCGGTATCTCCGTTCTCAGGTTCCCACCTGGAGCACAGGGTTTTTCCCCCTTCCCCAGGTGCCCCCCGGCCCCAACCTTTTATTTTTAATTTCACTCGGGGAAGTGGTGATCTCAGGGGATTTGGGTTTGTTTGTTTTTTTTTTTTCCCAGCTGTTTTTCGGTTGTTTTCAGCCAGTTTTTTTTTTTTTTTTTCCATGCTGGAATCCCCTTGGTGGCTCTTTTGGGGGGGGGGGTCTTGGTGGCTCCATGGACCCATTTTTGGGGGGGCCTGGGAGGGTCCGTCCAGCTCCTGCTGCTGTTGGGGTCCAGCCCAGCTCCCCGTAAGGAGAAATTCCAAGGGGGAATTTTCATGCCCAGGGCAGGCTTAGATTTTCTTAGTGATTTTTTTTTTTTTTTTTTTTTTTGCATTGTACAGTCACTATTTTGGGTTGTTTTGGGGTTTATTTTTTAATTATTTTCCCTCCCCCCCTCCTTTCCCTGCCCCTCCCTTTATTTTTGTTTTTGAGAGCGGGTGACTTTCCACTTTATTTTTCTTTTTTGCATATCGATTTAAAAATAATAAAAAAGAGCCTAAATCATCTTTTTTTGGCAGGGTGGTGGGGGGGTTTGGAAAGAAAATTAAACTAAAGGAGCGGCCCCAGCTGCAGCCGCCCCCCTCCCCCCCAGCGTTGCATATCTTAACTCAGGTAAAAAAGGAAAATGAGAAAAGAAAAAAAAACCACAAAAGACAAAAAAAAAAAAAAAAAAAGGAATAAAAAAATAAACCACATTCTACCTCTGAGCGCGGCGGCCTCGGGCGCACCTGGGGCCCCGGTGAAAGATTTCAGTTTTGCAAAACATTCAGGTATTGAGACTTTTTGATTATTATTAAAAAAAAAAAATTAAAAAATAAAAAAAAAAAGAGAAAATAAAAAACACTGAAAGTTTACATTTTATAATAACATTATTATACAGATTGTATTTAAACGTCAGAATATTTAAGACAATTGTAACCCTGTAAAGTGAAGAAATATTAAAAAAAAAAAAAAAAAGTTGTGATGTTTGGGGTTTCTTGCCATGGGGGGGCCCCAGGGGTGCCCACAGGGTTGTGGGGTATCTATAGGATTTCCTTATGGATTTGGGGTATCCCTGTGGGACTGTGGGGTATCAATGGATTTATGGGGTGATGATAGGATTATGAGACGTGCATGGGTTCCCCATAGGGCTGTGGGGTGCTTGTAGGATTGTGGGGTGTCCATAGGATTGGGAGGTATCCGGGGCATCTTTAGTTTTGTGGGGTGCTCATAGTGTTCCCATGAAGCTATGGGGTGCCTATAGGATTGTGGGGTGTCCATGGGGTCCCCATAGGGCTGTGGAGGTCCATAGGACTGTGGGGTGTTCATAGGGTCCCCATAGGGCTGTGGGGGTCCGTGGGGTTATTGGGAAGGGTGCACACAGTGCCCATAAGGCTGTGGGGGGTCCATAGGGTCACTATAGAGCTCTGGCGGGGGGTCTATAGGGTTTCTGGAGTCTCCACAGGGTGCACATAGGGCTCTGGGTGGTCCATAGGGTCCCTATAGGGCTGTGAGGAGTCCAAAGGGTCCCCAGAAGGCTGTGGGGTCCCCATGTGCACACGCGCCGTCCCGTGTCACCCATCCAGCACCGACCGGGGCGGACCCTGCTGAGCTTCCTGCCGCGTGCGCAGCCCCCGCCCCACGCGGCCGCGGCGGCGCCATCGCTGATTGGCCGGCGCCGGGCGGTGGAGGCGGCGCTCTGGGCCGCGGCCGCGCTCTCTGTGGCCCTGGCGGACCGCGAAGATGGCGGCGCCCATGGAGGTGGCGCTGGTGTCGGACGCGGCGGGGCCGCTCTGCAACTGCTCGGTCTGGGAGCTGCACTCGGGCTCGGCCCTGCCCGGCTACCGCGGCGGCAACAGCGGCCCACGCGGGTTGGCGCTGCTGGGCGGCGAGCACCTGCTGGGGGCCCAGCTCGGCAAGAGCTACATCAACGTCTGGGAGCTCCAGAGGAAGGTACCGGCGCGGCGGGCGGGCCCGGGCGGCCTCGGCTCGGGGGACAGCCCCGGGCCTCGCGAGGGGACTCCGGGCCCCGTGGGGGATGTGACGGGGCCCCCCCTCCTGAGAAATCCCCGGCCCTGTGATGAGGAGCCCCTTCGTCCGCAGAGCCCCCCTAAATCCATGGTCAGACCCCCTCATGGCTCCTCTCTCCACAGAAACCTCCTCATGGCTCCTCTCTCCACAAAGACCCCCCTATGGCTCCTCTTTTCATGGAGACTCCCCTCTGTCCGCAGACACCCCTTCATGGCGCAGTTCTCCACAGAGACCCCAGAGACCCCCCCTATCCCCTGTTGGACCCTCAGGCTCCCCCTCCCTCCATTCCAGCCCCCATCACCCCAGGCAGGTGCCCCCCATCCCTCTGTTCGCAGAGATCCCCCCCTGAGCCCCCATGTCGGGGTCCCTGCTTGCAGCCCCTCGCCCTCTCTGAGCCCTCTCGTTGTGCTCTCTCTGTCCCAGGACCAGCTGCAGCAGAAAATCATCTGTCCCGGGCCTGTGACCTGCCTGACAGCCTCTCCCAACGGGCTCTACATCCTGGCAGGCGTCGCCGAGAGCATCTACCTGTGGGAGGTACTACGGGGTGCTGGGGCACTCACACTCACCCTGCACAGTCAGGGAGGGTCCCTATCCCTCAAATGTCTGTGAATCCTGACCCTGAGATCAGGGTCCCCATCCCCTAAATGTCTGTGAATCCTGACCCTGGGATCAGAATCCCCATCCCCTAAATGTCTGTGAATCCTGATCCTGGGATGAAGGCTGTGCTGCTCTCAGCCCAGGGAGCAGCTCATTGAAGTAGGAGTAGGAGGAATTCAGGGAGAGGCTTCACTCTGCCTCCTTCTTCTCTTTCCAGGCATCTCTGGTGCCTCAGGGGTCAGGCATTGCTCCCACGAGGCAGCAGCACAGGATCTGGTTTTGCTTCAGTGATTCTCCCACATTTCAGCTGTATATTTGTGTGTGCCCAGGGTGCCAGCAGCCCCTGCTGTGCTCTGGTCATTGTCCTGCTGGTTAATTACTGCTGGATTAATTTGGGATTACTGCTGCATTCCCAACACACCACTGAGCAAATGAAAGCAGAATCTTGTCCTGAGCCCAGGATTAAACCCCAGGATGCCTCACCTGAACAGCTCCCTGTGCCAGGGGAGGTTTGAGCCTCATGGTGTGAGTGGCTCTACCCGAACCCATCAGTGTTTGTTTGTACCAATGTGATTGTAGCTGGGAAAAAATCCCTGAGACCGAGCCTGCAGTGGGAGCTGCTGCCTGTGATGCTCCAAGCCAGGCCCTGCTCCAGCTCCTGTCACCCACAGATGTGTTCCAGAGTATGGCACTGTCACCTTCAGATGTGTTCCAGAGTATGGCACTGTCCCTCTGGCACACTGGAGAGGAAACCATCCATGGAGCTGGAACCAGCCCCTAGAGTTGGCTTTTGTGCTGTCTGTGAAACCTCTTGAATTGAGGTTTGGTTTCATTTTTTGGTGTAATTCAGACCATGAGAAGAAGCAAACTCTTATTTTATTTGAGGCTTTTTCTCTTCTTGGTTCCCTCCCCATCTGCAGTGTTGCCTTTTAATAAGAAATGCTCCAGGCTTGGGCAATTCCTTGTCCACCCTAAAGCCTCTGCTGGCCCAGGACCACCCCTGGGGTGTCCTGCAGCTCTCATAACCCCACTGCCACCTCCTGAGGACTTGTGGGAGGAGGGAAGAAGCCACCAAAGTAATATGAATATTAAGAGTGAATAAGAAATCTTTACTGCACACTTGTGACTTGACCAGAGGAGCAACTCTGGCATCACTGGGTTCCAGAATTAAGATGCCAGGACCTCTTCCACTGCCATGTGCTGAATTTTCCTCTGGTCCTGAGTGCAGGCTGCTGTTCCAGCTGTGCCTCAGTGGTGTCAGTCACTGTCCTGAGGTGGAACAGAACCCACCCTTCTCCCCTCACTGCACCAAGGGCAAGGCACCACATGATCCCAAGGCATCCTTGAGACCCTCCTGCCCTTCCCCTCACTGCAGGTGTCCAATGGGAACCTCCTGGCCATCCTGAACCGACACTACCAGGACCTCACGTGCCTCTGCTTCACTGATGACAGCAGCCACTTCCTCTCAGGGGCCAAGGACTGCCTGGCCCTGGTGTGGAACCTCTACAAGTAAGAGGGGCTGGGGGGCACAGGGATTTTGGAACAGGAGATCCCTCTAAGCCCACAGCTGGGTCTGTGCCCTCCTTGCAGGCAGGGAGCCTTTCCTTGGGGGCTTCTTTGGAACAGACAGATGGTTCTGACTTCTTTCCCTGGGTGACACAGAGGGGATTGTGCCCTTTACCCAGAGTCTTTGTCCGTGTGGTATGGGGATCTCAGCCTCATATCTGTGTGCCGCAGGGATTTTGGAGCAGGAGATCGCTCTAAGCCCACAGCTGTGTCTGTGCCCTCCTTCTGGGCAGGGAGCCTTTTCTGAGGGTCTCACCTGTTTTTGGGAACAGGCAGATGGTTCTGACTTCTTTCCCTGGGTAACACAGAGGGAATTGTGCCCTTTCCCAGGGTGTTTGTCCCTGTGGGATGGGGATCTCAGCCTCGATATACATGAGCCATGGCTGCCAGCAGCTCCCATGACCCCCTTGGTCCCTGCAGCCAGGAGAGGCATTCCCAGTGGGATCAGAGCCTGGCCCAGCTCCCCATGGGGCTCTGTCCTGGCTGACCTGCCTGTCTCTGCTCTCCCCACAGCGTGTTGCAGGCAGAGCCCTCCCAGATCCCTGACCCCCGGCACGTCTGGTCCCGGCACAGCCTCCCCATCACCGACCTGTGCTGCGGCTTTGGAGGGCCCCTGGCACGGGCTGCCACTGCCTCCCTCGACCAGACAGCCAAGGTGAGGCTCATCTCAGAGGTGCCAGACCCTGTAGGGTCACAGCCAGGCTCCTGCCAGGTAGCAGGAAGCTGTCCCTGTCCCCAAGCTGTCCCCAAGCTTTGCCGGGTTGCAGTGGCTTAATTTCTTGGCTGTCTCTGCAATGACTCAGAGCTGCCAGACCTGGGCTCTGCCTCTCCAACAACAGCAGTTTCTCTGCACCTGCCCCCAGGCTGGACTGCTGCAGTCCCTGTTGTCCTGGGAATGTCGGGGTCAGCTCCTCAGTTTTCCATTGCTGATGTCCACAGGGAGCAGAGCAGGCTGGAGCCTGTGGAGAGGGGATGCCCTGGGGGCAGGATGGCCACAGAGAGGGTTCAGAGCTGTTTTGAAGCTGCCTGGGAAACTTCTCTCCTGCTCATAGAGAGGCTGGTCCTGAGTTCTGCCTTGGACTCAGTTTCCCATCCACAGCCAGGAGGGAATGCCAGGGTGGGATTCCAGGATATCAGTGTTCCTCCAGTCCTGCCATTAACATTCTCACCCCTGACTCTCATGTCCCCTCTCACTCCAGCTCTGGGAAATCTCATCTGGGGAGCTCCTGCTTTCCGTGCTCTTCGACGTGGGGATCATGGCTGTGACTCTGGACCTCTCTGAGTACCACATGTTCTGTGGGGGCATGGATGGCTCCATCTTCCAGGTCGACCTCTGTGCCTGGGTGAGTGTGTGGGGCTGCAGGTGTGCCCTGTCACCCTGAGCCACTGTCACCTCCCTGCTGGGACTGGTGTGACCTGCCAGGACATGGGAGGGCCTGGTTCCTCTGTGTCTCCTCTGCCCCCTCCAGGTGATGAACCTGCTGGATTCAGCCTTCCTGAATTTTAACCCCTTTCCTTTCCTTCCTGAATTTCTTCAGCCAGTTCAGAGAGACCGGACCTTCCAGACAGAGCGGGAGAATGGGAAGGTCTTCAAAGGGCACAGGTGAGGAACCAGACGTACCTGCCAGCCACCATCTGCCCACCTCACCAGCTCCTGGCACTCCTGGGGTCATCCTGAGTTTAAACATCCTCTTCCCCATTCCAGGAACCAGGTGACGTGTCTGTCAGTCTCCACAGATGGCAGCCTCCTGCTCTCGGGCTCTCACGACGAAACCGTCCGGCTGTGGGACATCCAGAGCAAGCAGTGCCTGAAGACGATGAATCACAAAGGTAGGAATGTCCTTATCTCCAGGATCCTCACTGCCAGAGGCTGCTGCTGTCTCACCTGAGCTGCCCTGGGCACTCCAGGTGTGTTTTTGCCCCTCGGTTCACGCCCTGGGAAGGGCAGAGGCGTTGGAGGGAGCCTGGGCTGTCTGGAGCGGTGCCCTGACCTTGCCCCGTGTGTTAACAACCCCCTGTGCACTGTCAGGAGTGAGTCACGGATTTCACCCTGTCGCTGAGGCCACACGGGATCCTCCTCCTTGTTTTCCCCAGGGAGCAGTCACCCCACATGCACCCCAGCTGTGTCTGCAGGGGAGACAGCTCTGTGACCCCAGCAGTGAGCTCATGGGGCCTGAAGTGAATCCCATATGAGCAGCTGTCTGGGATTTCAGTCGGATGGCTCCAGTAAATTGCAGGAGCAGCAGTTGGGTGCCTCAGCCACCTCAGAGCAGTGGGGGATTTACCCCTCCTGTTGTTAACTGTGTTCCTCCCCCAGCTGGGGTGGTTTCTGGCCCCTGGTGCTGCAGTGAGTGACCAGTGGGGCTGCCTTGGGCATGGCCCAAACCCCTCCCAAAGGTGATGGTGGGGACAGCCAGTCCCTGTTCCTCTGTGGTGATTGAGCTGCTGCCTCAGGGCAGTCTCTGCAAGCCAGGCTGCCTGCAGACCCTTTTCCTCTTCCCTTTGGCTGCCAAGGACCATCCCTAATTGGGACCCACTGCAGTGCCCATCCAGCCTGGCTGGCACTAGAGGGTGAAAACAAACCAAATGGAGCTGTGAGTCATCCCAGGAGGGGAGGGGGGGCCAGGCTTGGCTGTGAGCCGGGCACTGGAGTCCTCCTGAGGCTGCAGGCAAGAATGGACAGAGCAGGCTCTTCCCAGGAGGAGCAGGACCAGGCTGACCCCAAGCTGTGGGTGCTCTGCTGGCTCTCTGCTGCCTGTGGGCAGGGATTTGGTTTCCCTGGCAGCCTTGGCAGTGGCATGGCTGCATGTGCTCAGCAATAGGCTGGGATTCCAGCACCCCTGAGCTGTGCCCTGGCTTTGGAGTCCCCACGGGGCCCTGCAGCCTCCCAGTGTGGGGGAATCTGCTGCCCCAACCCAGCCCCTCTTGTGGATCCCTGTCCCCTGCTTGTCATCTCATGAGCCCCCCAGCAAGGTTTGTCCCTGCTGCCCCTCCAGTGTGTCCTGCTCCCTCTCCAAGACAGAGGTGACAGGGCTCTGACATGGTGATGTGACAGCAGCCTCTGGCCCCGTGTCCGTGGGACAGCACTGTCCTTCTGCTTGCTGGGCATGGGGGTGGCTGGGGGCATACAGGACCCCCTGCCCCCCCCCTCAACACTGCTGCAAATAAATCCAAGAGCTGGAGTGTGGCTCAGGGCCAGGCAAGCAGGCTGGTGCAGGGGGCTGTGTCACCCAGGGTGGCTTGTCCTTGGCAGGGGCAGAGTGGGTGGGCTTTGAGAAGTCAGGCTGCTGCTCCTGGATAGTGAGGTGTGACAGTGCTGGCGAGGCAGGGCTGCTCCTGGTCACCCTGCATGGCTGCCACCACTCTGGGGGGAAGCAGGAGACCTGTGGGATGAGCCTGGGAGCCAGTGCTGCCCCCAGATTCCTCCAGGCCTCAATTCCCATCCTGTCACACGAGCTCCATCCCTGTTTCTGCAAACACAGCGTGGCACAGACCATCCCAAGGGCTCTCCCTGCAAGGCCATCCCAGGATGCTCTGGCTGATGTGTGCTGCTGGCAGCTCTGCCTTGGAAGCTGAGTTATTTGTTTATTTCCCCCCAGCTCAGCCTGGTCCCCATGCCCAAGCTGGCCTGAGGCAGCAGGCCCTGGGGCAAGGTGATCTGGTGCAGGACCTGCATCTGTACTGGGGCCCCAGAGTGGCTGTGGGGGCTGTGTCCACGTGGTGACCAGGTTTGGGGAACTCTTGAGTTCACTCCTGAGGTTGTCTCCTCTCCACCTTTCCTCTCAAACTGCTCCATGAGCTGCCAGTGCAGTGGGAATGTCACTGATGGGCACTTGCTTCAGGAGCACAATCATCTGGTCCTTAAGGAGGGAGTGAAGCCATCAGAGCTGGCCAGGAACAGCTTTGGGGCCAGAGCTGCTGCTCTGCTGGTGGGACCCAACCTTGAATCCTGGGAGGATCAGATTTAGGAGCAGGCTCTGGAGGGGTGGATGGTGATGACAGAGCCCTCATCCATGTCAGACCTGCTTGTGTTTGTCTGCTCTGCAAAGATCAAAATCCTCCAGCAGCTCTGAGCCTCCCTAGGCCCCGCCATGTCCCCTCCCTCACCCTGCACTCTTCTCCACAGCCCTGGCAGCCCCCTCTCAGCTGCACAGGGACCATCTTCACCTTGCCTTTGGCCAGGGGACATGGATGGTCGGGCTGTGGTAGCAGTGCCCTGCCTGCTGGAGGGGGGCTGGGGGCTGCTGTGCCTGACAGGGCGTGGGGGGCAGCACTGGGAGCTCACAGCAGCTGGGAGGGGGCGGGTAAGTGCAGTAATTAACACAATGCAGTAATTAACGCTCTCATCAGCTCTGCCATGGATTGTGGCAGCACGGAGCTGCTGATGGATGGCAGCTCAGAGTGGGGGAAGGCCAGGCTCTGCTCTCTTGGGGTCACAGCCAGCCTGGAGAGCTGCAGCCCCAGGCAGGGAGAGCAGAGTCCTGTGCCAGGGCTGCCCGAGGCCTCTCAAACCCAGCAGGGTCCAGCCTGACCTGTCCCCTCTGTCCCCACAGGTCCAGTGACAAACGCCTTCATCGTGCTGGCCCCTGCCAACATGTTCAACCCCGAGGGGAAGCCCAGCGTGCCCCTGCCCAAGTTCAGCAGGCACCTGCATGGCACCGAGAGCAGCGACGAGCCGGGCGCCGAGGGGGTGACGCTGCGCCTGGGGCTGCACCAGCAGGTACTGGGGGCACTGGGCAGGGGGGACAGGCAGCCAGGAGGGCTTGTGCCACAGCAAAGCTTCTCCTCCACTGCTGGAACCCGTTTCTGTTCCCTCCTGCTTCCTCCCCATCCTGGCTGCTGCAGTCATTTGTCCTCCCAGCCCCGTGCTGCATTGTGGGCTGGCTCTGCTGTCCCACCATTTCTTTGGCTGTCCCCAGGCAGGGAGAGTCACACCTCACCCATCCCAGCCTCTCCTCTCCCCACTGCCAGTGTCTGCCTCTGTCTGCCTCTGCCCAGAGCTGATGGATATGCTCCCTGTTGGTTGGTGGCAGCAGGCCAAGGGGCTGTTTGCCTGACAGCAGGATGGATCACCCAGGCTCCCTCCCACGGGGAACCCAGTCCAGGGGCATGGGCAGAGGGTCTGTGTCTGCTCTGCCAACCCCTCCATTCTGGTCCCTGCAGGAGCCTGGGCAGAGCTACCTGGAGAAGGCAGAGAGGATGTACTCACAGATGTACTCGACGAGGGAAAAGGTGAGAGCTGCTCCCAGGCTGGGAATTGGGTACTGACCCCTTGAGGGGATCCTTGTCAGCTGATCTGACTCATGAGGCCCTGACCAAGTTGGGACATGGGAACAGGGGAAAAGAGCCCTAAATCTGCTGGTGCCATGGGCAGGAGGGGCTGCACTCTGAGGAGGAGGAGGGGACTGAAGGGTTTGGTGTTTCTGCTGGGGAAGGAGCAGCAGCCCGTGCCTGTCAGAGCTGAGGCCCTGACTCTTCTCTGTTGTGTTTTCGTGTCCCAGAACCTGGTGGGAGACCAGGAGCACCTGACGATCCAGGTGAGCGAGCTGGAGGAGGAGGTGAGCAACCTCCGGAAAATCAACAAGGACCTCTTTGACTTCTCCACTCGCATCATCACCAAACCAGCCAAGTGAAGAGGCTCCCCCCGCCCTCGCACCCCTCCGCCTCTCCCTGTCCGGCTCCTGGGGAAGAACCGCCCGCCCTCGGGCACCGCCCAGCCGGCTGCGAGCGCCCGGCTCAGCTTCCCCCGAGCCGGCACAGCCGCCGCCTCCGCCTGCTCCGTGACACGGGACTGAGACCGGCGCGGGGACCGCGAGGGGACAGCACAGGGACCGTGTTCACTCCGATTCGGGGCCGGGGGACTCTCGGGCGGCCGCAGGAGGAGCCTCGCCGGCTCCTGGGAGGGCTCAGGATGCAGCTCCTGCTCATTCCCCGTTTCTTTCCCCGCCCCTTTTTTTGTTTCTTTTCGTTACTTGACCCTGCAGTGCAGACAGAAAAGTGGGTTTTTTTTCCTCTCAATACCGGTTTGAGATTGGATTTTGGAGACCCCCTTCTGCCCACCCTGTCCTGGGGATTGCTGCTCAGTGCCACCGGACCCCACACTCTGGATGGACAGCAGGGGCTGAGGGGCTCCTGCTCTGGGGGTGCACTGGGGGGACTGCTGCAACAGGTGGGGGCTCCCTGGCTACCCGGGCTGAGGAGGGGGCTCCTGATCTGTGTGGCAGGCAGAGCCTGGGGTGTCCCTGGGCTTGGAGCACAGGTGGTGGTTTTGGGGCACAGGGTCACTCTGGGGAGGGGCGGGGGGACCAGCAAGGTGCTATTTCCAATCTCCTCAGTCAACAATTTATATATATTTGGATCCAACGACTCTGTTTTCATGGTGTTTGGGGACTCGGCCTTTTGTATTGTCACAGCATGGCAGCGGGGGTTGTGGGTTTTGTTTAGGTTTATTTTTTACATAAAAGATTTGGTTTTTATAGTGAAAGATGCCCGTGTTGGTTTCTTTAACGTGGCCACAGACCTTCACCACCTCTCACTGCATCCCTGGGCTGCCCATGGGTAGTGGGAAAATGCTTCCTTATCCCCAAACTGCCCAGTTCCCTTCACCCCAAGGGTCCTTTCCTGTCCCTACAGGGTGTTGAGGTGTCCCCTGGCCATCCCTGTGTGTCATCCCCCCTCCCATTCAATACAGCAGGTACAGATGATTTAAAGTGCATTTTAAAACCAGAGCATCCGAGCATCCCCGGCTCCCACCAGTTCCCGAGAAGATGCTTTTAGCTTAATCACTGGAGCTGTTCCTTTCCCTTCCTCTCCTGCTCCTCCTCTTCCTCCCAACGTTTTGGATCAACATTCATCAGCTGCAGCAGGGACTGTCACCCGGAGCCAGGGGCTGCGGTGGGGCAAGAGGTGGGGGCACATCCCTGCTGCAGGGAGCCCAAAAACAAAACACCCAGAGCCCAGTGCTCCCTCCCAGTCATCCCACAGTGGGGTTCCTGTTGGGGTGCTGCACTTAGAGCAGAAGGGAGGATGGGGCTTCCCAGAGAGCCCCCCATGCTGTGCCTGGTGTTTGGGGGGGAGGTTTTCATTCCAAGCCCCTCCTGCATGGACAGTGAGGGCTGTCCTGTGTTTATCCCTGCATGGGGGGCCCGTGGTCAGGGGGATTCCAGCCGCCCATGACCCTCCGTGCTCTGACAGGATTTGAGCTGCCCTCCCTGCAGGTCCAGCTCCGCAGGAGAATTCATTCGCTGTGACTCATTACATTTATTGATATTACATGAATCGATGCTTTTTGCCAGATGGATTTTGGCTCCATCCTTCATTTTTCCTTATTAATTTAGCGTGGCTCCGGCCCCGGTTGTTGCTGGTGTTTGTGTGCTGGTGGCAGGGACCCTTGGGCTGGGTTGAGCCTCAGTTTCCCTGCTGAGGATGAGGAGGGTGACCCCACATCCCGTCCCTCAGCAGAGGAAGGCTGTGCTGCTCCTGCCCTTCTCCCCTTTCCCACGCAGCAGAAGGAATCACCCAGCCCTGGAACCTCTGGGCCTCGGGACCCCCGGCTATTGAAGCTGCCCCTCAGACTGAGGCGGGATGGAGGGGTCGGGCTGGGGGTCTTTATCGGGGTGGAGGCGGCAGTTCACGGCTCGGGACCCACCCCAGGGGCTTTCCGGAGGAGGCAGATGAAGAGGAGGAGGAAGAGGAGGAACATCCCAGTGGTCCAGAGGTATCCGGGACCACCCTGTGATCAGCGGGCACCTCTGTGCCAGGGGCCCCGAGGGTGGCAGCGCTCGCAGGGCAGCACGGCGCGGGTGGGGTGCGGGGAGGGGGGGACCCGCGCCGTGCGTGGGCGTGGACGGGGCGGCTGCGGGCGGGTCCGGCGCTGCTGCGTGGGCCGGGTCCGGCGGGACCCACCGCGCACCGGGGGCTGCGGGACCTCGGCGCTACCCGGGCACGGGGGGCCCCGGCGGGACCCGGCCGGAGGTCCGTGCCCGTGGCCGGAGCCGGTGCGGGGCCGGTGCGGGGTGCATGGCGGGGCTGCGGGCGCTCTGGCTGCTGGCGGCGGCTCTGGGGGCGGCGGGGGGACACCCGCAACCCTGCCGCGTCCCGGCCCCCCCCGGCCCCAGCCCCGGCCCCACCGTGCGCCTCGGGGCGCTGCTGCCGCCCCCGCCCGCCCGCGCCCGGCTCCGCGCCGCGCTGGCCCGAGCCGCCGGTACCGGTACCGGCCCCGGGGAGGTGACGCTGCCCCACAACCTCAGCCTGGAGGTGGTGGGGGGCGGCCCGGCGGCGCGGGACCCCGGCTCGCTGGCGCGGTGGATGTGCGGGGCGCTGGCGGGGCGCGGCGTGGCCGCCGTCCTGGCGCTGCCCCGCTCCCGCCGGGAGCTGCTCCAGCTCGACTTCCTCGCCGCCGCCCTCCAGGTCCCCTTCGTCAGCATCCTGGACACCCGCTGGCCGCTGCCTTTCCGAGCGCAGGTGAGACCCTGCACTGCACGCAGCTCCCGTCCCCGCTCCCGTCCCTGCTCGCCGGCTCCGTCCGTGCTCCTGTCCCGGCCCCGTCCGTGCTCCTGTCCCGGCCCCGTCCCGGATCCATACCGGCTCTATCCCTATCCCCGTCTCGCTCCATACCGGCTCTGTTCCTCGGGTCCTCCTCCCGGCTCGGACCTGCCTCCGATCCCGATCCCGATCCCGGCTTCGATTCCAGCTCCAATTCGGAATCTCAACCACTCATCCTTGCTGCATCCCGACTATCTCCGGGCTCCATCCCGGCTCTGTTCTCCCTCTGCCTTCTCTTCCACCCCGGCTCCATCCCATCCTCATTCCCACCTCGATCCTGCCTCTACCCCAGCCTCCTCCTGTGCCCCATCCTGGCTCTCTGTCTCCCATCTCAGCTCTATTCCAGCCTCCTCTTGGCCTCATTCCAGCCCTATCCTGGCTCTATCCCAGCTCCCATCTCAGCTCTCTCCTGGCTCCTTGCCCAGCTCTATCCCAGACCCAATTCCAGCTTTCCCTCCAAGGTAAGTTCCCTGATTCCTCAGGAGCTCTGCAGCCCTCGGCCCCAGTCCCCACTCCACTCCATTCTGTCTCTGAAGGGCTCTGGGATGTGTCCTGGCAGTGCATCCCAGACAGGAACTGGGCAGGGATGGCCAGGGAGTGTGAGATGACCTCAGGGCAGGTGGGTCCATGTCTGGCACTGCCTCTGAGCTCTTCCCACGGGTGGGGGCACAGCCACGACCCTTGTGTGTTGGCAGAGCCCCTTCCACTTCCACATGGACCGGCAGAGCTCCCCGGAGGCGCTGGTGGATGTGCTGGTGAGCATCCTGCAGGCCAACGACTGGCAGGAGACCAGCCTGGTGCTCTGCCACCCCTGGGACATCGACAGCTTCCTCGACCTCTGGGCCCAACGTTCCCAGCTCTTCCTCCGCACTGTCCTGGACCTGGGCTACCTGGATGAGCCCAGGGCCACCCGCTACCTGCAGCAGCACGGGGACCGTGTCAGGAGCCTCTCCAGCCCGGTGCTGCTGCTGGGCTGTGACCTGCACCGTGCTCGACTCGTCTTCCAGGCTGCTGAGGATCTGGGGCTGCCACTGCAGGAATTGCACTGGATGCTGGGCTTCCCACTCAGCCCCAGTGAGCTGCAGACCGAGGGGCTGCCCCCGGGGCTGCTGGCCTTTGGGGAGGTGAGCCGGCCACCGCTGGAGCTCTTCGTGCAGGACATGGTGGGACTGGTGTCCCAGGCCATTGCCCAGGCTGCCCACAGCCTCCCTGACCCCGCACAGCTGCAGACCACGGGGAGCTGCAATGAGAGGCACCGGGCAGGCAGCGAGTCCCCGGGGCTCTTCCTTGCCCGGTAAGGGGGTGCTGGGGGCTCCTCTTTTCCCCCATCCTGGCTCTGTGGTATTGGGGTGCATGGGAGGGTTCTGCCCCAGACCCTGGATGGGGTAAGGGCAGAGCAGGGGACCCCTGGGATGTATGTTTGCAGCCACCACCATGGGGCTCAGAGCCCCAGGACATGGTTAGCACCGCACAAGGGGGATATGTCACTTCAGATCTCCTTAACACTGCTCGAGCATGGTCACTCTATAAATATTAATAACTCTTGGCCCTGGCAGCAGAGCGAGCTGCGGGGCAGCACAGCGGGGCTGGATCCTGCTGCTCCTCCTTGACCTTGTCCTTGCCCACGTCAGGCACATCCCGCTCTCAGCTCCCAGCCTCATCCCTTGGTCCCAGCTGACCCTGAGCACTGGAGCAGTGAAATCCTTTCCTTGGCAGGTTCCTGGCCAACACATCCTTCCACGGCCAGACAGGGCAGGTGCGTGTGGAGAACACGGCACTGGTGAGGCCAGAGCAGCAGTTCCGCATCTGGAGCCTGCGCAGGGACTCGCAGAGGGTCCCCACCTGGATGACAGTGGGCACCTGGAGCCACGGCAAGCTGGAGCTGGAGGAGGTCGTGTGGCAGAGCCAGCGGCAGCACAAGAGCCCCGGCGAGGCGGCCGAGGGGGCCCGGACACCGCTGAGGGTGGTGACGTTGGTGGAGCACCCCTTTGTCTTCACCAGGGAGGTGGATGAGGAAGGGAACTGCCCGGCCGGGCAGCTCTGCCTGGACCCCGGCACAAACGACTCGGCCGTGCTGGACGCCCTCTTTGAGAAGATTGGCAGTGGCAATGGATCAGTGCCACAGGAGTACAAGAAATGCTGCTATGGGTACTGCATCGACCTGCTGGAGAAGCTGGCCGAGGACATGGCCTTTGATTTCGAGCTCTACATCGTGGGAGATGGGAAATACGGAGCCTTGAAGAATGGGCGCTGGACGGGACTGGTGGGGGACCTGCTCAGCGGCACGGCCCACATGGCCGTCACCTCCTTCAGCATCAACTCTGCGCGGAGCAAAGTCATCGACTTCACCAGCCCCTTCTTCTCCACCAGCCTGGGCATCCTGGTGAGGACCAAGGACACGGCGTCGCCCATCGGGGCCTTCATGTGGCCCCTGCACTGGACCATGTGGGTGGGCATCTTCGTGGCGCTGCACATGACCGCGCTCTTCCTCACCCTCTACGAGTGGAAGAGCCCCTATGGAATGACCCCCCACGGGCGCAACCGCATGAAGATCTTCTCCTACTCCTCAGCCCTCAACCTGTGCTACGCCATCCTCTTTGGGCGCACTGTCTCCAGCAAGACGCCCAAGTGCTGCACCGGCCGCTTCCTCATGAACCTCTGGGCCATCTTCTGCCTCCTGGTGCTCTCCAGCTACACGGCCAACCTGGCAGCTGTCATGGTGGGGGACAAGACCTTCGAGGAGCTCTCAGGCATCCATGACCCAAAGGTGAGCGTGTCCTGCTGCTTCAGATGGGCTGGGAGAGGCCTGAAGGCCAGGGAAGGGGCTGAGGGGGGTCATGTCCTTCCTTCTGCACCTTCCTTCTTCTCTCCAGCCCCAGTCCTGCATCTTGGCCCCCTCCTAAGACTGGGGGGTCTTTGGGACCTGCAGAAAGCTTTGTGTGTGTATCCCACTGGTGTTAAATCCCAGCCTCAGCTCCAGGGCAGGGGGAAGTGGGCTGAGTTCAGGCTGAGGCTGCTCTTGGGGAACCTCCTTCCCTCCTTCCCACCTCTGGGGCTGTCCAGACACCCTGCCTGGGACTCAGGGCTGGGGACACATCCCCAGGGAGTGGGGACACATTCCTGAGGCCAGGGGTGCTGATGCTCTGGTGCCTCCTTCCAGCTCCATCACCCCTCACAGGGCTTCCGCTTCGGCACGGTGTGGGAGAGCAGTGCTGAGGAGTACATCAAGAAGAGCTTCCCCGAGATGCACGAGTACATGCGGCGCTACAACGTCCCCACCACCCCTGACGGTGTCACCATGCTCAAGTGAGGGGCGGGGAGAGCATGAGGAGTTCCCCCCACCTTTTACCCCTCCCAGGGCATTTTTTGCCCCAGTCCTGGAGCCTGTGCACCCCCCAGAGCCCCTCACCTCTGGGAGGGGTGTCAGGCTGGGGGGATGCTGGGCAAGGGGGGAGCAGCCCCTCGCTGAGCATCCCCCCATGTCCCACACAGGACAGAGCCTGCCAAGCTCAACGCCTTCATCATGGACAAATCACTGCTGGATTACGAGGTCTCCATCGACTCTGACTGCAAACTGCTCACTGTGGGCAAACCCTTCGCCATCGAAGGTTTGGGGGGGCTGTGCTGGGAAGGGGATTCTGCTCTGTGTGTGTGTGATGGGGCTGGGGTCGTGCCCTGCCACAACCACGCAGGGTGGGGAGCTGCCCCCTCCGTGGTGGGCACTGGGGGCTGCACCCCCCGTCCCAACACTGCCCCTTTCTCCCCCTCCTCACCGGGGCCAGGCTACGGCATCGGCCTCCCCCAGAACTCCCCGCTGACCTCCAACGTCTCCGAGTTCATCAGCCGCTACAAATCCTCGGGGTTCATCGACCTGCTGCACGACAAGTGGTACAAGATGGTGCCCTGCGGCAAACGCGTCTTCGCCGTCACTGAGGTGCGGCGGCGGCGCCTCGGCCGGGGAGGGGGCTCCAGGGTCTGACCCCCCCCGCAGCCCAGCCCACACCCCTTGCCCCCCGCAGACCCTGCAGATGGGCATCTACCACTTCTCGGGGCTGTTCGTGCTGCTGTGCATCGGGCTGAGCGGCTCCCTCCTCACCTCGCTGGGCGAGCACGTCTTCTACCGCCTCGTCCTGCCCCGCATCCGCCGCAAGAAGAAATTCAACTACTGGCTGCACACCAGCCAGGTGGGGCCAGGGGAAGGGCTCACACAGCGTCCCAAAGACCCCTTACCCCATGTCGCTGCTCCCTCCTAAACTGCACCACCTTCTGCAGCCACGGACCACAACCCCTGTTTGAGCCCTGAACCAGACCATCACCCCCAGATCATCACCCAGACCATCACCTCCAGACCATCACCCCAGATCATCACCCCAGATCATCACCCCAGACCATCACCCTCCAGACCATCACCCCCAGACCATCACCTCCATATCATCACCCTCCAGACCATCACCTCCAGACCGTCACCTCCAGATCATCACCTCCAGATCATCACCTCCAGATCATCACCCTTCAGACCATCACCTCCAGACCATCACCTCCAGACCATCACCCTCCAGACCATCACCCTCCAATTAATCCCTGCCCTGTTAACCTCTGATCTATCCCCCAACTCACTCTTGCCACGTTCCCCACAGAAAATCCATCGGGCTCTGAACATGGGCACGGAGGAGAGGAAGAGCCAGCAGCTGAAGTTGGAGCAGAGGTACGGCTGGGACTGGAAGCCTGCCCTGCTCTCCTCCTCCTCCTCCTCTGTGGACAGCCAGACCTCTGTGGGGCTGCGGAGGGACCCCAGAGCAGCCAGATCCCAACTCAGCCCTCCCCACACAGGTGCGAGCCGCAGCCCAGGTCGGCCCCGGGGGCAGCGCAGCAGCCCTGGAGCGCCCTGCGGAGGGAGGCACGGCGGGTGCGCTTCCAGCTGGACAAAGCCCCCCCCGAGGAGGAGGGGTCCCCTCCGTGGCACCCCGGGAACGGGCGGCCGCCGCAGCCCCTGGACAGAGCGGCCGGGGAGAACGAGCTCCGGGAGCTGGAGGAGAAGATCCAGGAGATGCGGGAGCAGCTGCGGGCGGCGCTGCTGAGGAAGAGCGAGCTGGTGTCCGTGCTGGGCACCACCAAGGGCGGCAGGGCACTGCCCGCCCCGCTGGCCACCGAGGAACACCGGGAGGAGAGGTGAGATGGGGGGCAGGGACTCCCCAAAACATCCCAGGGGCAGGGCAGGCGCTCCTCCAGCTCACAGTGGGAGTGGGAGGAAAAAAGGGAGGGGAGATATCCTGGGGCTGCCCCAGCTCGGCGGCCTTTGTCTCTTCCCCCTGTCCCTTCTGCTGGCAGTGGGGTTTGAAGGGCCGGGAGGTTCTTTTTGGGGGGTTGAGTTGGGGTGAGAGGTCCCTGCAATGCTGGACAAAGCTCAGCCCCGCGCCTCCGGCTCTGTTTTTACACCACGTAAATAAAGGTGACCAAGGAAGACCAAGGCTGCTTTTCCTCTTCCCCAAACGCAGCCAGGGCTGGCTGAGAGCAACAATTCCCCTTCCCCTCCTTCCTCCGCAGGCCCAGCTCAGCCCCGCCGCAGGACGGCCGTGATTAGGAGGAGGAGGAGGAGGCAGAGGAAGCTCCCACATGCACGGGGCGGGACAGGCCGAGACCGGAACCTCCCTCTGGAGAGGCAGCTCCAGCTCCAAAACCGGGCTGATCCCAGAGCCACCGCAAAGCAGAACCGGAGCCTTCCTCGGGCGGAGGGTGAGGGATGGAGAGGCTGCACGGGGAGCGGGACAGGCTCGGCTCAGGGCTCTGAGGATGAGGAACAGCTCCCCATGACCCTACAGGCGGCTGTGGAAGGAGCCAGCCCTGCAGCCCTGGCACGGAGGCTGCCCCAGCACCACCGAGCATGGCCGGGCCAGGGTTGGTGCTCAGCCCTCTGCCCCTGAACACTGCAAGGGGACAGATGGTGACACCCCAGGACGGCAGGAGGAGGCCCCCCCAGGACTGAGCATTCACCTCGCTGCACCCCCCTGCCCCCAGGACTCCCACACATCAGCCCAGCACAGCCGTGGGCAGGACATGGGGCAGCGCTGCAGGAGCTGTTAAGAGATAATATTTATTATTATATACAAACACATTTTGTACATTAATTAAATAGAATGAACTCTACTCTTCGTTCATCAAATCATTTGGTTTGGTGTCCCCCCTTCCCCTCCCACCCACTCCTCTGAAAAGCCCGTGGTCATTCCTGGCACTCCAGAGACTGGGAGCCAGTTGACCACAAGGCCCCTTCTCAGGAGTGAGGGCAGCAGCAAGATTTGACCTGCTGGTCACAGCAGGGTCCCCCCTGCCCTGGAACAGCACCATGGCTGCTCCAGGTAAAAAGGAAAAAAACAAAAAGGGGGGACCCAGGTGGGAAAGGCAGAGGGGTGAGGAGGGGGCTCTGAGCCCCCTCCGTGTTGATAAGGTAACACTGAAACGCACGGAGCCCCCCGAGGGGATGGACTCCAGACACTGCTCAGCCATAGGGGAAAAACACTGAACTCAGGGACATCTGTGCAGGGACCCAGCTGTCCCCAAGAGAGCCAAGTGCCCACATGTCACCTCCTGTCCCTGCCCTGTCCCACCATGGTTCTCCCAGAGCTTCATCCTGCCTCACTCTGCTCCACCTCCCTGCACAAACCCTCCTTGCAGCACACCCTGGCACGGATCTGGCCCCGCTGCAGGGAACACAGGCAGCCCCCCAGCTCAGCCTCCTGGGACAGGTCAGGTTCTGCCAGCCTCACCTCCACTGCCAGGGAATCAGTGGGAAAACCAGCTGAAATGTCTTGGCTTTAGTGTTTTGGTTCTTTGCTAAATCAGCTCATGCAACAATCCAGGCATGAGGAGCCGCTCTCTCCTCTGGGATGGGGCTGATCCTAAACACAGACGTGTCCCCCAGGAGGGACAAGGCACTGGAAAGCAGCTGCTTCACCGAGAGCAGAGCTGTGCAGGACAGAGCTGCTGCCCTCACTCACCCCTCAGCTCTGCAGACACCCACTGCAGCACAGCTCCCTCCAAGCATCACTCATGGCTCCTGGGATGGCAGCTCCCACCTGCACACAGCACCTTCCACCTCCCAACCCACCCACCAAGGGAAGGACAGAAAAAAAGGGGCTGAACTGCAGCTTTCTGCTTTGGTTGTGCCCTAGCCTGGGCAGACTTTGTGCCTGGGGAAGGTAAGAGCTCCTCCTCCCCTCAGGAGCAGGAAAGGTGAGCAGGAATCGCCTCTGTGGCTCTCCCACAGGGGCTGGACACTCTGCCTGTTCTATCCAGTCCTACTCTAACCACAAAGCTGCCACACCTGCGGCCTGTCCCAGGTCAGCTCCCACCTGGGATCAGCACCTGGACTGCAAACACAGCTGCAGGGGCAAAGCCAGGGATTGGGGGACAAGTAAAAGCCAGGGCACGAGCAGGGCAGGGTGGGAACAGGTAGCTGGCTCACCTGTGGCCTCAGAGGAGCCAGGGGACCAAAACCCCCCATCCTTCCCACAGCCCCCCAGTGCCTTTCCTAGGGGAGGGAGGTCACAGCAGCCCTGCTCTGTCCCAGCTGCTCCGGCTCTGCTCAGAGGGATCCATGGGTTAAGGATGATGGTGAAGTGAGAAATAGTAACAAACAAAATCCAAATGTCTTCCTGGCAGTCCAGAGTGACAACAACGGGGCTCAGGACAGGTTCCTGGAGCTTGGCTCTGAGCTGGGTGTTCTCTCTGCTGGTGCTGGGCAGGGGCTGCTCTCCCCCCGGTCCTCCAAACCTCTGTCCTGGTCACTGTCCCCCCCCGAGGCTGGCAGGGGCTCTGCCACGCTGCTGCTGCCCGTGCAGTTTTTACCACCGGATTTTGCTCGGCTGTTTGAGCCCTCCAGAGCCTCAGTCTGCTTGGGAAGGGAGGAGCTGGGGACCACCCCGTCCTGCAGCGGGGCAAGAGGGGCAGCCCCAGCAGCGGGGGAAGCATCTGCCGCAGCCACCACGGACGTTGAGGTGACCTCGATGGTGATGGAGCCCACGGCCGTCTCCGGGTGCTCGCTGCTGACCCTGATGCGAGCGACCAACCCCGAGGCCGCGGCCGCCTCCTGAGGGGTCCCGTTGGCCACGGCCTCGTGCACCACGGTGGGCTCCAGCAGGGTGGTGCTGAGATCAGACAGGAACGAGGCCTCTGTGACGATGGCGGCCGTCTCTGCCACCCAGTTGAGGTCGCTGCCCACGGAGGCGGCGGCGGCGGCGATGACGCTGGAGGCCTCGCCGGGGCTCAGGGCAGCTGGGCCACCGCCCTCCCCGAGGGGCCCGGGGGCCAGCGGGGCTCGGCGGGGCCCGGCCTCCACCGGGGCAGCCGTGGTGTTGTTGTTGAGGTTGTCCTGCAGCGTGGTCTGGGTGCCCTGCCCGACCTGCTGGTTCTGCAGCAGCATCTCCTGGATGCGGATCTGCTGCAGGATGGCTGGCAGCTCGTAGTGGTGGAAGAAGTAAATCATCGAGTGCTGGTGGAGGGAAGGGAAAGGTGTCACCCTGGGCATGGGTCACAGGTCACCACATCCCAAGTAAACCAAACTTCTCCTGAAGAATCCTGCTGCTCTGACACCAGCAAATCTGGAAAGATTTATCCCTTCCACTATGACTACTGCAAGCTGCTTTGTATTTCTCTCTCTTTACAACCCCTCTTTGCTTTCAAAGGCTGGGAAAAGAAGGATGACAGCATTCCTCTGGCCCATCCTCTATTCCCTGTCCCCACCCTGCAGCAGGTCAACAACCAAATTCACCCAACAGGTATGCTTGATCCAGGATATCAGTCATAAGCTTGGAGCTGATCCCACCAGTATCCTCACTGCACGGACCTGAACAGCTCCTCTGCAAGGCAGACCCTCCCCAGGATTTATTCCAGAAGGACAGAAACCCTTCCCAACACCCCTGTGGCATCAGCTTATTGTCAGTCTCATGGCTTGACTGGAGGCAGCAATCCAAACATCCACAGCCTCATTCTGCTGCTCCATTTCCAAACCAGGCTTAATTCCATCTCTTACAGAAATTAGGATCCCTCCCTCCAACCCAGCTTGAGAGGAAGTTTGACAAAGCCCCCCAGGGTGCAGCAGCCCTGCAGGGACTCACCTGGATGAAGAGCCAGGAGGTGACAAGAGCCAGGCTGCTGTACTGCCCGTTGAAGCGGTAGTGGTAGGCATAGAAGGCAAAGTGGTACAAGTAAAAGAATCTGGATAAGAAGGAAAGAAAAATCAGGAAAAATGAGAGCTCCCTTCTCCTCCCAACAGCAGTCTGAGCTGGGGCACTTCACAGGGGGTGACACAGACTCATTAACAGATAATTAGAGTTGCCTGTCTATGAACAGGACAAAACAAGAGGCTGGGGAAGATCAAGGTGATTGCAAGACCCAGGCCCAAACCCGAATTGGAAAAATTTCACTTTGGTCCCTGTGATGTGTGGGGCAGCTCCCAAGCAGCCACACAAATAATACCCTTAGGAATGGAGGCTGCTGTGCCTGGGGTGCTGGGAAGGATCAGAGCAGCTGGGGGGAGGACAGGCAGAGGGAATGTGGCCACAGGCAGCCCTCACCTGAGCCAGTGCCTCTTGCTGGTGTTGGTGTGGCAGCAGATGGCATCGTACTGGTCCGCCAGCCACACGATGAGGATGATGTAGAAAGCGGTTGTGGTGTCATTGAAGAACTCAGACATTATGGCCTCCATACCTGGGGACAGAGGGGACATCAGCATGTAGCAGGGCATGGGAAAGAGTCCTGTGTCACCTCAGAGCAGGCCTGTGACTGCACCTGCCCAGGTCTGCTTTTATGGCAGCAGCTATGGCCAAGAATGCTCTGCCTGCCACATCCCATGGATCAGCTGCTTCCTGCAGTGCAGATTTTGGGAGGTTTTGCTGGTCTTTAAATTAAAATTGTACAAATGCAACGTGGCCACACAGTGCAAGTCTGGAACGCGCTCCAGGGACAGACAAAGCTTTGGATTCTGGGATTTCTCAACAAACTGCTGCTTTTCCAGGGGACCCAGAAGGACAATGGAGCTCACTGTGCCATCAAATTCCAGAGCCTTCTGCCTTGTGATGAGCAGCCACAGTCACCACCTGCTGTGGCCAGCTGGGAACAGGGAATTAGACTTCCCACAGATCCCAGAGGGACGTGCTGCAGACACATGCAGTGAAGCAAGTCCTTACCGACCAGAGCCAGGATGACAGTGAGGAGTGGAGCAGCAGGGAATGCAATGGTCATGTTCATCTCCAGCATCTGCAACAGGTCAACTGCAAGAGGAAAAACAGGCTGAGGCATGGAGAGCCACAGAACCCTCCATCCCACAGTGCTGTCTGCTCAGTGCAGCTACATCCTCTGTCCCCAGCCAATGCTTCTCAGGACAGAGAATAAGCTCTGGCAAGTGACTAGGAGCAGGAGGATGTACTCCCCGTGCAGCTACAGGTAGGACCCTTCTAAACTAGAACTAATGATCCTCAAGGTCCTTCCAACCCAAACCTGCTGTGACTCTACAACACCCCGTGCTGCAGCAGGCACAGTGCCCAGCACAACCCCTCAGCCAGTCCTTACCAATGAAGACAAAAATCTGATGGTGTGAGTAGCGCAGCAGCATCGAGACAGAGAGAGTCTGGAAGAGGAGAGAGAAGGGGAGGCAGATTAGAGCCCCACGGGTGCAGGGAGTTGCTCGGAATCGCAGTGCGGCACAGACCCAGGCGAGCCTGGGCTTGCACATCCCACGGTCATTAGCTGGAGCTGTGCAGAGCCATTTCCCAAAGAGTAATTAGAGCTTCACAAACAGCAATTAATCTCTGTGCTGCTGCAGGGGAACAGACAGTAAGGGATTTGTTTGTAAAGGGACCAAGCCTGAATGTTTGCACTGGGGCCACACCAACCCACAGAGCTGGGAGCAGGGATTTTCCCGTGCTCTGTCCCGCTCCTCCCTGCACTCAGTTCCTCCTCAGTGCCCACAGTGGGATTGTGCACAGACCTGCCCTATGGGTGGGACAGCCACACACAAAGACAGTCACCCACAGTCACCCAAGACAACAAACACCAGGTACTTATGGGTTGGGATCTTGTCTGATGTGTATCTGAACACATCTTGTCTCACACATCATCATTTGGTTTATCTTGATCACTCCTGGCAAATCAGTCTGGGCTGTTCTTAAAAGTCTGAGGACAACTGTCTGTACCCTGTATTGACAGCTGGAGTGTTTTAAGGACACTTACAAATTAAGAGCAGCTCCCTTCTGACAAAAACAACACTGCATTTTAGGTCAGCTCTTCTGTTCATTCCACTGCTGGACTTCAGGAACTTTAAAAAACAACCAAAACCCAAAAACATGCCCCAGAGCAGGCCCTCATCCTCCACTAACTACACTTTAAAAGCAGATGAGAGCTCTGCTGTATCACCAACCACTCACTGCCCAGCACCAGGCTGAGGCCAGGCACTGCCCAGCTCACAGTGACTTACAAAGATGACCATGATGACGAAGGCTGCCAGGTAGGACGTCCTGGCCATCCACATGCTGACAAAGCGATAATGCTCCCCAGACACCACGTTGCGAAGGAAACCTGGAGAAAAAGCACAAACACAAGCTCAGTGTGATTAAACCATACACTAAGAACCAAGCTCCAGTGCCTGCTGAAGAAACAGGATTTGGAGCAAATCCTCAGGGCAGCACTCATTGTCATGCAGGGCAGTGAGGTGGGAGGAAATCACGTTTCTAGACACCTCTCCCCTCCTGCCTCTCTCGTTTTGTCCTTGACAATAACACAGGGAGCTGCTCCTTGCATTACAGATTAATCAATAGTCAGAAGATGATAAGTCAGGCATCCACAGAACAAACACCCACTGCTCCAAGCAGCCTCTGCTGAGACTCCTCCAGGCCTTACCTTTGTTCTCCTCGTTTTCAGCTAAAGCTTTGACACTGGACATCAGGATATCATCATAGCCCAGGAACTCGTCCAGCAGCAGGCGGCTGAACCTGTCCCCAAAGCACTGATCCCTCGTAGGATCTAGAGAGAGCACAAAAAACCTTTCACACTGTTCACACCTGGAGCCACAAAGGCACAAGGTGAGGGATACTAGTGCCACCAGAGCTGCATCTGTATGCGGACCTGGGGCAGTAAAACCAAACTTGGGAGGACTGGAGGGAAAATCTCACCCCCCCTGACAGATCCAGCCACACTGAAGTGCAAATGGCAGTCAGGCCTTAAGGCTCGTCCGGGATGTCACACTCTGTGTTGGCAAAGGGAATTTGTCCTCTAGGCTTGGCCTGTCTCTGGGGCTCACCCTGACTGCTCATTACTGCACAGGAAAGCTGCTTAACCCCCATCCAGCTCTGCTTCAGCTTGAGTGGGAGGAAGTGATGAGCTCCTCTCTGGTTGCTGCACTAACACATACAGAGGTTCACAGGCACGAGAAGGTCTGAGGCTGTGCTCCTGACTTGGACAGGTTTTAACAGAGAAAATGCCAGGAGAGGAGAACACTGATTGGGGAAATGACCTGCTGGTGCTCACAGGGGCACAGCAGCACAACACAGTGTGACAGATCTATGAGCACTGTCCTCAGCTCCTGCACAGCTGCTCTGGCCACCAGGCTCTAACCCTGCTGTTCAGAGCTTCAGTGCCTTCTGCCAGGGAGAGAGCGAGCTCTTCCCTGCTCCATGTGGGAAAACTGTGCTGGGCATGACATCAGGGCTCACTGAACCAGGCTCCACCATTTCAGAAAGCTCCTCTGAAAAGCTGTGACCTACTAAAGGCAGACAGGCTGCACAATGCAGCTCTCCTGCGTGGGAAGTGAGCACCATCAGCTTCAGGAAGAGTTCCCAGAGATGGTGTGGAGGTCTCTGCACTGCAGGTACCCACCCCTGAGCCCCTGCCCTGCCCAGGCTGCCTCCCACTCACCCAGGGTCACCACCATGACGGGGATGCTGAGGCGCTGCCGGGTGCTCTGGGACAGGCGCAGGAAGCCGTATTCCAGAGAGTATTCCACAATGTACTCCTCCTGTGGCCACACTGGCAGAGAGACACAGGGACACAGGGACACTCAACACCATCTGCAAACAGCCAGCACGAAAAACAGTCCCTCTGGGTTCCCTCCCTCCCTCCCTCCCTCCCATCATGTTCTTGAAAAGGGAATTGGTATTCCAAAGAGTATTCCACAATGTACTCCTCCTGTGGCCACACTGGCAGAGAGACACAGGGACACTCAACACCATGTGCAAACAGCCAGCATGAAGAATCAAAACCATGTTCCGTTGCAGCAGGAAGCTGTAAAAGAGTATTCCACAATGTACTCCTCCTGTGGCCACACTGGCAGAGAGACACAGGGAGACTTCTGCAAACTCTGGTTCCCTCCCTCCCTCCCATCATGTTCTTGAAAAGGGAACTGGTTGTAAATGTGGGCTCCAGGCTTCCCTCAACCAATTAAACATAAATCAATACAAACTCTTTGGGATTACAGGCCTTGACATTAGTCCTTAATGTGGGACTTCTGGGAAAGCTTCAGGGCAGCAGTTCCAAGCTCTGCCCAGAACTTGCCCACAACTTTGCCTGGCAAGCCCAGAGCCACTGGTTCTTGCTTTGCTCAATTTCTGCTTTCCACATTGTTTGGGAACCAGCAGGAAAATCCACTTTACACCTGCTGAACACCAAGTAAATGCTCCAGAGGCAAGAGCCCAGTACCTCCCAGGGGACTGAGGTCACTGCTGCAATTACATGTCAGAGCTGAAGGCAGCAGCAATTACAGCTTTCCCAAAAACTCGTGGGGCCTGAAGTTTCCCCGGTTTGGTTTTTGTTGTTTTTTTTTCAAGAAAGCTTCCAAAGAGATGCTTTTTTGCTACATCATCTCTGAAAGGACAAAACCTCCTGCTAAGCCAGAGCCAAGCAATTTAATCCCTGCTCTTTCAGCCTGCCAGGGTGTATCTCCAGGAGGGGGGAGGCAGCTGTCAGGCAGCTCCCAGCACCACCCACAGTGACAGTTAAAGGGACACGAGAACTGAACAGACACACACCTGACCCAGCACTGACAGAGAGCTCCTGATCCCCTTACTGGGCAGCAAATACAAGCTGGGCTGTTTGGTTTGTCTTTTGTTTCCATTATAAACAGTTTTAAGCTCAAAAGGAAATCAAGGGTTTAGATATCGACAAACAATTACTTCCTTTGTATAATAAAATATTTTTTCATGGTAAAATATTCTGACTAAACATGAAATTTGGTGAGCTGAGAAAACAGAAAACCTGGAAAAAAATAATAAAATTGGGTATTTGGGAATGAATTAAAGATGTGAATTTTGTAACTAATCTGGCAAACAGCCTGTTCTCTTCCTCTCCTTTTCTGGATTGTTTCCAACCAGGCATTCAGCAAAACAAGGGACTTCCCACCCGTGCCCCAGCCCAGCACAACGTGACTCTTCTCAGAACCCAGGCAACAGCAATAAAGGTCCTGCACCAAAACATTTACTGCTCTCTGGTCTTAATGACCTTTAATTCAGGACTAATGAGCTCTGGATGAGCATCAAGCAATTCCACTGCAAGGCCAAGGAACAAGACAGTGTCCAGTCTCATCCTCCTCCACAGCCACAACCCCAGTGTGTCTGCAGAGCAAAGAATTCCAGCATTCACAGGGATAACAGTGTGGTGAAAGAGGCCAACTTCTTGCAAATTTTGTGGAAAAAACCAAAGAATCCAACTCCACATCTCTATTTTAAGATAAATATTCCTTAGTAGATTTCCTACCTTAACCACTAGAAACAGAAGTTTTTCCACGCTGAAATTCCATTTTAAATAATACAAAGCTACTAAATCTGCCTCTGGAATTTACAAATGCTGAGCAGCTTAGGTCAGGCAGGAAAAGGGTGGGATAAGGCCAGGGAACATCCAAGTGGAACAGCAGTGCTGTATTGCAATCCACCAAAACCCGCTGGGTGGCTTTTGGGATTAATTAATTGTAGCAAATTGGCTGCTCCAAGTGCTGGTGTTGGCTCAGCACCCAGAACACAGCCCAAACCCTGCTCATGTCATTGTCAGGAGATCCCTGTGGATTGCAGGTGACAGTGAACGGATCAGAACAGGGGGTTCAGGCTCATCTGAGATACCACAGGAACCTGCCAGGCCAAGAGCTTTGTTCACCTGTGGCTGATCTGAAACCTCTTGGCCTGGCAAATTTTCTAACCCAGCCTCCACCCAGCCTCAGGGCAGAGCTTGCTGTGGGTCTGCTGTTAGTACTGACAGGATTATCCCCAGGAAGACATTTAAGGTCACTGTGCAGGTGCCCCAAGGAGCCAGGAGGGGACGTGTGGGGAGGAGGATGATGATGGGAGGAAGGAGGAGCACAGGTAGCAGTGAAGGTGTGATTACCTGCTCGGGCTAGCATCTCAAACTCGGACACAGTCTCCCGCAGAGGCTGCATACCTTTAGTGGCTGCGTCACTAAACGAGAACTCCTGGCTGTCGTTGTGGGGCAGCTCAGTGCTGCTCACCCGGGATGGCTTGAGGAACACCTTGGGCTCGATATCCAGCTCAAACTGTTGGAAAACCAGAGTAGGGAAAGCCACATCAGCAGCCTCTTTATTGTACCTCTCACCTGCCATGCTCTCTCTATCCACACAAAGTCCTACTCCCCCTAAAAGGACATTTTCTGCTTTTCCTTTCTGTGTTAAACCATCAGAGCCCAATGTGGGGACTCAGGAGCAGCCAAGGAACAGGCTTTGTTTCCAGGAGACCAAGGGATCACACAGAGACTTCACTTCCAACCAAGTCTTCTCCCCAGCGTACACAGAGATCACATCCTCACCTTGATGGAGCTGTTTTCAAACATATCCACAGTCATTTCTTCCTCTTCCTCCTCCTCTTCCTCGGTCGTGGACTCAACCACCATTCCTGGGAACTTCTCCACGCCACAGAACTGCAGGAAGATGGGGGCCCGGCTGGAGTTGCGCTGGATCTCCACCCTCAGGATGCCATCGCGGGGCCACTTATCCCGCACGTGCTCCAGGCAGTTGATGGGAGAGCGGGAGAAGGCGATGTGGATGTAGGCCAGGATGAAGAGCACAAAGAGAGCCTAAAAGGCAGGAGACAAGACAGATCCCCTAGTTATCACCAGCTCTTCTCTGCCTGTGAAACACCAGAATAACTTGGGCGAGTGGACGAGAGCTTTGATGCTTCCCTGCATCAAGGAGGCAGCAGCCAGACCTTGGCATTCCAGCAGGGAATGCACCAAAGGAATCAGGAACCAACTGCTCCTGCTCATGAGAGCTGACAGTGACAGCCTTCTGAAAGCTCAGGTCCTGCATCCAACAGCGTCCCCAAAACCCACCACACACAGCACCAGAGTGGGATGAGGCACGCTGAAGGAAATGGAAACACGTCCCTGCCTTCCAACCCTTCCCTCCTCAGCACAAAGAGTTTCCTGCTGAAACCTAGAGAAGCCTGCCCAGCTTTGTAAAGGCACAATAAAGAAAACTCTAAGCAAACCAACCCACTCCTGGGCAGGATGACCCAAACCCAAATCTGTTGTCCCAAAGAACAGGAGGCTGAGCTGGCCCCCGAGGCTGTGCACAGAGCACCACAGCTCCCTGTCCTGCCTCCATCCCAGGAACAGCCATAAACCACAGCAAAGCAGGGTGGAATAAAAAACATTGTTCCCTGGAGTGAACAGAGACGTGCAAAGTTCAGAGCTCTGAGCACAGCTGGCACAGCGAGCGGCACTGCTGAGCTCAGAGCGCCCTTCCCAGCCACCCTGCTCTGCTCTGTCCTCATCAGCCCCGCTGTCCTGACCTATTTGTGATGAACAAACAGCCTGGTAAACATCACTCTGCAGAGGAGCTGCACAGGGACATGTGAGGGAAGGTAAAGCACAGCCACCTCCCGGCTGCAGGAACCACAGAAGAGCCTGGGGTAATTCCAGGGCTCGGGATGGGAATGTGGGCTCCCCCTTCCCTCCTGCCAGCAGCTGGAGGAAAGCTGGGAGCAGGCTGCTGACCCCTGACCCTACAGGCTGCTCTCCACAGAGCCCTGAGGAAGTTTTTCCTTCTCTGGGAGGAGCTGGGATCAGAGGCAGAAGCACAACAAACTGCTCCCAGCCACTCTGCCTGACCACTGCACCGTTAGCACCATCCCTGTCCCAGCCGGTTTGCCAGGATGCAGATGGACAACTGGGAGAGGGAACAGGAATGTGGAAAACCCAAACGTCCCTGAAAGGGTAGAAAACCTATCTGTGCAGCATGAGACAAGCTGTGCTGAATGTTTTCTTGCTGAAACCTAGAGGAGTGTGCCCATGGAGCAGGAAGACAAGACTCCAGCAAAACTCCAACAGTCCAGCAGGTCATGTGGGAAACGTATCCCAAAAGTGCCATTGCTAGGAAACAGAAAATGAAACCTCTCCTGCCTTGCGCCAGCCTGGCAGCCCAGCAAGCTGGCTCAGCAATTTCTTTTTGATTTACAGATCTGGAAGAGCTCCAGAGTGCAGGGAACACCGGGACCACCACGGAGACTGAGGTCTCCCTCACAGGAAGAGGCCACGGGAGCTCTGGGGACAGCTCGGTGTGCGTGGGCCAAACTAGCCGGTAGAGGCACGACTTTTGGTGTTTCTAATGAAACTCCTGCCCTCGGCCCGGCCGCGGGCTGGCAGGAGCCGCCCCTCACCTTGAGAAGAACGAAAAACTCGAAGACGCGGCGGAAGGAGGGAGGGAAGAGGCGCGCGTAGGTCACTGCCATCTTGAAGAACAGCGCGTGGAAGAGGCGGTCCCGCACGTTGATCAGGGGGTTCTGGTTGAGGTTGGGGTTGCGGACGCCCCGGTTGTTGCCGCCGGCGGCCCCGGCGTTGTTGGCCGGGTGGTGGTTGTTGGCGTTCGGCTGGTTCTCAGACATCCTGACGGCGGGGCCGCTGAGGGCTGGGCCCGAAAACGCTGCTGCACCTCCGCGGGCTGGGCTGGGGCCGGGCGGGCGCTGCGGAAGGGCCGCGGGCGCGGCACCGGCGCTGCCTCCGTCCCCCTCCCCGGCCCCTGCCCGGCGCAGACGCCTCGGGGCGGTGGCGGGTCAGGCCCGACGGGTCAGGCCTGGGCGCTCAGTGGTGGCCGGCAGCTACGCGGCCGGAGCAGACGCATCAGGGACGTGGCTGCCGGGATGTCCCCGCGGCCATGGGGGTCTCTCGACGAGGCGGGGAGGCGCGGCTTGGCCCGGGAGCGGCTCAGCTGTCCCGGCGCAGTCCCGTCCCGTCCCTCAGCGCTCCGCCGCCATTTTCCTCCGCCGGCCACGGCGCCTCGTGCGCGTGCGCGCGCACGCGCGCCCGGGGCACGACGGGACGGTGGAGGACACGCTCCGGCCCCGGCCCCGCCTCCATGCAAATGAGGGGATCTCCCACCATGCATCGCGGGCAGGCGGCACCTCAGTGCGGCCGTTCGGCCTCGAAAAGGGCAAAAAATCTCACCAAAACGGAAGATTTAGAATCAAAAAATTAAAACGGTTTGCCTAGGAGAGTGACCGTGTGAAGAAAAGCGCAGGGACCGGAAAAAAGACAAACTCGTGCTGAGGTAAAAGTTATCAAACGAGGGAGGTTTAAATAGCGCTGCAGGTTACTCCAGATTCGTGCTCGCTTCGGCAGCACATATACTAAAATTGGAACGATACAGAGAAGATTAGCATGGCCCCTGCGCAAGGATGACACGCAAATTCGTGAAGCGTTCCATATTTTTTCCCGGGCACGGTCTCGAATCCCCTCCCCAGGACGACCCTTTTGTGCCCCCGAGAGCGGCACGGGGCGTTCCAGCCCCCCCCGAGGTCGGGGGAGTCCCCCAGGCGCGGCCATGGCACAGGCGAACATCAACCCTCTGTCCAACTGACAGAATGAGAGGATACAGTCTTAAGCTGTGCCAAGGGGAATTTAGGTTGGGTATTAGGAAAACTTTTTTATGGACGCCGTGCTACCCGTGTCCCACTGTGTCCCCGCCCTGTCCCCCAGCGCGGCCGCGTTGTGGCAAGGACAATGGAGCCCCCCGGCAGTACCGCGGGTTTTTATTGAATTGCTCTGTTACAGCAAGCGGGGTCCCAAGGCCAGCCCCAGACCCCCCACCCAGCTCAGCCCCACGCAGGGCATCAACCCCACAGCAGGGAGCCGGGACCAGCTCTGTCCTGGCACTCTGACCCCTCCCCAGCACCCACTGTCCCATCGGATGGTGACACCGTGCCAGCGGGCAGGATGTGCCCAGGCCTCTTCTGTGCAGCTCTGGGGGGCTGCAGTACCCCAAAGCCTGCTGACCCTGGCTCCTGCTGTGGTGACAATCAAGGATGGGGCTGTGAGGGTCCATGGGACACCACGGCCCACTCAGACAGCGCTCTCCTGGTAGCTGTCATCCTCCAGGAACCTGCTCAGCCTCCTTCCGGGGCTGGGGGCTGCATCCTGCCCTGGGGCTGTGACCTCCCCGGCGTCCCCATCGCTCTGCTCCTGGGCAAAGTGCATGAAGACCTGCAGGAATGGCAGGATGAGAGATGGCACCGTGGGACAGGGCCACCACACCCTCACACCGCTTCCCCCATCACCTGGTCCAGCGTGGTCTGGGACACCGAGTAGTCCTCTATGTGGCAGGGGCCACGGTGGGCGGCCAGAAGGCTGAAGACGGTGGCCAGGGAGGTGACACGGGCAGGGAGGTGGTACTGCAGCAGCCCCCCGTGCTGCTCCCGCAGCACAATGCCAGGGAAATGCTGCTGCAGCAGGGTCTGCACCGCCGCGGGGCCAGGGCCCCCCGCCCGCACCACCACCGTGTACCCGTCCCCAAACCTGCAGGGAGAGGGGACACTGCTGTGAGCACTGCCATGGCCACCACCCTCTGGAGACCCCCTTAGCCCCCACCCCAGTACCTGTTCTTGAGGTGCTGGACGCTGCCCAGGCAGCGGAAGCGGCCGTTGACCATGATGGCCATCCTGGTGCAGAGCGCCTCGCACTCCTCCATGCTGGGGGCACGCGTGTGAGCCCCCCCAGGGCAGAGGGACACTCCCCTCTGGGGGTGCTACCCCACAGGGGGGTTATGGGGTGTAGCAGACTCCGTGGAGCTGGCTAGAGCTCCATGGAGGGCTGAGACTTAACAGTAGGAACTGCTGAGTCGTGATGAGACAGCAAAATAAGCTCCTGTCTTCTGCCTAGCTTATCTCTGTAACCCCATATGTCACTTTTTCCCTAACCTTTACTATTGGACAAGTTTGGATCTCCCTATAGTCTATAAAAAAGGGCTGTTTTAGCCCATCTGACAGAAGAAGAGCTGTCGCTGGAACTCTTCACAGACTCCTGAATAAACCATCGCTGTGGAACAGCCAGGATGCTCTCCTCTCTCGCTGTCTGCCTCTGCCCCTAGCCCTACGGCGCTTTTGGCAAGCACGAGCTGAAATCCTAAGAGAGCTGATAATCACTAATGAGCTGAAAAGCACTTAGATTGCCAAAGGTAGCTACGGCTCCGAGCAGCCGAGCCGCCGTAGGTATTCGCACTCTGTCTCCCAGAGGGACTGAGTTATCTGGATAAGGACTGCTTTGCTCGGGGGTAAGCCCAATTTGAGGGCTGCAGGGGCTTGGGGGAGACCAACACCCCCCCTGCCTTAACAATGGGGTGCTCCCCTTTGTGGGGGACTCACCTGTGGGACGTGAGCACCACGGACCGTCCGTCCCGGATCACGCCGAGGATTCGCTCCCACAGGAACCTCCGGGCTTGCGGGTCCATCCCTGTCGTGGGCTCATCCTGCAACGGGCCCAGGGTCAGCCTGGGCAGGACCCTGGTGCTGCTGTGGGGCCTCCCAGTGCCCCCCTCACCAGGAAAACAACGGGGGGGCAGCCCAGGAGGGCGATGGCCGTGGAGAGCTTGCGTTTGTTGCCCCCGCTGTACTTGCCCGCCGGCCGGTCTGCGTGCGGGGCCAGCCCCAGAGCGGTGATGCCCCACTGAGCCACCTGTGAGAGACAGAGCGGGTGAGGCTGGGGGGCTCCCCGCGGGCTGGGGAGGACAAATGTTGAAGATTGCAATGCAAGATGTTTTCTGTTACCATCTGTATGGCAGATTATCTTTTGTCAGTGGGCAGTTTGCCTTATCTCTCTCTCTGAGTGACCACATTCACACCTCCCTCAGGAGGGGACACCTGCTGATAACAGCTACTGAATGTCACTGCATGGCTGATAAGAACTACAGCATCCCATTGTGAGATGTGAGCCCAGAGGGAGGAGCCAAGCATTCCTACCCAGATATAATCCAGAGGTTTTGATACACCAGCACGGCTTCTCCCCTGGATTCCCCAGAGGAACAGCAGCTGCCTCTTCTTCCATTGGATCTTCAGAGGAAGAATTCATCCTTCTCTACAGATCCCCCTTGCTCCAGCAGAACCACCCCTGACACTGCAGGAGGGCTGAGCCACAATTCCAATGGGACTGCTGCCAGCACCCTGACCCACAGGGTGTCAGGTTGGGTTCTGACTCTGTCAGTGTTGTTCTAGTGTACTGCATTGTTTATTTTATCCTTTTATTTTTTTCTTTTCCCTATTAAAGAACTGTAATTTCCTGCTTCCATATTTTTGCCTGAGAGTCCCTTAATTTAAAACTTATAGCAATTCAGAGGCATGAGGAGGGTTTACATTCTCCATTTCAGGGCAGGCTCCTGCCTTTCTTAGCAGACACCTGCCTTTCCAAACCACAACAACAGGAAACAGGCCCTACCCTGGGGGTCTCCTCCTCTGGGATGCCACGCAGGCGGCTGTAGAATTCCAGGTGCTCCCGCCCCGTCAGCAGGTCCGTGATGGCGTCAAACTGGGGGCAGTAACCCATGTGCTGGTGGACAGACTGGAGGTCGGTGAGCACGCTGTGGGATGGGGACAGGTGAGAACAGGATGGGGACAGGTGAGTATGGGACAGGGAGAGGTGAGTATGGGACAGGGACACGTGAGCACACTGTGGGATGGGCACATGTGCCAAGGATCCTGTGGGAATAGGGACAAGCAGCTGCAGGGATGAGGATGAGGATGAAGCAGGCTGAGGATGAAGCTGGCCCTGCAAAGGGCCAGGAAGAGCACAGGGGGGACAGAGGTGATGGCTGTGGGGACATGGAGAGGGATCCAAGCGATGGAGTCTCTTCATTCACCCACCTGTGCCCCTTCAACCAGGCCTCCCCCAGCGTCACCTCCGTGTCCCCTGTCAGCATCTTGAAGGTGGATGTTTTCCCAGCACCGTTCACCCCCAGGAGGCCAAAGCACTGTGGGGGCAGAGCAGGCTCACTGGCAGCCCTGGCCCCGCCCAGAGAGCTGTCTGTCTGTCTGTCCGTCTGTCCCTCACCTCCCCAGGGGGAATGGCCACGCAGAGCCGGTCCACGGCCGGAGCCTTCCTGCGCCGGTACACCTGCATGGAGGAGAGGTGGCACTGGCTGCTCCCTCCTGTCACTGCCAGGGGTCCTGGGTGGGCTGGAGCTCACAGCAGGGTCCAGTCCCACCCACCCACCTTGGTCAGGTCCTTCAGAAGCAGGAGGTGGCCGTGTGGGGGGATGCTGCCCACCCTCGCCCGCTCCCTGGCCACGTCCTGGTCCTCATCTCCCAGCGAGGGCAGCTCCAGAGCCCGTGGGCTGTGGGAACAGTGGTAAGGGCACATCCAGGGCTGTCCACGCCCTTGAGCACCCCCAGAGTGCTGTGTCCTGTTCTGTATCCAGTTCAGGAAGGAAGTTGAGACACTTGAACACATCCAAATGAAGGCAACAAGGCTGGTGAGGGGCTTGGAACATAAACCCTATGAGGGATGACTGAAGGAGCTGGGGGTGCTCAGCCTAGGAAAAGGAGACTCAGGGGTGCCCTCATCACTCTCTAAACTCCCTAAAGGTGCCTGTGCTCAGCTGGGGCTGGGCTCTTTCTCCAGGCAGCACTGACAGAACCAGAGCTCACAGCCTCAAGCTGTGCCAAGGGAAACTTAGGTTGGATATTAGGAAAAAGTTTTTTATGGAAAGAGTGATAAAGTAGTGGAATCATCTGCCTGGGGAGGTGGTGGAGTCACCATCCCTGGATGTGTTTAAAAAAATCCTGGATGTAGCATTCAGTGCCATGGTTTAGTTGAGGTGTTTGGGCTGGATTGGACTTGATGAGTTTAAAGGTCTCTTCCAACCCGGTGATTCTGATTCTTAGTAATTCTGGGATTCTGTGATTGTGGGATTCTGTGATTGTGGTATTCTGTGATTGTGGGATTGTGGGATTGTGGGATTGTGGGATTGTGGGATTCTGGGATTCTGCTCACCCCAGGCGCAGGAAGAAGCGGTGGTACTGCAGCAGGAGGGTGAAGAGGAAGAAGACAATGCCCTCGATGGCCATGGCAAACATGTTCTTCCCTGCCAGCTCCCAGGAGAGGGGGGACACGAAGCGCTTGTCCCCTGCAAGCAGCCAGAGGGGCTGTAGGAATAGGGGACCCCTGTGCTGGGCTTTGGGGAGGGTGAGCAGCCCTGACACCACCAGACTCACCAAACCTCTCAAAGGCATCAGCCATTGCCTGGTTCTTCACCATGTCAATGAGGCCTCGGCCCAAGCAGAAGTGGGGGAAGATGAGGAAAACCTTCTTCAGGACACGGTTGATGTCATTGAGGTTCTGATGGGGCAGCAAGGAGAGGGGTGGGGGAGCTGGCACTGGCACTGCAGGGGAGGATGGGGGGTGCAGAGCATCCCAAGGCTCGTCTCAAGACTCACCTGGTCCACAAAGAGCTCCAGCACAAAGGTGGCCACGCTGCCATTGATGCCAATGAAGAGGTTGATGCAGGTCAGGGCCACGTAGGCAGTGCTGGGGATGCTGAAGAGGAAGGAGGCTGGATACATCAGGGGGGTGATGGACCATCTGCAGGGGGCAGAGCAGGGCCTGGCTGAGCTGCACACCCCGACCTGGGGGGCTTGAGAGTGCACCCACCCTCCCAAACACCACAACCCCTCACCCCAGCTGCCCCCAGCCCCACAACCCCCTCGCCCCTGCTGGGCTCTGCTGCCCCATCACCCGTAGAGCAGCAGCAGCAGCACCAGGGAGGGCAGGTTGGCCGAGGACACGTAGGATTCCTGCTGGAAGCAGAGGAAGATGAGGATGACCAGCAGCGCGGGGACCAGGTAGTTGCACTGAGGGGGTGGAAAAGCAAGGAAAGGGGTCAGGGCTGGGACCAGACCCCTGGGAACCCATCCCTGTCCCCATCCCCATCCCCACCATGTCCCAGGCGAAGTTGCCCAGCCAGTAGGTGATGGGCTTCATCCCGCTGACAAACTGAAGGTGCTTGGCCTTGCTGACCCTCTCCTCAATGAGGAAGACAACGAAGCTGGCCGGGACGAAGGACATGGCGAAGATCACGCAGATGGAGACCAGCACGTCCACAGAGGTGGCCATCCTGCCGAGGAGGGGGCAGAGCTCAGTGGGAGCCAGAGGGGGCTGTGGGACCCCCATGCCCACACTCACAGGGCGGCCTCGCTGAGCTGCTCCTTGGTGAGGTTCAGGGGGTGGTTGGTGGCCGTGATGCCAAAACTTGCGGGGTCAGTGCCAGGGGGCAGCCGGGCTCGCAGCAGCCCATTGCTGGCCACGTTGAGGAAGGAAACCATGGCGTGCCAGCCCTTGTTGTTGAACCAAACCTGCAGGATGGGGAGGGCCAGGCAGCTCAGAGCCCCCCAGCCAAGCTGGCACTGTCCCTGGCTGTGTTTGCAGCACCCGCTCCCACCAGGAGCATCCCCACTCCCCACTGAGCTCCAGCTCCCCTGCAGCCCCAGCCATCCTCAGCCCCCCTTGAGAGGACATCACTGCTGTCACAGACATCTTTTATGAAAAATCCTTTCCTTAGGATTTTCCTCCTGAGAAGCTGAGAGGCCTCAGGAGCAAAATGTAAACAATGGTTATCTGCTGCTGTGGAATGCAACAGGTGCATCTGGGATTGGTCTCATGTGGTTGTTTCTAATTAATGGCCAATCACAGCCCAGCTGGCTCGGACAGAGAGCCCAAGCCACAAACCTTTGTTATCATTCTTTGCTATTCTATTCTTACCCAGCCTTCTGATGAAACCTTTTCTTTTATTCTTTTAGTATCGTTTTAATGTAATATATATAATAAAATACTAAATCAAGCCTTCTGAAACATGGAGTCAGATCCTCATCTCTTCCCTCATCCAAGAACCCCTGTGAACACCGTCACAACTGCCACATCCCTGCTGCCCCCAGCTCTCACCCCTGAGGCACACCTTGATATTCCTGCGGGCATCCAAGCCCTCGATGAAGCGGCTGAGGTTGGCCAGGAGCCGATCCGAGGGGCTGCCCTGGGGGCAGGAACACACGGTGAGGAGGGGTCTCCCAGCACTGGGACCCCCAGAGCCGAGCCAGGCGCTGAGTCCAGCTGTACCAGGGTGATGTTGAGCAGCCCACGGAGCTCCAGCACTGCCTGATCCACCTCTGCTGCTGATGGCAGGGCCTGGGAGCTGCCAGCACCCAGGGAGAAGCCGCCGTACCTGCAGGAGAAACGGGGCTCCCAAACCTGCCAGAGAGACTCCCACTGCCAGCACGGCAGGAACTGAGCTTGAGGATCCACGTGGGTCCTTTCCACCCCAGGAAATTCTACAATTCTATGAAACCTGACACACCACTGCCACGCTTGTGAAACTCAACCCTCCGCTCACCCAGGTGCCAGATAAGGGACACACAGCAGAGGGCTGAAGGCACCTGGATGATGCTTCTGCCCAGGGACCACTCAGGCCCTCCCCAAACCCACCAGAGATCTCCTGTCTCCCTCCATCCCTGGCTGTGCCAGGCCCCAGCCCCTGCCCAGCTCACCTCTGCTCATTCACCCACTTCTTGTTCCTCAGCCTGAAAGAAATGAGGAGGGGGGAGTCAGAGGAGAGAGAAACCCCCCGAGGAGACATTAGAGCAGCACCTGCCCAGCCAGTCACATGTCCCCAGCAGTGTCCCCTTTCCCCAGGTGTCTCTGGAGTGTCCCCTTGGTGTCCCCACAGTGTCCCTGGTGTTCCCAGCCCCAGCACTCACTCCTGACGGATGATCTGGGGATAGGTCTTCACCAGGTAGTCAGAGATGTTCCTGCCTGTCAGGTTCTGAAGGATGTCCCCTGTGCCCCTCTGCACCTGTGGGATGGACAGAGGGGCTGGATGGACGCCCAGCCCTGTGGCATCCCCAGAGCATCACCAGTGTCACAGACATCTTTTATGAAAAATCCTTTCCTTAGGATTTTTCCTCCTGAGAAGCTGAGAGGCCTCAGGAACAAAATGTAAACATTGATTATCTGCTGCTGTGGAATGCAACAGGTGCATCTGTGATTGGTCTCATGTGGTTGTTTCTAATTAATGGCCAATCACAGCCCAGCTGGCTCGGACTCTCTGTCTGAGGCACAAGACTTTGTTATTCATTCTTTCCTTTTCTATTCTTAGCTAGCCTTCTGATGAAATCCTTTCTTCTATTCTTTTAGTATAGTTTTAATTTAATATATATAATAAAATAATGAATCAAGCCTTCTGAAACATGGAGTCAGATCCTCGTCTCTTCCCTCACCCTAAGACCCCTGTGAACAGGGTCACACACCAGAGCCCCCACAGCCAGCACTGACAGAGCCCTGGGGCTGTCCCTGCTGGGCTGGGGGTTACCTGGGGCGGTGGGAGCCCCCCGGCCCCCTCAGGACACTCAGGCAGCATCCTGTGTGCCCCTGGCCCGCTGCACTGGCAGGGGGGGGATGGCTTTGTCTGTGTCCAGTTCCCACGCTGCAGCACCTCCAGCAGGGATGGGGGGGCTGAGGGGGTCCAGAAGCCATCGGGGTGGGAAGCTGGGGGGCACAGCCCTGCCCTGGACCCCGGGGAGAGAGAGAGAGAGAGAAACACTCCCATTACCAGCCTGGTGTGAGACAGGGGCACCGGGACCCACCGTGGGCGTGTTGGGGGTCCCACAGCATCACGCCAGGTGGCAGAGCTGCTCCGTGGGCAGGTGGGTGTGGGAATCCACAAAATCAGAGGGTTTTGGGAAAGCTGCAAAAGGCAGGCCTTAGAGACAGCAGAACTGTGATTAGAGCTAAGCAGCAGCCATGAGATTGGTCAGCAGAAAAATTATTTAAACTGTAGAAAAGCAAGGACAAATAGAACAATGGTCTGTGTATTAATGCTTGTCTAGAATAACTCTCTAAGCTACAAAAAAGTTTATCTAGCAAGATATTAGGAAGGTTAAAGCTTAATAATGGAGCTCTGTGCATTGTGTTTTAAGGCTCACAAGCAGGTATTGTATTTGAAATAAGCAAGCATTGTTTAACCAAAGGTACGTGTGCTTATAGTGGTTGGATAGAACTGCTGTCAATGTGCTTTTGCTTTGTGTGATTGGTCAAGAAGCTTATAAAGTAAGTTGTAACATAAAGTTCTCGGTCTGCTGCCTGGATTGTGAGCTGCTGGCATCTTCCCATTGTCATAGCCATGTAATGAGGCTGATGCTGGAAAATAAACAGCTCAAGGCACGTTCCACAGCAGCCCCGTCCCGTTTGTGATCTGTAAATAGCCGGCCTCAAAGGGCACTGAGGAGGGGGCCAAGCCAGCCCCGGACACTCACCCCTTCCCCTCTTCCTTCATGCACTTGGTGCCAAAGCCAGGCTCAGCCAGCAGCGCCTCCAGCAGCCGGGCTGTGTCGGGATCTCCCGGGGCGTCGTTGCTAAAGGGGGGCACAGGAGTGAGCTGGTGGCACTGGGGGACCAGGGACAGGGCGGGCAGAGGGCTGGGGCACACCTGAAGAAGGTGAACTGCTGCCCGTACATCCAGGGCTGGAGCTGCAGCGGCGGGTACCTCCCGAAGGGCGGCACGATGAGGCTGAAGAGCAGCGCGATGCACACGAACACGGCCGGGAGGACGATCTGAGGAGCCCGGAGGGGATCAGGGCTGGCTCTGCCCCGTGCCCTGCCCCATCCCCTCCCTTCCCTCGGCCCCACCTGCGCCAAGAAGCCGCGGGTGCTGCGCCGAGCGTGGAGCATCCTCTTGGTGAAGAGAGCGCGGAGCTGGCGGCAGGTGAGCGCCCAGCCCCGCACCCTCCCGCACGCCTGCCCCGCCGGGCCCCGCAGCAGGTCCGTCTCCCGGGGCTCCTCCGCTGCCGGGCACAGACGGATTTGGCAAGGGATTCGTGCCAGGGGGAACAGGGGGCTGGCAGGGGCATCCTCATACCCCAGCAGGGATGGGGTGCTGCATACAGGAGCCCCCAGCCCCCCCAAACTGCCCCCAGCCGAGCAGGGATGGGATGCTGCATGCAGGAGCCCCCAGCCCCCCCAGACTGCCCCCAGCCCAGTAGGGATGGGATGCTCCATACAGGAGCCCCCAGCTCCCCAAACTCCCCGAGTCCCCAGCCCTCACCCCAGCAGGGATGGGATGCTGCATGCAGGAGCCCCCAGCCCCCTCAAACAACCCCTAGCCGCCTCAAACAACCCCCAGCCTCCCCAAACAGCCCCCAGCCCCCCCAAACTGCCCCCAGCCCAGCAGGGATGGGATGCTGCATGCAGGAGCCCCCAGCTCCCCCAAACTCCCCCCAGCTCCTACCTCGCCGGGCTCCTTTGGCTCAATGTAAAGGAGAGGAGAGAGGGTTAAAACCAGTGCCCACCCAGGGCAGAGCTGATGCCCCAAACCATCACAGCCCCCCCAGACTGGCTGTCCCCGTGCCAGTTCTCCCTCAAGAGTTCTTCCCCCCTGGCATTTCATATCCCATCCCAACTCCTGCGCAGAGCTGGGCTTCCCCAAAGCCATCCTCATCCCAGAGCTTTGCTCCAGGGACACCCCAAAACTGGCAGGTAGCTGTGCTGCACCAGGGTCCCTCAGTATCCCCCAGGTTGAAGGGATGGCTGCTTGGATGGACAGCTGCCCACATGGACATGTGCCATGACCCCAGCGCAGGAGATGGAGGTGGGGAGCACTCAGCACAGCTCAGGGGTCCCACCTCCGCCATCCTTACCCATCTCTCCATCGGCCACATCCCCATCTCCCATCTCGCCAGGGACTGCTCCTTTCATGGTTCCTGAAAAAACGAGGACAAGATGCCAGGGCAGGACCAAGGCCACAGGCTGTGACACCTCTCTGCATCCATGGGTGCTCCCAGTGGAACCCCCAGCCTTGGCAGGATGCCGGGGACACCCCACCCCTCTGCTCTGGTCTGGAGCACCTCCCCAGCCCTCTCTGTACCCCAGAGCTCAGCTCCAGCCAGGACTGAGGGGTTTCTACCTGTGGTGTCAGCGTCCAGCGCTGCGTCCTCGGCCACCTTCAGGAATATCTGGGGGTGTGGGAGGGCTGGTGTTAAACACACACCACCAGTGAGGGAAGCCCCCTGCCCACGGGCACCCCAGGAGCCCCTTGAGCACAGCCCCCCTGGGTACCTCTTCCAGGGTGGTGTCAGAGATGCCGTAGCTGGAGACCCCCAGCTCCCCCAGGCGTGCGTCCAGCTCACGGAACAGCTCCCCAAAGGCCCCATCCCTGGCCCCGCTGTAGGGCAGGACAAACAGCACCTCGTGCCCGATGTCCTCCACCAGCCTGGAGCCAGGGACCAGCTTCTGGATCAGCGCCGACAGCTGGGCCACATCTGGAGGGATGGGGCGGGCTGGAAACCCTGGAAACCTCAGGGGCAGGAGCCACTGGCTGGCACAGCTGGCCACAGCTCCGTGTGCCCAGCCTGAGGGTCCCAGGGGAGGTGGAGGGGATGGAGATCCCCCTCTGCACCTCCAGTAAAAGGAGGAGAGGGGCCACGTGCACCCCCAGGCCCCCCTGGCTGATGGGGGATGTTTGGGGAGCAGCTGGGGGTGACACTGAGGGGACAAAACGCTCACCCACGGTGCTGGCATCACTGCCCCGCTCGCTGCCCAGGCCTGTGTCACTGCTGTGCTCCGAGTCACTGCCATCCTGCAGGAAAGGGGGGCTGGAGCCTGGCACCCCACAGCAAAACCTGGCCCCCAGTGCCCCCCAGTACCCAGGATGGAGCCACTGGTGTCGCCCTGATTTTTTAAGTTTTTCTAACCCTTCTGATGTTTACATTCTTGTGGCAAACTTTCTCACACGCTTCCTGTAAATAACTCATTGTTTTGCATCCTTTTATGAGGAGAAGGAGAAATTTGATGGACTGTTGGTTTGTCCAGTGTCACTGGAGAGGTGGCACTGTCACCTTCCAATCCAATGGCAGTTTTGGAAAACTATAAATGTTGGAGTCAGAAAATAAACTTCCCTTTTTCTTCACCTTGAGAGCAGCAGTGTGTGCACTCGTGTTGTTTCACGTCCTATAGTGACACGGGGCCACCTCACACCTGTGCCAGTGCCCTGGGGGTGTAACCCTGATTTTTTAAGATTTTCTAAGCCTTCTGATGTTTACATTCTTGTAGCAAACTTTCTCACACACTTTCTGTAAATAACTCATTGTTCTGCATCCTTTGATGGAGGAGGAGAAATTTGATCGACTGTTGGTTTGTCCAGTGTCATTGGAGAGGCGGCACTGTCACCTTCCAATCCACTGTCACTTTTGGAAAACTACAAATGCTGGAGTCAGAAAATAAACTTCCCTTTTCTTCGCCTTGAGAGCAGCAGTGTGTGTGCATCATGTTGTTTTGTGTCCTGTAGTGACACACTGGCTGCCCTTTGGGGGATGATCACCAGGGTGAGGGTCCCACCTTTTTGGTGACACCGGGGACAGTGCCGGTGCTGCCGCCTGTCCCGCTCCCGTCCCGCTTCACCAGGGTGAGGTGGTAGCCCGTGCCAAGCCTGGCCTTGAGGAAGAGGGGGGACCCACAGCAGCAGAGCCGGCCCTGGGAGATGATGGCAGTGCGGTCCCCCAGCAGCTCCGCCTCGTCCATGTAGTGGGTGGACAGGATGATGGTGCGACCTGGGGACCAGGAATGGGCTTGACCTCCTTGCTGGACCCCCAAATTGCAGGTTCTTCCCTCAGAGGGTGAAGTGGGGGCTCCCAGCCCCACCTTTGCGGTACTTGAGCAGCAGCTCCCAGATGCTGCGGCGGGAGAAGGGATCCACGCCGGCCGTGGGCTCATCCAGGATCACCACGCGGGAGCCGCCCACGAAGGCGATGGCCACCGAGAGCTTCCTCTGCATCCCGCCTGCAGAGGGACGGCGTTGGGGGGGCTCGGAGCCATGGAGCCCCGTCCCGGCACCCAGCCCGACCCCCGCACGAACCCGAGAGGTTCCTGGTCTGCTCCCGGCGCTTGTGGGGCAGCCCCGTGTCCTGGAGCAGCTGCTCCATCTCCTCCTGCACCTGCTGCTCCGAGAGCCCCTTCAGCCGCCCGTAGAACCAGACGTGCTCCTCCACCGTCAGGCTGTGGGGGGGAAAGGCAAGGTGAGGGGTGTTGCTGGGGAAGATGAAACAGGAAAGCCTTATAAATATGATTGTCTGGGAAAAGATTTTGAGAATATGGAAACTATAAGTGAGATTGAAATGAAAGCAAGCTTTGAGATCCTTTAGTTACTGAACAACTGCAAAACAATGGTATGGCTGGCTGAAGGTAATCCCCTTTTGATGAAACAACACCCTCTGCCTGCAGACAGGGGCCCAAGGGTCAGAGCAGACCCTACAGCCTGGCAGAAGGGGTCCAAAGAGGAGTTTTTAGGGTTTAAAATGTAACACAGTATGGTAATGTAGTGATTCTTGTAGGCTGTATGTTAATGCTGTAGGATTTGTATATTGTACTAGATTGGTTAGTGAGAATCAGAATATTCTACACAGAAGAAGATTTATTGTATTGTAACAGGAACTTCGCTCTCTTAGCTCTTGCCTCTTACCCCTCTTACCCCTTTTACTCTCTTATGCTTTTGCTCTCTTGCCGCTCTTACCCTCTCATCCTCTCTCCCCCTCTCTCCTGTCGGGCCTGCTCCGAGCTGTGGCTGGCAGCTCCCAGCAGGGCCCTGCACTTGGCCCTTTGCAATAAACCCCAAATTTCACAACCTGGCTGCAGAGATCTCTCGTCTCCGTCCGTCCTGACCATCCTACCCCTCGACGCTCCTACAGAGGGGCACAAGGATTGAGGGGACAGCCCTGCACCACTCCCCACACTGCCCCAGCCATGCCTACATGTCGAAGAGCACGTTGTGCTGGGGACACATCCCCATGGATTTGCGGATGCTGTCGATATCGGAGCGGATGTCCCAGCCCAGGATATAGGCAGTGCCTGACGTGGGGGGCAGGAGGCCAGTCAGGATGGACCTGGAAGTGGTGAGAAAAGTGGGCCATGGAGCACAGGGGCAGCAAGGCTTGGGCCAGGGTATCCTCTCCTGTGTGGGGACAGAGTCAGGCTCAGCTCCTGTCCCCAGCCATGGCCATGCAGCCCCGCTGGGGTGGCTCACATGGTGGTGGTCTTTCCAGCGCCGTTGTGGCCCAGGAAGGATGTGATCTGCCCCTCGTAGAAGTCCAGGCTCAGCCCGTTGACAGCCGCACGGCCGCTGCTACCATAGACCTTCACCAGGTTGCGGATGGAGACGCCGGGCTGGAGATCAGCAGGTGGCTCCTCCACCAGCACTGGAAGCCACCAAGGGGTCACACCCCAGCCAGGACCCCTTTGGCAGCAAACCCAAACCTCCCTGGCAGCAATCCCAGAACTCTCTTGGCAGTGACCCCAAAGCCTCCCCAGCAATGACCCCAAAGCTTCCCCAGCAGTGACCCCAAAGCCTCCCCAGCAACGACCCCAAAGCACCCCAGCAACTCTGTCCCCAGCACCAGCCCTGTCCCCCAAGGTTTCCCCAAAGGTGTCCCCAGCCCTGTCTCCAGAGGTGTCCCCAGAGATGTCCCCTTGCCATGGGGTGCAGGGCCCTCCACTGGGGAGCAAGGCCTGAGCTGGAGGGCGCTATGGCCACTGCCCTCAGGCATGCAGCTCCAGGGTGGGCAGGGACTCGCCTTGGGGTGCAGTGTGGGAGCTGCTGTGGTACAGGGAGTGCCCAGATGAGGATGACTCTCCAAACCAGTAGCTCTTCAGGAAGGGGAAATTCCAGGGCTTGGGGATCCCGTACTGACCTGCAGCAGAAGGGGTTAAGAGGGGCCAGGGCTGAGAGGAAGCTGGGGGTCAGGGGAGCTGCACTCACCTGGGAAGACACCCTCGATGTACCAGGTGGCCAGGCCATAGAGGACAGCGTCCAGCAGCAGCAGCCCCATGGCTGCAGCAAAGCTGTACGGGTCTCCTGGCACGGGGCTGGCAGCCAGGTTGTGCCACTGGATGCCCACCCCCTGCTCCTCGTAGAGAGAGAAGTAATCACAGCCGAAACCAAAGGCCACGGGGGACAGCAGGCTCTGAGGACAGCCAGAAAGGCAGTGAGGGCAAAAACTGACCTGGGGGGGTGCAGCCCAAAGCCCCCCACCCAGAGCAGCAGGGGCATGGCAGAGGGGCAGCTCCGGGCTCACCACAAGGACACGGAGAGGGAAGGTGATGTAGTCACGCCAGGCCACGCACAGCACGTAGGGCAGGTACAGAGAGAAGTAAATGATGCCACCACACGCCGAGGCCAGGTTGGCACGGGGGAAGAAGGTGCTGATGAGGAAGCACTGGCTGATGGTGGCCACTGAGAAGGTGCCGAGGAAGAGGAAGATGACTGCTGGGTCGCTGTAGGGCAGGATGTTTCCCAGCTGTGGATGGAGGCAGGTTGGAGCTTGTGCAGCCACCTATGCTGGCTCCCACCCATGCTGTCCCCTGAGACCTGCAACCTGCCTTGAGGATGAGGACAAGGAGGGCAGAGCTGAGGAGGAAGGGGATGAAGCTGCTGAGGAACCAGCTGAGCCAGAGGATCCCGCTGCTCAGCCCCATGGTCTTCATGGTCTCCTTGAGACGCGTCTCCTTCTCGTGCACCACCCCCTTGATGATCATGGCCACTGAGTAGATCCAGGCCAGAGTCATGAAGAGAGGCAGCGAGCGGTTCAGGACCCTCAGGAACCTGGGGAGATACCACCAGCCATTCCACCCTTAGCTCCACACTCCCGGGCCTCTCTTGAGCCAGGGACACCAGGGCACGACCAGCCCTGTGCCACCTCCCCAGTGCAGGAGGCTTGGATGTGTCCCCCACTGCAGCAGGGGGGTCACCCAACCATCCCAGGGTCTGGGGCTGCCCCTCTACTCACACATCATCCACATAGCAGGGGTAGGGCATCTGCTGGACGTAGACCCCAGTGCGTGGGGCAGCCCCAGTGTGCACCCTCACCACTGCCTGCTCCACCAGGTCCTGGATGTACACGAAGCCCCCCCAGACGTAGCGCAGGTCACTGAAGGGGTCAGCTGCAGGGCCTGGGTCCCAAAACCTGGGGGCAGAGCAGGGTGCTGGCACCAGGGATCCCCTGGCAACGAGCACAGGGTGGCCATGGAGACAGGCAGCATCCCCCAACCTGTCCTTGATCTTGTTGGTCCTCGTGACGTCGTCGATGTCCATGCGGATCTTGTAGCGGACGTGGGGTGGCAGTCTGGGGGCTGTGGCATTGATGGGGGGCTGGAAGACCACTGCTGCCCAAAACTGCTGCTCCTCCAGCAGCTCCAGGGCTCGGGCTACCAGCTGCTCCTCGGTGGCCACTGCCTCGATCTTGTCCAGGCAGACACACTGTGGGAGGGCAGGTAGGGCTCAGCGGGCACGGCTGGTGCAAGGGGCCAGCTCGCCCACAGCAGGGTGACACAAACCTCCATGAACTGTGACAGCGTGCTCAGGACTGTGTCCACATCAGCGTACACCTGGTGCCAGGTGAGGCCTGGTCCCCCTGCTGGCCCTGTCAGGAATGTGACCAGCTCTGGCAGCTTCCAGGAGGTGCCGTTGAGGAACCCATCCAGGAGCTGGGCTGTGCTCGGGGCCAGCAGCAGGTCCTGCAAAGCAGCAGGGTATGGGAGGCCATGCAGCCCACCCTGCTCCAGCTGCATCCCACCCCGTTCCTGGCCAGCTGCATCCCAGCACAGCCCATCTTGCACCCCACAGCAATGGGAGGAGTCTGGGGTCACACACCTGGAGCACCTGCATCTCCAGGCTGCTGTTGAGGAGGGTGTAGATTCGGGGTCCCAGCTCCTGCCAGGCACCCCCCAACTCCCCCAGCACGGCCAGCTCCCGGAAGGTTCGGTTCACCTGTGTGAGGGAGGTGAGGCAGGTTTGGAATGAGACCCCCCAGACCCCTGCAGCCCCCCTGCAGCCCCCACTCACCTCAGCCATGACACTGTCGGGGCCAGGCCCAGGGGGGGTGTACAGGATCTTCCCCACAAAGAGGGGCTTGATCCCCCGCCAGAAGATCTGTGAGAGCGGGCTGGACTCCAGGCTGCGGAGCAGCTCCCTGCAGAAGGGACCTGGGGGTGCAGAGCTGAGCCCTCACCAGCAGCCCCCCACCAGCAGCCCCCCACAGCCCCCGGCTGAGCCTCCCACAGCCCCCCACTCACTGGTGCTGCCCGAGGCCACGGGTCTGTGCTCCGAGCTGTTCTGGTCCAGGAAGGCTTTGACATCGTTGTCCTCATACCAGTTGAGGGAGGGGATCCTGAGCCCCCCGCCCTCGGGGGTGGCCACAGGCGATGCGTGACAGGGCTCTGAAGGCACCCGTGCTGCTGTTGGGGGCCCTCAGCCCCGCAATCTCCTGACGCAGCTCGGCCAGGCTGGGCATGGAGGAGACCTGGGGAGAGTGGGGTGAGAGTGGAGAGGGGCAGTGGGGGACAGGGGCACGGGGGGAGTGGGCAGGGGACAGGGGAATGAGGGGTGTACCTCCTCCATCAGGGATGCTGCATCCCGCAGGAAGCTGCCCAAAGCTTCCACGGTGCCAGCGATTCCGCCCAACTCTGAGCTCAGCTGTTCCTACAAAGGGCATGAGAAGGGGTCAGGGGAGACCAGGGGTCTCTGCCTTCTTCCAGCACCCGACCGCGCTGGGGGCTCACCGCCAGGAGTCGTGGGAAGTCCATCTGGGAGAGGAAGGAGCCCTCCATGGCACGGAGCTGGGAGCTGGGCAGCGCGCAGAGCTCCTGCTGCAGGCTCTGGGTGGAGTCGGCATCGCCGCCCACCAGGAATCCCCCCAGGACCGAGGCGTTGCAGACCAGGACCTTCAGCGGGAGGCGAAGGCTCGCCAAGGAGAACTGGAAGGAGAGGAGCAGTCACGATGCGGCCACCGGGAGCGGGCACCGGGAGCGGGCACCGGCAGCGGGCACCGGCAGCGGGCACCGCGGGACACTCACGATGCGGGGGCTGAGCCGAGCCCCCATCAGCTCATCCACCAGCGCCGGGGGCAGAGATGTGTTGGCCCGCAGGAACCGGGAGAAGGTCTCGTCCTCTCTCAAGTATTCTCTCACCGGCAGAGCTGGGGGAGCAGGGGTCAGACAAGGGGTCTGGCTGCCCCGGCACCCCGCACCCCCGGTGCTCACCCCTCCGCTGGCTCCCGCTGTCCCGGAGCCGGCGCAGGGCGGGCAGCAGCCGGGAGAAGCTGCTCAGGAGCCGCTGCCCGTGCCCGCGGAGCAGGACCTGCCGGGCTTCGCTCAGGAGACGAGAGACGCTGTGACATGGGACATGGGACGGGCAGTGAGACCCCGGGCCAGCCCCGCTCTGCCCCGCAGCTCCCCAGCCCCGCCGCTCACATGGAGCCATCGAAGTTGCCCACCACGCCAGGGGCCTCTCCCGCCGTGGGGTGTCGGAAGCAGGGGTTGTTCATGTTGCAGATGATGCCCTGCAGCCAGGGCAGGGTCCCCGCAGAGGGCAGCGCCTTGTTGGGAAAGTGGCCTGAGGAGAGGGAGGCAGGTTCGGGGGGGCACTGCAGGACCCCCCACACACGCGAGTACCCTGTGACCACGTCCCGTGTTTGTCACCCCCAAGGGCTCCGGCACAGGGGCACACAGAGGGGGCTCAGCCGGCTCAGGGACTCACACTCATGCTGCTTGAAGGGCGGGTGGGATCGCCGCACTGAGATCAAGATAAGGAAGAGGAAGAGGGGCCACAGGATCTCGATAGCCAGCTGGATCTGGGAGAGACGCGAGGCTGATGGGCTCCCGGTCCCCATCAGTGTCCAGGGCTCTTCCTGCCCCTGTGCCAGGCACCAGCGGCTCGGGGCTGCCGCACCCCGATCGCCCACTCACCCGCTGCCGCCGGCGGTAGGTGAAGTTCTTCCAGAGCAGCAGCCCCAGCTGGGTGCCCACGGCCATCGCTCGGCTCCGGCTGCGAGCCCGGGGGGCAGCCCCAAGCTGGGGGTGACGATCAGGCTCTCACTTCCTTCTGCTTCGGGGCTTATCACAGCCCGGGCACGGTGCCGGGCACAGGGCTGAGCTCCGGGGCCGGCAGGAGCCGGACGGCATTCCGGCAGCAAAGCTCCTTTCCGGAGCTAAAGGCTCAAATCACATTCTTTCCTAAACCGAAAGCAGCAGAATGGGGCACGAGCTCTGTCCAGGAGCCAGGAGCACGATTCACTGCCCATGCCGGGCACAGGGAGCAGTCCGGCACCCCAGGAACGAGCTGGGCAGCCCGGGAGAGGCTGAGACCTGCCTGTGCCTCAGTTTCCCCGTGAGTGGGATGTGGGTGGGGCTCTCATCAACCCAGGAGCGGAATTGCTCCGGTGCAGCGGGCTCCAGGGCGAGCTCCGACACCCGCATCCCTCTCTGCCAAGTTCCCGGGAATTCACCCACCTCTGGAGCGGGGCCAGCAGCTCCGGGGCCCGACAGCAAAGCTCTGCCAAGGCGGCTCCGTGACGAGCCCGGTGGCGGCGGCGGCACGACCCAACCCGCAGCGTTCCGCCCGGTACACCCGCCCACGCCCCGGGGAGAACCGAGCTCCGGGGCGGCTCCCCGGTCACCGCGAGCCCGGGACAGCACCACCACCCCCGGACTTGCCCCTCGTTTTGCCCCGGGGCCGGGGGAGCCGCGCACTCACCGCCGCCCCGCGCTCGCCGCCGCCCGCCCGCGCCCGGGGCTAAGCCGGGTCCCGGGAGCAGGCGGGATAAACGGGCACGGGGCAGCGGGATTAGGATCCCGCCTGGGAAATCCGCCTAATCCGCCTGCGGGGCCGGACACGAGTGGGTCCGGGGGTAGATTCCTCTGGGGATGCACCGGGGTCAGCTGGGGTGACACGGACAGAAAGGAGCTGCCGGGTGGGGGTGACACGGGAGGTGTCTCAGTGTCCCCATCCGCCGGAACCGGAGCGGAACTGCCGGTCCGGGGGGAGCCCCAGTCCCACGGCGGGGGGCGGCTCTTTTCGGGACAAAACAACCAGAGAATCCCTGGGTCCTCCCGGGGGACTCGCGTGGGAATCTGCTCACTCATCTCACTAGGACGAACACGCCGCATCGCTGCAACCGGGAGCTCGGCGGACCCCGGCAACGGCCGGAGCAACCGCAGCTCCCGGTGCCCTCCAACCAACCCCGCGTCCCCCAGCCCGGTTCGGCCGCACGGAGCCCCGCTCTGGGCGGGGTGCGGAGTCAGCGGGAGGCGGACGGGCCGGGAGGATGTGGGGACAGCCCGGGGGAGACACGGACAACCCAGGGGGGGCGTGGGGACAGCTCGAAGGAACGATGAGGACAGTTCAGAGGGGACATGGGGACAGTTCGGGGCTACGATAGGGACACGGGGACAGCCGCGGGGGGGGGGCGGGTGGCACTAAGAGCCTCGGGGGGGCGCTGGGGGGACGCATCCGGCCGAGACCAGCGGCCAGGACACGGCCTCGCCTCTCCTGTCGCCCCTCGCAGCCCCCGGCCCGGACCCCGTTACCTGATGCTGCTGCGCGGCCTCTTTAAGAGACCCCGCGAATGCGCCGGGCGCGCGCGGGCCCCGCCCCTCCCCGCGCTACAAAGTAGCCGTGGGCGTGACGTCACGGGAGCCGGCTCTTAAAGGGGCAGGCACGGCGGGGAGTGGGAATCCCGCCCCAACCCATCCCATCCCATCCCATCCCATCCCATCCCATCCCATCCCATCCCATCCCATCCCATCCCATGGATCCCATCCCATCCTACCCCATCCCATCCCATCCCATGGATCCATTCCATGGATGCTATCCCATCCCACAAATCCTGTCCTATACCATCCCATGGATCCCATCCCATCCTACCCCATCCCACCCTATCCCATGGATCCCATCCTATCCCATCCCCTCCCCTCCCCTCCCATTCCCCATCCCACAAATCCTGTCCTATACCATCCCATGGATCCCATCCCATCCCATCCCCCCATCCATCCCATCCCATCCCATCCCATCCCATCCCACCCATCCATCCCATCCCATCCCATCCCATCCATAGATCCATCCCATCCCATCCCATCCCATCCATCATCCCATCCCATCCCATGGATCCCATGGATGCTATCCCATCCCATCCTACCGACCCATCCCATGGATCCCATCCCATCCTATCCTATCCCGCCCCATCCCACCCCCCCATCCCATCCCATCCTATCACTGATCCCATCCCACCCCAGCCCACCCTTGGGAGCCCCACAGAGCAGCAGGCTCTTTGAAACGCAGCATTTCACCCAAAAAAGGGTGGATCCCTTCCCGGACAGGCACCTCCCGTGCTGTCTCGTTAGCATTGTTAATCATTCATTAATTAGCAGCACATCTCTCAACCCCACAGCCCCTTCCCGGCTCCCGCTCCCCCCTCCCTGGGACATGCAGCATCCCTCCCCAGCGCTGTCACTCCGGGGATCTCAGCCAGGTCTGCAGCCCCTCAGGCACAGAGAGACCCGCCTGGGGCTGGACGAGGCGCCTGCAGCACAGACCAGCTCCTGTTTGTGTTGAAAGGTTTGTCTTTTTTTTTTTTTTTTTTAAATAAATGGTTTCAGTCTGAGAGCATCCACTTTAAAAACCGCACGGGAAAGGAGATGTTGATGGGCAGGGCACCACCCTGGTGGAGGATGCAGGCGTTGGAGTCAGCCTTGGCTCCAGCCTGGGCCATCAGGTTGCTGCAGTGCTGGGTGTGCCAGCTGTGCCAGCTGTGCCAGCTCCCGGCCCAGCCCTGCAGCCATCACCGTGGCCTTGAAAACTTGGTCTCTACGAGTTCTGCAAAAAGGGCATTTCCAGCATTTAGAGATCACACCAGAGAACAAACCTGTGCACACACACATCCACTCACAATCCCGAGGCCACAATCCCCCAGCAGTCTGTCCCAGATGTGCTTCCCCCGTGTCCCGCTGACCCCAGTCCCTCTCCTCCAGGGCTGAGGAGGGTCCTGCCAGCACAGGGACGAGCAGCAGCACCGGGGGCAGCACTGGTGGCCACTCCTGCTCCTTGCTGAGGGATCCGGGGGCATCCCAGGGGTGTGTGAGAGGTGACACCGTCCTCCCACAGTTGCTGGAACTTCTGCCACCTTCCTGCTTGCAGCTCCTGGGGGAATCGGCTGGGCTCCTCTCTACAAACAGGGTCTTTATTTCCTTGCTCAGAAAAATAGATCCATTTCCGAAGTTTTAAAAAACAAAAAGAGTTTGAAAAGAGGGAATGATGAAAGTGGAGGCTGGAATGTGGCTGTTGATGAGATGGTGCGGCTGGGGCGGAGCCATCCCGCTCAGTAGCTCTCCTCCTCCTCCTCGCGGTAGTAGCGGTACCCGGGCGGGTCCCCGCTCTGCTCCCCGGCCGCGTTGGCCACCTCGCCCTGGCTGCCCTGGGGGCAGTACTTGGGGTCGTAGATCTGGCGGCCGAGGCCAAAGACCTGCCCGCTCTGGTTGGCGCCCTGGTTGGAGCCCATCTGCAGCGACATGGAGGAGTTGTCACACTTCTCTGTGCCCATCTTGGAATCGTAGATGTGTCTCCTGGTGCCCGGAGCCGTCATGCCCACCTGGAAGGAAGGACAGGATGGAGCAGGGCTCAGCTGTGGCCCTCCCATCCCTCCCCAGCCCGGTGTGGGGGCTCACCTGGCTGGCACACTTGTTAGTGCCCATCTGGAGGCTAATGGTGGAGTGGTCCATGGGTGGCAGGATCTGATTTTTGGGGTCGTAGAGGTGCCTCCGGGTGCCATAGGCAGTCATGCCGGACTGGCTGGCACACTTGTTTGTGCCCATCTGACAAAGGGGTCTGGTGAGGAATGTGTGCTGCCCCACATGTGCCCCCTGTCCCTATCCCCCTCCAGCCTGGGGAGCACAGCCAGTGCTCCCTAACCCATCTCACGCTCCCCCATCCATTGTGCCCCACGTGTGCCCCTTCTCCCCCTGTCCCTATCCCCCCCGTGGTGCCCCACATGTGCCCTTTCTCCCCCTGTCCCTATCTCCCCCCCAGCCTGGGGGGCACAGCCAGTGCTCCCTAACCCATCCCACGCTTCCCAGCCATTGAGTGCTGGACACAGAGCCAGGGACACTTGAGGCACTTCATGCCTTAGGTCCCTCCAGCAATGCCTGGAGCTGTGACATTGCTGAGAATCTGACAGAATTCAGAACTCTGGGCACCCTTTGCCCAGATGCCAGCCATGGGACCCTGTGTGGCACTCACCTGCAGCCCGATCACACACTGCCCAGCTTTCATCTTGGCCTCATCAAAATTCCTCTGCTGCTTCTCCGAGTACTTCACACCGATGTCCACCCCGCTCTGCAGCCCCTTCGTCTTGGCCTGCCAGGAGTGGCTGTGAGGAAGGGTCCCAAACCCCCCCTACCCACTCCCCAGGCAGGGGGAGCTGTGGGATCCCACAGGCACCACCCCAAACTCAGGGTCCCAAACGCTCATCCTCTGTGCTCACCATTCCTGCCAGTGCCAGCAGTGACACCTGCACCTGCGTCAGGTTCCCGCTCTCAAAAAGGTCATTGGCTTCAAAGAGGTCCACGGGGTTCATACCGTAGCTGGCCATGGCCTTGATGAAGTTGGAGAGGTTCTCAAGCTGGGGAGAGGTAGAAGGGTAAGCCCTGGAGGGTGATGGCAGAGGAACAGCAGGTGGGGGGCAGCAGAGCTGCACCTACCTGGTGCCAGTTCTGAGCCGAGTGGTTGATCTTCCTCACTGAGTTGGGCTGCAGCTTGTTCATGAGCCTGGAGGGAGACAGGGGGACATGAGGCTGTGGCAGGAAAAAACCTCAAGGGGCTGCAGGGCATAGGCTCCTTTCGAGAAGGTCCAGCCCAGGCCTCCTCCATGTGGGGCAAATTTCCCCCTCCAGATCCCTGTTTGTGCTCAGGGCTCTCCCCAGACACAGAAGCCCTGGGGGTGACTCTGGCAGGTCCCACTGGCACGCATCCAACCCACCCTTCCCACCACAAGGGCTGGTGAGGGTCCTTGGTATCCCCCATCTCCTCCCAGCTGGAGCAGCAGGGGCTGGGGGCCATGCCCAGGGCCCCCCAGGACTCACTCGCAGAGGATCACCCCGTCCTTCAGCCCCTTCTGGAAGTCAGGTCCAATCTGTTTTCCTGTCACGCTCTCGATCCACGTCCGCAGCTCAGCCTCCTTCTGTGGATCATACTTCTGGGCAAGCTGGGGGGCAGTGGGGGGACAGCTCAGGCAGGGCCCCACCGTGCACCCCAAACCTCTCATGAGGACATTCCCCCCTCCCCGGTATGGGAGCAGGGACAGGAGCACGAGGGTGATGCTGCCAGCAGACACAGCAGCTTCTGAACCATTCCAAAAGCATGAGAAGGAGCTGCTCATGGGGTTAGGGGGAAGTGACCCCCTGGATTTGTCTCTCTTTGTCTGCTGGAGCCCGTGGGAGCTCAGCTCTGAGCCCCAGGGGTCCTGGCCATGAGATGCTCTCCCTTTCCCTTCTGGCGAGGCCCAACCTCCAGCACAGATTCCTCCCTCACCGCGGCTATGCCAGGAATGTGGACGTCTCCTCCCAAATGCAGACCAGCTGCCAGGGCCAGCAGCATCTCTGTCGTCTGAGCCTCTGACCCATAAGGGAAGGGAAAGTTCTCCTGGCCTAGGGAGGGAAGGGCCTGGAAGCCCAGAGTGCTGTCCTGACCCAGCACAGCCCCTCTGGTGCTCAGCTGGCACCTGGGGGTGGCCCCAGGGCATCCACCAACCTCTCACCCATCCTGGTCCTGTTATGTGCCATGGGTCCCTAGGGATCCTGGACACAGAGGGACACTGGGATGGGCACAGTCCAGCCCTGCTGGGTGCTAGGGAGACACTTCAGCTCCAAATGGAAGCTCGACCGAGGCAGGACACGGATCGTGACACCACGTGTGTCCTGCCTGGGGCATTCTACAGCTGAAGCCAGTTCCTCTTCCCTCCCCACGGCCAGCCTGAGGATTTCCCAGGGCATGGGGAGTCCCCAGTGGACCAGCCCCAGAGAAATCCCACCACAGCCCAGTCTGCAAGGGCTTCCACAGACTGGGAGCATGTCACTGGCTCAACTGGTTCCCAGTCGGTGATGTCACCTCCATCACACACACCGGGGCAGTCGGACTGGCTCGCGTCTTGCTGAATCAACATGAAGCACCAAGGCCCCGGTGCATGTCACCCTCTCAGCTGGGGCAGCCCAGCCCCGGGCAGGCCGGGGCCCATCCCATCCGCTCCCGTTACGAAATGCAAATCCCAAATTCCCCTGCGAGGCCAGGTAAGGAGCTACCACATCCCGCCACCACTTGTCCCTTGTCCTGCCTGCCCTGGAGCAGAACACACTCAAACCACCGGCCACCAGCCCCGGGGTGACCACGGCGCGACCTCTGCTCGCCCGGGCACAGCCACCGATCCCCGGGGCTGCTGTGTCCCCCCCGGCCCGGCAGGACCCCCGTGCGCTGCCGAGGGGGCAGGAGGATCCCGCCTAGGGGTACAAACAGCTCAGCCGGAGGCTCCCATTCCTCCTTCCCTTCCCGCATTTTAGCGGGAGAGTCCCCGGAGCCAAAACCGCATCCCCGGAGAAAACCGCGGGGATGCTGCCGGGTCGGAGCATCCCGTACAGCGATGCGGAGCTGCGGGGAAGCAGAAAGTGGAGAAGCTTTGTGGAGTTAGTCCGGAGCCGCGGAGGACCGAGGAGATGCCCCCAGCCCCGGCTGTGACGGGAAGGGTTCCCCGCGGTTTGCCAGGGACAGCGGAGCCACCGCACGGGAGGGACCCAACCGCGGTCCGCAAGACACGTCCCTGGGACCCTCTAGGCAGGTTCAGGGCACCCCGAGACTGCGAGCCCAGCTTCGGTATCCCCAGCCCTCAGAGACCTCTGAGTCCTTCAGTTCCGCATCCTTCCGGGAAGCCCCGGATTTCCATCTTCCCGAAATTCCCCAACTTCTCCACTCTTGGCCGGCTCTGCAGTCCTGGGGCATACCGGAAAAACCCCGGCCTCTCCAGCGCCCGGGATGCAACCGGGACGCCCCAGCAGCACCGGGATGCTCGGCTCTCCCGGGCCCCCAGGAGCACCGGCAGCCACAGCGCCCGCTGGCCCCGGTATCCCCCAGCCCCCGCTTCACCCGCGCCCGGTGGTCCCGGCACCGCCCGGCCCCCGCCGCGGCTCACCCGGTTCCTGACTTCGGCGGAGAGGCCGTAGGACGGGCCCTTGTTGAACTGGGAGCTGCTCATGGCGGGGAACGGAGCCGGTACCGGAGAGGGGCGCGGGCAACGGGGCCGGTACCGGAGCGGGCTCGGGCGGGGCGGGGGCGGGGTGAGGCCCGGCCCCCCCCCGCGTTGATTGGAGGGAGAAATGTCCAAATAAGGGCAGGATCCAAAAGGGATCGAGGGGAGGGTTCCGAACCCCGACATCGCCACTCGGGGGGCACCGGGACGCACCGAGAGCCCAGGGCCGGAACTGGAGCCGTCCCGGGCACAGGGTACGCACACGCGCACAGAGACAGACGGACACACTCGTGTGCATCCCTGTACGCGGGAGTGGGCACCCTGGCCCGCAGTTGTGCGCGCACACACGCAACACACACACAACACACACCAAACACACACCAAACACACCCACACGCACCCCCCGACCCACGCTCACGCACACCCACTCACACACTCACTCACGCACTCATACATTGACACGCAGCTTCACTTATGCCGACCCCGCACCTCACGCACCTCCACCCATCCCCGAGCGCGCCCCGCTCCCCTTGGCCCGCCCTCCGCCGTGCCCGTGTCCTCACGGGGTCGGCATAAGTTCCACGTGGGACGGCCCGGTACGGCCCGGCCCGGTACGGCCCGGCGGGGAGGTCCCGGGACGAAGGGGAGCAAGGGGGGGACACCATCACCCCCCGACCGCCCGCAGGGCTGGCAGCCGTCCCGAGCAGCCCGTGGGGTCCGGTCCGGCTCTCTGCAGGGGTTTATCCGATCCCCGGATACCCCGTTATGATGCCCCGTGGGTTGGAGAGACACGGGTGGGATGTGGGGGCACAGAGGCCGGTGAGGACAGGAGGACAGGACAGGGCTGTGACCCCAGAGGGCCGGTCCCGGCACCCACACCGAGCCCACGGAAGGGCAGAGCAGGGAGCATCTCACGAGTGGGAGCCCAGAGTCCCCCATCCCACTCAACCCCACACCCGGGGACTTCAGAGGGATGGAGTTTGTCATCCCTGGACGGATGGACCCCCCCAAACAGGGTGAACTCCCCAGAGGGTGGGAGTTCTGCACCAGTTCCACAGAGCGGGGCTCAGACCCCTCCGAGCCCCACTCTGTAAGCCCCGAACTGCAGCACCTAAACCCTCTCGAAACCCCACGAGTGCCGGGGTCCCGCTGCCCCCCCGTGACCCCGCAGGGCAGCCAGGGTGCCCCCGGCCCCGGCCTCGCTCCTGGGTGCGCATTCGGCTTTTTCCTGTTTCAGGTCGGGCTGCGAAGCCGATGAGGAAACGAGGCGGCGTCACACGCGCCCTCCTGCCCCTGCTCCCCGCGAATGTGACCGTGAGGAACCGGCAGGAACGGGCCGAGCGAGGGGCTGAGGGCAGCGGCTCGGCCCCACGGGAACGATGTTCTCCAGGAAAAAGCGGGAGCTGATAAAAACCCCCTCCATCTCCAAGAAGAGCCGGGCGGGAAGCCCCGTCCCACAGACCCTGCCGGTGAGTGCCACCCCCGGCACGGTGGGGGCTGTAGGGGCACCCACGGAACTGCTGGGTAGAGCCAGATCTTGGCAGTGGGGCCCTGGATACGTCCAGGAGGTCTGTGAAGAGGAGGGAAATGAGAAAGAACCCTGCTGGCGGGGCTGGTGGGGGGGAATTTTGCCCCTGAGGAAGGGGACGGAGCAGCCGCCGAGGGAGGCGGGAGGGCAGGAAGGGACAGGGAGGAAATGGGGGGGCTCCCGCCGAGGCTTTGGGAAGGACAGACAGACTCACAGACCTCCCTGGGGACCGGGATGGGAGCGGGGCCACCGCAGGCTCGGCCAGCCCCGGTGCTTTGGCTCAGCCTGATATTTATTTATCACCCGGGTGTGGAACCCCCCGGTACCGGAGGGGCCAGGAGGAAGCGCTGCCCGCCGGGGCTCCCCGGGGCACCCCGCACCGCCCGCCCCGCGCCTGCGCCCCACTCCCGGTGCGTGAGGCCACACCGGGCTGGCACCATGCGGACGGCGACCCGGAGCCCACCCGCGGCTCCTTAGCAGGGGACACCCGTCCCCATCCCCGTCCCCATCCCCGGGAGAGGGGCCTATGGGTGGCAGCCAGCGGGATGCTCGGTCGGGCTGCGGGCAGGAAAAGCTACAGCCCCTCGGCGGCGGCGGGCAGAGCCCACCACCCTCAGCGCTCCCTGGACTCGCTGCCCCGCACGCCCGCCGTGAGGCTGACGGTACCGGGGCAACGGAGGGAGGGACGGGAGGCACCGGGGCCCGCTGCAAACCGGGACAGGGCTGGGGTGGCCCCAAAGGAGTTTTGGGGCGGAGGTCTCTGTGCCTCCTTGCAGCCCCATGGTGGGGATGGGCTTCCCCGTTCGCCCTCGTGTTCTCGGTGCTCCGTCTCTGCTCCCCGGTGCAAACCGCTTCCGGCAGCGCCCGGCCGGGGATGCTCAGGCTCTGCTCGTGTCAAACCGGGTGCCGGGGCTCACTGGTGGGAGCTGCTGAGGGGCTGCAGGGTCCCCTCCCTGTGCCCAAGGACTCTCGCTGGATGTGGGGCTCTCAAGCCATGACAGCTCTGAACAGTGAGCGAGGGGTACCAGCCCCTCCCTCAGTGCAATTTTACCCCTAGAAATTTGGGGTTTTCTCCATCTGTAAAACACCTACAAAGCCCAAACAATAGTTTGGGAGGTGTCTCTGTCTCTGCCTCCTTACCCAGCATGGGAACAGCTGAAAAAGAGGAAGAGATATGTGGGCTGGATCCTGCTGCCATTTTGCTCTTTTGGGGCCCCCAACCCCTTGGGATGGGCAGCCCCATCACGGTGGGTGGACAAGCAGTGTCACCCACACCATCACTGTGTGCATCTCATGACAAACACGGATCCAGGGGAGCTGGCAGGGACTGATGGGGGCAGCCAGGCGAGTGCCCAGACCCTGCCCACTGTCCCATGACAGTCTTGAAGGGGATCCGTGTGGTGGTGTTCACAGGGGTCTTAGGATGAGGGAAGAGATGAGGATCTGACTCCGTGTTTCAGAAGGCTTGATTTATTATTTTATGATATATATTAAATTAAAACTATACTAAAAGAATAGAAGAAAGGATTTCATCAGAAGGCTGGCTAAGAATAGAAAGGAAAGAATGATAACAAAGGCTTGTGTCTCAGACAGAGTCCAAGCCAGCTGACTGTGATTGGCCATTAATTAGAAACAACCACATGAGACCAATCACAGATCCACCTGTTGCATTCCACATCAGCAGACAATCAATGTTTACATTTTGTTCCTGAGGCCTCTCAGCTTCTCAGGAGAAAAAATCCTAAGGAAAGGATTTTTCAGAAAATATCATGGCTACAGATCCCTCCCTGGGGACACTGAGGCATGACACAGCTGCAGGGTCTGACACCAGTCCCCCAAGGCTCGTTCTCCAGGATGGTGACATGGGGCGCTTCCCTCTCTGGGCTCCCACCCCGCTGTACCCTCACACTCCCCCCTGCTCCCCAGGAGCTCTCCCGCAAGGACTGCCTGGAGGCCCCGGGCTGCAGCGTGGCGGAGCTGCCCGCGGGCAGTGCCAAGCTCAGCAGCAGCCCTGGCACCGTGGGCACCCTGAAGCGCCCCACCAGCCTGAGCCGCCATGCCAGCGCCGCCGGCTTCCCCCTGCCCAAGGGCCACAAGACCCCGCTGTGCTACAGCCCCATGGAGGGCGGGGAGGGTCCCTTCATCGACCCCGAGGACATCTCCCAGCTGCTGGCAGACGTGGCTCGCTTCGCCGATGCCCTGGAGAAGCTGCGGGACGTGGTGCTGCGCGATGGTGAGTGCCCATCCCTCGGTGGGTGCCCATCCCTCGGTGGGTGCCCGTCCCTCGGTGGGTGCCCATCCCTGGGTGAGTGCCCATCCCTCGGTGAGTGCCCATCCCTCGGTGGGTGCCCATCCCTCGGTGAGCGCCCATCCCTCGGTGGGTGCCCATCCCTCGGTGGGTGCCCATCCCTTGGCACACCCTGGCACGGACCCACCCGGGGGTGGGAGGTCTGTGTGTGGGCCAGAAGGCACCGGGAGCCCCGGGGGAGCGTGCAGAGGTGGTGGGTGAGCGGTGGGTGAGCAGCTCGGAGCCGGGATAACGCGGCTTCCTGCCCGAGCTATTTTCACCCGCCCGTTTTCCTGTTTACAGCACAGCGGTGCCAGCCGCCTGCCAGGGCCCCACGGGGTGCTGGGCACGGCCCCCCAGCCCACCAGGACAGCCAGAAGGAGGGGCTGGGTGGTCTGGGGGTGTTTGACACCACCTTGTCAGTCCTGGTTTTGCAGAAATCCCTTTCCAGCCCTGAGCTGGGGGCTGGGATGGGGAGGGGTCTTTGCCTGGCTGGGCAGTGGGTGCTGATCCCCCATGCCAGCATTTCCCTGAGGGAAGTTCCTCACTTCCCAACCAGCCCTAGACCTGCACTGGGGGGTCCTGGACAGACCCCTGGGCTGGCAACTGGAGCCCACAGAATGGGGGGAACCTGTGGGATGCAGCAAGCCTGGCTGGACCAGGCCGATCCCTCCTGGCTGGGAGCGTCTATCCGGCAGGAGGGAGGGAAGGAAATGGAGGAAATTCCCAAACTGCTTTCAAGGGGAAAAGTTACTATGGAAGAAAAAATGCTTCAAAGGTCAGACTGCCCCCTGGCCAGTACCAGGCTGGGCAGGAGACACAACCACGGCTGTGGGGAGGTGCTGGACAAGCAGGATGTGGCTGTGCCAGTCCTGGGAAGCCCCGAGGCCAGGGGGATTTGCTGAATAATCTGGGGGATGGAAGGTCCCTGCCTTGGAGAGCCCCGAGGCCAGGGGGATTTGCTGCACAGTCTGGGAGATGGCAGGTCCCTGCCTTGGAGAGCCCCGAGGCCAGGGGGATTTGCTGCACAGTCTGGGAGATGGCAGATCCCTGCCTCGCACGTGGCTGGGAGGTAAACAGAGGGGTGACACAGGACAGGGATGCAGAGCAGTGACAGGGCAGGGACACAGGGCAGGGGCATGGCAGAAGGATGCAGCACCTCAGCCCCCCTCTCTTGCAGACCCCAAGGAGCCCCAGCGGCCGCTGGCCCACGAGTGCCTGGGTGAAACCCTCCGTATCCTGCGCCAGGTCATCAACAAGTACCCACTGCTCAACACCCTGGAGACCCTGACAGCCGCTGGGACCCTCATCTCCAAAGTCAAGGGTGAGGCAGTGCTGCTGGGAGCTCTGTCCCACTCCCCTCCTGCCCCACAGTGGGATGGGAGGGAATTGGGGAGCCCATGAAGGGGTTACAGGGAGAGGAGCTGCCCCATGGGCTGGTGGAGAGGGAAAAAGCATCGTCTGCCTCTTGGTGTGGTTCAGCTTTAAGGATGATGTGGTGTCAGAAATGACAGATCCTGCCTGGGGGTTTCCAGGCACAGCCGCAGGAAAAACACTGAAATAATCAGATCCTGCTCCTGGCAGCCTCTCGTGTTTATGGAGCGGGGTCTGGGAGGTCAGATCCCAGCTGGGCACCACCTCCTGCTGCTGTCACCCACCACAGGCACAGCACAACCTTCTGAGTCACCCATGGCTTCCTGGACACCCAACAGCAACCACAGGGGACACGATGGCAGCAGGGCTGCTGTGAGGCTGGTTCCACATAGGGATGGGAGGGAATGGGCTTGGAGCAGACCCCTCCCCACCCAAGGAGCTGAGCCAGGGTCTGCTCAGCAGCCCTGGTTGCTGGTGTCCCGTGGTATGGGAGCCTGCCAAGTGCTGTCAGCCCCAGTTCCTGCTGCTGGTGGTGGTTCCTCATTTGACTGCAGGCAAGAACGCTCCTGGAGGAGCTCATCCTGCTTGGAGAGGGGTCTGGAGGAGCCATGAGGCAGGGCAGGCAGTGGAACAGGTCCAGCACTTTTCCAGTAGCCCTGAGTAACGGGAATAAACAGAAACATGAGCCAAGAGATGCTGTCAGGGACAGCAGTCCTGGGAAGAAGGAGAGGGAAACTACTGTGCTGGAAAAATCCATAGGGATGATCCTTCCCTCTGCTCCCTTGATTCACCCCAGCCCCCAACCCTCTCTGATACCAGCATGACCTGGCAGGTCTTTCTGCTGAGACAGGGATGGGTGCTTGTGGCAACAGGGCTGTCACATTTCCTCATCTCCAGGTTTCCACTATGAATCCAACAATGAGGCAGACAAGAGGGAGTTCGAGAAGGCTGTGGAGACCATCGCCGTGTCCTTCAGCAGCACGTAAGGGAGTTGGGCAGGGAGCAGCCAGGGGAGCAGCCCTGGGGCAGCCAGGGGACGTTTGGGAGTTTGGGAAAGGGAGTTTGGGCAGCTCCAGGGGGTGTTTGGGAGTTTGGGTAAGGGAGTTTGGGCAGCCAGCCCCTGGAGCAACCAGGGGGTGTTTGGCAGTTTGTAAAGGAGTTTGGGCAGCCAGCCCATGTCACTGTGCTGAGTCCAGCCATGCTCCTCTCCCCACAGGGTGTCTGAGTTCCTCATGGGGGAGGTGGACAGCAGCACCATCCTCTCCATTCCACCCGGTGACCAGAACCAGGTGAGCGATGCCCAGAGACCTGGATGCTGCTGCCATGTGGGGCTCACACAGGGCTCTGGCTGCTCCCCTCAGCTCTGCTGTGAGCCCAGAGCAGGGTGACAGTCCCATTAGCCCCTGGGCACAGCCTGGGCACAGCTGACTTCCAGCAGTGGCAAAAAGGCTCCAATAGCTCAGGCTTCCATCCACCTGGCCAGCCCCTCCAGCTGCTCCCCATCCTCTTGGCTGACCAATCCCTCTTCTTTCCCAATTCCCAAAGACTATGGAGAGCCTCTATGGGGGGATTCCTGGGCCTAGAGGAGATGGAGTGCCCTCAGGCATGGCCAGCTGTGACACAGGTAAGCAGGATGGGGCTGGGTGCAGGGTTTGGGCTCTGTGCAGGAACCAGCACCTTCCTCATCATCGCTGCTGTCCTGAGTCACTGCTCAGCTGGGTCAAGGTGGCAGAGCTGGTGGCACCGGGGCTGGCACAGAGCTGGGGGTGTTTGCACTGGAAGCTCATGGGGTGTTTGTCCCTTTGTCCCTCCACAGCCCGTCCTCCTGCTGAAGAGGTGGATGTGATGCTGCAGCGCTGCGAGGGGGGCGTGGACGCTGCCCTCCAGTACGCCAAAACCATCTCCAAGTACATGAAGGACCTGATGGGATACATGGAGAAAAGGAGCGCACTGGGTGAGTGTGGGGACAGCAGGTGGGTCTCTTCTGGAGCAGGCCTGAGCCATGGGACAGGCTGAGGTTGAGGCTGAGGTCCCTCCTGAAGGAGGCTGATGCTGCCAGGGCAGCGGGAACCTCACTCCTCAAGTTCCTGATTGATTTTTCAAAAGGAGATCGGGTTCCACCAGGGAAATCCCAGTGTCTCGTGTGCCTTTTCACTTTTAACCTTTTCCTTCCAGAGATAGATTTTGCCAGAGGGCTCCAGAAGATGGCAAACAGCTGCAAGCAAACCATCAGTCAGGAGGTAAGTCCCCAAGTCCCTGAAGCCCCCAGTGTCAGGCAGTTCTGGGAACCAGCAGCCCTGGAGAGCCCATTCCATGTGCCCCAGCTCAGGAGGACATGGGGGCAGTTCTCTGGAGCCCTGCCTGGAGAAATTCAGGATGGGGCTTTTGCCAGCAGTCACCAGCCTTACCTTGCCTCTGGCCCTTCCTCCCTGAAGGATGCATCTCCTTGGGTTCACTCTGGGTTCTGGGGCTCAGGGAGATGTGTTTTTCTTCTCCCCAGACCAGCATGCCTTTCCTGTCCATCTATCTGCTGGCCCTGGAGCAGGACATGGAGCACGGGGCCTCAATTGTGCAGGCAGCCACCACCCTGCAGCAACAAACCTTCCTTCAGGTGAGGGGACAGAAGGTCCTTCCTGGGGCTGGAGGTCCTGGTGTTGCAGAGGTGGCTCTTCCTTAGCTCAGTCCAGAGGGAACCTGCATCCAGTACTCCCCAGGCTGTAGATTTTCACCCCTCGCACAAACCAGTGCCTGTGACCTGTCCTGGGAGTGTCAGTGACACTTCTCCACTCAAAATCTTGGTGAGGGCAGAGCAGGAGTGCTCAGCTCAGGTCATCATGGGGCCGTTCCTCCCTCCCTCCCCATGCAGCCACTGATGGTGAGACGTGTGGAACATGAGAAACGCAGGAAGGAGATCAAGGAGCAATGGTACCGGGCTCAGAGGAAACTGGTGAGTGACTGGGTTTGTGTTCCCAATCCCAGCCTGGAGCACCTCATGACTCTGAGGAACTGTCAGGATCTCTCGCTGGTCAGAGTGACCCCGAGAAGAGTTGGAAAGTCTCTTTTCCCAGCACGGCGCTTGGAGAAGGAGTCAGGGCTCTTCATTTCTCGGTCTTATCTATAAAAAATTTTCTCCTGCCCTGCTGAGGTCCATCCAGCAGGACAGTTCCAGGCACTCTGCCTGCCCCCAGGGTGGTGTTATGTCTTTATACTAAAAGCTACATATACAATGTTTACAATGACTTCCCAATACCCATCACCTATGTTAGACAGTGAGCTTCTACTCTAAACCAATCTAAAAGTGCCAACATCACAGCAGAAGATGGAGGCCAAGAAGAAGAAGGAGAAAGTCTGGACACGCCCAGTTCCCTCCATCTTGCCTCCTGAACCCCCATACCAAAAAGCCCAAAATCTACTTTTCCACCCCGTGATAACTTCACTGTTACTCTACTTAAACTGTCGTGACTTGCTGATCTTCATATAAGGCTGGTAACTTGCTCCATGGGTTGTAATCAAACCCACAGGGGCATTTTGGGCTCTGTGCCAGGGTCTCTGAGCCCCCTGGCAGGGGTCTGGGCTGCTCAGGACAGCCAGAGGGATGTCCTGGGTCCTGACAAGGAACAACCTCCTCTGAGGCCACTGGGCATCCTGCCCCTCTCCAGCAGTGTTGGGTGCCTCTGCTGTGCTGGGGGAGCCTGGTAGAAGCTGGTGACCCCCTTGCTGTGCTGGGGGAGCCTGGTAGAAGCTGGTGACCCCCTTGCTGGGCTCCATCCTCACGCTGGCTCTCCCTGGCAGCAAGAGGCAGAGGGGAACCTGCGCAAGGCCAAGCAGACGTACATGCAGCGCAGCGAGGAGCACGACAAGGCCAAGTACATGGCAGTGAAAGCAGAGGAGGAGCAGCAAAACACAACCAGCAGCACCACCACCAAAACCCTGGACAAGAAGAGGCGGCTGGAAGAGGAAGCCAAGAACAAGGTAGGAGGAGGGTGACTGTGACCTTGTTCACAGGGGTCTTAGGATGAGGGAAGAGACGAGGATTTGACTCCATGTTTCAGAAGGCTTGATTTATTATTTTATTATATATATTATATTAAAACTATACTAAAAGAGTAGAAGAAAAGACTTCATCAGAAGGCTAGCTAGGAATAGAATAAGAAAGAATGATAACAAAGGTTTGTGGCTCAGGCTCTCTGTCTGAGCCAGCTGGGCTGTGATTGGCCATTAATTAGAAACAACCACATGGGCCAATCACAGATGCACCTGTTGCATTCCACAGCAGCAGATAATCAATGTTTACATTTTGTTCCTGAGGCCTCTCAGCTTCTCAGGAGAAAAAATCCTAAGGAAAGGATTTTTCATAAAAGATGTCTGCGACAGGTGACAGCTCTGGAGGGGGCTCCTTGCTCCTGCTGTCCCCTGAGCCACGTGGGGTGAAGTGATCCTCAGGAATGGCTGGATGGAGAGGATCCAAGGGGCTGTTCTTATTCTCCTCATCTCTGAGCTGTTCCCATCCCTTGCTCTCCCAACTCCCAGGCAGAAGAGGCCATGGCCACGTACCGCACCTGCGTGGCCGATGCAAACACGCAGAAGCAGGAGCTGGAGGACACCAAGGTGAACTCGCTGCGGCAGATCCATGAAGTGATCAAACAGACTGACCAGGTCATCAAATCGGTGAGTGGGGCTGGCCTGGGGTGTCCCCAGGGTGGGATGTGACCGTGTTCACAGGGGTCCAAGGATGAGGGAAGAGACGAGGATCTGACTCCATGTTTCAGAAGGCTTGATTTATTATTATATATATTACATTAAAACTATACTAAAAGAATAGAAAGGACTTCATCAGGAGGCTAGCTAAGAATAGAATAGCAAAGAATGATAACAAAGGTTTGTGGCTCAGGCTCTCTGTCCGAGCCAGCTGGGCTGTGATTTGCCATTAATTAGAAATAACCACATGAGACCAATCACAGATGCACCTGTTGCATTCCACAGCAGCAGATAATCATTGTTTACATTTTGTTCCTGAGGCCTCTCAGCTTCTCATGAGGAAAAATCCTAAGGAAAGGATTTTTCATAAAAGATGTCTGTGACAGGTGGGAGGTGCTTTGGAGAGCTCAGAGCTGCCTTCCAGCAGAGCTGCCCCTATTCCAGAGGGCATTTGGATCGATGCAGAGCTCCCTTCCTCCTCACACTCAGAGCAGCGCCGCTTTGTGCTCCCGATTTCCCACCTAACAGCCCACCAAGCTCACATCTATCCCTCTCCACGTCACTTTTAGGCCACCATCTCCTTCTACCAGCTGATGCACATGCAGACAGCGGCGCTGCCAGTGAATTTCCAGACGCTGTGTGAGAGCAGCAAGCTCTACGACCCGGGCCAGCAGTACGCGTCCCACGTGCGGCAGCTGCAGCGCGGCGACGAGCCCGACGTGCAGTACGACTTCGAGCCCTACGTGTCCCACAACGCCTGGTGAGGGAGGACAGGGTTCATTCCTGCCTAGTTCAGTTCAGCCTTGTGCTCCCTTCGTTATCTCCTGCCACCCACGCTGTCCTGCAGGAGGCAGGATGCTTTCAGCATTCCTGAAGGCGGCTCCTGCCAGGGCTGGACCAGTTGGGAATTGCTCTCTTATCCTTCAATTCAGCCTAGTTGAGTATTTAAGAGACTGTGATTCCTTAGACTGGTGGATGGCAGCCATGGATAAAGTCTCCAAGCATCCTTCCTTCCCATCCACATTCCCTTTACCCCTCCAGGTCTCCCTTTACTCAGCCAGGCTGACCAATTGGGAATTGCTCTCTTATCCTTCAATTCAGCCTAGATGAGACAGGCTAATGAGACTGTGATTCCCTAGACTGGTGGATGGCAGCCATGGATAAAGTCTCCAAGTGTCCTTCCTTCCCATCCACATTCCCTTTTCCCCTCCAGGTCTCCCTTTACTCAGCCACAGAAGGGCAGCTTCAATGCCAGTGAGTTCTCCACGAGTGCAGAGGGGGCTGGGGCTGGCTCAGAGGGAGCAGCAGCAGCCAAGGAGTCTCCAAGCGGGGCTGGAGCAGCCGAGCGAAGAGGTGAGTCTGGAGCCCCAGAGCTCTGCATCCCCTCTCCCATGTCCCCCCTGGCAGGAGCAGGGTGGGACCCCCAGGGTTTGATGAGGGGCTTTGCTGGCAGCAGCAGGACGGGCTGGGAGCCTCCTCCTGAAGGACACTAAATCACATCTGTGGCATTTTGCTCCCTAAGAAACCACTGCCCACCTTCCCATGTCCCCTTTCCTTGCTGGGTGTCACTGGAAGCGCCAAACCCCACCAGCAGCTTTCCCCAGTCATCCCAGTTTCTCCCAGCATCCAGGCTGTTCTCCAGCCATTCCCTCCCAGTCACAGACAGCAATCCCAAGGGACTGTGTGTTCTCTCTGCAGGTGGGAGGGGACACCAGGTGCATAAATCCTGGCCAACCTCTGTTGCTGAGGCTGACAGCAGCCTGGATTCCAATGCAGGTAGATATGGGAACAGCCCAGGAGGCCCTCCCAGCACAACCAGTCTGAACCCAGAGCTTCCCAGTTAGGCAGGACCATCCCCTGTTTTACCTGCCCTGTGAGAACACTGCTGGTGTTGATGGGCTGGGGTGAGCTCTCAGAAGAGAAGCAGCTTTGCGGGGGATTCACTGCTCTCTGGGTTTTCCTTGGACAGGTGAATTCAGTCACAAGCTCCAGCGGCTCTCCTCCAACGGCACCGCGTCCTCCAGTGAGGAGCTGGAGGAGAAGGACGGGACCAGCACTCCCTTTGAGCAGAGTAGGTGACAGCTGGGAGGTGACAGTGCTGCTGCCACACCCCCCGCCACGGCAGAGCTCCCCACGGGCTGCTCTTCCCAAATTCAGCAGTTCTGCAGGCAAACCCAGCAATTTCTGGAGATTCCTGATGTCCCCAGCAGCCCTGGCTTTGCTGAGGGATGAGCCCTGCTCAGAGCGGTGACAGTGACAGTCCTGCTCAAGCTGTGCCTTTCCTACATCTCCTTTTCCCTAGGCATCAATGGGATCACCCCAGAGCTGGCAGCTCCCACGGGGCCCTTCAGGAACGTTGGCTTGTCCAAGGCTGCCCAGACCCATCGGCTGAGGAAGCTCCGAGCCCCTTCCAAGTGTCGGGAGTGCAACAGCTACGTGTACTTCCAGGGAGCCGAGTGTGAGGAGGTGAGTTGGGACAGCTGGGGTTGGAACCCAGCTCTGACCATGGTCAGGAGGATATTTCTCTCCTCTGGGGAGGGTTCCAGGTGGAAAATGGTGCTTTCCTTTGGTGCTGCAGCATCCCCAAGGCGTTTTTCCTGTCTCTCACTGTGCTCTGAGCAGTGCCTGGTGTCTCTGTGGCTGCCCCCTGCCTCCACGTGTTCCCTTTCTCTTCCAGTGCTACCTGGCCTGCCACAAGAAGTGCCTGGAGACCTTGGCCATCCAGTGTGGGCACAAGAAGCTCCAAGGGAAGCTGCAGCTCTTCGGGCAGGACTTCACGAAGGCGTCTCAGGGCAGCACGGATGGGATCCCCTTCATCGTCAAGAAATGCATTTCAGAGATTGAGAAGCGGGCCCTGAAAACAAAGGTGAGTGACATTCCCCTCTCCTCCTCCTCCTCCTCCTCCTCCTCAGCTGGCTGAGCCACAGGCCCTTGGAAGGACCCTCTGGAAAACCAACAGGCTGAAAATTTCAGATTCCCACAGGGCAGGGAGCCAGGGATGAGCTTGGCCCAGATCCCCCAAACTCTGCCTTTGGAAAATCACCTCTCCTGTCTCCTGCTTTCCTATGAGGCAGCAATGACTGAGCTGGAAGGAGATGTCCCAAAATGGCTTCCCAAAGGGATTTCCCACTCCAAATGGAGAGGGTGGGAGCACACAGCTCACTGTCCCATGCAAACATGAAGAGAAATATCTCCCCTCACTTCAGCCCCACTTTTCTCTCTTTCACAGGGCATCTACCGAGTTAACGGTGTCAAGACACGTGTGGAGAAGCTTTGCCAGGCCTTTGAGAACGGGAAGGAGCTGGTGGAGCTGTCCCAGGCCTCCCCTCATGACATCAGCAACGTCCTGAAGCTCTACCTGAGACAGGTGAGGTGCTGAGGCCTCATGGTGGGAGAGGGAGGGGAGCTGACCAGAGGAACCAACCTGGCAGGAGGAATTCTGCACAAACTGGGCTCAGGGTGGGTTGGGAGGGATGGGGAGTGGGTTGACCTTAGAGATGGGGCCCCAGTGATCCCTCCCAGCTCATCCCACACGGCGTCACTGCGGTCACAGCCACAGAACAGCGACGTGACCAAGCACTGAGCAAGGAACCCTCCACCCCCTCCAATTGGGGAACTGGCTACCCAAAAAGGGAAGGGGCCAGCAAAGGTCACCCTGCAGGGGCTGACTCATGTCCCCATGGGGTGGGCTCTGACCCTGCAGTCATCCTGGGGTGGCCTTAGTGGGGTCTCTGCCCCTGAGCTCACCTCGAATAAGCTCAGCAGGGTTCTTGCCCCTTGGGTCACGTTGGAGTGAGCTTAGTGGGGTTTCTGCCCTTTGGGTCACCCTGGGGTGGGCTTAGTGGGGTCTCTGAGCTCACCTTGAATTGGCTCAGCAGGGCTCGTGTCCCTGGGGTCACCCCTGGGTGGGCTCAGTGGGGTCTCTGCCCTTTGGCTCACTTTGGAGTGAGCTCAGTGGGGTCTCTGCCCCTTGGATCAAGCTGGGGTGGGCTCAGTGGGGTCTCTGCCCCTGGGGTCACCCCTGGGTGGGCTCAGTGGGGTCTCTGCCCCTGGGATCACCCCGGGGTGAGCTCAGTGGTGTTTCTGCCCCTCGGGCCACCCCAGTGGGTGCTCAGCCCCAGCACCCCCCAGCCTGTACCCAAACTGTCATTGCAAACAGCGTCACCCACATCCTCCAGCAGCCACCACCACAAGGCAGGAAGCTGCTTCTCTCTTGCAAGCAGCCGTGGGTTAACTCTTTGTGCTGCCTTTTTCTACAACCTCCCCTCCCCAAAGGACAGAAGGGCAGCTCTGTGTTACCTCACTGGTCCTTGGGCTCGTGCACATCAGAAGTCAAGGACTCTAAGTGGCTTCCATGGTTTCTCCAAAGAGAAGTGGAGTGGAAAAAGAGGGGGAATCAGTGCTGAGCCCCAACCTGATCCCTTGCTGCAGATAATTGGGTTAAAGTCTTTCTATAAAGGGGTGGATGGAGGGAGCCTGCTCTGCTGTGAGGCAGCCTGTCCCCAAAACTTCGTTAAGGCTGCTCTGAAAACATCCCCAGCCGTGTGGAACACCCAGCAGTCAACACCAGCTCCTTCTGCTTTTCTGCTTCACACAAACTTCAGAGCAGATTTTCCCCTGCTGCAGCTCCACCTCTGCTGCAGGCTGTGCCCTGCACATCCTGTGCCCTTCACATCTTGCCTCCCCCAGCCAGAAAAACCCATCCCTGACCTCTTCCCAGCTATCCCTTTTCTGCTGGGGAACCTCCAGCTGGCCCCACGCCAGCCAGGGGTTTTCCAGGGAAAAAAGGGAATCCCTGCACCTCCACCCAGCAGGGAGCACCCAGGGGTGGATCAAACACTGCTTTTGGCTTGAACTTCACAAGTGCTCTTTGGCCAGGGCTCAGCAGGCTCGATTGACACGCTCCAGGAGATGGACAAATAAATATCACCTCTGGGTAGAGGTTTGCAGCACTGCAGGTCACAGATTCATGGAATTCTGAAATGGATGTTAAAAGTGCTCTAAGCTCTCTTCAAGCTGGCCTCAAGCACTTCCAGAGATGTTTTCTCACTGCAGAAATGCCCCAGGTGTCGCCAGCTCAGCAGCTCAGCACAGGTCCAGATCTTATGGAGGTGGGAGATGCTCCCAGGACCGGGATCATCTCCTTTTCTTTTCTCTTTTTTTTTTTTTTTTTTTTTTTTTTTTTTTTCTTTCTTTCTGCTTCTCTTCTCTCTCTCTTCTCTTCTCTTCTCTTCTCTTCTCTTCTCTTCTTTCTCTTCTCTTCTCTTCTCTTCTCTTCTCTTCTCTTCTCTTCTCTTCTCTTCTCTTCTCTTCTCTTCTCTTCTCTTCTCTTCTCTTCTCTTCTCTTCCCTTCCCTTCCCTTCCCTTCCCTTCCCTTCTCTTTTCTCTCTCTTCTCCTTTTTCTCTCCTCTTCTCTTTTTCTCTCCTCTCCCCACTGCAGCTGCCGGAGCCCCTGATGCCCTTCAGGCTGTACAACGAGCTGATGGGGCTGGCCAAGGAGAGCCTGCAGGGCAGTGAGGCCAAGGGCCGTGGTGGGAAGGGCGGCCCTGAGCTGCTGGACAGAGGAGCTGACACCGACCCGGTGGTGCTGAGCCTGGTGCTGAAGCTCAGGGAGCTGCTGAAGGAGCTGCCCCGTGAGAACATGGCCACGCTGCAGTTCCTCCTGCAGCACCTGAGGAGGTGAGAGGGGCATGGCCAGAGCCTGTGCGGCTGCTGGGCACCTTCCCTTTGTCCCCTGGCGTGGGGAGGTGTGTGCAGCCTCCTCACTGGAGTCAGGAGGGGGGTCTGTGGCTGCAGCTGCTTCTGTCCTTGTCCTGAGGCTCAGGTGCTCCAGCCTGGCATCTCCCCCAGCCCTGCCCATCCTCACCTCTCCCTCCTTGCTCTCACAAGCTGTTCCTCCCCCTCCCACCCAGGATCATGGAAGTGGAACAGGACAACAAGATGACCTCAGGCAACCTGGGCATCGTCTTTGGGCCAACGCTGATGCGCCCCAGGCCCACGGATGCCACCATTTCCCTGTCCTCGCTGGTGGATTATCCCCACCAAGCTCGGATCATTGAGGCACTCATCATCTTCTACCCCACCATCTTTGAGCACAAGGACATGGCACCCAGCAGACGTGGCTCAGGTGCCACAGAGGAGGTGGCCAGTGGTGCTGAGCAGGTAGGAACCCCCAGGGAGGGGGGATCCTCAGGGGATGTTCCATGAACCTTCACTGAGTCAGCTCCCAGGGAGTGAGAAATCTCCTCCATGCCCTCACCACCATCCCTCTTCCTCTTCTCTCTCTTTTCTTCTTCTTCTTCTCCTCTTTTCTTCTTCTTCTGTCTCTTCTTCTTTACTTCTTCTTCTCCTCTTTTCTTCTTCTTCTCTCTCTTTTCTTCTTCTTCTCCTTCTTCTTCTTCTCTGGATGTTCCATGAACCTTCACTGAGTCAGCTCCCAGGGAGTGAGAAATCTCTTCCATGCCCTCACCACTGTCCCTGTTCCTCCCAGGCCCATGCAGGCTCCCAGCCTGTGGCTCCTCTTGGCACCAGCTCCTACCTGGAGCTGCCTTCGGACAAAGGGAATTTGGCTTTCAGCGCTGACTCACTTGCAGGTCAGTGAGAGGCACTGGGGGCACACAGGTCCCTTGGGAGGCACGGGGGGCACACAGACCCACCCCCTGCCACCCCAGGGAGCCCAGGTTTGCTGCTGACGCCACCGTGCTGGGCTGGAGGGTGGCACAGAGCTCCTCTGTCCCACAGAGTCCGGTGACCGCTCCGTGGACTCAGACTCGGAGCTGGAGGACAGCGGGGAGCCACGGACACACCTGACCAAGCAGGGCAGCGAGACCAGCACGGAAGAGGTTAATTTCTGTGACGAGGGGAGCGAGGGGCTGCGGAGCAGGAGCTGCAGCGTGGGCCAGTCCGATGCAGAGGGCTCCGCTCCCCGATGCTGCAGCCCTGGGGAGGAGCAAAGCGACCTGGAGGAACAGGCTGAGAGCAGGGATGGCACCAACCAGCCCGGCACCTCTCGGGGCCACGGCAGCCACGAGCTGCAGCCCCGGCTCATCTAAGGCACCACAGACGCCAGGGTGGACAAAGGGGCAAATCCCCATGGCTGCCCAGATGCTGGAAACTGGAATGTGGAGGGGTGGGAAGGACGTGTTGGCAGCCCGGGGGGGGTTTGGTGTGTCAGCTGCAGGTGAGTCCTGGCTGATTCCTGGCTGGAGCTTTCACACAAAACCCCTGAGCCCCTCAGTGCCCAGCTGGAGAACAGGGTCACAGCCAGGGCCGTGAAGGACTTTGGAGGGAGCTGAGTTTGGGCACACCCTCCACTTGTTCAGGACTGGGAAGGAACCCAGGGCTGTGCCTGTGGCATGTGTTTTATTTCCCTTGCGCTCCCAAATCCCTGAATCTCACACCTGAGCTGTGAGATCGAGGTTGGAGGAGTCAAAGGACCTGTTCATCCCTGATGGCTGAGGCTGGAAGGGAGCCAAGGCTTCCAGGAGTGACATGGGAACAGCAATCACTCAAGATGGGCAGGATGACACCACAGGAGCAGACGGAACTGAAGGCAGCTCACAGGACAGGGGCTTGGGGTGAAGCCCCTGCACCATCTCACCCTGAGTCAGGCTTGGCTTTGGGCCTGTGCCAGGATCTCAGGGGATGTCCCTCACTGACACCTGACCGAAGCAGGGTTCAGGATGCATTTCCTGCCCCAAAACCTCAGCACTGTGGCCCAGCTGATGGCATCTTCACTGCTGCTTGGATTGACAGGCATTTGGATGGTGGGCATTTCCCTCCCTGGCAGGAGACACACAAGGAGCAGCCACAGGGTGTGGGCAGCCTTAGGGCAGATTTGCCAGGCTGCAGGGTCCTGAGCCCTGCTGAGCTCTCATGGTTTGGCTGTACAATCATTTCATCTCCAAAAAGCTGCACTGCAAGTCCAGGACAATCTCCCTCTGCTCTTGCAACTCTTCCCATGGGGAAGTGCCTCTTCCTCCTCCTCCTCAGGGCCACCACGGCCTGGATCAGCCCAGCCCCAGCCAGTATAATCTTGAGCTTTATAATCCTTTCCTTTTCTGTAAAGATATTAATCAACCCTTCAACATGACTCCACTACCTCTGCTGGCTAAGGCACTAAAGCCAAAGTGGTTTTGATTTTTTAAAGCTATGAGAATTTTCATGCACTGAGGCACAGAGAAGTCGAGTTTTAGCTTGGAATGAGCTGAGAGCCTTTTCCTTCGTTCTCCTGCTTGTGGGAGACAGACCAGGTGGTGTTGGGAGGGCCTCAGACACCTTGGTACTGCAGAACCAGGCAATGGACAGGAGTTTTGAGCCCTCTGGAGTCGATGGAGAACCCATCTCGGCAAAGGTACATAAACCCAGGTTAACTCACAGGTTTGGAACTGAGCCAGGGAAGAGCTGGAGACCTGCAGGATTTGTTGTGCCCTCCAGCTCTTCCACAGATTTGGATTTTTCAGGGGAACAGTTGGATTTTTCCAGGGCAGCAGGAGGATGTGGGAATGCTGCTGCCACGGCGGTACTGCGTGCGTGTGAGGGTGGGTGAGGATGATGAGGGTGAGTGTGAGTGAGAGAAGGGGCTAAAGCTGCACTTGAGCTTCCCACAACAGCAGCTCCCTCCAGGTTGTGTGGATTCTGTGTTTGTCCTGACGAGCCTGTGCTGCTGCACGATGCTGCCTTGCTGTGTTCACATTGACATGCTTCCCAAAAAACCAATAAAACCAGTGTGTTCTGACCCGTGTTTGTCCTGGGCATCAGGGTCTTCCAGGCTCCCCCTGCCACAGGAGGCCAAATCCAAGTTTTTGTGGCACAAAAAATGAAGTTTAAAGCCCCCCAGAGTCCTGGGATGGATTGAAATGAGCACAGCTGGGGGTGGATGAGCAACTCTGCATCGCAGTGTCTGAACAGCAGGGTCCCAAACAGGGCAGGAGATCAGGAAAGGAAAGAGTTAAATCTGAACTTCCAAACTGCCCAGGGCAGCCAGTGAAGGCTCTGCAGGGCTCAGCCACGGTGCAGAGTCCTGGCAGGAAGAGATTCCAAACAGAGTGAAAATTATGGGAACTTGCAGAGTCTCGAGGCTTTGCCACAGGGAGAGGCTGAGCAACACTGCAGCACTGAGGGTACAAACCTTTATTTCAAACAGGAGCACAGAAACCAGGGAAGCAAAAGGCTTCCCCACTTGTTTTCTCCCATGGCTTCAGGTCTCCATGGCCGAGTCCTGGATGGGACTGAGGGGTCACCACAAAGTCCAAGCTGGAAGACAAGGAATGAGGCCCAGGGATGGGGCTGCAGAGAGGCAATGTGGGAATTTCCTTGGATTTCCTTGGCCATCTCTGAAGTGCAGGAATCTCCAAGAGCCCGTGAAATGCTGGTGGGAACCAGCCAGCTCCTCACACCTGGAACAGAAGGAGAGATGGGGATCATCTCCTGCTCCAGGTCCCTCTGAACACCCCAAATCTGCACAGCCTGAGCAGAGGCACAGGTGACAGGGGAGCCTCACCCTGCTCTCCCCAACAGCTCCCTCCACGAGCCATTTAAAACTCTGAGACCTTTCCCTGGAAGCAGCTGCTTCACACTGACCATGGAACATCCCCTGGCACTGCCCAGAGCCCCCCCAAGCAGGGGGCCCCCTCATCCTTACCCACTGTGTCACTGCACCAGTCTGTAGGTGATGTATCTGCCCGCTGTCTCGCTGGGCCTGATGATCTTCACTACCTGCAAGGCAGACACAGAGCTCAGGAAGAGGAAAAGCCACTTTTTCTGCTCCAAAATGCCCTGAAGGATCATCCCCTCCCTGCCCTGCCCCAGGGAGCTGCTGCCTCAGCCTGCTGCTCTCACCTGGCCACGCTTTATCCCAAAGTACCGGGCCACAGGGTCCCCAGCCTGGATCCTGGGGAGTTGGTTCTCCCTCAGCTTGCTGTGCTGGGAGTCAAGGAGAAGCTCCAGACACACCATGGGCTGTTGGCAGCTCACAAAACAGAAATGAAACATGGCAGGAGAAGGGGTTTTCAGCCCAAATTCCATCTCACCTGAGCAGGATGGAGGGACACACAAAGGGACACTCAAAGGATACTATCGGGCCAGCAGCTCTGTCACCTCCTCCTTTGTCATAACCACGTGCTCTGGCACCAGCTGCAAACACAAGAGAGGCTGAGATGAGGCAGCAGCTGGAGACAACGTGTTTGGGAGGGGAAAAGGACAAGTGTGACCCTCAGCCCAGCCAGAGACCAGGAGAAGGACTCTGGGAGCAGCAGAAATGCAGCCAGCATGAGGGAAGGACCATCCTATGTTGTGAGGGTCCCCAGGATGAGGTGAGGGATGAGAATTGACTCCAAGTTCTCAGAAGGCTGATTTATTATTCTATTATATTAATTAAATATGTTAATTATATTATATTATATTAATTATATTATATATTGTATATATTCTATATTATATTAATTATATATTATATAAATATTTAATATAATATACTATATGTTACATAACATATATTCCATATTATATAATATATATTATGTTAGTATTATATATTACATTCTAGATTATATTAAAATTATATACTAAAACTATACTAAAGAAAAAAGAAAGGAAACATCAGAAGGCTGGACAAGAATGATTATAAAAACCCATGACAGACTCAGAGTCTGACACAGCTGGCTGTGATTGGTTCCATGTGAATTGTTTTTAATTAATGACCAATCAAAGATGCACCTGTTGGTAAGCAACCTCCAAACCACATTCCAAGCAATCAGATTATTATTGTTTACATTTCTTTTCTGAGGCTTCTCAGGAGAAAAATCCTGGCGAAGGGATTTTTCATAAAATATCATGGTGACAGTGCCACCCCTGCTCACCTCATGCTCCGTGATGTTGATGAGAAGCTCCTGCTGCAGGAACTGCTCCAGGATGTACTTGGGAGCCATGTCAACCAGGGACTGGAAGGAAAAAGTCCATCAGAGGTGTCTGGGGCAGGCCTGGCAGGGCTCAGAGCTGCACCTGGGCTCACACAGACACAGGCAGGCTGGGAACAAGCCCATGGATCTCCTGGAATAGGGAAATATCTCTTTTTCCCTCCCTCACCTCCTGCCTGCTCCTGGGCCCTCAGCTGTGCCACTGCCACTAGGACCTGCTGCTCTGGTTGAACACATTTGGGTGCTAAAAAAGAGCCTGTGCTAAGGTACAACAGGCTCCACCAAAAGCTTTCCTCTGGAGAGAAACTCAGGGCTTTTATTTACCCAGAAACAGACAAGGAAAACTTCACAGCCCCTGAGGAGGACACAGACCTGCTTGGCCGAGGGGGTCATTCCCTGCTGCACCACGATCAGTGCCCGGGTGATGTTCTCCTCCTGCATGCGCTGGCAGTACATCTTGATGGTCTTGATGCCCACCTTGGGCTCCTCTGAGGGAAGAACCAGACCCGGGATCACCGAGAGCACTCGGAACTGCCCTCCCCGAGAGCTCAGCCAGACGCGGGGCTGTGCTCCGAGCCTCCCCTGAGGGCACAGGCGGACTCTGGCTCACCGAGAGCCTCCCCACGCTCCGAACCCCAGACGCCGCGGGCCGGCGCTGCTCACCGGGGAAGAACACGAACATCTGGTCCGTGGGATCATCGTTGTGAGCCACCAGCACGGTCAGGTCGGTGCGACGGGGGCGGCCCTCGCTGGGTTTGTCCCCGAACTGCGCCTTGAACTCCTCCAGCGTCTGATCCAGCTCGTCCTGGGTCACCAGGTACCCGCGGTCGTGGCACAGCTGAGGGGGCAGCACCGGGCTCAGCAACCGGCAGGCGGAGCGGTCCCCACGGTCCCCACCTCCCCCCTGCGGCACTCCACACACGGCAGGCTCGGCCCTCCCGGTCCCTCCGCTCCCCGGACCTGCATGATGGTCTTGCGGATCTTCCACAGCCGGTACGTCTCCTCCTCGTCGTCCATCTTGGCCGCTGAGGGCTGCGCGGGCTGCCCGCGCTGCCGCCTGCCCCGCGCGCGCGCACGGGGGGCCTCAGCCGCGGCGCCTCCTGGGAGATGTAGTCCGCCGCGGGCTGCCCCCCGCCGCTGGCTCCGGAGGGAACGGGCATCTCTTTGCTGCTGTCGTGGTGGAGCTCTGGGTGGCTGCGACTCTGCTCAGAACCTGCGGCTGGTCGGGAGGGAATCGCCGCCCGGGAGCCGCGGCCCGCAGCACCTGTCTCCAACCCCGCCCTTTGGTCCGTCCTTGCCCCCCGCCCTCGTGGTCTCTCCTGATAAACACCCCTGCGGCCACCCCGCCTATTCTGCCCTTCTATTGGTCAACTTTCCATCCATCACCCCGCTGAGGCCGCCTCCCTGCGCGCTGATTGGCTGCTCGGCCAGAAAGGGCGGGGTTTGTGCGGAATGGGCTGGGGCGGCGCGGTGCGGGGCGTGCTGTGGTGCGCGCGGGCGGCGGCGCGGGCAGCGCTCCTGGGACCGGGGCTGATCGCGGCGCGGAGCATGGTGAGCGCGGGGCTGCCCCGGGAGTGCTGCCCGGCCTGGCCCGCTCTGCTCCGGGACCGCTTGGGCCTGGGGCTGGGCCCGGGTCTCTCCTGCGGGGTGCCCGGGGCGGGTGGCGGGAGCTCGGGCCTGGCCTGGCCTGGCCTGGCCTGGCGGGGCCGCGGGGAGGCTCCGCAGGGTCACTGAGGGGAGCGGAGATGGCGGGGCCGGCGCTGCAGTGATGCTCTCGTCCCGCAGTGTGCCCACGCGGACGACTGGCGCTCGGCCAAGGCCATCTACGACTTCGTCGCCCTCGACATCGATGGCAACGACGTGTCCCTGGAAAAGTATCGGTAGGACGGAGGGGTTGGGGAACGCAGCGCTGGGGCGAGGTTGAGCCACAGCGGCTCTTGCGTAACCCTCACACCTCGCCCCGGCGGGTGAGGGACCTCTGCCCGTGCCCTGCGGGGAAGGGCAGCTCATCCACCCCCTTCTGCAGGGGCGACGTCTGTATCATCACCAACGTGGCCTCCAAGTGAGGGAAAACGGCGGTAAACTACACTCAGCTTGTCGATTTGCACGCCCGATACGCTGAGAGGGGTTTACGCATCCTGGGCTTTCCCTGCAACCAGTTTGGGAAGCAGGTACATGGTGTTGAGGGGCTCGGGTTCCCCGGGAGTGTTGGGATGGACCGAGGAACCCTCACGGTCCTGGTGTGGCCCCTCAGGAGCCCGGGACCAACGCTCAGATCAAGGCATTTGCTGAGGGCTACGGGGTGAAGTTTGACATGTTCAGCAAGATCGATGTCAACGGGGACGATGCTCACCCGCTCTGGAAGTGGATGAAGGAGCAGCCCAAAGGGAGAGGCACTTTGGGCAAGTGAGTGTGGAAGGGAGAGCCCTGGGGACCCACAGCCCTGCAGCCAGCAGGGAGGGCTTGGCTCAGCCTGGCTGGGGGGTGAGGAAGGGCTTTGCCCAAAAGTCACGTCTGTTTTTTCTTTCCTAGTGCAATAAAATGGAACTTCACCAAGGTAGGACACTGGTGTGGTTGTGGTTGCTTCCTCTGGGCTGCACATCCCTCTGGGGATCTGAGGGGGGTCACTGGTGTAGGAGGGAGCCTCACATTGGGCTCTTCTCAGGTGTCAGGGCAGGAGCATCCCAAGGGGTTTCTGTGTCTAGAGACCCTTGGGAACCCCTGCCCAGAGCACAGCTGAGGGGGGAAGTGAGCCTGTGGGGGCTACAGGGTGCTACACTGAGCCTATGGGAGCCCTGCACTCACTCACCAGGGGTTCCTTCATTCCCACAGTTCCTCATTAACCGCGAAGGCCAAGTGGTAAAGAGGTACAGCCCGATGGAAGATCCCATTGTAAGTGCTGCTGCTGGGGAGGAGGGGAAAGCCAGGGATGTTCTCGAGGTACAACACTCCCCTCTTCCCCACAGGTGATCGAGAAGGACCTGCCTGCCTACCTGTAGCTCTGCTCTGCTGTCCCCCTGCCCATCCCAGCCCTGCTGCCCACGGAGCCTCCTCCAGCCCCATGATGGGCTGCCTCCAATCCAGCTGCTGGTGGGGCAGCCCTGACCCACGGCGTGCACCTGCTGGACAGAGGCTCCCGGGGCCGTGGCCGCTGCGGGCAGGAGCAGCCAGAGCCCCCTCACAGTTATGAGTCCCCCTGCAATAAAGGCGTTAGGAATGAGCTGCTGTGTTGGCTGTGGGATGGAGCAGGGATGGGGCTGGGGCTGCTGCGCCACTCTGCTCACAGCCTGGAGTTTGCTGGCAAGCCAAGACCTTACACAACTCTTAAGCCAAGCTGGGATAATCCTCAGTGTTGAGGAGGAAGTACAAATCCGGCATGATGCGTGCTCCTGAGGGGCTCCCTGGGCAAAGGAAGAGCTGGGGCTGGTTTGTGTCCTCTGGGATCCTTCCTGTGTCCCCCCGCTCTGGGATCCCTCCTGTGTCCCCCCTCCTTTGGGATCCCTCCTGTGTCCCCCCTCCTCTGGGATCCCTCCTGTCCCATTTGGGATCCCTCCTGTTCCCCTCTGGAATCTCTCCTATCTCCAGGAATCCTGGCAGGGCAGGGCAGCAGAGGGGATGGGTCCAGCAGTGGTGCAAGCCCTGGCCAGGAGAAATTCCTGCAAAACAGAAGCTAGGCGTGTTGGGGCACGGCAAAATATCCCCTGCAGCCAGGGATGTGTCTGACCAGAGCGAGCAGGATCATCTTCCTCCTCCTCAGGGCAGCGTCTCGGGTGTGAAGCCATAGCCATGCCCAGCCAAGCCCATGGGGCTGGTGTCCCATCCTGGGCAGGGACAGCTCAGGTTCTGCCATGCAGGAATGCTGCTGCACCTCCTCCCAGGGCCTGGGAAGTGCTGGCTCTCCTGTCACATCCACAGCCCCCTCGGGGAGTCTGTCCCCAGGAAAAATCCCAGGGTCTCCCAAAGTCTGACACCCCTGCAGAGCCTCCAACACGTCAGGGATGCTGGGAGGATCCTGCTCACATTTAGGGATCACTCACTGGGGGTCACCCCATCTCTCTTTCCATGAGATAACAGAACCAGCAGTGCCTGGATGAGACATCCCAGAGCTGTGGCAGCTCCCGCTGGGGGAGCACGCTGGAACAGAGGCTCCTTTATCTGTGTTTTTCCAGACAAGCCAGGAGGGAGCTGCCTCATCCAAGGCTGGATCCAGCCAGGATCCTCCTCTGCATGAGCAATGGCTTCTCCCAGGGAGAGGCTTGCGACAACAGCCCTCAATGTCACTGATTTGGTGAGACAGGAGATACAAAATCCAGCTGCCAGCAGGATGCCGGCCCAGGGATTCCTGATCCAAGTCCCAGCTGGGCTCCTGGGGCAAGCTGGATAGACCAAGAGATAGAGACAGAGCTGGGAGCCACAGAAATCTCATGTGTGGCTTCTGTTCCATTTTTACTGAGCAGAATGAAAAATTATCCTTCTGAGGCAAGTAGAAAATTCAGGAATTATTAGTCCAAGGCACATACTCTAAAAAATCTCTTTACATATGTACAACTTAATTATAAATATACATAGAAACAAGGGCAAACAACAAGCAGATTAAAAAGTGCCAACACAAAGGTGTCAGGGAAGAAAACAGGGACTCATTAAAAATACAATCAGTAGGACAACTGCAGAATAATTTAGTTAAAAGGTAACATTACATATTATTAACCCTGACAAAACATGGGATTGGGGCAGGAAAGGGATTCCTTGAAGGTGGCCTCTGTCTTTCCAGAGACCAGGGAGGGAAGATTGCATATATTTTAAAGTTAAGGTCAAAGCCACCAGGTAAGGCTCCGGTGACAGCAGAGGGTGCCCAGCAGGGAATTCCCCCTCGCTATTCCTGAGTTTAAACCTTTTGAGCTGGGTTTTCCCGGCGTCCTTTTCCCTCATTGTTGGGAATTCGGCCCCAAGCGTGCAGTGCTTTAAATAGGGGAGGGTGTGGAGAGGGGCAGCCTGGCTCTGCCTGGCCCGGGGAAGGCTGCTGGGGTGGAGAGAAGCAGAGCTGGGGGAGAGCAGGAGCCCCCGAGGCAGCAGCAGGGCTTTGGGGGGCACAGGTGGCTCCCCCATCTTTGGTGATCACGTTGAGGTAAGGAGGTGAAATGTGGCCCCGACTGCAGGGATTGAGCCTGGGCTGGTGCTAAGCTAGGGAGGGGAGCAAGGACAGGCCCCCCAAAACGAAATTCAGGGACCAGAGTAGCCTCAAACTCAGGTCTGTGTCAGGAGTCAGCTCCTGCCACAGCCAGAGCACAACACCTGGACACTGACCCAGAGCAATTCCCAGCACCAAACGGGCACTGGGCCAGTCCCTGAGCCCTGGGGGGACATGGGGGTAACACCACCAGGTAAAGCTCCAGCCCCCTCAAAACTGCCCTGTTAGGCACAGAGTACCCCCTTCCCCAAGGGCTCTCTGAGGAAGGGCCCAGGTTCTCGCCTGAAATCATCCTGGTGCCACTTTTGGGAAGGCTCTGATGCCTTCTGTCCTGGGGTGGAGGCAGCAGGGGGTGGGGCAGTGCTTTGCAAAGCAGCCTTTGTTCTTTGGTATCCGAGGGGGAGGTTGCAGCAGGAGCAGCCAAACTGCAAATCCTGGGTGGTGACAGTGACACTGCACGTCCTGGGCAATGACAATAACACTGCATATTTCAGGCAGTGACAATGACACTGCACACCCTGAACAGTGACACTGCACACCCTCAACAGTGACACTGACATTGCACACCCTGAACAGTGACACTGACACTGCACGTCCTGGGCAGTGACAATAACACTGCATATTTCAGGCAGTGACAATGACACTGCACACCCTGAACAGTGACACTACACACCCTCAACAGTGACACTGACACTGCACGTCCTGGGCAATGACAATAACACTGCATATTTCAGGCAGTGACAATGACACTGCACACCCTGACCAGTGACACTGACACTGCACACCCTGAACAGTGACAATGACACTGCATGTCCTGGGCAATGACAATGACACTGCACACCCTCAACAGTGACACTGCACACCCTCAACAGTGACACTGACACTGCACGTCCTGGGCAGTGACAATGACACTGCATATTTTAGGCAGTGACAATGACACTGCACACCCTGAACAGTGACACTACACACCCCAGCAGTGACAATGACACTGCACAACCCGGCTGGGCTGCCCTGACCCAGACCCCTGGACCAGGGGTCCATGGCCTAGCCAAGGACAGTGGCAGGACCAGCGAGATGTCCAGGTGAAGGGACAACATGTGACAGCAGGAAACTGGCCAAAGCACATCTGGTCACGGCGACCTGGTGAGGTTAAAGTGCAGGACAAAGGGACATGTGTCCCTTCTGCTCTGGAGAATCCTGCTGATCCTGGCGTGGCTGAGCTCTGACAGACTCAAGCTCTGTCTGTGGGGTGCAGCCAGCTCAGGCAGCTCAAGGTCCCTTCCTGGCAAGGGACAGGCAGTTTTGGATCTCTCACTACACCTGAGCTCAGCATCTCCCAGCTCCTCTGGGACAACATTCCCTTCCCTTTCATCCCAGCCTGCCAGCACAGCCCCAGGGTCTGCAGCAGCGCTGGGGCAGCCCCAGCTGGGGGCTGAACTCCCATTCTTCCCTAAGTGACCAGCATGTGGTCATTCCAGAGCCTGGCCGTGACCCTCCTGGGCTGGAGGGCTGGGGAAGGCTCGGACACTCAGTAGTCTGCAGGGGGTGGGCACAGGAGGGGTCTCCCCTCAATCCCACCTGAGCACTGACCTGTGAGCAGGACTCAACCCAGCAGAGCCCCTCGGCCCAGCAGGACCCGCTCAGCTCCCCCTGGGCACGTTCCATACAAACCTGCACATGCCTGACTAGGTATTAGATATAAATAAAATTCGCTTTAAGGAACTCCAGGCTCTTTCTTCCCTCAAAACCAGAGCAGAGTCAGTCCAAACCAGTCAGGGCTCCTCAGCTCTCACCTCTGCACCAGAGAACACAGATCCACAGCAGCATTCCCAGCTGGCACTCAGAAGTCTGGGAAAGGCCCACTGAACTGGATCACGCTCTGGCGCTCCGGGGGGAGCATGTTCTCCTGGGAGGGCCCGTTGAACGTCCTCAGCATGTCCTCCAGGATTTCTCTAAAATTGATATTCCCGTCTTGCTGGAGAAAATCCTCCTGTGGCTGCTGCAGGGGGGCTGGGGGGGGCATGGCGGGGGGCTCGTGCAGTGAGGGGCCGGGGGCTGTGCTGCCCTCCAGGCCAGGAGCGTGGCCAAAGCCAAAGGACAACCTGTGCTGCTGCTGGGGGTGCTGCTGGGGCTGCAAGGGGGGCTCCGAGGAGAAGCAGAGCGCTCTGGTCTCTGGGTTCAACACCAAGTCAGGAATGCTGTTGCTGGGAGGGCTGTAGGTCAAGTCCAGGATCTCGTCCTGGCACAGGGAGGGCAGGGGCAGCCCAGGCCCTGGCAGGATGTGCAGTGGCAGGGAGAAGGGTGAGCTCTGCTCCTGGGCCTGGAGCAGCCGGCTCTGCTTCCTCTTCACATCCTCGTCCATCTGCTTCAGCTCCTCCCGCACCCTGTGCACGCAGCTCTCGGGGATCTTTATCCCTGGGGGAGGAACAAACATCAGTCCCCTGTGGCAGGACCTTCCACCCCCAGCACAGCAAAACCTTATCTCCCCGTGACACGTGGCCAAGTCACACTGGAATTGTCATGTGATGAATTATCTTAGCTGAAAACCTCCTTAACCAGCAATAAGCGTTCTGTCTTGGTGTGAGAAAGGAAACAGAACACAAACATTTTTACAACTATAAAAGACCACTATGATTTTCATGAAAGCAGAAATCTCTAATACACTCTCTGAGTGTGTGGAGAGTTCTCAACAACCAGGACATGGGCATCAAGTTACTTCCCCTGGGGACTGAGAGAAATTAAGGACATTCTCTGCACACTGCTATCATTTGTTGCTCAATGACATTGACTCCTAATTTATACTATTTCTTTGCCAGCTGTAACATAGGTACCTTTACCTACTAGTGGTGTTTCTTTTATTTATCCTGTGTAGCAAGTGTATCTGTTTATGTCTGTTTTCCTCGTCTATTTAAATAAATAATTCATGGGTTGATCAGTCATTATTAAGAACTTGCAAGTGAGAGTGGGTTTTGGGGTGCTGCCTACTGCCAGACACCTATCAAAGGCAGGGACTTGCCTAAGCTCTCCCCTCTCCATTCATAACATCCCCACAGCCCTCTGGGAAGGGATGGGGCACTGTGGGGACAGTGGGGAGGAGGATGATGGGCCTGGCTCACCCCCTCTGCCCCAACACATCCAACTCCCTTCCTGGAAGGGAGGAATTGATGCTACCACCTTCTGTGCTGGAACACTCCCATTTCAAGAAGGAAATCTTGATGCTGGCTAGCTGGACCCCTTCCCACTGCTCCCCTTCCCACACCAACACTTCACACACCGACTTGTTTCTTCTTCTCCTTGGTCTTGAGGCGCACGATCTGCAGGTAGCTGCTGCTGGTGATGTCTGCCATGACGCCGGCGATCCTGCTCCACACGCGCAGCAGGGCCCCACACAGCATGTAATAGTGCCTCAGGCGCATGCCCTGGAAGCATTCCTTCCCCTCCTGGATCAGCTTGCAGCTCTTGTTCCTTCGAGGACCATGGGAGAAAACCACTGGAATTAGCAGAGGCTCCTGGAGCTGAGTGGGATTTGCTTCCCCACAGCCACCCCCAGGGTGCAGGGTCCTGCCTAGGGAGGGAGGAAAGGCTTTAAGCTGGAAGTGAGGAGATGTAAATTGGATGTTGGGAAGGAATTCCTCCCTGTGAAGGTGGTGAGGGCCTGGCAAAGGTGTGGCTGCCCCATTCCCGGAGGAGTTCAAGGCATCCATCCATGTTGGATGAAGCAACCTGGTGGAAGGTCTCACTATCCATCCCTGCCATGGAACTGGATGGGCTTCATTTAAGGTCCCTTTCAACCCAAACCATCCTGAGGTTCTGTGGCAGGCTGGGGCTGCAGCTGCCTTACCACACGGCGTGGTTACAGTTCTTCAAGGAGAAGTGGTAGCTGCTCTCCCAGTGCTCCTTGGCCTCCTCGGGCAGCACCTGCAGCAGAGCACTCAGCATTAGGAATTTTCCACTGTCCAGGGTGAAGAGATGTGAAATCCAGGGCTGGCAGTCAGGACACCTAGCACTACCACCATTCCTGCCCATCCACAACAGAGCCATGAGGAGCTGTGACAGGGTTACAATGAATGCCCTTCCAACCTCCCCACACTGAAGGCTGCAGGTTCCACCTACCTGTCTGTATTTCTTCTGCAGACTGTCCAGGCTCTCAAGCTGGCTTTGCTTCCCAATATTTGGCTTGTAGAGGATGAAGTTCTTCCCACGGCACTGCTCTGCCAGCAGACAGGTGTGTTTGTTGCCTCGCACCTGTGGGGTACAGCTGATGGTCACAGGCACAGCCTCCCTGCCCAGATTTCTCTAAACCAACCCCTTCCTGCCAGGATGGAGGTCCTTGGAGGCATTTCCCAGCCCTCGGGAGGAGTGACCTCGTACCACCATGGCAGATTTCCTGCTGGAATCACCCCTGAGCTGAAGTGCCACCCTGGCAGAGCCCAGGGACGTACCTTGTAGGAGAGGTAGAACCCATCATAGGTTCCTGTCAGTTTGAGTGACTTCTCATAGGCTTCCTCCCACTTTAAGCCTCTGTCAACGCTGATCTGAACAGGGACACACAGAAGGATTTGTGACTCCAGGGGCAGGACAAGTGCCTAGTGTCTGCCTCACAAATCTCCTCTCAGCACAGCCTAGAACCAGGTATAGACAGGTGCCCACCTTGTAGAACACAACCTGCCCATCCTGCGGGTGCCCCGGGGTCAGGAAAACCTCCTTGCTCTCCTCGTAGATCTCATCCACTCCTGGAGCTAAATCTGTGCAAGGAGAAAAAGCTGTTGTAAAGAACATCTCCCAAAAGCACCTCCTTGGGTCTCAGGATCTGTGCTGGCTGGGGACACTGCACAGGGAGGAACCCCAGGGGTGCAGGAGGCAGAGCTGTGACCACCCCTCCTTCTCCATACCAAGGATGCCCATGTCATATTTGCCCTCCTTCTTGTCCTTCTCAATCAGGTAGTCAAAGGTGTCAGAAAAATACTGGAAGAGCATGTTCTGCTTGTCCACCTCCAGGCCCAGGATGCGGTTCAGGAATTTGGTGATGGAGCAGTCTGCAAGAACACAGTGGGTCAGGTGAGATGTGGTGCAGCTGGACATGGAACCCACCAACCCCCTCCCCAAGGAGCACCCCCAGCAGCCCCCCCATGTCCCTTCTGACAGTCCTTTCTGTTCCTGTGAGGAAGCTGGGGGGACCATGGGATCTTCAGGGCCATGGGATCTGCAGCACAGAACCTTCCCCACAAGGCAAACATCTTGCCCAGGTGCTCAGCAAACTCCACAAGGCCAGGCAGGCCATGACACTGCCATCTGTTCCATCTGCCCCCTGCCTTGGGCAGGAGCACTCCACACCTACCCTTCTCCACGGAGACAGTGCCATACTTCATCTGGCTGCAGCAGATGCCCACGGAGATGAGCCCTTGCTTCATTTCTGCAATGGCAGAGGACATCTTTTGTATTTTGGGATTAAGCCTCCCACCAGCATTCCTGCAAGACTGCTTCCCCTTCAGGAACTCAGCCACTCCCATGCCTGGCAGGTGACATCATAAGCCAGCAGCACTTTCCCCTCTGTTTTCTCTCTCTGACCTCCTGCTTGGTTCTTCCAGCATCCCAAACCTGAGACCAACCCATCCAGCAGAAACCCTGGAGCTGGAAATGTTCTTACCACGGAAAAAGGCGTCCTCTCCTCTCTCATAGCTCCTGGGCACAGGAACCCTGCTCTCCGTGTGGTTGAGGATCGTGGACAGGACCTTGTCCAGCGCCTTGGCCCCGTACTGCGGGAGGAGACCAGAGTCACACATGGGAGGAATGGACATGGCAGCTGGGCTGGGGCTGGGGGGACACACACTGCTGAGGGGACACTCCTGAGGGTGACACTGCTGAGGGGACACTGCTGAGGCTGTCACACACTGCTGAGGGTGACACACACTGCTGAGGGGACACACACTGCTGAGAGTGACACTGCTGAGGGTGTCACACACTGCTGAGGGGACACACACTGCTGAGGGTGACACACACTGCTGAGGGGACACACACTGCTGAGGGGACACTGCTGAGGGGACACACACTGCTGAGAGTGATACTGCTGAGGGTGTCACACACTGCTGAGGGGACACACACTGCTGAGGGGACACACTGCTGAGGGGACACTGCTGAGGGTGTCACACACTGCTGAGGGTGTCACACACTGCTGAGGGTGACACTGCTGAGGGTGTCACACACTGCAGAAGGTGACACTGCTGAGGGGACACACACTGCTGGGGTGACACTGCTGAGAGTGTCACACACTACAGAGAACACTGTAGCCCCAGGAAGGCCACAGTCAAGGCAAGGGGGAAGCTGTGTCATGCCTCCCATGTCCCCAGGGGAATGGAGCACAGGCTGAGGACTGGGTGCCCTTCCCAGCTCAGTGTGACCATGACTCCGAGCTCGCAGGAGCTGGCTGCTAGGCTGGGCCCTGCCTGCAGACCCAAGCAATGATCCTCCTGCCTCTGGCTCCCTCTCCCAGCTCTTCCAACATCCTCTCAGCCACGCTGCCCCAGCCCAGCCCTGTCACCTTGTTCTCGAAGTTGTACTTGCTGAGGTCTCGGGACTCGGTGGCCCGTCGGTCCCCGTGAGTTAAGGCACCCTGGGAAGGCAGATGGAGCAAAGGTTCTTATTCTGAGCTCTTGCAAAACATCAGGGAAGGATGGCCAAAGGCATGTCTGCAAATGTGCCATGGGGAGGCAGTGTTCCTCCAGAATACTGAGACTTTACCAAAGGATTTGGGGATTTATCAGAAGTGAAGAAAATGAAACAGAGGCAAACTAATTATCCCATTAATTATTTCATAAGCTTTTTGGGAATAATATGGGTGGATACTCCAGTAATAGTGGGGAAATTGCAGCATCTGGAAGCAGGTGCTTGCTCCCCTGAAATTCCTCCCAACGCCTCAGTTACATCTTCTCCTCACTTCCTTTCCCAAATCCCAGGATGCTAAAAGCCATTCCATGGCTGCAATGCCTCAGCCAGGGGTGACACAATCCCCCCTTGGCCATGTTGGTGGGAGCTCTGACCCAGAATCTCCTCAGAGGGAATCAGAGGCGTGTTGGGATCACAGCTGCTCTCTGCTGTGGGCACTCACCAGGCTCTCCAGGCGTTTTGCCACGATGGATGCAAACCTCCTCTCCCCTGCCAGCTCTGAGATGAGGAACACGTACTCAGGAGCAGAGACCTGGTTGGATCGGTGCGTTCGGCCTGCATGGGAACAGGGATGGAACAGGAGCTTGGGATGGCCTGTCTGGAATGGCAATGTAACCAGAAAAGCCACATAATGCCCATCTTTCTCACCCTGGGGAGTCTATCCTCTGCCCCAGAGCTCAGGGCTATAATCCCAGCTCTGCCAAGTGTAGCAGTGACTGTGCCTCTGTTCTCCTCCCAACACAGACATCTCCTAAATCCACCTTGGGCTGCCACCACACCTGACCCTCCCAGGGCCCATCCCACAGCCTGGCCCACACCCAGGGGAGGTGACAGTGCCCAGGGACACCCAGCCCTCACCAAACTGCTGGATGGCCCTGTCTGCACTCCAGGGCAGCTCCAGGGTCATGTGCACCCGGCGCTTTTGGTTCTTCACCCGTCTGTCTGCTTGGAGGGAGATCCCTGAGCTGGAGGCCTCTGAGATTATCGCCACGAGCTACAGAGAGATGAGTGAGAACAGTCAGGCTCCTGAACACATGTTAAACAGCTTCAAGAAACAGCCCCAGGTACTACAGCAGCCCCAGCCCTCGAAGGGACCTGGGAGGGTTTGTAAAACCCACAGAGAGCTGCTGGCCTGAGGCTGGCAGGGCACAGGGAGGCACAGACACCCTCCCTGCCCTCCCCCTACCAACACACTCAGTCCTGTGCAGGTTTTCAGAGCCCAGCTCACCTTTTCCCCCTGCATGAAACGCTCTTTCTCCTTCAGGTTGACGTGGTCTATGGAGAGCCCTTGCTCAGCGCGCGACTCGAACACGACGGAGCCGTCGGGTCTGCGAACCACCCGTCCCTTCCTGCCTGTCATCTGCACACAGGACAGGGGCTGCTGCAGCCTGGGGAACCACACAGCCCAGCAAGGCCAGCCAGGCAATTCCCAACAAGGAGAGGAAACCCTCTGCCAGCAAGAACTTTCTTTTTTTTTAATAGAAGAAATTTTTCTCTATGCCCAGAGAAGCTGTGGCCGCCCTATCCCTGGAAGTGTCCAAGGCCAGGCTGGATGGAGCTTGGAGCAACCTGAGATAGTGAAAGGTGTCCCTGCCCAGGGCAGAGGGCTGGAATGAGATGATCTTTAAGGTCCCTTCCCACCCAAACCACTCCATGATTCTCTGATTCTTCGCTGGCCCCTTTCCCTCTCACCCAGTGCCACCAAAATACACTGACAGTGGGAAGTACCTCGGCCACGTTCTCTGGGCCCCCAAAACAATCAATCAGTTGATCCAAGGTGTTGAGAGGTAGCTCTTTGCCCAGTGCTTTCACTTTTGCTAGGAGGTCCTGTTTCATCTTTTCGACCTTCAGCTCTCTCAGGCCATGCAGCTCTTTCTGGGAAGGCAGCATGTGGAAACCACCTACAACAAGAAAGGCAGAATTTTAGAGTTCCCTGGTAACTGCACATCAGAGAGGGGGAAAAAGTTGTCCCAGAGGGTTTCTGGGGCCACTGTTGCTGGACAAAGGCACTATGACGTGCAATAAATGCTGAGCACAGAGTGAATTCCCTCTGGGCCTCCCCTTTCTGCTGGGGGAAGGAGCACACAGGGCAGATCCCTCCCTGTGCTCGCTGATCACAGTGGGGGAATGTGGATCCGCCCCACAAGAGTGACCCCCAGGATAAAATCCAGCTAGGATCACAAAGCTGTCCCAGGCCTGAAGGGGTCTCTGCAGGACACAGTGCTCCCCTCTGTGGTGTTACATTTGTCTCACCCCTCCAAAATGTAGGGTTTATTCCAAGCCTGTGATCCTCCCCTGAAGTATCATGGATCTGTAATCCCATTGGCCCAAGCCTTATTCCGTGCCCACTTTGAGCTCTCTGTTAAGGATCTCCCTGTTTGAATGTCCCTGTTTAGCTGTGGGTGGAGACCACAGAGTCTCTCTTGGCCTCTTTTCCTCCCAGGCTCTCCCTCTCTCCCCCTCCCTCCCTTCTCCCTCAGAAACCCTGCTGCTCCCGGGGGTGGGACCCCCAATAAACCCTCATCTAATGAGCACCCCTAGAAACTGCGTGGAGTCTCCTTGCCTGCCTGCTGCTACCAGTGAACACACAGCTTAGGGGGACCCTGGGGAACCCCAAACGAACTGCTCCACCCCTCCCCAGCTGTGTCTGTCACTGCCCTGCTCACCCCTGTCCTCACTGAAGGTGTGATCCACAAAGATGACATCGTCTGTCTCCAGCAGGGACTCTGGGGACGAGGTGAGGTCGCTGTCCAGCCCCATGTCCGAGTCGGTGCTGCTGTCATCGCTGATCTTGATGACAACCCCTGGGTCACAGGGACCCCGCAGAGCCTTGGGGCAGCGGCCCTGGGACGCCCTGCAGCAGAGAGGGAGCAGTGTCACAGCCCCAGCACCAGCAGGGCACCCGTGCAGGACACAGGGACAGGGCAGAGAGGGACCGTGCAGAGACAGGAGGAGGAGGAGTCCCAAAAGAGCAGAGCCTGCCCCAAGTGACAGTCTGAGCTCAGAAAGACACAGCCTCTGGGGTGGGGGTGGCAGTCAGGGAGGGAGGGAGAGCAAGAGAGACAAAGGAAGAGAGAGAAAGGAAGAACAAGGCACTCCTGAGCAGGGCTGAAGTTGGCTGCACACATGGCTGGCTCTAAGCAGTGCCAGCTCCTCAGGGAAGGAATCCCAGGGAATTGCCTCCAGAGCAGTGTGCAGTACACAGGTAAGTTCTGGTGTTTTGGGACATAAAGCACAGCACAATGTGCCCCCTCTGCACAAGAGGGTTCATGGATCAGCTTGCACAGGCTGCTCCACAACCTGCCATTGCTGCTGCCCCCTCTTCCCCCTGTTCCACATCCCAAACTCTTCTTACCTGCAGCCACAACAAATAATTCAGCAGGGAAATTATTTCTTTTCCTCAGGACACCTTGTATGCTCTAAGTAAGGGGCTGTGGAGGATCCCCCTTGCTGCAGGAGGGGTTCAGACACCAGCCAGGCCTTGTGCCATCTGCCCCCAGCATGGGTCAAGGGGAAGGTTCAGGGCAAGGGCAGTGAAGGAGAGGGAGGAAAAGGGGGGAAAAACCCAGAGCTGCTGTCCTCTGGATGAGGGAGCACTGGGAGATATGCAGGAGGGCAAATCAAAACCAGGGAGAGCAGCAAAAAGCATCAAGTGGGGAGAAGGGCAAAAGGCAGAGAAGCTGAGTGGCTGGGGGGCAGCAGCAGGGCAGGAGGCAGGGGCTGGGCTGGGAGTGAGGGAGATCTTACGTTTTCTTTTAATGCCAGTTCCTTTTTCTCTCTTTCTTTTGTTTGAAGGAAAGTGCTTCTGAATTAGTGATAGAAAGACGCCTCTGAAAGTAAGATGCAAAATTTATTCCAGCTGCCAGCAACACGTGCTGGTTATCACATAGCAGTGTGTGTTTGGGATAGCCCCAGATTCCATGGAAGAGAGGTCAATCCACCCCATCCATGGCCACCAGCTTGGGCTCAGCCAGCCCTTGGCACAAGGTGGCTCTTGGACCTGCAGGTCCTTTACATAACAACCAAGAAGGAATTTTAAATGGGAAACACTACATTGGGAAACTGTTACACCAAAAATACAGTAACCCCAGTGTCCTAGTCCCTCTCCATGCCCTGAGAGCACAGACCACTGTCAGGTCATCCAACAAATAAATATGTTCCACCAAAGTCCTCCAACTCCCTGGCCGTGGGCCTGCTTCCCACAAAACCAAGGGACAGAACATGGATCTGTAGTGGTTCCAAGTGAATGGAAGAAAAACAAAAGTCAGAAAAGGTGAAAATCAAAGGTTTCTGTGGGCTGTTCTGCAAATCAAAGACCAAATGTTTAAATGCTGACTGTGTGGATGAACTCCCAGGGCAATGGGGTGGTGCTGATTGAGCTCTGCTTGGAAAAAAAAACCAGCAAAAAAACCCCAAACCAAACATAGCGAGCACCAGGTGAGAGGATGGACATGACAACTCTTCTGGGTGAGAAAAAGGAGACTTAGGAACTGGGGAGGGAGCTCCAGGACCCTTGGCATGAGGGGCTGAAGGGGACAGTGACCACACAGCTCCCCAGAGGGACAGAGCTCTGTGTCTGCAGTTATGTGACACCAGGAATGACTCCTTGTCCTGTGTGCTGGGTGACCCAATGAGCACTGACTCTGGAGCCTCCCAGCTGTGAAATTCCACTCATTTCCCACACTCACCCTCCCCATCTCCCTGAAAACAGCCCTGGGCTGGAATCCACCCACCAGAGGACCATGTTTATTTTTAACCCCATTTCTCAGCATCTTTAAACTGCTCCTTCCCAGCACACTCCCCTCCAGAAATCCCCCGAAGTGCTGGAACACCAGGGCACACATTTGGAGGCTGAGCAGATGCCAGGAGACACTTGGTGATCTGGCCAGGACTGTGGCACACAGAGCTGCTGCTCCTGGGAGTGGGCAGCAATTCACACAGAGTGGGACAGACAGACAGACCCCTGACAGACCCCTCCTCCAGCAGCACTGAGCCAGGGACCACACTGTCCTCTAGACTGGAGTTCTGTGACATGGAAACCAATCCAAGGGGCCAAATCACCCAAGGAGCTGCCAGACCTGCCCTGTGCACTGCCACCAAAGTGTATTTGGTTTTCAGAAATGGGCTGGAGGAAGAGGAGTGACACAGATCAACCCAAACCCCCCTCAATAAGGGAGGAAAGCTCAGCCTAACCCAGCCTCAGGCTGCCTTGGGCATGTCCCACTGCTCCCACCTGCAGCAGAAGTCACTTGGAAGAAAGCAGCTCTGCAGAACAGCAGAAACCCAACCCAGTGCCAGATTTTTGTCCCCTGTCATGCAGGAACAGCTGCATGCAGGGATGGGCTGGGGTTTTGGAAGCTGCAGGAAGGAGGGGGAGCAGGAACGTTACTCTCTGCTCAGAGGGTAACACAAGTCCTGCTGCTGGCTCATTCCTGGCACAGGCAGCTCTCCTGTTAGCTGGGAACAATGGCCAGGACACTGGTCCTGCTTTATATGTGAGCTAAAAGCCAACACTGGTGGATTTAAACTCCTCAGACCACTCTTCCCACCCCCTGCTCCACTGACACCACCTCACAGCATCATCCCAGCGCCTGCCATCACAGAAAATTCTCTCCAGAGCCAGATCCACACAAACTACCTCTGAGCTGCAATTCTACTTCTCCTTCTGACAATTCTTTTATTGTGTGTAGAGAGTAAGATCAGGCTCTTCCTGTAAGTCCATGGGAGACTTCAAAATCCAGGATGCAGCTCATATAATCCCACTGAGGATACAGTGCCTCAAGGACCCACCTGAGTGTCCCCTCTGTGGTACAGGGGGAGGTGACATCAAACTGCATTTGAAGACCTGCCAGTGCTCTGTGCCCCAGGGCAGAGCTTTCCTCCCACACACCCCACAAAGGAAAGCAGGGATTTTTCACTCACTCTGCAGCAGAGACAAAGCAGTTGAGGTGCCCATCGTTCTCATCCAGGACCTCCCTGGTGCGAGCCTCCCCCGTGGACTGCAGGCCGATGACAATGCACTGTGGGGACACAAGTGATGGGGGACATGAGGGATGGCACAGTGAGGTGCCAGGGCAGCTGCACTGCCACAGAGGGGCATTTCCCAGGCCCAGGTATCTCCCCCTGGCCCCTGTTCCAGGTAGGAACATACTGGGCCTGTAGCAGGGTCATTCCTCAGGGCTGCTGAGGAAGAATCATCTCTCAAACCTTTCAGCTGACCCCACACAGGGGGACTCTGAGCACAGAACCTCACTGACTGTGCTGGGAAGTTTCTGCCTAAAATCTCTAAGGTGCACCCAGACAGAAGAAAGGACAGAGTTGTACTTGAGGTGAAGGGTTTGGTACCTCTTCTAGAATTGTAGAATTACAGATTGGTTTGGGTTGGAAGGACCTTAAAGTTCATCTCATTCCCCTTGGCCCCTGTTCCAGGTAGGAACATGCTGGGCCTGTAGCAGGGTCGTTCCTCAGGGCTCCTGAGGAAGAACCATCTCTTAAAACTTTCAGCATCAACCCTCCCCTGTGCTGACCCCACACAGGGGGACTCTGAGCACAGAACCTCACTGACTGTGCTGGGAAGTTTCTGCCTAAAATCTCTAAGGTGCATCCAGACAGGAGAAAGGACAGAGCTGTACTTGAGGCGATATTATATGATGTGATATTATATGATGTGATATTATGTTATGTTATTATATTATATTATGTTATGTTATGTTATGTTATGTTATGTTATATTATATTATATTATATTATATTATATTATATTATATTATATTATATTATATATATTATATTATATTATATTATATTATATTATATTATGTTATGTTATGTTATGTTACGTTATATTATGTTGTATTTATTATATTATGTGATATGAGATGATGTGATATGATGTGATATATAATGTGATATATAATGTGATATGTCATGTCATGTCATAAAATAAAATAAAATAAAATAAAAAAAAAATAAAATAAAAAAAAATAAAATAAAACAAAATAAAATAAAGTAAAATAAAGTAAAATAAAATAAAATAAAATAAAATAAAATAAAATAAAATAAATAAAATAAAATAAAATAAAATAAAATAAAATAAAATAAAATAAAATAAAATAAAATAAAATAAAATAAAATAAAATAAAATAAAATAATAAAATATTAGCCCTCTAAGAACACAGGTCAGATTCACTCATCTCTCACCTCATCCTGGGGACCCCCATAAACACAGCCCCCAGGTGAGGCTCCCATACCTTGTCCCTGGCCAGCTCCTCCCGGGCCAGCTCCACGAGGCGCCGCACCTTGGCAGCGATGCACAGGTACTTGAAGAAGCGCTGGTGAGCCGACCAGAACTGACCCCACAGAGACTTCCGAGACTCCAGCCCGATGCAGTCAGCTGCCTGCTGGAACACTATCAAGGCCTCTGCCCACTGCAGAGAACACAAGGAGAATGAGTTAATGTAATTCCCATTGTCGTTCCTGCCGTGCAGGAGGTGATCGGAACAGGCTGAAGGTTGATAATCTCATTTAGAATCAACACTGGTCATCCTCTCAGGAGGTGATCAGAACAAGCTGAAGGTTGATAATCTGATTTAGAATCAACACTGGGCATCCTCTCCATCAGCACGATGCAGCTCTGGTTTGCAAATGTGGAACTTCCAAATAGAAGCAAAAAAGTCTTAAGTTCTTTTATTACATCAGCTGAGCATTGTGTACCTCTTTTCCTTCCTACGTTTGTGTCACTGACATATTTTATGAAAATCTTTTTGCTAGGATTTTTCTCCTGAGAAGCTGAGAAGCCTCAGAAAAGAAATGTAAACAATAATTATCTGATGGCTGTGGAACATGGTCTAGAGATGGTTTAACAACAAGTGCATCTTTGATTAGTTCCATGTAGATTGTTTTTACTTGATGACCAATCACGGTCCAGCTGTGTCGGACTCTCTGGTCAGTCACAACATTTTATTATCATTCTTTTCTAGCCTTCTGATGTCTCCTTTCTCATTCTGTAGTATAGTTTTAGTATAGTGTAGCCATGATATTTTCTGAAAAATCCCTTTGCCAGGATTTTTCTCCTGAGAAGCTGAGAGGCCTCAGGAACAAAATGTAAACAATGGTTATCTGCTGCTGTGGAATGCAACAGGTGCATCTGTGATTGGTCTCTTGTGGTTGTTTCTAATTAATGGCCAATCACAGCCCAGCTGTCTCAGACTCTTTGAGAGTCACGAGCTTTTGTTATCATTCCATTCCTTTCCTTTCAAGCCTTCTGATTAAATCCTTTCTTCTATTCTTTTAGTATAGTTTTAATATAGCATTTTCTTTTAATATAATATATATATCATAAAATAATAAATCAGCCTTCTGAAACATGGAGTCAAGATTCTCATCTCTTCCCTCATCCTGGGACCCCTGTGAACACCACCACAATTGGTGACCCTGAGTGAGGAAAAACTCCATAGTATAGCATTTTAAATATAATATAATATCATAAAATAATAAATCAACCTTCTGAAACATAGAGTCAAGATTCTCATCTCTTCCCTCGTCCTGAAGACCCTCAAACACCACCACACATTTGAGGTCATGGCCACATTTAGGGGCCTCACAACCTCCCCACACACTGGTGGCTGTGCCCAAAGCATGGTCAGACCCCAGCCTCCCACTCCAAGGGGCCCAAGCTCACCAGCTTGGCTGCCTTGTCGTAGACAGCCTTGTACTTCTCATCCAGAGGGATCTCCTCAATCCTGAAGGTGACCCCAGTGAAGCTGAGCTGCCGAGCAATGTACATCCCACTGACCTTCATGTCCATGGCCACGATCTCCATCGCGCCGACTCCCCTGGGAGAGGACAACACTTGTGGGACCCACCTCGGAGCCCCAGCTCTGAACCCCAGCTGTGGGTCCAGTTTTGGAAGCCTCTGGATAGTCTCAGTTCAGTCAAAGAAAGAACAGAGATAATTTCTCTCAGGCCGAGCCTGGGAAACTGAGAGAAAAGAATTAAAACAATGATTCTCTCTCTTTCTGTATCTGCTGTTTATAGATATGGTTCTCCAGAGTGTGCTATTCATAGGTCACCAATAGTGTGAGAGGTTTTTACTTTGAGACCAATCAAGTCTCATCTTAGCAAGTCACATTAAAAAAGACCCCCTACCTCTATTAAATGGCCTTCTGATTCACCTTCTGAAGACTGGAGGCTTTCATTCTGTCTCTGACTCAACAGTGTCAGAACCCCAGCTGTGGAACCCCAGTTTTGAATCCCAGCTCTGAACCCCAGTTGTGAAGCCCAGCTGTGGAACCCCAGTTGTGAACCTCCGTTCTGAACCCCAGAGGGTCCAGCTTTGGAACCCCAGTTGTGAATCCCAAGTGTGGAACCACAGTTCTGAATCCCAGCTGTGGAATCCCAGCTCTGAGCCCCAGCTGTGGGACCTTCCCTCTGCTCAGGGGCAGCACAGGGCAGGTTCCTCTCCAGAACCAGCCCCACTCCAGCCCTGTGGGATGCTGCCCATCCTCAGGCACTGCAGCACGTCCCACACAAAGCCCCTGGACAGGACTCACCTCTTCTCAATGGCGTGCAGGAACTCATCGAAGGCTCGGAACGGGGTTCCCTCCCCCCAGATCCCCAGGCGGCTCATGTAAATCATGTTTTTTGGCTCTGAGGCACCTGTTGGGACAGGAATCAGCGTCAGCAAACCCACAGCACTTGGGAATAGTTGTGACTCAAAGTGAAGAGACCTCTGAAGAGGCTGTCATTTGCCATTGTGCCTTTGGAGACCTTTCTGAACATTGCCCTCCCTACATTCTGTGGGTAAACATCACCAAACAGCTGTAACAGCTGGCCAGGAACAAGTTAAACTGGAGAGAAATTAATCTGACCCACCAAAAAGTCACAAGTAACAGCAGTGATGGGGCTTGGGGCAGATCTCAGCATGCTGAGCTCCTCTGCAGCCCTGCAGCACCACTGGCCTCTCCTTGCAGGATCTCACACACACTCACACCTCAGGGTGCCCCTTCAGGTCAGAGGGGACCTCTGCCACTCTCACACCCACCCCGTGGGCAGAGCAGCTCACCTGTGGCACTGGCATAGACAACCCTTGCTCGAGGCAGCTTGTTCTGCAGGTCCAGCACTGCTTTGCCCATTTTGGTAGAGCTGGCGTTTTTGGCTTTGTGGCATTCATCAAACACAATCTGCAGGGGAGTGGCAGTTAAGGAAAAAGGATCTATTTTCAATCCAGAGGATGGGAGCAGACAGAAAATAGAACATAGTCTCCTCCAGGCAACTGAACAACCTGTCCCAGTATCAACAGGACTGACTCATGGCCCACACGTGGAATCTGCTGGGTTTGCCCAGCCCTGTGCTCTTCAGATCCAAAGTCATCCACCCCTCCCTCTCCCTTCACCTCCAAGGTGTGTCTTGTAATACTGAGGGAGAGGAATGCTGAAAAGGTTAATCCCAGCTGCTTCTTCCCCTCCTCCTCTTAACTACATCCTGGAGGAGGAGGAGATCTGAGTGTGGGGGATTCCTGTCTCCTGAAGGCACTGGGCTGCTCCCCGTGACTTCACACAGCCCCAGGCTCTTTGTTCCCTGCTGAAGCACAATTAAAAGCAGCAGTTCCTCTCTCTCTCTCTCTCTCCAGTTTTTGTCTCTTGGTTTTTTAAGGATACAACTCCCTCAAAGTTTTCCCTGCACCATTCCAAAATCTGTTTTAAGCGCGTCCTGTGCTGTCCCCCGGCCTGGCTTTCACCGATCAGCGCCGAGTAGGTGGCAAAGAGGACTCCTTCTGAGGTAGCTGTGTCACCATATTTAATCTGCAGGAAGAGGAGCAGGATCACACACACACTGAGATTGTTGTCCCCAGAATGTCACACCCATCCCTGCCCACATTCCATGCCGTGCACATTCCTGCTCCGAGAGCAAATCCCAGCCTGAGCTCAGAACAGGCAAAAAGCTGTTGGTAGCTGATGTCTTCAGCATTTGTGTTTGGTACTGAAATATTGTGATGACAGGGACTGTAAATGCCTGGAGAAGTGCCCCAGCCAATGTGTCAGCACATCTGGAAGCCTGCAGTGAACTGTGGGGACTGTGCAAGGACAGAGATTTTCTGGCAAAAAAAGTGCTTCCTTTTTTAAAACAACAGTTTAGAGTCTTTCATTGCTTTGACCCTTCCTGTCTGTTTTAATTCCTTCTAGAAAATCATTTTTTCTTTGACCAGGTGAGATTGTTGCCTGTATCACTGCCATGGGTCCCACACGTAATGAAGTACAAAGGGGAAAGGCTTGGTCCCAAGCTGGAGAAAGTTCCATTTGAAGTCTTTTGGGGCTGAACACAAAATCCCTTTCAATCTCCTAGTGGAGCATATTCAGAGGTGTCAAACACCTGTGGTTTCTCTGTAAGAGCTGGTTGTTCAATACCATTAAAACCAGAGGAGAGGATTTAAGTGAACTCGAAGACACTGGACAGATTCAACCACAGGCCACAACAGACACCAGTCCAGGCACCTCTGTTCTCCCTAAAGCTTTGAGAAGTGATTCCATGGACCAGCACTGGGAAAGGCTGACCCAGGAGAGCAGAGCACATCTCACAGAGCTGTTCTCTCCACAGGATTTCTTAGGAATGGTGAAGAAGGTTCCAGTTCTGCTGTTGCACTTGCCTGCAGACACTTCCCACTCCCTGCAGGGAACAGCTCTGTGCTCCCTGTGCAGCTCCACAATAAAAATAACTGGAGCCTCGAGTGGGAAGAGGTGGCTGAGAAGAGGGAACAGAAGCTCTGCTGCTGCCTGAGCCTCGTCCTGCTCCACGTGCTCAGCCAGAGCCTCCAGCTGCTGCTGATTCCCAGAGCAGCAGTGCAGCTCCTCTCCTACCTTGTTCAGAGCATGCACAGGAATGTGGGAGGCCTCGATGTCCTTCAGGTCCCTCTCAGCATCGTACTTGAGATCATTGGAGACGCTGAACCTGTGAAGGAGATGTGGGGTGGTTATCTCCTCCTGGGACTGCTTATCTCCCCCAGCAGTTGGGGCTGGGGATGTCCCCAGGGAGTCAGGGCACAGGGTGATTAACAGCTCTGATTAAAGCAGGAGGAGCTGTGCAGAGCTTTCACATTTGCCACTGCCCACATCCCCCAGAGAGAGATCTGACAGCCCATGTGCCCCTCAGCACAAGCTGTGATCTGCAGCAAAGCCCCTTATTCCTGGCTCTGCACCCAGGAAACACAGGAACAACCCTCCACGACTCCAGGGAGAGCAGGGCCAGGCTTGACACCTCACCCCAAGGAGCACAGAACCTGTTATTTCACAGTGACTCATTCCCCATCCCTGCTGCAGGGGGAATATTCCCATTTCACAGGCAGCAGTCAGGCACTAAGAGGTGGAAACGAACTTACCCAAGGCCACAGCATGACTCAACTCTAAAGCCAACATCAGCACTAAAGAATTCCTTACTTCCAGATCCAAACTTACTCCAAGGTCTTACGGGAAAAGAGGAAAAAAAAAAACCAACAACTTACCACAGAGCTTTTTTCCTCCCTTTAAGATAATTTTCAAAGATGATGCCTGCAACAGTCCTGCCCTTCCCGACTCCAGCACCGTCCCCGATCAGAAACCCAGCTCGCTGCCCACTGGGCAATAAAACTTCATGTTGCTGCAAAATCAAGAACAAAACTGAAAATTAAACCTAAAATTAAAGATTTGCCTTTGCTGAGAGCTCTGATGTGAGCACCACTTAACCCTTTCACAGATCCCACAGATGCACAGTGCACTGCTCAGCCAAACAACAGCAGGAACGGTCAGGAGTCGTGATCAAGCTCACAAGTGGCAGCTCATGGAAAAGACCCCCCAGATATAAAACCCTCTGCAAAAAAAGTCCAGGGTTCTTGCCTCTTTGGGAAACAGACCACACAGAAGCCCCCGGCTTCAAATAATCCTACAAAAGGCATTTAAAATGCCAAAGGAGTTTCATCACCCAAATTACAGTCATTTTAAAACACCTGGCCCTGCAAGAGGCATTTTCCTTCAGGTGTGAGACACCTGAGGTGCAGGAGGTACCTGGCAGGCGTAGATGATGGCTTCCAGCTGTAGTGCAGACAGGGAGCCTTTGTCAGCCACAGAGCTGGGCAGGGAAAGTCTGTAGGTAATGTCAGGTGGGGGGACACTGGACAGGGTGCTCGTCTCAACCACCAGGTCAGGATGGTGCTTCCCAATCTTGGCTGAATGACAACAGAACACAGGTCAGTCGAGGTCTTTACTGCCAGAGCTCATCACCCAGCCAGAGCCCAGGGCACTGTGGAGTTCTCCCTAGAAAACCACAAGCCTGGGAGGTGCCACAGCAAACACACAATTAAATTAGGTTGGTGAACAATGGAGTGAACAGAACTTCCCAAGGAAACACTCACACTTTGAAGGGATATATTCTGCATACGTCTCTGTCTGCCCCAACTCTTCTGTTTCTTCCTCCTCACCTTCATCTTCCTCCTCTGCAGGAGCCTGAGACTGAAGAAAACAGCATTGACCCAATGTTAATGCTCTTGCTGAGCTACAGACATGAGTTGTGCTGTGCCCAGCCTCAAACTGCCACTGAAACCATGCCCAAAGCTACAATCTCCCTAAAAATCACAATCCATCTCATTCCCAGACTAAGGACAGCCATCAGTGGGAGCCCACCCCAGGGGCTGTAAAAGCTGCCCCATGCCTGGTTCTCACCAAACTGGAGAAAGATGTTGGCACCACTCCTGGCATGGGCTGTGGGGTCATTGAACCCTGGCCAACCTGCCCTGAGCGGGCACCTGGCCCAGTTTTACACCCAGAGCTGTGCCCACAGCAAAGTCCTCAGAGCCCAAAGTATCCCCAGGCTCCCCTCTGGGAAATGTAACACACTTCTGGGGAAGGGCAGGGACTTGTGCCTGTCTGAGCTTCCTGTCTCACTCCCTCTGAAGGGATAAAGGTCAGAAGTGCTGCCCCCAGCACTGGGATGTCACCAGGAGCATCCCACTGAGGCTCTCACCTGGTAGCTGATGAGGAGTGGGGTGTTGGGGACAGCAGGAACGTGGTCACTGGAGCTGTTCAGGCCAGGGAATTGTGTGCTGGGTGAGAACAGCTGCAACACAGAGCATGCAGGTGAGGAAGGGCAAACATGGACATGCACCAACAAAGATCCTTGGACACTCTGATCCCTGGACCATGCAGCTTGCCAGGAGAGAACTCCCAAGACACTCCACAAGGAGAGAGAGCTCCTAAGATACTCTGGGCTGAGGAGATCCTTTTCTGCTCCCACACAAACAAATTGACCCTGGAATTTCCCGACAGAGAGCAAGGTCAGGTCAGCAGCTCGTGGCATCCAAAGCAATCAGCAACGCCAGGAGCAGCTCTACTCCAAGTTTACAGCCTGTGCAGAGCACCAGGATCAATGACAGACCCAGGCTCCACCAGCAGCAGAGAAACATGGGAAGTTCTTAGGCATAAACACTCCTATTTTAAATAAAATTTAAGAAAAATAAAAAGAAGAAAGAAAAAAACCCACTCTCCATTCCTGGAAGCCTGAGTCAGAATTACCAGAAGGAAGCTGGACAGAACAAGTGTTTTCAGTGCCAGCAGATCTGGAGAGCAGGTGAAACATCCCACCTACAAATCCAAGCTCAGTTTGGTCTCAGACAGGAGAAAGGCCAGGAGCTGCTGGAAGGGCAGGATGTGTTCTCAAAGCTCCAGCAGCAGGAAGCAAACGCAAGGCTGAGTTTGCATCACAAAAATCTCCAAAGTACAAACCTTTGCTATCCTGACCCAGCTTTGGCTCTCAGCATTCCACCTCAGGAATTGCAGAAGAAGCAACAGGAACCTTGGCTGTTTGGGGCACTTGAAAACCACCCATACAGGTGAGAATGTGCTGTGAGGGTCAAAGCAGGTGGGAGCAGGAGCTGCAGTGGGAGATGGATCATCCACCTGTACAATTCCTGCCTTTCCCTACCCTCCCTCACCTCCTGGTTTGATTTTCTCCTCTCACTGTGCTAAGGACATCCAGAGAAGAGAAACACAGATCCATGAGAGCACAGGGCTGGAAGCAGGAGAGAGACCAACAATTGCACAACCACAGCCTTGCTCTTACTCCACTTTTTTCTTCTCTGCATTATTCTGCATTTTGTCCCACCTTGCAGTGATTTCCCTGGACTGGAATCAGTCCCACGTGGCTGCCAAGCCAACCTCTCTCTGTGTAAATCCCTTCCCTGGGTTCTGAGCTGGGAGAAGGCTGCTCACATCTTGAACATACTGTGAATGAGCAATAAAAAACTGCATCAGCAGCTCTCAAATTCCAGTCACAGGCTTCCAAGGCTGGGCTGTGCTTCCCAGCCTTAAAAACACTGGGAATGTGTGAGATGGATGACAGAAAACACAATGTATGACAGGGACTATTTTTAAAAGGTTATTTCACAACTCCATTACAATCAAAGCTGTTTTGTCTGCTGCTCCTGCAAATATTTCACAGGGTAGCAGCTCTTCCCTCTCTGCCCATTCCTGAGGGATAAACAGAGCCAACATATTGGATACAGCTCCTTTCCTTGGGATAACAGCTCTCCCCACTGGCACACAGAGGCACTTCTGTGTGCAGCCCTTTCCACTTTGATCCCAAACCACCTCAATCCAGGGATTCTCAGCGAGCTAGGAATGTTTCTTTTTAAAGAGAACAAAGCACAAGGCTGCTCCTGTACCTGGGATCCACAGATGGGTCTCCCCCAAGATGCATCCAGCTTGGCTCCTGGGATGTCCCATGCATCAGAACTGTGAGAGACTGATGTTCCTGCTCTGTCTGGGTCTCTGAGACAAAAGTTCTAGAAAAACTACACTCCTGATAACCCAGCAGTGGACTGTGGGTCAGATCTGGCTGCACAGCCACAGATGAGTGATGTTCTGGATCACGGGAATCAGGATTTAATGTGATGGATTTTCCATCACTGTAGCTTAGTGACTGCTCTGGCTGCTCAAAAGCCAAAATTCCTGCAATTCTATGGAAAACTAGGGTGGTGTGGTGATGTGGGGAGGGACAAGATTATCAAAGCTGCTGACATCCCACGCCAATGTGCAGAGGCCAGTGGTGAATCAAACTGGCAGTACTTTAACCCAGTACATGGTGCCACTTCCACACAATAATGAAACCAAAATCTCCTGTCCACAAGGCACTTCACTGACACTACCTCAGGAAATGTTACTCAGTTGAAAAACAGCCCAAAAAAAGCAGCAACCCTGCCCCAACTGCCTCAGCAAACACAGATAAGACAACATTCAAAATTAGCTGGAGATTCCTTTCCAAAGGAAGTCGTTTATAAATGGAATTCCAAGGAGTTAATTGGCCTTATCTGAGCCCAAGAGCTCAGCAGGACACAAGGGTAGAGGGCAGGGCACGAGGAACAGCATGGGACAGGGACAAGGAACAGCACAGGGACAAGGACTCTGCTGAAGATCCTGCTGTGGTCACACAAGTCAGTCTCACATTTACACAACGTTTATTTCTCCCTTGTTTTCTTTATGCTGCATTCAGAACAGCACTTCCCAGTAAGTTTTTGTTGTCCACTCCACAGACACAGAACTCCAGGATTTTCTAAGCATTGAATTTCTCAACCAGAGCTCACGTGATTGGAAAGAGCCCACCACAGAACCATTTCTGCAGGGACTTAGGCTTTTACATAAAAACCCAACAATAATATGAGAACAGGAGCAATGTGGCACATGGCTCCTCTGTCCTGGGGGATGCATCTGCTCTCCAGCATTTTTAACCATCCAATTTGCAAGCCTGGGATGTCTGCAGCCACTTCTTGCATTCCAATAGCTCAGCTCTCTTCCTGCTGCCTCAAACTGCAAGTTCCAACTGGTCTGAGGCTTGCAGACTGCTCAGGGAAGCACAGTCAGAGAAACTGAGCACAGCAGAGCCTCAAAATGTAGCAGTGATTACCCCAGTTCCCTCCTGGGGTAGCCACTTTGGGTGTTTTCCCCTCATTCTTCCTAAGAGAGTGACCTACAGTGGAAATGTGAGGCACAGACAGGAACTGCAAGAGCTGAGACCCAGATCCAGTGGATGTGGATGATGTGGTTCCAACAACCACTCTCTGCAGATCAGAGAGCAGAAGGCTGGTGAAAATGCCCAAAAAATGCCCACAATCAGGTGATGCTGAAGGACTGCAAGGAGCTCCTGCACCCCAGAAAACTCTGGGATGTAAAATCTTGCAGGGACTTGCACTCACAAAGTAAACACAAATGGTGAGTCTTCAGTTGAGACAGTTATTCAGTCATTGTTGCTGAACTGTTTGCCCTGGTGAACAAACAAAAGGTGCTGCTGTGGGGGGAAGTTAATGATCCATGTCAGGGTGGTTTTACTGGAGTCCATCCCTTCAGCACTCCCAAGAACCCTGGTCCTGCTGGATGTTTTAGGGGTAGATCCTCCACAGGATGCACCTGCCTGCCACAGCTGCCAGGAGAAAGAGCTACTGCCTTGTACTGCATTCTGCAAGAGTGCAAGGATCCCTCTGAGAGGGGATTCCCTCCTGGTTCCAGGAGACTTAACACCACTTCACCCCTTCCCTCCACCAGTGAAATAACATCACCACAGCTCAAACTTCACCCAAAGGAACTGGGTTGGTTTCTTAATTCCTTGGTAAAACCCCCATGGGATGAAGGCTGAGGTACCTCCTGTCTGTTGGGAGGATAGGAAAGGAGCAGCCCTGTCCTGGATTGCCAAGTAAATAGGATTCTATTTGCCATCTGTATGGCAGTTGTCCTCTGTTAAGTGGCCATGTTCCTTATCTCTTCCACAACCACTCCTCCCTCCAAAAACATCTGCTGATAACAGCCATTGAATGTCACTGCATGGCTGATAAGAACTACAGCATCCCAGTGGGAGATGTGAGCCCAGAGGGAGGAGCCAAGCATTCCTACCCAGATATAATCTGAGATTTCAAACATTCCTACCCAGATATAATCTGGAGGTTCTGGAACACCAGCACGGCTTCTGCACTGGATTCCCCAGAGGAGCAGCAGCTGCCTCTCCTTCCACTGGATCTTCAGAGGAAGAATTCATCCTTCTCTACAGGATCCCTGCTCCAGCAGAACCACCCCTGACACTGCAGGAGGGCTGAGCCACAATTCCAATGGGACTGCTGCCAGCACCCTGACCCACAGGGTGTCAGGTTGGGTTCTGACTCTGTCAGTGTTGGTTTAGTTTACTGCATTGTTTATTTTATCTTTTTATTTTCTTCCCTAATAAAGAACTGTTATTCCTGCTCCTATATTTTTGCCTGAGAGCCCCTTAATTTAAAATTTATAGCAATTTGGAGGGAGAGGGTTTACATTTTCCATTTCAGGGCAGGCTCCTGCCTTCCTTAGCAGACTCCTGTCTTTTCAAACTGTGAAAAATGCGTATTTTATGATTGGCTTTTCGCAAATACTAAAATTAATATTATATGTGTTATGTTAGAAAGTTATGCTGTATTAATTCTCTTAAGTAGTGTGTTAAATATAGTTTTAGGTTATAACATAAGGCTAAAATAGAAACTATGCTATGTAGATACTTTTTTTTCAAAGAAAGGACTCTCACTGAGATAGCAGCCACAGGACACCTAAATCTTTCAGAGAAAGAGAATTTATTGCCCCATTAACAGGAGAAACAAACTTCTTCCCACCTCACTCAGTCAGGACAATGCCATCAGGATTAAGAGGAAGAAGTTAACACTGACCAGACAGAATCCTTTGTTTAAATGGAATTTATGCATCATGTATGAAGCATATGGATATGCAACAGGCTGTTGTTTTTAAGGGTTAATCCTCTGTTAACATGGGTCCTTTTTGGGTTTGTGCTGCCCAGAAAAAGGTACCCAGACGTCCGTAACTCTTCGTTTCTATTGTCTCATATTGTCCAAATCCAAATTGTCCAAATTATTATTACTCTAATTATATTACTATTTTTATAACCATTTCATTACTATTAAACTTCTAAAATTTTAAAAACAAGTGATTGGCGTTTTTCACCAAGACAAGCCCCTACCTCGATCTGGTTCTGCTGAGGTGTGCTCACATCCCACAGTGGGGGATGCCCTGGGGCCACTGAAAACTCCAGCCCAGGGCTCCCTCCTGCAGATCTGGGGTTTCACCCTGGGTTTGCAGGAGGAACTCCTGCATTCCTCAGAGCAGTTCTGCTCCCTGGTCCTTTCAACGTTCCCTTGAAGGCAGAATTCTGCTCACCCAGCCACTGGGGCTATTTGAGATTTTTCTCTTCACTCAGAAGGGTTTAAACCCCTCCTTATCTGTGTCACTTCTGTGGCTTGGGGAGGGTGAGATTTTGTGTAAAAAGAAGCATCACCCCTTTAAGTATCTGGATGCCAAGTGTGCCCTACAGCAGAGAAAATTTCGTCCCTGTTGGTTGCAAACATCAGAAATTAGAACAAGGCAGAAGCACCAGTTTCATGCCAGGAGCTCAGTAACGACTTTGGCCTGGTGGTTTTTTTCCTGGCTAATTCCCTACAATGTTCCCTCCTTGGCAGTTTTATTTCCCAAAGAGAAAGCAGGGACTTTGTCAGGGAGAAGTTTCCTGATGAAACTGGCATTTGGCACTTGGCATTGGTTGGCATTTTTCAATAAACCAAGACAAGCCCCTACCTCGATCTGGTTCTGCTGCATTGTTTCAATAAACCAAGACAAGCCCCTACCTCGATCTGGTTCTGCTGAGGTGTGCTCACATCCCACAGTGTTGGCACGTGGCTCAGGCTGTCGGCGGGCAGGAAGTCCTTGGCATCCACGATGTCCGAGAGGGAATCCGCGGGGGACGAGAACAGGGAGTTGTTGTTGGAGAGCTCATCGAGGTATGAAGAATCCTGGAACACAAAGCATGGCCATGGTTGGATGAGGGAGGATGAGACCAAAGATCCTTCCTCACTCAGCCAGCAAGTTGTAATTTCTTTCTGCTCAATGAGCGTCTCCGATGCTTTGCGCTCTACAGATCCCAGGAATTAACCTGGAACTGAGGACATGCTCTGTGGTGCTGTTTGAAAATCTGCTTCTTGAAAAAGCAGGAAAAGCCCCGGCCTGGAGGGTGGGTACACAGTCAAGGCTGACTTGGGCTGTGCACATCCCTGCACCATGGACTGGGAGAGAGAGGAGCATCCAACGAGGCATCGCTCAACTCCACTTTGTGCTTGATTAAAAAAGGCTGTTGAGGGGTGCAAAGGCTTCACCTTGACCCCAAAGGACTCGAGGATTTCATTCATGTGCAGGGGCCCCCAGAGACCCAGCTACACCTGATCACAGCGTGGCTGTTTCACAGCAATTTCCCATGCAGCACTACAGGAAACATCTCTCTCCTCCTGGCAGGTTCTACACACACGAGGCTGCCAGGAGCAGGGGAAGGAGTGCTGGTGTAGCCTGGATTTGAATCTAGGTAAATCCAGGCAGATCTACCAATCCTCTTCCCAAGGGCCAGCCCCAGCCTGGACAAGAAACATGTTTCATCAACAGGGACCAGGCTCTGCTCTGCCCTTGCTCTTTTTCTGGTGACTGGGTTGGATGGTTTGCAACTGTTTTATTTGGTGCCAGCCTAGCGATGCTGTTGGTTTGAGTCACACAGACTTTGGCTCAGAAAGAGCCATCAATCCCCTCCCTAACATCAAGCCCATTCCCTATTTCAGGTGGCAAGAACCAAGAGCCAATATGCACTTCTTGCTCTGCATTCTTCACTGTGGCACAGACCCTTCCCCAGCTCATCCCATCACCTCAGCCCTCCTCCCACACCAAACAGCATCTTCAAATTTTCTCAAAGCAGAAAAACTTTGCTGTTAATTAAGAGCAATGTACTTCCAGCAGCAAACTCCAGCACTCAGGTCTGGCAGGAGATGAGCCTCTGTCCCTGAGGGAAGGGCAAATAGACCAAGAGGTCTGTCTTGGTGGCCCTAGAGATGCTGCACAGCCCAGCCAGAGCACCAGGGTAACCCAACAGGCTGCTGCCAGCAGAGCCAGGGGCTGGTACAGGAGAATCACTGCTCACTTCCAGTAAAGGGCCAATTACCCACTACAGGCAGAAAGGCAGCCAAAGACTCTTAAAAGTCACTTTAGCCCTGCCTGACATAAACCCACGAGCAGCTGAGCCTGGCTGTGCTGCTCTCAAGGGCTTCAGGCCAAGAGCTGGGTCAGAACATCCCTGATTGCTATCAAAAGTTATGGGCTTGTAGGGTTGAAAGCACTGGGACATGTTCCTTTCCCCTCCTTCCCAGGGATGTGCCCTGAAGCCATCAGTGCAGGTGCTGGAAGCACTCCAGCAATGGCAGGTGTGATGTGGGGAGTTTGGATTCCTCAATTACCAACTGGTGGACCTAAAGACTCAGGGGAGTGTGGGCAGCAGCTCCTGCTCTTGATATTTCTGTGGCTATTTTAGGATTGCCCAGAAATCAAGGCATCCAGAGACTGAACAGGCACCCAAATTTATCACCTTGGAATTAAGGGATCCCTGGACTCCCTTTCACATTCCAGAAAGCAGAACACTTGGGTGGGTCTGGTCGTGGCCAGAGTGAGTGGCCTGTGCAGGATCCAGATGGTCTCAGATCCCACCCAGTCCCACTGCTGAGACACTTCCAAGCAGGGTTTGTTCACCTGCAAAGGGCACTGACAGAGGCTGGGCAAGGAGGAAACATCTGCACACCCATGTCATGGCAGGGGAGGCTGCTGGAGAGCACAGAGTGGCCATCAGGCTCCCAACAATAGGCAAGGGCTGGGCTGGAATAGCAACAGGATATGGGAAAACCTCAGGACCCAACCCAAGACATTGCAGCAAACGTCACCCAGACCCCTCCAGCCCCACCAGTGGGCTGAACTGGGGAGAGGAAAGCAGCCTCCAAGGCAGAGGGAGGACAATGCTCCTCCTGGAAGTGATGCAGTGATCCCAACCCCTGCCAGCATTACGAGGCATTAGTCATAAACTTCCAGAATCTCTCATTTGTCTTAACTAATTGCATTATCTAAAGAGCACTAAAATTAATCACCTGCCAGCTTCCCCACCCCAGGAACTTCCACCACCACTATTTCTGTAAATTTACCAAACCCAGGGTCATTGTTCAACACAAGGCCATGGATAACCACAACCAGTGCAAACCATGCCTGGTTTATCTGCTGCAAATTGAAGCAGCTGCCTTAGTGACCTCAGGGAAAAGGAAGGATCATCACCTCAACCAAAACCTCATGGTCATGGCTAGTTCAGGCACTGGGGTTTGAAACATGTAATTTTGTCCCTGTTTCAGATGGATTAATCTGAATTTTTCTCATTAGAAACATGAGGTTCTACAGTAACAGCACTTCTGTTTCAGTGGAAGTCGAATTTCTGCACCACATGGAAGTTGTTCTGACAGGCAGGATCTTTATTTCAGATACTTTTCTGTAACTGTTTTTTTACACAAATCTTATTCCTGGAATTCAGCATCTCTGTAGCATCCCCTGGACTGGTCCCAGCAGGTCCAGGCCTCTCCTGGGCCAAAGACCCAGAGCTGGAGGCAGAGCTGCAGGTGGGTCTCAGAGCAGAGGACAACCTGATGCTACTGTGGCACACGGTACTCCTGTCATTATCCCAAAACTGAGATTATGGCACATTATCTCCCTAGAAAAGATCAGGAAAAAATCAAGGTACCCCAGCCCAGACATTTGATCTTTCTCCAAGCCCTGGGAACAGCTCAGCTCCCTCAGTCAAAACAAAGTGTTAAAAATAATGAAAGAACAGGTGAAGTCTAAATACAGACAGAACAAGCATCCTAAAAATATTTTTTTTCCATCAAGCCATCAATAGAAATGGTTTATTTTCTCACAATCCAGACACTGAGGAAACAGTGTCTGCAGAGCAGCTCTGGATGACTGCACTGCACAGCACACAAGTGAAGAGAGGGTTTTATTAAAAACCCAAAAAACCTATCTATACACCCAAATACACACCCACAGTTACAGCCACACTGTCACCCAAGAGACATTTGGCACCTCAAAAGTCACAGATTAAGCAAATTATTATTCAGGAGTGACCGAATCAGCAGCTGCAGATGATCACTATAAAAGCTTTCAGCTGCCAAACCCCAAATCTGTCTAAATTTGGGACAATAAACTGACAGTGTGGAGGGTTTAGCTCTGGCTGGATGGTGCTCCCCTTGCTTCCTGCACCCCACATTAACTTTGGAAATAAAACCCCTCAAAGCCATCACACCTACACAAACACAGGGATCAATCCTCAGAGAGCTCCTTCCCTCCAAATTCTACACTCAGCCACTGAGTTCTGACTGACTGAATAGCACCCAGGAATGCAGGTTCCAGCAAAACAGAAATCACATCTTTAGGACAAAAAAAAAAAAAAAAAAAAAAAAAAAAAAAAAAAAAATCTATTCCCAGTACCCAACACGGAGAGCTGTCACTCCCAAAACTCTGCAGCCACTGCACAACTGCCCTGGCGACCAAACACACAAGGAATTCCACGCAGGAGGAGGAAAGACCCAGGAAAAAAATGAGGCTTTACCTTGTAAAGAGATGGGAACTTCAGCCAGAACTGCATTTGGGACATTTTAGAGCAGCATTCGGGGGGCTGTCGGTGCAGGAGGCAGCAGCAGGGGGAGGGTGCTCAGAGGAAAGTGCAGAAAGGTCCATTCACAGCCAGGGCTCATCAGGGGGCTTTAAAAGCCAACATGAAACAGCCAGAGCAGGGAAAATGGAGACTCGGGGCCCGGCAGAGCCGTCCTGAGCCCGGAGATTTGCATAGACTGTTTAGTCACGACGACGAGAGGGCTCTTACTTCCTCTAAGTCCAGGGCTGACTTTCAGGAAATGATGCCTGCTTGGTAAGTCAGTGAAATTACTGGCAGTGCGAGGAGAATTACTGTACGTGGTGTAATCCAACCACAGAGCACAGTAAACAGCCCTGCAGAGCCAGAGCCTTCCAGGCTCCCTCTGCTCCTCTCCCCAGCCACCCAAAATCAGATTTTGTCCCCGTGGCAGCCCCTGCTCTGGGCTGGGGGTCCTGTCCCTCTCCCCCCCAATTTCACTGCTCGGGTGAAGTGGTTGAAGTGACAAAGCTCATGAGGAGTATTCCCCACGTTGGTGTCCCCCCACGTCCCCCCCCAGAGCTCATGTGCAAAGCTCATGAGGAGCATTCCCACGTTGGTGTTCCCCCCAGAGCCATGTGCTCTCTTTGTGCCAGATTTTGTCCTCCTGGCAGCCCTTAGGGGTTGGGGGTCCTGCCCTCCTGTCCTTACCCCTTCACCCCCAATTTTAGGGCTCAGGTGAAATGGTTGAAGTGACAAAGCTCATGAGGAGCATTCCCACATTGGTGTCCCCCCCAGAGCCATGTGCTGCTCTCTTTGTCTCTGGTGTCTGCCCCACCCCAAATGGTGCCTTCAGAAATCCAGAGGAGTGGCTCATTCTCTTCCCTTTCCTCCCTGGGTCACTGTTATTTCCCAGAGGCCGTTGCCTCCTCTTTCCAAGGCTGTCCCTTTTAACTTTAACAGTTTTGGTAACAGAAATAAATTTCTGGTGGAGAAGAGAAAAAGGCACAAAAAGGGGGATGTAAACTTAATGAAGGTCTCCTCCAACACCACTGGAGATTAAAGGAATCATCCAACAAATCACCCTCTGGAAAATCCCTGGGAACTGTCGTGTTTGCTTTGTGTGCAAGAGGCTCCTGTTTGCTCTTCCCTGGCAGGGCTGGTGGCAGCCCCAGAGCCAGGCTCTGCCCGTGGGGTCAGTCCCAGTTTGCCCAGCAAACCCAGCAGTGCACGTGCTGGGAATGGGGAGGGAGAGGAGCCCTGACTGCTCTGAGTCTCCCCATCCCTGCTCCCAGAACTTCCAGGCACCCACAGCACAGTTTCAAGGGAGCACAGCTCATCCCTGCTCTGTGTTTGAGGCAGCATTCAGTGCCTGCTGCTGTGGCTGTCACTGCTGAGACAGCTCCTCTCAGTTGTACTGGGAACAGCTGGAAAATCCCATTTTATCAGGCACTTCTCAAAAAAACAGAGCTTTGGAGTGAAAGAAGGCACAGAGGTGAGCAGACAAAGCCCTCCAGGGAGAGAACTGAGCGAGGGAATTCTGCTTTATGCCATCAGGTGAGGAAGGAGGATGGGCCCCTCCGAGGAAAACTCACAGGTACTGAGGCTGGAAAACCACCCAGAGGGCAAAACTCTGCAGCAGGACTCGTTCCCAAGGGCAGAACCCTCTGCAGCACCGTGGCTCCACAAGGGACTGAGACACCAACAGTGAGGATCCACATTCCACCCCCAACACATCGAGTCCAGGAGGTTTTTTCAATAAGCAAATTGAAAGAAAAACACCTTTTCCTTGGCACAATGCAGCTCTGGCAGGGTCTGCAGTCAGGGATGGGGCTCCCAGGAGGAGCTGGAGCCTGGGCTGGGCTCTCCCTGTTCCCAGGACCCACCTCACTTCCCAGAGGAGGCTGCAAGCAGCACTTCCCTGAGAGCCAGAATGTCCTGCAGGGACTACAGTGACAGCAGAATTTGGTTTCTGTGGGCAGCAGAAAGAATGAGGGTTCTCAAGGCTGCTTTTCTCTGAATTTGCTGTATTTAAGGGCAGGCTCTGCTGGGGCAGGTGCTTTAATGACATGTGTGGAGTGAAGAGGCCAAATTAATTCCTGAAATGTCTTAATTAGCAATTTGCTGTGTGACCTTGACTGAACCACTATGTCCTGCCTGAGTCAATCAAGAACTTGCAATCTGTGCAACCTTTGGAAGAGCAGGTGGATTATTTCCTCTTCCTTTCCTGTCAGGGGGGGCAAAATGCAGACATGAGAGACCTGTGCTGCTGGAGGAAGTGGGAACACAGCGCAGACACCCAGGGCTGCTGCATTGATTTTGCAAGACCACAGCAGTTTAATCACCAAGGGGAAGATAAACCACTGTGGAACCACCACCTGGAATGTTCCCAACCTGCCTCCCCACAATTCACCCAAGAACACGTGTGCTGACAGACAGGGACAAGGAAAGCAGGATTATTCCAGCTCTCACATCTGACTTATCCCCCTCCAGCCAAGCCCAGGGAGTTGCTGTGCTGGGGAACTTTCTGCAGCCTCTGACTCAGACCAACTCTGCTTTGAATTAAACATCTATTTCCAACCACGTCCCCATGGTGTGCTATTGGATTCTATTAGCAGCACTTTTAAGAGCACTGAGCATTTCAGACTGGCTTTTCCCACTTTTGTTGGCCTTGGCAAGGGAGGAGGCAGGGAATTGTGCCTGCCAAGACCCTCAGAAGGCAGATCTCCATCCCTCCTGCCAGGAGTGGACATTGCTGCTTGGAGGCAGCAACACAGATGAAAACTATCAAGGCTAGAATGTGTGGGGGGGGATATCTGAGCCCTCCAGGCTCTTTTACTCCTTTCACCAGGGCTCTTTTACCCCTTTTCCCAGGGCCACAGGCATCTGAGGGGGCTCTTGCAATCCACTGACAACACAGCATACCTCAAAAGCCAAATTATACCTGCCTTCCTCCAGGGAACCAGCTCAGGGTGCCACAACTGGAGCACCTCAAGCCTTTGGTCAGTGCACAGTGAATTATAACCACAGCCTTTTCATTTTCCTTACCCCAGGGCTGCAGGATGTGTCAGGTATCTCAGCCAGAGGGGTTATAAAGTGTTATTGCATCAGCCCAAACCCCAAACCTGCAGTGCAGAAACAAAGACATGAGCATGCAAAGCCACTTGTTCTCCCAAGGCCAAGAGCCAGGTAACTGCCTGCAAATGGATTTTAATGTCTGTGTTCCCTGTAGACATAACTCCAGGACAGCAACAGAAGTTCCAGGATGTTTCTTATTCCAGGAAACTCTTCGTTTCAGCCACAACCAAGCGTTCCATATAATTTAATAACTGTTGCATTGATTTCTCCTAAATCACCACAGCTCTGTGCTCTGCAGCACTTCTAAAAATTAATACTTTTTTTAAGGGCAGGTTAATTTCTCCTCCTGCTTTAACAAGGAAGATTAAGAGGAGATTGCAAGGGGCTGGTGGTGAGGAGAGGGCTGGTTTATGATTAACACGTGTGCTCAGGAGCCCCCATCCAGCACAGCAGATCAAACAAGGCTGTGACTGCATCTTTACAGAATTACTGAAGGTGACTCTGCCTGGGAGCTGGCAATTCCTCCTGATAAATCCATCTGGCCTGACCTCCTCCCTCCAACCCACGTTTTAAGAAGGGGACCAGAGTTGCTCCCAAAGCACCCAGAGCTGCTTCACTGAGGGGAGAAGGAGGATCTGCACACCCAGCATGTCCCCAGCTCCACCTTCCCCTGGAGCTGCTCCCCCTCCCAGGTTTATTTCTCAGGGCACATGAAGTCAGCAGAGGAGGTTTCTGCATGTTGGAGCAAAGTCCTGTTCTGGAGCCACAAGCAGCACAAAATTAGGCAAAGGGAACACAGACTGCTAGCAAAGGCCATCAGAGATAACAAAGAGCTCAGAGGAATTAGGCAGAGTCTGTGTTACAATTAATTCTAAACTGATCAGGGCAGGGAAGTAAAGAAAAATCCGTGGTGGCCAAGAGCAGCAGGGATTACATGGCAGGGATGCTCTCCTAGAGCAGGATGCTTTGACTCTGAAGGGTTTGGGGACAGACACAGCTCACAGGGACAACACAGGCCAGAGGATAAGTTAAACCCTCCCTGATTCAATGTTTTATTATGGCAATTAACAGCTCTCACCATCAGTGTCACAAGACAGCACCACCACAGCCATGGTGCCTTTGCAGAACTGCTGCCCACGAGTGCCACATTCCAGCTCAGCAGCACCTGGGACTGCAGGAATAACCAGCAGGAAGGGAGGGAAGCAACAGAAACCAAACCCTGCTTCTCTCAGGACTGTGATTTGTAAGGACACGTGGGCAGTCCGTAGACTTTTCCATAAGGAGATGGCACCGTGTGGTTGGGATGAGACTTTGGCTGCAGACAACAGTTCCCAAGACCAGAAATTCTGTCAGACCCAACGTGGCCTCCCAGAACTATTTTCTGAACGTCCACTCAAGCCACTTGTTTATATAAAAAATGCCAACAGATCAGCAAGGATGAATCACCCAGGAGCAAGCCAGAACCCTATTGTGGAGGAAACAAGTTCAAGTTCACATCAGGCTGTTCTGGCCACGCAGTGAGCACCTTCCCTGCTCAGAAAGGTGAATGGTTCAACCACAGAGAAACTCCCAGAGCCATTAGAAAATGTGGCAATTCCCACTCTCAGTATCCCCAGGTCAGCAAAGCCTTTGCACTCTGCAGGACCAGGACTCCCAAAACAAAACACGGAAGGATGATGAGAGGAAAAAGCACCAGAACTCCCACTTTCCAAACTCTATGGCACATGGACAATCACTGCCACCTGTAGCCATGGTATTTTATGAAAAATCCTTTCCTTAGGATTTTTCCTCCTGAGAAGCTGAGAGGCCTCAGGAACAAAATGCAAACAATGATTATCTGCTGCTGTGGAATGCAACAGGCAGATCTGTGATTGGTCTCATGTGGTTGTTTCTAATTAATGGCCAATCACAGTCAGCTGGCTCAGACTCTCTATCCAAGGCACAAACCTTTGCTATCATTCTTCCTTCTTTTTCTATTCTTAGCTAGCCTTCTGATGAAATCCTTCTTCCATTCTTTTAGTATAGTTTTAATATAATATATATTATAAAATAATAAATCAAGCCCTCTGAAACATGGAGTCAGATCCTCATCTCTTCCCTCATCCTAAGACCCCTGTGAACACCGTCACATCCACCAACAGAAAAGGTTTGCTACACAAATGCCTCAATCATTTGCTTTTCAGAACTTTCAAATTCTTCTTCATTATTCCTCAAAATTCTGGATTCTGCTACAGGAGCAAAGCCAAGAGAACAGCCTGTACCCACGTGTGGAGGCAGCACAAGTCCTCACACAAGCACCTGATCCATTTTGCCTGCCCAAGAACCACAGATTGGATCAGGAATCTCTTACCAGCACCTGTAGCACGCTCCTCATGTTGCCCCTTGGGTTCCACTGCTCTGTCTGGCACGGTGGGACCAGCCCTTGGCACTCCTACCACGGCAGCAGGAAAGTTTGGAACACACAGGTACTTTCCTGTACGGCCACCTGGAAGGATGGAACCACCCAGCTGCTCCCACCCCTCCTGGATGGAATGGTTCAGCTTCCCATGCCAAATGTTAATGTTTAACAATTTGGTGTCTGGGACAATGAGAAATCATTCAAGTGGAAAACATTGCTGAAGAAAGGGCTGGAAAAGCTTCAGGAAACTCCCAGGTGGCTCCAGACTGATGCCACTGTCTCCAATTTGAGACGTGCTGCTCCACCAGAGCCAGGCTCCACCTCTGGCTCCTGTGAGCAGATCTGCAGCTTTTCTCTGGATGGGCAATGCCTGATGGCTCAGAGACCCCTGGGGTTTATCCACGGCTTCCATGTCAGTGTTTAGTGCATCCTGCTCTGAGTGAGCACAGGAGAGACCATGCAGGGTGCTCAGAAGTCCAAATCTGAGTGTTCAAGAAGGCTGACATGGCTCCATACTGCAGAATGAGCTGTTAGAGGATGACTGGAGCCTGGCATTCCTCTTCCAGAGACAGCCCCACAGGTGAAATAACCAAGAGCTGTCCCTTGGCTCCAGGGAGCTCCATGCACACCCCAGCCCTCAGAGGTACCAACTCCAGCAGGAAAACAGAGCTCCAACAACGCCTGACCCACTGTTCCTCAGTTTCAAGGTGACACATCACTACCCTGTTACCTGTGCAATCTCCAGGGACCAGAACAGGGGCTCACAGACAAAGCATGGAACAGGACAGGAGAGCACCATGAAGCTGCTCTGCTCCTTGTGGGAGCACATGGCACTACCTGGTGGTACAATACCCCAGTGAAGGAACTGGTTTGGATGTGTTAGGTTCAGTCCAAACAAAAGCCAATTTGCCTAAAATCAACTCACTCCCATCCATGGCTTCCTCTCCCAAAGGATAAGAGCAGCACAAGAATTATTTCTTGCTCTGGGAATCATTTGAGGTCATTCATGCTTGCTTTGTCTCAGAGCTTCCTGCTCTTCTCTCACCCAGCTAACACAAAGCATCTCCTTTCACAGAGAACCTCCAAAAATCTGCTCCTCCAAGTTGGCTGAGATCAATTTTTGTGATGCAGCAGGGAAGGAAGCTGACTGACCACTGAGATACTAGAAAATACATAAGTTAAAGAAATAATTAAGCTCTTTTCCCATCAGCCAAACCCCACCAGACCTGGAGGTGAGACCTATGGCAGGGGCCCCTCTCCCCTTCCCATCACAGCCCCATAAATGGTCTCACAAGTTGATGAGATCACCTCTCTGCCTCGTTCCTCCCACAATTAATTCTGCAGGAGGCAGAGATCAATGCTCCTGTGATTCAATTATTTATCTGGTTTAATCCAGCCAGAAAACCCTGCCCAGCAGCTGCCCAGTGGCTGCCCAGGTGGGTCCCTGATGTGAAGCACGAGGAGCTGGATGGGGGAACCACCCCAAAAAGCACAAATCCCCAGCACCTGCACATCCAAACCTGCAGAAATCAGAGCTCCAAGGAGGGGCAAAACCACTCTTTAGCCATATCAAGAAACCAAAAACACAACAAGGGGGGAATTAACACATACACCAGCAGACACCAATATCTGTATTAATTCCTAGAGAGGATATAGCCTGTCCCTTCTTTATTCCAAAGTCAGCTCTGTCATATCAACAACTTGCAGTTTTTACTGACTAACCTTACCATAAGATGTTGCCAAAAGTAGTGCAATGTTTCAAAACCTCCATGGAAGAAGCTCCTTCCCACCCAGAGAGATCCCCAAGGTGAGGGAGGTCTGGGTCCCCAGAGATGCTGAGTGACTCGGGGTCACTGCTCATTCCTCCCACACTTCAGCTCTGCAAAAACTGACCTGGCTCCACTCTTGGAATGCTAGGCACTGAGCTGATGTAATCCCTAAATATTCGCTATTCAGGAATCCACCACTTGTAACCAGTGAGGAAGAACATGCAGCACAAGAGCATTTTGGGAGGGAAATAACCAAAGAGTCTGAAGCGTGTTCAGTTCACACTCTGGGACCCTCCTGCAGCCCCAGCACCACCAGTGTTTATGCCAAACACCCCTTTAAAAGACAGAAGCTGTTTTACCACAGAGAAGCTCTTACCAAACCATGGACACCTTTCAAATTCCTGGTGTCAGAGGACTGATCCCAACTGCACACAATTCCTCTCTGGGGCTGGACAAATTTATCACCCATCTCTTCATTTCCCCTAAGTAAGACAACACTGAAAAGCAATCCCCAGCACTCCAAGCCTCATTTTTCCCCAAACACATCAGGAACTCTGCACTTACCTGAGGAAAATCCCCATTTTTTGGTAAGAAGTCAGCGGGGTCCACAGCTGCATAGTTTGTGTCCAAGAAATGTGGTCTGCTGATGGAATCCACATAAAAGTCCTGAGGGGGGCTAAAATATTGCCTGTAAGGAAATGGGAAAAGCAGTTACTCCCTGTCAGTCCCCAGCATTTCTCAAGTCACTTTAGCCTCTGACAGCAGTGAAGCTGAAACTTCAGGATGCCACATACAGGAGAAGGATATTATTGGATATTATTCAGAAGAGAGATGGCAAAATAATACCTGTACCAGTTCTATCCCACTTCCCAAACTCAGCTGTGTAAGAATGCTGAATTAAGAATGTAATTCTTAATTTGTGTAGACCAGGAAGGGCTTAATAGATAACAATGGTCTGCAGTACCCAGTACTTCAGCCCTGATGACAAAGCAGAATGAAGCCCTGGGACGTCCCAGCATGATGGGTGTGGTGGACCTGCCAGTCACACCATGTGAGGACATGAGCTGCAGGGAAACATCACACCTGCATGCCAGTTTAGGCCACAAAACCCCCAGATCAGCTCTGACAGGGAAACACCCCTGTTAACCCACCTGGACAGGGGGTTCACCACTCACAGAGCCCAAAGGCAGGTGAGAATGGAGGCGTTGGTGACTGGGAAACACAGAACTGTTACCCAGAGAGAGGAACTAGGGATGTGACTGGTGTGAGTTCAAAAGCAAGATCAGTGCTCAGCTAACAAGGGAACAAAGCAAAGATCCTGCCTGCTCCACCTGGGCAGGGCCATGCCAGCTTCCTCCTGCTCTCTGCACCCAGCATCCGTTTCCTCCGGGCAGCCAGGGGCAAAAACTGCCACGAGAGCAGCCAATTTCCTTCCTCCTGTCCAGGAGCAGCTCCTGGCCTCTGCTCCACGCCACCTCCTGGTTTGCACAAGCCTTTTCCCTCTCCTGCAGGAGCAAGGAATGTGCTTTGTAATCCTTCCCGTAAGGGGCCGTGCTCCTGCTTGGGCGATTGCCATGGGACATCCACCCCAGCTGGGTGGTTTCCTCTTTCTTCTCCCTGATGCCCAGAGAATCCAGAGCCAGAAACTTGAACAGGGCGCTGGGAGAGGGAGAAACAGAGTTTGAACAGAATTCCTGCCCAGGAGCTGGGAATGCCAAGCTGCCAAAGGATTATTGAGCAATTAAGGTGCCATGTGTGGCCAGCGGCTCGTTAACACAGCTGGTGAACATTTACACGTGGATTTATGTGCAAACACAGTTATCTCCTCTGATAAATACATTTTCCCTGCTCATTTCCCATCACTAAAGACAAAACCCTCAAAAACTAACAGCTCTTTCCTCCTTTTTTTGCCTTTTCTGTGCTGCCACAGCTTTACCTGCTGCAGAGACACCTGAGACCCTGTGTGAACACAAACCTGCACATCCCAGCTCCCAAAGTCCAGCCCTGATTGTTGGCTCTTTGTAATCCATCCAAGGAAATTAAAATCTAGGCATAAATTCTGGGAATTAATTATTTCCACACAGGAAAAGGCTGGTTGAAAAGGCTTTCAAGGCAAGGCTGCTGTGGTCTCGCCGTCTCTCACACGAGGACACAGCTTGGCCAGCATCAAGGAACTAACCAAGGAATAGGAAAACTATTTTTACTGGAAAAGTAAACACCCTCTCCTCTTCCCCTGGCACTTTGTGGCCTGGACAAGGGTCAGTCAAGGTAACAAGAAACAGAGCAAGAGAGCTCCAGCCTCCCTGGCCTGCTGTGGAATGACCAGCTCTGCTTGGTATTTTGTTACCCTTAATCTTGGTCTTCCAATCTGCCCATGTGAGATGCCCTTGGTTGCTGCAGTTTGCGGGGAGAGCTCACAGCAGCTCCAGGCACCGCTTTGAGATCCTCCTTGGAAAGCCCCAAAATCCCTTCAGTACCTTTGGAGCTGGGCTTTACCTTCCCTGGACTCAGAACTCAAAGCCGTCTCCTCTCATTTGCAGGGCTGGCACAGAGCCATTGACAAGTTTGCTTGAAATAAATTGAGATAAAAACGCTTTAACTGGAAGAATCAGGTCAGTGACCCTGTCACAGCCAAGCTGTGAACACTGCCCTGTCCCCACCTGCTCCGCCTCTCCAGGGCTCAGTTCCTGGCAAACTGCTCTACTGTGGGTCAGCAGCTTCCCCCAGATGCTGAGGGGGTTCACTGGACAACCAAAAACAGTTCCAGAAAGGAAATTTATACTGCTTTAATCACACCAGCTGCCCAAAGAGGAACGCTCCATTGCAATTCCGCTGCATTCCAGCTGCTCATCCAGCTGCTCATCCCAATGAGCATGACCAATGCATCCAAAGCCCTTCTGGGCCCACAGTGCCACTTCTCTGAGACCTCCATGTGTGTTTTGGCCAGGCTCCATCCTCTGTCCTCCTCTCAGAGACACAAACTTCTCATCTCAAGCCAGTGGAAGATCAGGGAGAGCTGAGAGGCCGCGGGCTGCCTCAGCTCTAGCCTGGCACTTTCCTTCCTCATCAGACACCAACCCATGTTCTTTCAGAGCCTGCTTTACTATTTAGCAAGCAGTGCTCCATGCAGAGGTGCAAAAGAGCATAAAAACAGCAAAAAAAGAGGGTTTTGTAAACTGGGGACAAAGCTTTGCTCCAGCTGTGTGACACCTCATCCAACAGCACAACTGGGCTGCCCCAGATCCCCCCAGCCAGGAATGTGCTGAGCCTCTCAGCAAGGGAAGCTGAGCTCTGCAGGGATAATTCCTCAGAAAAAAGCTGAGCTGCTGCTCTTCAGAGCTCTGAACCTCCCTGGTTCTTTCAGGGAGGTTTAACACACTGTTGACATTTGTCAGGTTAAGAAAATCTGAACCCAAGAGGCCACGTTTGGGGTCTTCTAAAGAAATTCCCTAGCATGAAAGTGAACTCCTGAAAAGAAACAGGAAAAACCTGCTTCAGGATAAAGGTGTTGCTATGAGAATAAGCCCTGTCCAAACACAGCCACTTGCAAATGAGATTTCTCTGCAAGGATTCTGAAGAAAAACGTGCACCACCTCTAATGCCAGCTGCATTTTTTCATGTTACAGCATGGGCTACAATTACAACTGCCTTTAATATCCCACTTTTCAGTGTTTCCATTCCTTCTAGGATTCCTACCCCTCACCCTAAATCCACCTAAAAAGCAGAGACTTTTTTTTTTAATGTGAAATGCAGATATGGAAGATCTCACCTGAAAGGTGATTTTTACACTATTTTTACACCTCCTGGGGTATGAAGAACAGGAAGCTAAAGGTGCAGCCTCGGCTAAATCATTCCCTAGCAAATCATTACTACAACGGGCCTCATTTCCAGAAGTAACTTCAGCAAAGGCAGCAAGTCCAGGTTTGTGTCAGACACAGGCATGTCCTTGCAGGATTGGGCTGTTCCCGGCAGCGCTGGTACGAGCGGCACCGAACAGGAAGAGAGTGAGGGGCAAAACCAGAACAAATGGTCAAGAGGAAAGAAAAAAAAAAAAAAAAAACCAATGCAATAGATAAACACAATCTAATCTTGTGGTTCAATGCAGCAAAACAGAAATTCTGTTATAGCTCTCCGGAGGATTCACAACATGTAATTTACAGGAATCCTGCTCAAAAAGCACAGCCCCTTCCAATCAGCCAGGCTGGCCAAGAGCAAAGGGCCTGAATGGATCTGAGAAATCTCCTGTGGGGAGGAGCTGGCACAGCTCAGCTCCCTCAGCACCTGTGGGGCAGCTTCTGGTACCCTCTGATGGGGAACTGCCCTGTGCATCCACCCCACAGCTCCTGCTGTGCCCAGAGGGGACCGGGGCCACTGGGGCAGCAGGACCACAGGGACATGAGACCCCTCATCCCCCTGACAGAGGAGCTGATCCTCACTGCTCCTCTCTGCCTGGAACTCACACCATCCCAGGGAGGGATCCTGTCACAGACGTGTTTATGAAAAATCCTTTCCTTAGGATTTTTCCTCCTGAGAAGCTGAGAGGCCTCAGGAACAAAATGTAAACATTGATTATCTGCTGCTGTGGATGCAACAGGTGGATCTGTGATTGGTCTCATGTGGTTGTTTCTAATTAATGGCCAATCACAGCCCAGCTGTCCAGACTGTCTCGGTCAGCCACAAACCTTTGTTATCATTCTTTCCTTTTCTATTCTTAGCTAGCCTTCTGATGAAATCCTTTCTTCTAGTCTTTTAGTATAGTTTTAATATAATATATATCATAAAATAATAAATCAAGCCTTCTGAAACACAGAGTCAACATTCTCATCTCTTCCCTCATCCTAAGACCCCACAGGATCCCACCATGAAGATGCCAAAACCCCTTTAGGAGGGAGGTTACATTAAATGCCCAGTGTAATGCCAGGCACCTGGAACACAGTTGTTAGCTCAGGGTGTCAAATTCTGCTTCTTTCAGTTCTTCCTCCCACCTCTGACCTAGATAAAGAGCACATCCTGTGTATCCATGCCCCTCCCTGGATTCACAGAGACCAAAGGATCAGCCTCCAAACCCCCAGCCCCACCAGAGTCACCATCCAAGTCACTCAGTGATGGCACAGGGCCATTTTATGTTGTTCAAACATTTGTCATATCCCACCTTGTGATCCAGGATGAAGGTTCATTGTAAAGGGAAAATGGAAAACAAAATTTTTCAGTACAGACATGACATGGCTGTTAGTGTCAGCCACTTCCAGTGACATGGCAAAGGATTCTAACATCACCCAAAACCTAATACCCAGTACAGGTGACATCTTCCTCCACATCTGTGCAAAGCTGCCCAGTGTTTGTTCAATTGGATCTGTTAAGAATTCCATTGGTGTTACAAATCAGGCTAAACCAAAGCTGTTTCTCCCTTACTGCAGCCTCCAGGTTTAACAGAAAACAAAGGTTTTTTCTCATTTTTAAAAACAAAAAGCTGTTTGCTGTTGTTCCCAAGCTGCAGTAGTGTCTGAAATGCCGCAAGATCAGTGAGTGATGCAATTATTTCCCCATCAGATCGTGAAATAAAGTAAACATGGAAAGCAGCAAAGAAACAGTTGAATCACGGGGTGTGCAAGAGCAGAGGGGATTAGACAAAGGAGAACAGCACTCACTGGTTTTCACTTGGGAAAGATGAGGTTGGGAAAGAGACTGGGTAGCAGCTACTCCACGAGTCGGCGGCCAGCATGGAATTCTGCAAGTAGAAGGCACAACAGTTAGAGCAGCAGAGGCCTGGAACCATTACCTGGGGCTGCAGACACGAGGACAGGCCCATGGCTTCCCTCCCTCAGTGCCTCCCAGAGGCACAGGTGGCTCCTTGTCTCTCCAGCAGGACTCCAGTTTCAGCTTTGGGACCCACTGCTCCCTACCACTGTCCCCTTCCCCAGCCCTTGCACAGGACACTCTGAAGGGACAAGAGGAAATGGCATCAAGCTGTGCCACGAGATGTTCAGGCTGGACATCAGGAGGAATTTATTTGTAAAAAGGGTAGTTAGGCTTTGGCAGGGGCTGCCCAGGGAGGTGCTGGAGTCCCCATCCCTGGAGGTGTCCAAGGAAGGACTGGATGTGGCACTCGATGCTCTGGTGTGGTGACAAGGTGGGAATCAGTCACAGATTGAACTTGATGACCTTGAAGGTCTTTGCCAACCTCAGTGATTCCAGGATTCTATGATTCAGTCTCTGTGGGATGTCAGCACGAACCCAATAACCTGAAATTAGCCGGCAGAGGTCACATCCAAAAATGTCCTTCTGTGCCTTTTGTCTTCTCACTTCCCTGAACAGTCTCCAATTAATGGCAAGGTCTTAGCTCAGCTCATACCAATAAAATCAGGGAGAGAACACAGTATCTCCTTACTCAGCTCCACAGAAGCCTTTAATTTGTTCTTTTTGTGCCCAAAGCAATGAAACCTTGTACTTGAAGCAAGAGGAACTGGGGCCTCGTTTGAAGCTCTGTGTCCCTACATGTGACACATTCCAGAGTTTGAAACAGAAAGAGAAAACTCCAGGAACACATCAGCTATTTTGGGACAGGGTTTGCTTTTTGCCCTGTTGGACAAATGCATGAGGGACCTGGTCTGGTTTTAGCAGCTATATCAGGACAAATACAACTTATTTATCTCTGCTGCTCTGGAAACAAGGACAGCTGGACCCGGGCACAGATTCACACGTCTGGTAGAGATGTGCTGGGGCAGGAACAAGGTCTGCAATCCTGGGCAGATTCTCTCAGTCTCTTCAGTCCTTCCTCAAGGAGCTGACAGCCAGCAGCTTCCAGAGAGGCTTTGTTTTAATCACAGCCCTGCTTTTCCCTCCTCACTTCAATCCCACAGCCCCCTGTGCAGCTGCCTGGAAAGTCTGGAAATCGCTGCTGTATACACAGACCAGGACTCCCCGGATCTACCAGGTCAGATTGCTCTGCCCAGACCCCTCCTGGGCACAGCCTCCCCCTCCCCAGGATCTGCAGGGCCTCACCTCCACATCGGGCACGGCGAGCTGGGAGCGGAGGCCGGGGATGCTGCAGACGGCATCGCCCGGCTGCTGGTGCTGTGGGAAGCTGTTCCCCCCATCCATGGTGGGGTGAGAGCATCAGCCCGTGTCCTGCCTCATGGAGTCCTCAGGAGGGTGGGACAGGATGTGGAGTGAGTGGTGGCAGCGTCTTTAATTGTGCTCTTCACCCTGCACCATGTCCTGGGCTGGGAAAGAAAAGCGCGTTTAGGTTTTGTGAAAGGGGAGGTGGGGGGAAAAAAAAACTACTTGTAAGCTTAAACATAGCTTAGAGATGAGCAAACAGCCAGCAGCCTGTGAAATGCTGCTGCCTCTTCAGAAAAGAGAGGGTTTTATGGGAAACAGAGCTCTCCATTAGCACCACACCTGGAATTCACCCAGGCTGGAAATGGAACACACCTCTCCTGCCTTTCACACCAGGAGCCCTAAGGTCACCCACAGCTGGGCTCAGCCTGAGGAATTTGCTTACCTAATGTACAAGGAGACTCTGCACTCCTGTGTAAACTCATGGTAATCAATTCCCCCAAACTGCCTGTTTTCCTGAAAATATGCTCTGGAGGTGGGACACTGCTGAGCCAGCAGTGAACCCTCATCTCCCAGCCCGTGGCACTCTGGGGTCTCCCCAGCTCCAAGGCAGATGTTTGAACCCTCATCTCCCAGCCCGTGGCACTCTGGGGTCTCCCCAGCTCCAAGGCAGATGTTTGAACCCTCATCTCCCACCCTGTGGCACTCTGGGGTCTCCCCAGCTCCAAGGCAGATGTTTCTGTGCACCAGGACCTTTCCCACACCAGTCAAACCCAACAATACCTTGTTACTCATTTGAAATTAATAGTATTAATGCCACAAATTCCTGAATTTATCAGCTTCTGGCACTTTCTCTTTTGCCAGCAAAAGGGGATCCAATGCAGGAGCACTGTCCTGGCAGGATTAACCCCACAGTAATGCCCTGCCTCCAGTGCAGTTCTCAGTCAAAACCATCAAACTGATTAATTTGCTTGTAAATTCTCCATAATCCTACAGGTAACCAATTTTTTAATGGATTAAAATAAAAAAGAGATGCTGAAAGCAACCTATACAACCAGAGGAGCAGATAAAAGCATCCACAATGTTTTTATTTCCACTGAATCTTTCTTTGCTGCTTCCTGCCTTCCCTGACTCTCCCCAGAAGTTGAGTAAATCAAAGTGGCCAAAACCTCTGGATGGAGCAATCCAGCCATACACAACACCTACAGAGCACAGACCAAAGGTGTAATTTAAAAGAGCTGATCATTCAGGACATGCTGTCTGCTACAAGGAATATTTTTGAAAAGCCATTTCTGACTTCGAGGCCCTTTAAAAATAAGTGACCTCGCGGTGGACAAAACGACTGTGGCATTTGCAATGGAAAGTGAAATTCAAGTGATTCTTTCTGCCTTCCCGTGGTGCCACAGCTGTGCCAGCAGTGCCCTCTGGGTAGGGCTCATGTGGGGGCTGCAGGGACCAGCCAGGACCCCCCAGCCAAGCCCCCTGAGCCTGATCCTACAGCGGAGTCACAGGCAAAGTCCTCAAGTGCCCAGGATGTTCTGTGTGAAAAGCAGAGTTCAGCAGTCACATCCCACCTATGGAATGCTGTGTGGAGCTCCCAAAGGGATTATTTGGGTTTTGGTTTTCTTGCAGGGAGAAGGTCACCCTTTTCTATTTTGCAAAGATTCCTTTCAACTCTTGCTCAGCTTTGCCCAAGCCAGGGCTGAAGTTTGCTGATCTCGGCGTCAATGTCACCAACTGCTCTGTGTCTATAAAACCCTGTGACTCTTCCTTACACCAGATTTCAGGGGTTTTGCTGCTTTTCTTTTTTTTTCTTTCCCCTACTTGCAACAGCTTTTGAGAGGGAATCAGCAGTAGTGATTCCCGTAAGAGCCACAGCAAATATACAGCTTTACTTACACATCCAAAGGAACTTAGGAAGGGTAAAATCAATATCAGCATCCCTCTGTGCCTGCTCTGCATTAGCTTGTGTCTCACACCACCAGATCTCATTGGTGGGCACTGCAGAGCAGAGGCTGCCTCTAAAGCAGCACCAGTTCCCTAGGAAAACTGCACAACAGATCACACCCCACTGGCAAAATGAAGGAAAACTGCTTAGCAAGAAAGCTGGAATGCTCTGAGCCTTGGTTTGTGGGGGGCTGTTGTGCAACTGTAAAATACACCCAAGCATTGAAAACAAGGGGGAAAAAGAGGCACCAAGAGACCACTCTAGAGCTGGTACCATTCCAGCCACACTTCATCCTGGAGGATGCTGAGGGAACTCCTTACCCCAGGAGAGCGGCACCAGCACTTACTGGACGCCCCAAAATCCAACCTGCACCTGCCAAATCTTTGTGCTGCAAAAGGAGTTCCTGGTGATGAACGTGGAACCTGACCCAGCTCTCACTCTGAGCTCACGCTCCAGTGCCAGGGGCTGCTGTCCAGTTTACACTCCCAAATTCCAAGAAAAAACTAAATAAAACACTCATTAAATCCAGAGTCAGAGACTTGCATGAGCCTGAGGACAGCAGGACAACACCCAGCACAAGAACAGAGAAGTGGGAACAGCCCTCAGTTTGTGCCCATCCCGCCATGCTCCAGGCAGACACATCACGGAAAACCATAAAAATCAGCAAGCTCCAAAGTGCTTCCACTTCCACATCCCATCCTGCTGCTGTGACAGTAAACACTGATTGCACAGAGGCCCACACACGTGAGAGAGCCACTGTAACAAACTTTTGAAGTGATTTTCCACCGCTTCTCTTACCAAACACACTCCCAGCAAGCAGCAGCTTCCGCTGTTACGGCAAATCCCCGGAGAGGAGGCTCCCAGTCCCAGCACTGGTGTTGGGAGAGGGCTGGGAGAGGAAAGCCCAGCCCTCAGCGGCAGCAGCAGCACACAGAGACTGTTCCCAACTTCAGCCACTTCAGTCACGTCTCCTTGCAGCAGCTCTATGGAAGAGCAGCGATCCCCCAGACCCAGAGAGAGGACACGACCCTAAAAATCCCACTGGACATTTTCCTTCCTGGCCGTGCAGCCCAGGTTTGAAAGTGAAAGCAGCTCCCTGCACAGGATGACGAAGGCCCTGAGTGATTTCATCCTATCACTGAGCTCCAGAACAGTTTCAATATTCCAAACAGTTTGCTTAAAGGTTTGCTGTCAGCACAGGGACTAAGGAGCAGCTCCAGCCTGGAATTTCTCTGGAATTCATCATGTCTAGAGGTTACAGAGCACAACTTTCAGCTTTTAACAGCTTCAGCTTTTTAGGCATTTCTCAGACCAGCGCTCCAGCAGGAAAATTCCAGTTGGGAACACACAAAGAACTGCTGTGCTGTAACCAGGATGCACAGAGATGAGAGTAAGGGCTTGGATCACTGATAACTGCGATCAGAAGAGGTGAAAACAACCCAGTAAAATGCAGCCAGCACTTCCTCCCGTTGTGTTCCACCCTTTGTTGGTGTATTTTAAATTGCCTCCATTAAAAGAACAGAGCCAGAAACCCACAGACGTGCCTGGAGCAGTGGGAGCTAAACCTGCCGATCACGAATTACCACGCGCTGGGAACAACAAAAACACCTTGGGAATGTGATCCTGTTCTTCCTCCTGCTCAGGGATCAGTTCCCCTCACCCTGCCCACCCCTACAGAGCAGAGGTGGAGCCCCAAAGTGTCCCCACCTTGTTGCACCCACCCATGAGCCCCCAGCATGGGCGCCCACGGGAATTCTGCGGGATGTAATGGCCCCAAAAAAATGGGAAGTCAACCCTACAGAACTCTGAACAGCCAGTTTTACTTCTCAAGCACCCAGGCACCTTCAAGTTCCTCTTTCATGCTTCTCCTTGACACATTTTTGGGAAGTTTAGACCCAACAAGCAGATGGGAATAGGACTCAGTCCTGTCACCGACACAAAGGAGAACACCAGAGCGGAAAACGCGTATTATGGATGATGAAAATTGAATTGCTTCAGGGCATCCTAAGCCAGCACTTTGAGCCACCCTGATCTCCTGAATGCTCTGAGCATGGAAAAGGCTCCTGGGACACAACTATTGCAGCCCTGGAGCTGGGCACAGCACTGCCAGGCTCCAGGGCAAATCCTGGCATCACCTGGGCACCACATGTCAATGTAGAGCTGCAGCGTGGAACAATCCATGAGACCAATTAATTGTGGGAATTAGTCTGCAAGGAAAGGGAAGAAAAATCTGGATCATCCCAGGGATTCTTGAAAGAGCTGTGGTGGTGCAGGCAAAAGAACAAACCTGCTCGCCAAGGACAGCAGAGTTTCTACAGAGAAGAGCTTGATGCTTCAAGCAGTACTTGCTGCTCCTCATCTGACACTCAGACCATACAGGGGAAAACCAAACAAATACAGCTTTTTGGAGGGAAAAGTCCCCTTTAGGAGAAAATATTAACTGCCCCCCACAGGTAAATTCCACCTATCCTTGCTTTTCCACCTGGGAGAACACATAGGATTATTTCTGGACAGGGCAAAAACAACTCCCAGACATCACCCACACTCTGCCAAGGAACTCAGCACGTTCCTCTGTAAATCCACCCAGCACCATCCTCACACATCCAGCACCAGCATTCCCAAACCACAAACACAGCCCTGCAAGGCAGAGGCAGTGGCTCAGACACCAGGTCCATGGGACATTCCCAAAAACAGAGCTTTGGGCACCTCCCAGCACGAGGCAGAGCCTGAGCAGGGCACTCGGAGCACTGGGGCTGCTCCCCTTCCACAAAGAACTCGGCTAAGCAAGGTCAGAAGCCAAGAAAATGCAGGTCCCAAATTCTTTACACTTTCTCCCCAGTTTCTCTCACAAGAGACATTTGGGAGAAACCCTCTGGAGCTGAGCAGGTCCCAACGTTCTGTTTCACACAGAGCCACTCATGGTAGGAAAACCACTTCAGGACATCAAAGCCAACTTCCCTAAGGATTAGGGCAGCCTTAAGGCAGACTCAACGTGCACCTGCTCCATGAGAGGCGTGTGTTCACTTTGATCACACCCACACTTGTGCAGATCTCGATTGTGTAACCGAAAAAGACTGAAGAGTTTTAAGTTTTAAACAGAAAAATGTCTCAGGAGAGTATAAATCTTCTTCCTGATTCCTGAAGGATCCAGAGTCTCATGGTGACAAGTCACAGCACGGTTTGTTCCTGTGCAGAGACCTCCCAGCAACATTTGAAGGAGACAGGTACAGGCTTATTTTAGGAAAATGAGGGTGTAAACATCCAAAAAAACAGACCCCCATGAAGTAAAGAGCTTTTGGCAGAGATAGCAGAGCTCAGGCTTCCAAAAACTCCAGCTGGCAGCTTATGGAGCTCTGCAAAACCTGGCAGAGTGCTGCACGGGACACAGAGCACTCCCAACCCCACAGCAACAGTATTAGCACGTCATTTTCCACTTAAACATTCCCACCAGCAGCTGCTCTTGGTTCAGCCATTCCTGCATGGCTCCGGACGAGCTCAATGCTCAGATGACACCAGGATGATGTGCAGCAGGAACAGCCCCAAAGAGGCACACAGCCAACACCCTCCTGCCCTCCAGACTCACCCCAGGGCCAGTGCATGGGCCAGAAAACCCTCCTGGGGTTTGGCTCCCAGCTTTGGGATGCCAGTGCTGAACCTGCAGGACCTGCCTTGCCCAGTCTCTCTCATTTTTACTGTAAATTGAGCCTCTAAGGGGGAACCACAGTCCTTACACTGGAATTTAGGGTTACTCTAAGGAGTTTTAGACCTGGCACTAGTATTTAATAAGGTGAAGTATTTAACAAGGTGAAGCCTCTAGTATGAGCCCAGTTAATGGTCTGACAGCACTGGTTCTGTATTGCAGAGACTCTGAATTGGGCCAGGACAGGCTGCACCACAGCAGAAGCTCGGTGCATGATGGATTCAAGGCTCCACACTGACAGAGAGAAATTTGGATCAGATATTAGGAAATCCTTCCCTGTGAGGATGCTGAGGCTCTGGCACAGGCTGCCCAGAGAAGCTGTGGCTGCCCCATCCCTGGAAGTTGGAACCCTGGAACCCACGGCCAGGTTGGACAGGGCTTGGAGCACCCTGGGATAGTGAAAGGTGTCCCTGACCATGGCAGGGGGTGGAACTGAATGAGCTTGGAGATCCTTCCAACCCAAACCATACCATGATTCTGTGATCGCTGTGCAGTTTTCACAGTAGGGGAAAAGCAGCTGAAGAGGGAGGCAGAAACACGAGAGGGAGGCAGAAACACGAGAGGGAGGCAGAAACACGCGGGCTCGCTGGCTATGGCCACCCCGGCTGTACCGGGACAATTCCCCATCCGGACCCGGCTCGGACAGGGTTGGAGGGGTCTGGGCTTTGCCGGGATCGCGGTTCCAGAGGCTCCGCAGCATCTCCGGCTCTCTCCCATGCAGACACGCGCTGCCGGTACCGGCACAGCCCCGGGCGGTCCCCGCCGAGCCCCCCCGGCCCCGCTCCACACGCGGGACGAACACGCGTGGGGGACACGGGTGCCTACAGAGCGGCGGGAGCGGGGCCGTCTCCACAGGCTGCTCCGGGCCCGGCCCGAGCCCCGCAGCCCCCGGACTCCCCGCCGCACCGACCGACGGCTCCCGGGACAGGCCCGGCCGGGGGCCACGTCCCCACCGAACCCCCCAGCCCGGCCCGAGCGGGCCCGCGGCTCCCGCCCACGGAGAGATCGGGCCGGGGGGGAGGAAGCGGCGGGCCCCGGGGGCAGCGAGCGGGCGGCCCTTACCTGTGTCCGGGGATCGCGGGGGGTGCCGGGGGTCCCGGGCACTCCGGGGCTCAGGCTCCCGCCCGGCCGCCGCCGCCTGGCGCCGCTTCCGGGTCCGCCATGTTGGAAGGGCCACAGAGCTTCCGGGGAAAGGGGAGGCGGCGACCGAGGGAGAACCGGGAGTGGGGAACGGGGAACGGGAGAACCGGGCCCGGGGGAACGGGAGAACCGGGAGTGGGCAGCGGGGAGAGGGAGAAACGGGAGTGGGAGAGTGGGGGAACGGGAGAAGCGGGAGTGGGCAGCGGGGAATGGGAATGGGCAGCGGGGGAACGGGAGAACCGGGCCCAGGAGCAGTGGGCAGCGGGGGAACGGGACAACAGGGCCCGGGGTAACCGGGCCAGGCCGTGGAGCGGGAAGCAGGAGAGGCAGGGCTCGGAACTCCCTCTCGGTGGGAGCCGCCAGGGTGGCCCCGAGTGATGAACGGGCAGCGAGGCCCGGGGCCGAAGGAGCCCCCAGGGCCGCCTTCCCCTGCTCCGGTTCAGGAGCGGGTGCTGCCGCCGGAGCAGCGGGTCCGGGTCCACGCCCGGCCCGGGGGCTCCCGGGGGCTCCTGTGGGTCCCGGCACGGCCCGTTCCCACAGGCTTTGCATCGGTGTGGATCTGGAGTGCTCGCCTTTCGCCCCACATCCATCCATCCATCCATCCATCCATCCATCCATCCATCCATCCATCCATCCATCCATCCATCCATCCATCCATCCATCCATCCATCCATCCCATCCATCCATCCCATCCATCCATCCATCCATCCATCCATCCATCCATCCATCCATCCATCCCTCCCTCCCTCCATCCCTCTGTCCATCTCGGGATGGGATGGAAATAGGAGGCAAACCAAAGTTCTGGAGCAGCCTTGGCTGTGCACACCATCAGCACCATCAGAATCTGCAGCCTAAGTGCAGTCTGTCCAGTCTTTTTCCTCTCAAAAGAAAAAGGAAATTCCTCACTTTTCCTCCCTGCAGGACCAGGGCAGCAGCTCAACCCACAGAGGACACAGAAGAGCTGGAAACACTTGAACCCTGAGCAGCTTCCAAGGATTCTGCCCACTCCCATGCCACAAGTCCTGCTGCAGGAATTAAATGAATCACAAGGCTGGAGAATGACCTGCTCCTCACTCGTTTTCCCCTCACTGGGCCTTTTAATATTTTAATTTCCCATTGCTTGCATTGGATTAATGCCACCTTTGCAGTCCCACAGTAGGAACAAAATCCCAAGGGGTCACACAGAAGCCTCCTGGATGGGTCTGTTTTTACACCAGCACAGCAGCAGCCAGAGGGAACTGAATTATCCCCAAGAAAGGAAGTATTGGTAGATGGGAACCACATTAACATCGGGTCCTTGGGAATTCTGGGTGTGTGCCAGAGGCAAAGGGGGAACCAGGAAGGTCTGTGACAGTTCCCTTCTCCCCCTGCTAATCCCACTGCTCCCATCCTTCATTCATTTGCATATAGTAATTAATCAAGGCAATCCTGTCACGTTTCCCAACATGCCCTTCTTACAGGGATCCTTCTTTTGAATCTTTATTTGGTGTTACACAAATACAAATAAATAAGCACAGTGGGAGAACACACAGGGATCCATCCAGCATTGAATCTGCCTCCTCCCAGAACCACCAAACCCAGTTTTCCCTTACCAGGATTTCTTCCTCCTCCCACCCACTGTGAATTGTGGATCCCAATTTACACAGGAAACCCCAACGAAGCAGAAGTGATGCTGGCCTGGGAGACTGTGCCTGCACTGGTGGGAGATGTGGGGACACATCTGAGTTGTGTCCTGGTCTGTTTGCCCCTTTACAGGAGCCATGTCCCTGGAAAACAGCCTGGCTTCTCCAGGAACAGCCCTTCCCAGGCAGCTGGTCCCTGTAAGACACCCAGTCTCAGGAAATGGGGACAAAGATGGGAGTTTTTGGGCCCTGATCCCATGGGCTCAGCTGCACAGCAGCTCCACATTGGGGTGTGCCTTGCTGCTGTCACCCACTGCCGCTTCCTGTTTTTTTCCCAGAGCCTGGAAATCCCCTGACTTTCCGTGGGGTGAGGGCTGTGGAGCCGTGCCGCCAGCTGGCCCTGTGCCCCCGGAGCTGCGGGAAGAGGCAACCAGGGGACAGACCCTGCCCTGTGCAGGAACCATGCTGGGGTGCCAGGGTCCCACAAAACCATCCCATGTCTGAATAAACTCTTCTGTGCCCCCTTGGCCAGGTTTGTGGGGCTGCAGAGGGTGAGGGTTCAGCTCCTGCACTGACACAAGCTTGGCAGGTGTCAGCTGTTTCTCCCAGCTTGTGACCTCCCCACTGGAGGGGACGATGCTGGTGCAAATATTTGGGAAAGCCCAAGAGCCTCTGGCTTTGCCTGATGCACCTGCAGCAGGGACAGGGCTGGGGGTACCTGGGGACACCCTATGTGAGTGCTTGGCTTGCCCCACTCCAGTGGCCCATTCCTGGAGAGTCGAGCAGGATTTTGCCTTTCAGGGGGGGTTGTTCTGCCACCCTGGTGGGAGAGGGAGCAGGACAGGCAGTGGGATGGGCAGGGAGCAGAGTGTGAAGTGTCAGGAGCTCCTCCAGCCGATCCTGCCCTCCCACTGCTGGGAACACCTCGGGAAGGGGATGCACAGCACTTACCAGAATTTCGGGGATGGGTTCCAGCACTTTGGACTCAGTGCCAAGACTGGAATAAATCACCCGGGGCCGCGTGCTGTCGTGACAGAAGCCATTGAGGGAGGAGGGAAAGGCGGTGCTGGCGGGATTGGAGGGCTCAGCAGAGCAGCCCCCTCCTCTGCACCCCGTCTTTGGATCCCTTGGAACCTCCTCCCAAACCTTCACAGGCTCAAATTCCTCGAACAAACCAAATTCCTTACAAACTGGAGCACTGCAGTGCTCTGACCCTTTGGGGACCCAGGAGAGCCCTGACCCTGCTCAGGCCCCCCAAAACGGGCTCAGGGCTCTCCCACCTGTGCTTTGGAATCCATGCAGTGCCAGCAGCTCTCGTGGAAAAGGAGAACTCATGGATTTGTCCTGCCCTGCCTCAAATGAACTGCTCAGCTCTCGGAGCTGCTGCTCCATGCTGCAATCCCAGCTGAGTCTGGCTCCATCCCTTTGGCCAAAGGGTTTGACCCTCCGGCACAGCGGGGCTGGAGGCGGCCGCAGGGGCACCGTGGTTCCCCTGAGCTGACACTGCACAAACCCCGTGTACCGGCACCGGTTCCCGGTGTTCCCGGCCGGAGCTGTCATACCGCAGCTCCCCGGGCTGGACAGGGGGCTCTGGTATCCGGTGAAACCGAGCCTTGAATGGGGAGAGCAGCGTTTGCAGCCCAACCCTTAGGAGCCATCGGAGGATGCCCGCAGGAGAAGCGGCTCTGCCGTGGCCGGGGCCGTGAGGGGGAGGCGGCGCAGGGAGGAGCCCGTTCCCTCGGGCCGTGCCGGGGTCTGGCCGGGCGCCGTTATTCTGGGGATGCCCTCGCAGTTGCTTGGCTGGGCAGGATGGGACGAGGTGCAGTCGGAACCGAGCGGAATTGGGGGAGCGGCTTCACCCCAAACCCGAAGCGGCTGCAGCGCGGCCCAAGCGCGGCGGGCGGACCGTGAGGGCGGCGGGGCAGGGCCGCTCCCCGGCGGGGCACGACAGCTCCCTGGTGGGGCAGGGCTGGTCTCTGGTGGGGCAGGGCCGCTCGTCGGTGGGGCACGGCCTCTCCCCGGTGGGGCAGGGCCGGTCTCTGGTGGGGCAGGGCCGCTCCCCGGCGGGGCAGGCCCGGTTCCGTGCCGGTCCCGTCTCCATGACTCCCGCGTGCCCTTTGCCCTCCGCCCTTCACCGCCCACCGCCCCGCCTCGGAGCGGTGATTGACAGCTCTAGCAGCCAATCGTAGCGCGCCGCTGCCGCCAGCCCCGCCCCCAGTCGCGACGGACATCGCCTATGAACGATCACATCTGAATTGCACCTCAAACCCCGCCCATAGAGCTGACGGACAGTTCAGTTAACCTATCATATAGCCTTGCTGCCGGCCGGGGTGGGTGGGAGGGTCGTTCGTAACGAACCAACCGGAACCCGACGTGATGGAGCCGCGGCCAATCAGCGTTCGAGCGCTCGGGGACGGGGCCGACGGCGTGGCCAATGGGGGCGCGCGCCGGGGCGGCGCGAGGCGCGGAGCGGGGCGGGGGGGGGGGGGACGGAACGGCGGGGGCGGGCGGGGACAAGATGGCGGCAGCGGCGTCGGCGGCGCGCGCGCGGCGGGGCGGGCGGTAACGGGGCGGCGCGACCGGGATAAGGAACGGGACCGGGGCCGGGAGAGCGCCAGGGGGCAGCGGCCGAGGGGCGGCCCCTGAACTTGGGGGGACGCGGGAGGCGGTGGCTCGGCGGGGCGGAGCTCGGCGCCGGGGCCCGGCCCGACTCCCCCGCCTGGCGGCGGGGAGGGGGGACTCGGCCGCTCGCCCCCCCCTCCCCCAGTTCACCGTTCGGGCCGGCGGGAGCGGCCGGAGCTGCGTGCGGGGAAGGACCCGGCCCGGGCCGGGAAGGGCCTGGAGGTCACCGAACCCCCCCCGGGAGTCCGTCCCGTCCCGGCCCGGCTCCGGCGCTGATTTTGTCGCACTGAAAGTGTCCTGTCCCCTGTCACCCCTCTCTGCTCTCCCGCCGTACCCTGCCGCCAGCGCCGGTGACACCTGTGGGAGGTGCGGGAGGGACCGTCCGGGCCAGGTGGGCATCCCTGACCCCCCCACTCTCTCCGTGAGGAACCGGACACCGGGCAGGAGATCCCCCCGGGAGCAGCCCGGTGTTGGGGCACGGGGCAGAGGGTCTCCCTGAGCCCTCCGGGATCAACGGGGCCGGGGTGGGTTGTGTTGTCCTGCACCGCTGACACCCGGAGCAGAGGTGGTGGTGACACATCATGTGCCGGGCGGAATCCCGGTGGATGAAGGATGCCCCCGGGAGCTCTCGGTAGGCACCGAAGGCCTCAAACTTTTGTAGGCGAAAGCGAAGACGCAAGAATTGGTTCAGAAAACTCCTTCAAGGAAACTTGCTTCCAGCTCCCCAACGGCTGAACCCCCCCCGTGCGGCCCGTGCTCCGGGGGGAGCACACCTTCCCACCCCGGCTGGGAATCATGAGCTCCTAGGCATGGAAAGTCACGAGAGGGACTGGGAGCTGCTCTGGTTCCACGGGGTGGCCTGACGGGCCCGGAGATGACCTAACTCTTTAGGATCAAACTGGGCCCAGTCAAGGCCAGTTGACTGGGAAGAGCCCCCGGTAGCGGGACCGGGTCGGAAGCGACGTGAGTCCCAAACTGAGTGTGTCCCGTCACAGATTTATGTTCTTTTTCAAAGACATTCTGGAGCCAGGCCGGGATCTTTTGGCATCCAACTGACCTGGAAGCAGCTCTTAGGTTTGATTTTTCTTTTTTTTTTTTCCTTCTTTTTTTTGTTGGTTGTTTTTTTTTTATTATTCATGTTTGTACAATCTTCTGGATATTTTTTCCCCGAGAAGGAGTAAAAAGGGAGTGTTGGAAACTTAACAAACAGGATTAAAGCCTTGAGCGCTTAAGGAAAAAAAAAAAAAAAAACAAAAACAGGTTAAGGAACTTAATCCAGGATGGATCTGCAGGAGCCCCAGCAGCTGGGAATGTTTGCAGAGAGCGAGCTGATGTCGGTGGGCATGGACACGTTCATCCACCGCATCGACTCCACCGAGGTCATTTACCAGCCCCGGCGCAAACGGGCCAAGCTCATCGGCAAGTACCTCATGGGAGACCTGCTGGGAGAGGGCTCCTACGGCAAAGTCAAGGAGATGCTGGACTCAGAGACTCTGTGCAGGAGAGCTGTGAAGATCCTGAAGAAGAAGAAGCTGCGCCGGATCCCCAACGGGGAGGCCAACGTGAAAAAGTGAGTAAAGAGGTCTGGGAGCTGGATGGGTGAGCTTGGTTCTTGTTTAGCAGCTGAGCTCCTGTGTTGTTTTAGCTGACAGCGTGGTTCTGCTGTAGAAGTGCTTCCTAATCCACAGGTATTTAGGAATCTCTGAACAGCAGCCAGTGCTCTGGGTGAGGCTGTGCCCAGGTTCCCAAGGGCTGGGACAGTCTGGAATACACCACTTTGGTGTCATTTAATGGATAAAATATTGTTTCTTAAAGCAATTCCTCTGTGTCCTCTCACCTTTCCCAGCCAGCAGCACCTGGGTGAGGTGAGACCTTACAAACACACCTGGTGTCCTCACAGGGTTGTTCCTGTATCTGGCCAGGTGTTCCAAAGGTGTCCCCGGGTGTTCCCTGGAGCTCTCTGTGATGGCAATTCCTCCTCCCACCCATGTGGAAGGTGGCTGGAACAGGATCCAATATACGGGGCACCCCATGGGCACAGCAAGTTTTGGGATTTTTCCTTGGCTTCATTTCTGAGGTCCTTGGGAGTTAACTCAAGGCTCTCCCCAGCTGATTTCTGTGGCTGTAAAATGGGGCCAAGGGTTGTCAGCTCTCTGTGCCTCTGCCACACCTGGTTACTCAGGGCACGAAGCCCTCATGGAGGGGCTGGATCTGTGGGGCTGGTGTGGGAACTTTCCCTTCCCTGGACCTCGCAGCAGCTGCGTCCCAGCCCTGCCAGGAGCTGCTTATCAGCCCTGCAGGAGCCTCTGCAGCCCAAACAACCCATGAGGGTTTATCTAGGCTGGGAGGGAGAGCTCTGAGAGGTCGAGGATACTCTTGTGGTGTTCTGCTGTGGGTGAGCCCTGACCTGCAGAGTCCTGTGTCTGTCCCTCCGTTTGATTTCCCAGTTTAGCTGTGGGATATTTCACATCTTGTCCCAGCACTGCTGTCAGGGAGCTCTCTCACTTTGCCTTCCAACCTCTCTTTACAGCCTTGGCTGTGGAACAGTCACATCCCAAGGCTGGGACCTCCCTGTCTCTCTCCCTTCCTGGCTCAGGTTCAGGATCACGCAAACTTGGTTAATGTGTAATAAAATGTTTCTTGTTTTTCTGGTGGAGGCTGAGTGCCCCATCCCTGGGTCCCTTCACGGGCACATCCAGAGCTGCCACTGGGGAACCTGGAGATAGTTTCCTCCTTAGGGAAGCTTTCAATGTAAATTAGGTAAGAAGAGCTTGCCCACATCAGGAGAGTTCCCTGCTCTCAGAGCCATGGGAATGCTCCTGTGTCCTGAGGTGAACTCCATGGAAGTTTTATTCACACCCAGAATGGGGCTGTATCAGATGGGTTATTAAGGGAGTTATTAAAAGGGACTTTCTGTGGACATTTCCTGGCTCAGCCCCACCTGCTCCAAAACACCAAGGCAGATTTTAGGTCTTGCCTTGTACCCAGGGTTTAACTTTAGTTCAAGCTCCTATTTCTGTTCCCTCATCCTTTTCCCTCTGCCCACCTATCCATGTACTTTATCTGCTGCTTCAGTGGGGAATTTTAGGGCAAACTGATGTATTTTGTGGTTCCCTGGTCCCCTGGCACTCTGAGCTTATCAGAACCCTTCAGCACTACTGTGAGAGGGAGTGAAAGCTGTGTCTGCTCTGAATGTGACATATGTGACCAAACCCAGGTGTCTGAGTCCTCAGTGTGGGAGGAACAAAGTGCTGTGGGGTCTCCAGGTAGTGCTGGACAGGACACTGACACAGTATTTTAATGTCAACATGGCCAGATTGCACTGGAATCTCACTTTGGGCAGCTGTGTTGGAGCAGCTTTGAGGAGTTTGTGCCCAAAAACTGCTCCTGTGCACAGGACAGCACGAAATCACTTTGTGGGCTGGATCACACTGTTGGGCTCTGCCTTCTCTCTTGGAATCTGATCACTGAAGTGGTTTCCAGTGTTTCCTGCCACGCAGGGAAAGGCTGCACCTGAGGCTTGGGCTGTTGGGCAGAGGTGATTGAGTTACTGTGGTGGGCTCCTGCCTCAGAGCTGTGCTGATAGCACAGGAATGGAATTGTCATCCAAGGAAATCCCTGGAAAACGGTTCCTAGACAGTGGCCCTTGGGTAATTCCACAAGCAGTAACACACAGGGAGTAATGAGAGTGCAGTAATGAGCTGTGGAGGATCATAGAGGTCTGAGCTGGGCCTTGGGCACCTGGAGATGTTGGGCTGGAAATAAGATGTTAATGCCAGCCTTGGGTCACTCCTTGCTGATATCCCAGGCCACAGGCTCATCTCTGCCCCAGCTCTGTCTCCTGGTGTTTGTGAGACCCAGAAATTACAACTAAAATGTGTTTGGGACTTACATCAAATTAAATTATTTTTCTCAACCCCAAAATACTCCACTTCTGTCCCAGGAAAATGAGTCCTAAAGGGCTCTCTGAATCCTGGAGACAATGTTGAGGGTTTAAACTTGTAAGGCACAGTTTCCTTAAATCTGTTGGGAGAATTATTTCTCTATAGAGCAGGTGGAGGTGGCTCAGTCAGGCAGACACTGCAGAATCTCATCCCTGCAAAAAAAAAAAGGAGTTTAGTGGGATTGCCTGTGGCTGCAGCAGCAGAGGTTTAATAACGCCGTGTGCTAATAGCCTGACACGTTAATTAAGTGTTTGGGGCTCTGTGGGATCCCAAGTGCCCTGTGCTGTACTTACCACCTCAGCAATTGCTCTGGTTGGAATTTGTGCTCCTTGGAACTCCTCGGAGGGTTAACCTGGGTTATGGGGCTGTGCTGTGACAGTTCCTGGGGTCTGCAAGTCCCAAGAGCTGGAACCTCCAAACAGGGACAGCTCTGCTGGGGAAGGACTTGCTGGAAGCCCTGGAGGTGTGAGCTCAGGTGGGAATGAGCTGATCCCTCCTCAGAGACGTGTTCCCCTTGGAGCTGTGTGGCTCAAGGACTTCCTCTGCTGAGCTGGGTGTTTGCTTGGGTTGGGAGGTGAAATGCTGGGACCTGTACTCCATGGAAGAGCTCAGAATTCTATATTCTGATGGATATAGAATTTGGAATGCCAGACATCCCTGCAGGAGCAGGATGTGGATGGAACCCTTGGGACTAGGAAAGAGAAAAAGTGACACTGAAATCTTCCTGGCACTTCCATCCCTCGGGCTCACACAGTCCTGGATGAGGTGCTGCACTTCCTAAGCTTTCAGGATGTTGTGGGAAGAACCTTGTGAACCAAAGGAAGAGAATGAATCTTTTGGCTGTGTTTGGCTGTGTTTTGTTAGGCTGGGAACAAGGAAGAACACTGGATCTCACAGTGGAGATGTCCAGGAAGGGGATTCTGCTTTCCAGGCTGCCTTTGGCATGTTCCAAAATGCTGTGGCACATGGAGCAAGGGGGCAGCTTTGCTATTTACAGTTCTGAGCAACAACACCCCCTGTTATTTACCAGAGCAGGTACCTTGCAGGGGATAAATCTTAATCCACCAGGATGAGCTTAATGGATCTGACAGAGCTCGAGTTAGGTCTTTTTTCCCCCTTGTCTCCTTACTTGGAAGCAGGCCTTGGCCTCTGGCAGTCTGTCTGCTCACACACTTGCAGTGGGCTGTGGTGGGGTTCTGTTGGTTTAGTTTTGTAAGAAAAAAATCAAATTTAGGCCTGTTCTGAGGAGGTGAGACCTCTGTTCCCCTACTCGAGGGGTTTGCAAAGCGAGATGGGATCGGAGGTGACTGGGCTGGCTGTCCCTGCTCCTCAGGCATTCCAGAGCAAAAGAGGGGCTAAAAATAGAAGTAATCTTTCCTCTGGGAAAAGGGTGGCTTGGCCTCTGCCCCAGGGGTGGGGGCACTGCCCTGGCATTTTGGATTGGTTCGCAAAGTCCTCCTGGGCAGGGGGAAATCATTACAGAAATATGAGATATTTATCTGTTGCAGGTGGGAGGACTTAGTGTTTGTGCTTCCGAGCTGTATTATAGGGAATGAGCTGTTTGGATCAGGATTTTAAATGTGTTCCCAACGTTTGGGCCTTAAAGTTGTGTTTGAGTGTGTTTGCTCCCCTCTGGCAGACCTGGTTGGAGCCCTCAACCTCTCCCTTCGTGCTGCAGGATCTCCTCAGCTCCACACTGACACTGGCTGCTGTTCCTTGTGCTAATTTAATCCACTTCAGCCCTTTGGTCATTCCTATAATTAGACTTGTCTGCCATGTCCACACAATACTTGGGAGTTTTGCTGTGGTATCCTGGGTCTCTGCTCAGCTCTTGATGGCTTTTTCTAAATCCAGAGCTGAGAAAGGAATCTCTGGCCTTAATTTTGGTAGTGAAATAATTCATACTGCTCAGGCATCCTTAAAAGATCAGTAAGGCTTCTCCTTACACTCTTGCATGGGAGAAGCCCTTTCCAAGGAGCAGCTCCTGGTTGTTGCTCAGCCTTTGTGCTGGCCCCAGCTCATTACTGGAGCTGCTAATTGTGCCCGTGAGGGGCTCTGAGCTGGCTTTGGGCAGGGGCTCTCACTTCCAAAGCTGTGCTCAGAATTCCTTGTAATGCTGCTTCCCAGAGGCCAAGCTGATGAAGTGTGACCACACTGCTTAAAACACTCACCAAATCATTCTGGGAAGGAGAATTTGGGAGCTCAGCACAGCCCAGGATGGAGCAGCAGCAGAACAAAGTGAAAAGCAGGACGTGCACTGCCAGGCACCAACAGAACCACCCTGACCTGACTGTCTTGCTCTGCCTGTTTCTCCACAGCTGGCATCCAGTGGGATTTTGCAGGATGAGTTTAATGCAAAAGAGACTAAACTGTGGTTTGGGGCAGGTACAAAATCCCTGGAGCCGAAGATCAGAACAGCTGACAGAAGGTGACATTCAAGGGACTGTTCCCCAAGCCAAGGGAAGGTGGCTCCTCACTGTTTTACCTTATTTATTCCACACAAACACAGGGTTCACTTCAGGTCTCTGAGCCATTCAGTCAAGTTAAATTTGGGTGAAATTTTGGAAGAAATGGAGTTGGGAATTATCTTTTTAAATGTAACTTTTTCCTTGTCTCTTCCTGCAGGGAGATCCAGCTCCTGCGGAGATTACGGCACAAAAATGTTATCCAGCTGGTAGATGTGTTGTACAACGAGGAGAAGCAGAAAATATATCCTTTTACACATGGCTGTTGATCAGGTTTGAGCTGCCACTGTTCTCTGCTGTAGTTCTACTTTTGGGAAGGCCCTTTTGGATGTTTCTTAAGCTTAAATTTTTGCTGCTAAATTGCTTTCGCTGCTAATAACCATCCTGCCCACCTGGCAGACTTTCCACACAAACACAAATTCACACAGACACTGATCAAGGCAATTTTATCCTCACTTTGCTGGATTTTGTGTGACTCTGCCACACTGAGAGCACTTTGGAACCAGTGTGGAAGTTCCTGGAGCTGATCCCTTGTAGCATATGTTATAAATCCTTTTATTTTTGACAGTGTTTTCTAACTACTGTCTACTTATTACAGTACTCCAGAAAAGGAGTAATTTAATTGTGTGCATTAATTAGATCAAACACTCTGCCATCAGATCATTAGGATAAAGGAGTGTGATAGCTTCTGCTTGTTCTGTGGCCTCTACAGAGTGAGGGGACTGCAAGTCAATTATTGATAGAGAGATCCTGGTTAATTAGGTAGAAGGGAGGAGGCAGCAGGGGGAAAAGGAGCCCGAGAGAGACATCGTGTGTTGGTACCAGGTGATGACAAGACAAAACCATCACTGGGAAATGGGATCTCTCCAAGGATGCTCCTTGCTGGACTTTGAGCTGTGTTGGTCCAGAGTAGGTTTTCAGTGCTTTTCCCTTGCAAGGACAGGTTGACTTTTTTATTTTTATCTTTATCTGCTTCTACGCTCTCACAAAGTTTGTTCCTCCCTGTGCTGATTCTGACAATAACTGGAGGAATTTGTTTTCACTGGAACTTGGAGCAGGAATTCATCCATGATTTTGTTCAAGCCCTTCCCCAGCTCCTGACTGGCACTGCCTGTGCTGCATGGACCTTGAGCAGCCACATGGGGAACAATTTTGGGAACAGATCCAGCAGAAAAGGGACTGTTTCCCTGAGGCTGCCCTGGGGAAAGGGCCCTGAGTCATGCACAGGGCTGTGTTGGTTCCTGGCAGGAGGCAGAGTTGGGGTTTAAGGGGAGATGTCAACTTCCCCGTTGGTGATTAACAAGAAAAATCCTAATTTCCAGAACAAGCACTGTGGCATTGGAAACTGGGGCTGTGGAAGGGAGGATTCTGTCTCCATCTGAGTGTTCTGATGCTGGTGGAAGTGCACTGCAGGCTTGGGCTGTTTGTCATAGAGTCACAGAATGGCTTGGGTTAAAAAGGACATTAAAGCTCATCCCATTTCACCACTGCCATGGGCAGAGACACCTTCCACTATCCCAGTTTGCTCCAAGCCCCTTCCAGCCTGGCCTTGGACACTTCCAGGGATCCAGGGGCAGCCACAGCTTCTCAGGGAAACCTGCCAGGGCCTCACCATCCTCACAGGGAAGATTTTTTCCCTAATCTCCCATCTAACCCACCTCTCTGCCAGTGTGAAGCAATTTCCCCATGTCCTGTCACTGTGTCCTCTTCTAAAATATCCATTTTTCTTGTAGCCCCCCTTCAGGTTAAAACAGCATTTGAGCAACTCACCTAATAAAAACCTTCAGTGATTTTCTGTGGGAAAGGGAAAGCTGTGGCAACTGGATTAAAAATATCAATGACTTTTAGTATTTAAGGGCTGTTTGCTGGCCTGCTGTGGCTGGGAGTGCAGAGCTAGTGGTGAATGGAGAGCTCATCCAGGCAGAAAATGAACCCAGTTCCATGAGCAGCATCCCAGGGATCCCATTACCAGTGTGTGGAGCTGAGTGTGGGAGCAGAAGCCCAGGAGGAGGAGAACTGAGAGCTTGGGGCACCTGTAACAGATCTGCTCCGGCCTGGAAGTCTGTTCTCTAATCTGATTGATCAACCTGAAGTGGATCAGTGACCAGGGAGGGCTGAGGAGCAGCCTGGCTGTTAATGACACCCAGCCAGGGCTGTCCTTGAGCCTCTTTGCTCCCCAGGAGCTGCTCTGGATTATCTACCACCAGTGTTATTCTCCTGACAGTGGAGAGTTGTGTTCCAAATCACTCTGATAGGAGTAGTTCACAGATTTCTTCAGAGGAAGAAAGGGTAGGAATGAATTTTGGGAGCTCTCTCTTCTGTTTTTGCTTTTATTGATTTACTGACAATCTTCATGCCCATCATAAATTCTGGTTTAGGGTAAATTTAGAGTATTTTAGGGTCTCTCATGGGAATGGAGCAGGAATTTAATGAGTTTTCAGTGTTTGGAGCTGCTAGATGGAACATGCTGGAAAAGGGCAGCAGAGTCTTCAGCCCAGATCCCACACAGGGCAGGAGTCTCCCTTCTGCCTCTTCTACCTCAGGTGGCTTCTTGGGGCAAAAGTGACTTATTTTGGGTTTAGGTTAAGAAGGCAACTGCCTGGAGGAATAACACCATTCTCAGGATTGTAGGGGAGCCCTGGCAGCCTCTGCTCTGTCAGGACACTCCCCAATGTCCCAGGGTCTGTTCTCCCAGGCCCCTCCAAGCCAGACTTTCCCTTCAAAAGCCCAGGGAGAGGAGAAAACAGGCAACTACAACATCAGGCAGTCTGATTCCCATTTTTTGGCCCCTACATTAAAGCTTACAGAGATAAAAACTGGAAAATGCTGCGAGGGAACAAATGCTGCAAAGTGCCAGCAGCTCTTGGCATTCTGTTGTAACTGTTTTTATCCATGTGGTTTCACAAAGCTTCTCAGCTCTCCAAGGATCCTTTTTCCTGCCACTGGAATACTCCTGTGGAGCTGGGGGTAAGCAGCAGCTGTTTCATAGAGCACACAACTGGGTTGTTTGGGACAGGGAATGAGGAATGTTGGGGAAGGTGGTGGGACCCCCTTTGATTTCAGGTGCAGAACACCCAGGGCACTGGGGGAATGGACTGCAGCTCTTCTACCCAACTTTCTGTGCCCACTTCAAGGTATTTCCCTGTTCTCTGTCATGCCTGTGAGATCTCCAGCTTATTTTCTGTGGAGTTCCCATCCTGTTCCAGGTCTGGTCACGGAGCTGCAGATGCTCATTTGGCAGAAGGATTTTCCTGTAGGTGCTTCCCTGTCCTGTGGGAGCTGGAGGAACATTCCCTCAGCACTTGGGAAGTGCAGCCATTCCCTCTGAGGAATGTTTAACACTGAGGAGTGCTAACCCTGGAGCTTCCTTAACTCTGCCCTCACGTATATGGTGATGGAGTACTGTGTGTGTGGGATGCAGGAAATGCTGGACAGTGTCCCAGAAAAGAGGTTTCCAGTGTTTCAGGCTCACGGGTAAGTTCTGTTCCTCTCCCCACTGTGTTCTCTCGTGTTCACTCTGCTCAGACTGTGTTTTGAAAGCAAACCTGGCTTTGTGCAGTAATTTCATATTTTACACCCATGCAAAAAAAGTGAAAAGCTCCTGAAGTGGCCAGCAGGGATTGCCCTTAGATTCTGGGAAGAAAACCATCCTTCTATTGATTTTTCTGTTATTTTTATTTTACTTCCTGAGCTGCCCAACAGCCCCCACTGGTCCCTGTGCTCTTGCCTTGCCAAGGGGTGTGAGGGGGGAATCTCCTGCCTAAATGGAGGTCAAGCCACAGTTCAGCATCAGAAAAGACTTTCAAGACCTTGGGATGGATTAGGGATTGGCAATATCCAGCATGATCTGGTAGCTGGGGTAGTTAGCTGGGCTAAGCTGAAGCCTCTTTTACTCTTCAAAGAAAGAGACATGAGAATTCTGGGAATAGATAACAAAGCATTGTCAGGATCAAATCAGGGCAGAGCACCAAATCTGTGGCAAGTACATAATTTTATGGTCATATTGTCATTTTAGTTTAAGAGATCTCTGAGATTACAGACAGCCTAAGTGAAATTCAGGCACATTAATGTTATTTCTGGGTATTATGAGATTAAACACTTGCCTCTACAACTGCCAGGCTGTGTGTGGGTTACAACAATGGCCCAGAGTCTCTGACCACGGCAAAAAGCTCCTTTCTACTGGCTAAAAGTGTTTGATTTTTTTCCCCTCTCCCTTCTCTCTGCAGATACTTTTGTCAGCTTATAGATGGCTTAGAATACTTGCACAGCCAAGGGATTGTCCACAAGGATATAAAACCTGGGAACCTCCTGCTAACAACCAATGGGACACTAAAAATATCAGATTTAGGCGTAGCAGAGGTATGTGAGAAGCACAGCTAAGTCAGAATGGGACATTGTAGATTGAGGTCACCTCTGTAGTGTCATTGATTTATTGTGCATTTAGGCTTTTGTTCTGTTGCAGTTTCAGAGTGCTCTGAGTGACTCTGAATATTTATTGCAATTGGCAAAGCGCTTCTTTTGGTAACAGCATGAAACCTTTGCTCAGGAAACACAGAGGAGGAAGATGTCAATCTTGGATGAGCCCAAAAGTGGGGGGAAATGGGGATAAGCTGCATAACCTTATTCTTCCTTTTATATAGAGACTGTCTTAGGTAGGAGAGGTGCAAGACTTGTCACTGTGGCTTGTGGCTGCTGTGGTGGCATGATGTTAACCTCTGTAGACGTTCAGTAGAGGAGTTTTCCCCTTTTGTTTCCCAGGTGGAACTTTTCCAAGAGTCACAGTTTGTTTTCCTTGGAAGCCTGACACTGTTTGGTCTCTCCTGCCTCAGGCATTGCATCCGTTTGCGGAGGACGACACGTGCAGGACGAGCCAAGGGTCGCCAGCATTCCAGCCCCCAGAAATTGCCAATGGCCTTGACACCTTTTCAGGCTTTAAAGTCGACATCTGGTCTGCAGGGGTGACACTGTGAGTGCCCAGGAGCCCCCAAGAATTTCATAACTCATGACACCCTCAGATAGCTCAGTCCTGGCCCAGCTCTGTCATCACTGCTCTTGTGTGGTGGGGGGAGCTGAGAGGGGGGTGCTGCTCACTCCTGTGGGTGGGTTTATGCTCCCCAAGGTATCTGTAATTCTGCACAAGGGGATCTCTGCTCTCCATGAGTAACTGCAGCTGTTGCTCAGCTCCCAGAGGCACAGCCAGGGCAGTAACAGAAACCACAAATATCTCCAGTATTTATTTTTAAGTTTTTGCTGTCCCAGACTGTGATGAAGGCAGGCTAAACTTAAAGAGGTTTTGCACATACTGCCAGATATTCCCCGTTTGGTTTCCCTTTGGCTGCTTTTGGCTTATGTAGTCAGGTAAGAACTGAGTACCTGTGGGCTGCTTCTCATCCTGCTTCTCCTTCTGCCTTCACAGATACAACATCACAACGGGTCTGTACCCTTTTGAAGGGGATAATATCTATAAATTATTTGAAAACATCGGGAAAGGCGACTACACAATTCCAGAGGATTGTGGTCCTCCACTCTCAGACTTATTGAGAGGTGAGTCTTCCTAGCTGGTTCCAAAAGAGGTAACATTTATAGATGCAACAACTCCCCAGCTTGCACAGTGCCAGAGCTTCCTTCCAAGTGTCTTGTGGGGATATGGGATCCTTTTAGTCAGGGAGGTTATACTTACAGCCTTACAAGACTCTGGCAGATCTCCAGCACTGGTGTTTTCCTGAGATCCACCAATGCTCTGCACAGCTCACAGCCACTGCTGTATAGAGGTGGTTCTTGCATTGCTTCCTGTGCTCTGAGAAGCTTTTACATCTAAAGAGAAAACCCACAAGAGATTAAATTTAGAATGGCATAATGGCATTGATGCAGGTTTGGACAGTGAGAGCACTCTGTTGCTGTGTCCAGGCTTTCCCTAATGTCACACACTGAGTACTTGGGTCTGCTGTCCCTCCTCATCAGCCTGGCCTCTGGACTTATCTCAAGTCCCATTTGTTTCCTTCCCCCCAAATTCAGAGCTGCAGGATATTGGAGCAGTGACAGGTGCCCAGTTTCACAGCAGGGCTGGGATAGGACCATGAGGACCAGGAGAGTTGCACTTTCTGGGGAGAAAGTTGTGGGTTTTTTGGTTTTTTTATTCCCATCACTTGTTGCAGCAGCTTGATGTTTAGTGCTGAAGAGTCTCTACCTGTGGAAGCTGAGTGGTCAGGCAGGGCAGCAGTTGTGCTGTGCACAGCAGGCAGCCTGGTGAGCCTCTTTGGCAGGAGCTGGGATGTGATTCCAGCCTGTGGGAGAGCCTGACCAGCATTCCCAGTGCCTCCTCTCCAGCAGAACAGCCGGGTGCAGCTGTGCTCCCCAGCCCTCAGCACAGGCTCATCCTCTCCTTTCTCTTCAGCTCTTTGTGAGCAATCAGCCCTCAGATGCAGGATGTTTGTCTTGTTTCACACTGATTTTCCTGCTCCTTTTGCTCTGTGGGGTTGGTGAGGGGCTCGGGGGCACTGAATGCCTCTCTGCTGGCAGCGTGTCAGCTCTGCAGGTCCCTGGGGCTCAGTGCAGGTCCCCTGGGCTCAGTGCAGGACCCCCGGGGCTGGGTGCAGGTCCCCAGCGCTTGGCTCAGTGCAGGTGCCCGGGGCTGGGTGCAGGACCCCCGGGGCTGGGTGCAGGTCCCCAGCCCCTGGCTCGGTTCAGGTCCCCTGGTTCAGTTCAGGGCCCAAGGCTCAGTTCAGGGCCCCAGCTCCTGGCTCAGTGCAGGTCCCCAGGCTCGGTTCAGGCCCCCTGGTTCAGTGCAGGTCCCCAGGCTCCGTGCAAGTCCCTGGGCCTGGTGCATGGCCCCAGCTCCTGGCTCGGTGCAGGTCCCCGGGCTCGGTTCAGGTCCCCGGGCTCGGTTCAGGTCTCCAGCTCCTGCCTCGGTGCAGGTCCCTGGGCTCGGTACAGGGCCCCTGGTTCAGTGCAGGTCCCCAGGCTCGATGCAAGTCCCTGGGCCTGGTGCATGGCCCCAGCTCCTGGCTCGGTTCAGGGCCCCTGGCTCATTGCAGGGCCCAAGGCTCGGTTCAGGGCCCCAGCTCCTGGCTCGGTTCAGGTCCCCGGGCTCGGTTCAGGTCCCCTGGTTCAGTGCAGGTCCCCAGGCTCGGTGCAAGTCCCTGGGCCTGGTGCATGGCCCCAGCTCCTGGCTCGGTGCCGGCCGTGCTGGCGGCAGGTGGTGCTGTCAGTCCGAGCTCTTCCGCTGCCGCCACCGGGGCTCCCCCGGCCCCTCGGCACCGAGGAGCTGCCAGACCCCCGCAGCCCCCCTCGGAGGTTATTTTAGCTTCCCTGGCTCCATGCCAATGATGAAATCAGTTATTTCCATGTGTTTCCAAAAGCATTAGCCAGCTTTAGCAGCTCTCCGAAGGCGTTACATAAGGCAACGCTTCCAATGGCGCTCAGCACAGCCGGGATCCGCCTGAGCCCGACACAGAGGCTGCTCACGGCCTGATGTGCCTCACATTGTACCTGCCAGCCCCAGGGAACAATGGCCTCAGCTCCGTGTGGCATTTGGCTTGTGGCTGCTGACTCCAAACATGGCCTTTTAATGAGCTGGGAATTGCCCAAATGGAGCAAATGCTGCAGTCCTGTTGGTCCAGGAGCAGCTCTCCTAAAGCATCCAGCAGAACTCCTTGGAGGTTTGTGATCAGCCTCTCAGCTGCACTTAGTGCTTCCCCCAGGGAAAAGGAGCGTGGCAGTTTTCTCTTTTGCTGTGCTGAGGATATTGATAGCTTAAAATCTTGTGCTTCATTAGCACAATAACTCCCCTCCTAGTTCTCTTCCCACCCCTGCATGAGAGCTGGAGCCAGAATTTCCTACTCTTCCCTCTGCCTGATATTACATGGCAGAGCCTTGAATCTGTTGCCCTTTGTCCATCTCTTCCAGCCTGAGTCTCCTCCTGCATCCTCACTGCTGTCAGTTTGTTTGTCTGCATCCCGTCTGTGCTTGTGCATCACAGAGGTGGGAGTTGAGTGGGTTTGGCAAGGAGAGGAGCTTGCCTGGGAGGAGGTGACCAGACCCCTTTCTTTCAGGGCAGTGGGAAGCCCTAAGGATCCCTTTTCCTGTCCTCTCTCCCACCTGAGAACAACCTTCCACCCCTCATCTTGCTGTGAACAAGCTACTTCATTGCAAAAGCTGGCATAACCTTCTGATATTCTCCTTGCTTGGTGTGAGACACATTTTCCAGTGGTCAGCATGCCAAGTGGCCTCGAGAGGGATGAATTTTGGGGTGGAATTGCCCCAGCTCTGCCTGCTCTGGAGGCCTGTGCAGCTCCCCAGCATCTGCTGAAGCCCAGGGCTGAGCTGTGCAGCCGTGGCACCATGTAGCTATGGTGACAAACCTGGATGCTTTATTTAGTTCCTGATTTTCCTCCAGAACATCTGCATTTCCTGGTGGGTGCCTGCTCCTCCTGCAGCAGGCTGGAGCTGAATCCATTGCCTGTGGATCAGATACTGTAGGTGGCTGTGTTTGTGTGAGCAGCACAGACAACCCCAGCTCAGCTCTGTCGTTCTGGTGCTTTTGTCTCATCTTTGTGTTGATTTGAAAGGCTCTAAAAGCCCTCACAGGGCTGCAAGTGCCTGGTCTGGGTTTGAGTGAGGCAGAATTCAGTGCAGCAAAGTGCTCATTTCCTCTGTCTGCCAGGGCTGTGCTGACCACAGGCACCACAGCCAGGCTATGAAGCAAACACAAACACACTTTGTAAGGCTTTTTTGTTCTTCTGTTGACTACTTTTGTAGTGTGTCTTTACTTTTTCTTCCCCTTGAGCTTGTTCTTATCTTTGTTTCCTTTTTCCAGAACAGCAGAGTTTAGAGGACTTAAAGCTTCAGTGGTATTTAGCTTGTAAAGAGACTCGCATGACAGTATATCCTCCAGATTAGTTGGGATGCTGCTCCTCATTTTGTCTCCCTAATCAGGGATGAAGCTTTATTTGTACTCTTCAGGGATGGAAAGAAGGGCTGGTGCTGTTCTGTGTGTGCAGTCAGGAGAGATGTGTCAGAGTAGAAGGGTTTATAAATAGTCTTAAGGTTCTTCTGGCAGCATCTGCCCATGGCTTATCAACTCCTGTGCACTTTGCTTCTGGACCAGAAAAATGCACAAGGTCAGCTTTCCTCCTCCTGGGCTAATAGACTTTTACTGGAAGAGGAAGCTCTGAGGCTGCAGCTCTGCATTAATCAGCATCTGGATTGATTTCCAGGTCCTGAGACCTGGCACATGGTGGTTGGATCCTCAGCAGTTTGTTTTTTCACTTCCATGACCTTCCCTTGCTGGGACAGTGAGAGGATGCATCCTGGTGACAGTGGGATGTTTTAATCCTGCTGTGGCAGGGGTCCCCAGGGCTGTCTGTGCCCTTCCAGAGGCCTGGCCTAGATCACAGGCTCAAGATTTGCCTGCAGAGGGAGTTTGTGACCAGAACAGCCAGCTGAGTGCAGGGAGAGGGAGAAGGTCCTGCCTCATTTACAGATTGGCCTCACACTGCTTTTACAGTGGTTGTTAAATATTGATCCAAGTTGGAGACTGAAATGGAATCCAGATTGAGTCTGTTAATTTTGCTGTTGGATTTCTTCCTGCTTCTCCAGTCCCACACCTGAGACTGTCCTGTGTTCTGACCTCCAGGAATTCTGCCCTGGAGCTGTGCCTGTCCAGGATCACTGAGGGGCTGGGGGTTGTGAGGAGCTCAGGACAGATCCATGATCTCCAGTTTCTGGGTTGTCACTTGATGTGATTTGCAAGGGTTTTGAAACTGTTGATGTGCTGCAGAGGACACGATGCCCCTGTCTGGGCACGGCTGTGTGGTGTCTGTTCTTATCAGTTTAATACCTGATAATTCTCAACGAGGGGACTTCATATTGTGGGAATAGTTTCCTCATGGAAAGGGTTGTCAGGCACACAGTGAGGTTTGGAGCCCCCATCCCTGGAGGTCTCCAAAGAACACTTGGACATGACCCTCAGGGTGACAAACTGGGGATCAGCCACAGCTTGAACTCAGTGATTCTGTGGCACCCCCTGTATGCACACAGCAAATCCTCTGGAAATACTGGGGAGCAGAGCTCAGACTTGGGCCTCCTGAAGCATTCCCTGGCACAGCCTGTCCCATCCCTGCTCGCAGATAAACTCCAGGGAAGTCTTTACCCTAAATGGCCGCAAGCGGCGGCTGCTGCAGGCAGGCGCTCCAGGATGATTTGCCTGGTGAATAGAACATGATGTTTTGTCTTGCTGAAGCCTCTCTTCAGTGCAGGACTTGAGCCACGGAGCTGCCACGAGTGACTCAGAGCTGAATGTATGAATGTACATTTTCAGTGAGGACACTTTCAAATGTTGCCCCAAATGTGGTCATTTTTTCATTGAAGTAAAAATTCCTTTTGCTCGATTATTTTCCTTCTGCCTTTTTAATGGCTTCAGAGCAACAGCTCCCTGTGCCATGGTTGTTTGTGACTACTGCTCTTTTAATCATTTACCTTCAACTTCTCCTCCTGCTTGTACCAGTTTCATCTGGTAAATGCCTTAAATTTCAAAAACACCTTGAAGTGTGGTTTTTAAATAAATCAGTGGGGGGAGTGGGTGGTGTCCTGACTTCCTGTTTCTTATGACATGAATAAGAGAACCCAACCAATACTTGTCCCCTAATCTTCATGTGAGAGCTCTTTGCAGCCCTATTTCTTAAAAAGAAAAAAAAAAAGCCAACTCATTTGGGAAGCTCAGCTGCGAAACTGTCTGATCATCTTATTAATAGGTTCTTTAATTAGGTGTGGGATGGCTTTTTTTTTCCTCTGAACTTCTTTCTTTTTCTGTAATGTGAGGAGAAATTCCATCTGAACGTGAGAAAACTCCTTTGCTGCCAGGGTTGAGCTCTGGAACAGGTTGCACTTGTGGGGAGGGTGGGGGTGGGTGTTGTAGAGTTTCCATCCTCAAAGACCCTCAAAACCCAGTCCAAACAATCCAAAACTCTGAGGAACTGGGCTCTGTGGACTCCAGTGCCTTGAGCCAGGAACCTGACCTGTGACCTGGAGGGCTCTTCCTGGATTGCTTTAACTTCCTTCATGTGATGTCATGTGGATCAGTAGTGATCCCATCTGCCTTAAAGCTCTTAATGCTGTCACTAGCATGGCTAAACCTTCCCAAATTGCCAGGGCAAAGTGTATTTTGGGTTCTGGGGGTGAAATAACCTCAGTCTTTCCCCACTGTATTGTCCTATCTCCCCTCTTTGCCCAAGTCCTGATCTGATGTGATCTGAACAGACTGACAGGGAAGATGTTCTGGAGTAGTTTTCGGTATCACATGTGCTGTGATGATTTATCTCTTCCATGACCTTTGAATTGTAGGTTCTCAACCTCCAGGGCCCTTGCAGCTTCCTGCTTGTGCTAGGATGTGTCTTTCCAGCCCTCACTTCCCAACTGTCCACCCAGGTGTATCCCCCACCTTTGTGTTCCCAGTGTGTCCTTGTCCTGGCTGTCCCCAGCACTCTGCACCCTTTGCTCCTGTCCTGACTTTCTGAATTCCTGTTTGACAGTGAGTGCTGCTTCCCAGACTTTTCCTGTTGCTGCTGTTCCAACCCATCTCCAAACCCTCATTCTTCATGCAACCTGTTCAAGACTTCACAGTGCAGGTGCTTGAGGAGCAACAGGAGATCATCCAGTAAAAGCAAAACTCCTTGTAGTGTTCAGCCATGAGGCTTTGTTCATGTTCAGGAGGTGAATATATTCCTGGAACCTTCACTGGAGAAGATCTTGGATGCTGCTGGATGAAACTCTCAGGGTTCCCTTGGCTCATTTCTGAATATGGCAAAATTTTCTCCTTCCCTTCTGTTGAGTTGTGAAGCTTCTGAAAGGCGGTGGAGCAGAGTGGGCATCCCAGGAGGCTGTTTAAGGAATCCACCTCCCTTTCTCCCAGAGAGAATAGGCATGAGCTGCTTTTCCTGTCCCTGCTCTGCTCACCACCCACCCCAGCTACCTCAGCAGATGATCCCAGGAATCAAAGTCCTGGCCAGAGCACAGGGATGGGCAGCAGGATGATTTTTTTTTTTTTTTTTTGGTTGGTTCTCCCCTGCTGCACCTCAGAATAGAATTCCACTCGACCAGAGGATCTGGGACACTGTGGACATATGCTGTGCCTGAGGCTTTGGCTCTTCCATGGAGGAGGTTCAATGGAATTATCTCTGAAATGCAAAATCTTGACTGGAGAGTTTCTTGGAGCTGTGATTGAGGGCTGGATCAAGCCTCAGTCCCTGCACTGGGAGGGAGGGATGGGCTGTACCTGCAGGTGGGAAGGTGAGGGACAGACTGGAACAGGTCAGCAATAGGATTGGGATTTTATGCTGAGTTTCCTGTGGCTGGTGGAGCAAATCCTGCCTGGAGCTGCCAGGACTGGGCACAGCATGGCTGTTGGGGAGGGGAGAGCAGAGCTTTGTGCTTCCTGCCTGGCTTTGATTCAGCTGAGAGTGTCTGTCATCACACCTGGACTTTTTTCTTCTTTTCAGGGATGCTTGAATACGACCCAGCCAAGAGGTTCTCAATACAGCAGATAAGACAGCACAAGTGAGTGTTCTCTTCCTGTTCCTCCTGTACCTGTGCTCCTGCTCTCATTTTCTGTTTCCTTTTGACAGCAGACACATGCAAGTCACTAGATCTCCTTCCTCCAGCTCTGCTGGGGCTCTGGCAACCTCCACTTGGCTTTTTTCCTCCTATTAGAGCATCCGGTGGAGCACTGGAATTGCTAACCAGTAAATAAGGAATATGTTGGAAGTCTGTTTGTGGCGTGCCTGCTTCTGGATAATTAAGGGTTCTGGATAATTTTTTCCAGAGGCCAGCAAGTACTAATGGAGCAGAACAGGAGGTCCTGAAGGCTGTGTTATTATAGTAGGACTGTTCAGTAATGTGTGTTAGTTCTGGCCAGTCTGGGGACAGAAATATCCCCTGGTATTTGCTCCATATGGAGTCAGCATGTGGAAAAGGGTTCCAGGACAATAGGAAATTTTTTTTTTTCTTTCTCTTTAATATCACAGTCCTCCCTCCCCCATATCCTCCCCCATTTTCCATGCCATAGTCAGGGGGGGAAATGCCCCGTTATCACTGAGGGGTTTTTTTTTTAAGGATCTGTTTGAACATGCAGGCTCTGAGCAGAGATTTCCTGGGCGGATAAAAGTACAAGAACAAAAAGCATCATGAGGCTGCTTCACTGCAGAGGCTGCATTAGCTTATCTCCTCTTGGAATGGGAAGTGCTTCTGAGGACAGGCAGAGCTGCCTCTGGACTGCAGCTGCTTGGCCTGTGAGCTTTCCCTGATCCTTTTGGGAGCTGTAAAAGCAAGGATGTGATCCAGGGTGGTGCTGAGCCCACTCCATGCTGCAGGAACAGCACTGCTTTCCTCTTGTGTTTTTGGAAAAGCCATGTGCTGTCAGGTGATGGTGCCTGGGGGGTGCCCAAGGGGCCACAGCCAGGCCTGAAGTGCACTGGGGTTCCACAGGGAGCAAATGGAACCAGCTCCAACAGGGATTGGAGGGACCAGGGTGCAAGCAGAGCTGGGGGGGGCAGGGTTTATGGAGCTTCCCAGGTGATTAATTAATTGTAAGGACTCTTTTGTAGTAGCCAAGCCCCATGCCTGGGTTGTTTCAGGGGCTCTGGGCACAGGCATCTTCCATTCAAGGCTGCCTTTCCCTCCCAGCACCAGTGGCCATGACCAGAGGGCATCAGCTTGCCATGCTTTGTCAGGAGGCACTGCAGAGAAGCAGGAATTAAGTCTGTGGAGTCATCAGCAAGTGTTGAGAAAAGCACTAAAAGCTCTTCCCTTCCTATGGCTGCAGTGGCCACCCCTGAGCTCAGGAGCTGCCCTGGGCCCTCATGGGTCACTGCCAGGTGATTGAGCTGCTTCCCCAATTCCAGATACTCCATTTTGCCCTCCTCCCACGTGGCAGTGATTTTTTTGTGTCAGTGTTGCCCAGCTGGAAGCACAGAGGGGTCTCCAGAGATGCTGCCTGTAGTTGGAAAGCTGAAGAAACTGGAGCACGCCTCTGGCACGGGGCAGCCACCGAGCTCCTCAGCTGCTCTGCTGAGGCTTTTCATCCCACAGCACCAAGAGGGGCTGAGGAAATGCTCTACCTGCAAACCCAGGAGCATTTCTAAGGCTTAGGCTCTTAGTAGTTTTGTGTGAGCTTAGCCAGTGCTTCTTAACAGGCTTTTCTCCCCTATTGGTAATTGCCTCCTTCCTCCTGCTGTGGCATCTAGTAATTACATCAAGCACAGCAGAGCTTGTGGCCTGGGCCCTGGATGTGTCTGTCTAGCTTCTTTTTGTGCTAAAGAATCCAGAGCTTGGTTCTCCTGCCTTTTCTTTAAATAGAAGCTTAGCCCTGATGCTTAACCTGACCCTGTTTTTTTTTTTTTTTTTTTTGTAAATGGAACACAGCAGTCAGGACAGCAGGCAGCCATTCAGGGATTGGGAAAGCACTTTAGTAAGAAGACATTTGATTTCTAGAACCCTTAGATTTCATGTATTGGGATGAGTAATTCATTAATGATTGTGGGTTTCTCTGCACTCCTCCCTGCAAAACCATGTGCTAAGGACAGGAACTAAATCAGAAAAACATCAAGCAACTTCCCCAGGTTGCCCTGCTGGGATGGATCCCATCTCAAACCAGAATCACCCCGTGCCTTTCTATGCTGCTGGAAGTCTCCTTTTATGTCTTTGAGCTGCTGTTCCTGGGGACTCACTCATATGGACAGTGAGGATCATCAAAGTGCTCTGAAACCAGCAGGAACAGCCCCTGGGCCCCAGACAGGGGTTTTGCACTCAGGCTGCTGGACCAGGCTCGTGTTCCCCTGCCCTGTGGGAAGGGTGATCCCAAGGGAAGCATCACAGAAGCTTGTGTGAGTGTCCTGCAGCCACAGAGGCTCAGGATCCATCCTTCCCCACTTCCATAAAGTGTGGAGGCCCTTGCAGTGGGATCAGTGATAAAATCAGTGGTTCAGGGGCACTGGGAAAGCACCAAGGGAGCACAGAGTGCTGTTCCATAGGGAGCAGAGCTGCAGGAGGCAGGGAAGGCATCCAGGCAGCCCAGCAATGGTAATCCAGCCATTCCTCCCATCATTCCTGTCAGCTATTCCAAATGCTTTTGCCCTGCAGCAGCAGAGGAATGCTGGAGGAAGAGTCTGCCGAGTTTCATCCCTGCCAGCTGCTTTCCTCCCTCCTCACTCCTGCAGCTGAACTGCATCAAACTCCTGTCTCTGCACTTTTAGTGGAGTGGGACAAAGCAAAATGCTGCTCCATTCAACCCAGTCCACACAGAGCAGACCTGGAGCTGGAAATGGAAATGAGTTCAACTTCTCCCAGCCTGTCATCTCAAAATTTAGGAACTGCCAGAAACCAACCCCTGAAGCAGCAGTGGAAGAGCCTGAAAACCTGCTTTCCCTGGAAGGATCTGAGTGGAATGATGTTCAGTGGAAAACCAGTGCTCATAGCTCAACTCTGTGAATATTTGGTGCTCCTGGGATGGGGATTGTAGGGCAGGGAGGAAAAGCTGCCAAGAGCCCAGGAGTTCCAACCTCCTCCCTGTGGATTATCCACCACCTCCCCTCTGCCCTGTGCTTTTGCTGAAGGACTTCCTGCTCACACACTGCATTTTGTTACTAATTCACTGACCTGCTGCAGCACTTAAAGTGATGAAGTGGATGCAGAATTCTACCTCTGTCCCTCGTTTCCAAGGCAACCATCTTCCCTTCCCTCTCTACGAGTGTCACACTTAATTTGTTCAGGCGCAGATCCGATTGCAGGAGTTCATAGCACGAGAGGGGAGGCACTTCCACTTTTTGTTAGTGGAGGTGCAAATTAACCTGCAGGCTGGGCTCTCCTCCTGCCCTCTTGGAGCTGCTGTGCTGCCTTCCCCAGCCTCCTGTGGGCTTTGGAGTGTGGCTCTGGGATGCTGTGCTGTTAAAACCTGGGTACCAAACCCCTTGGAAATCCCTGTGGTGCTGCTGAGGGCTCCTTTGCAGGGGCTGACTGTGCTCCTGGGCTGTGTTTGAGGGAGGGAGAGAGGCTTCTCTGAGCCTCTGCTGCTGCCTGTGCACTTGTGGGCTTTCCCCATCCCTTCTCTGTAGTGCCAGGCAGTGATCTCCCCTCAGCAGGACACAAAGAAGCATTCCTCTTCCTTCCTGGCTCGATTTTCCTGCCCTCTGGCAGGACATGGAAGGGATGTTTCCTTCTTTTACCCACCTTCTGCAAATCGGTTTTGTAACGTGGTGCGTTAAAGGACTGAATCTCCAAAACTTCTTGTAGGAGTCTGAGCCATCTCTGCTACCTTTGGTCCTACCCCCAGCTGGGAGGAGCTGCTGTTTTCATGCTTTTGTTTGTTCTGAACCTGATTGAAGAGCTTGGACATCTCTTGATCCAGCAAGGGTTGGAGCAGTGATTGCAGGAACGCTGCTCTGTGTGTGTGCGTGTGTTGCCTTTCCCTGGGACACTGTGTGCCTTCCACAATTGCCTGTGAGTGAGCTGAGCTAAACTGGAGCCCTGTTCATTGCTGCTTGTGGTGACAGTGACCTTCCAGGGAGCTCGAGGCCCTTACATGGCATCACAGGAGGTGGAGAATTGCTCATCCTGACCCTGGCTGGCAGGGCAGGGATCTGCAGCTTGGCATCTGCTCTCAGAGAAAACCATCCCTGTGCAGACCAAGCCAACTGCAATGTTTGTGACCCAAATGGGAAGTGAATAGCTGGGAGTGTTGGAAAGCTGCAGCTGTGCTTACAAGATTCTTATTTTAACCTTGCTTATACCAGGACTTGAAAAGAGCAGAGGGAGGACTTGTGATGGGAGATCTGAGCTTGGGAGCTGCAAAGCAAACAGGCTCATTAAGCACTGGGCAACCCAGATTCCTCTTTTCCTTCAGTCCTTGACCCTTGGTGTCTTATCTCCCTGTGGCTGGCAGCAGCTGTCTGGCCACTTCTGCCTAGCAGGATCACAATTAACACTTGTGCTGCTGCTGGCTGGGGGTTCTGAGCTTTGCAGGCTCCTCAATGAGCTTGTGGAATAGGAAGAAATAATCCCTTACTACTGCTGCCTTCACTCTGAAGCATTTCTAAGCCACTCCCAGCCCTTTGAAACATAGAGCAGAGAGGAATCTGCCTCTTGCAGAGGGATGTTCTGCACAAGGGGCAATTCTGAGATCCAAATTTTTTCTTTGCCCTCAAGGTTAAAGCAGCTGCCATGAGCACCAGGTAACTGTGTGTGTGCCAGTGCAGTTGGCTCAGAAAACATCCCTGAAACTGGGAATGACTGGTGGAACACTCATCAGCAGGGCTCTGACCCAGCCCATGTTTGGGGTTGTGGTGAGGGCAGGGTTGAGGAGAGGCTTTATCTCATGGCCATCACTGACCAGGAGGTGCTGCCTTCTGGCTCATGCAGTGACTTCCTGAGGCACATGAGGCTGTTTCAAAAGCCAGTGGTCCTCAGCTGAAGAGCAAATCTTCAGTGACAACCTCCAGCACCAGCACAGAAAGCAAAATGTCTGTCCCTGCTGGAAAATCCTTGCCAGGAAATACTCCACTACTCCATACAGAATTGCTCAAGGCTCCTTCCAAGAGGTCTTTGATTTTTCTTAGAACTTCAATGGATTTCTCTTTTCACTCTCTATCCTCATTACCATATATGCATATGCAAGTGTTTGAAATCACCTCCCAGAGGATGGAAGCATAATGACTGGAGTACAGTGATTCAGGTTTCTGCTGCTAATAAAAACCTATTTTTACTCTCCTGGTAAGTAGGACAGGAGGGAAGAGTGAGGCAGAGCTGAAATACAGCAAAATAAAAACACCAGTTGCCATAGACTTCCAGGCTTTTTTTCCCTTTAAAATTCTCCTTTCAACAGCCATCACTCTGATCTCATTTGTCCTGGATATTCCCTTCTCCCGAGGTCTCTGGTGTGGAGTTTGGATCCCTCAAGCCCCAGTGCCTCTGGCAAAATCAGCTGGTTGCTGGTGGTTCTGTGCCCTGTGCTGCTGATCCTGCCAGGCTCGATGAGCCCAGGCTGGATTTGCTGTCTTGGCAGTCTCTTCCTCAATGAACACAGCCTCCAAGGAGGAGAAATGGATTGATCCCATTAGGAGAGCAGTGTGCCATGCATGTCACCAAGGAAGCCATCCAGGGAAGCCATCCATGGATCTGGGAAGGGCCCTGGGTCACAATCAAGTTACCCTGGTCCAGCAGCTGGGATGGGCTTTGCTTAACTCCTGTAGTGCCCCTTCAGGGACTAGAGGTGACAATTGCCAGATGAGATCTGAAGCAGTTCTTGTCCCTCTCCCCAAACAACATCTTCCTCCCTGCAGACAAGGGGCTGCAAAACTCCATTGCTGGAGAGAAAACAGTTGAAAGATGCTAATGGTGAAGCAGTTTCTGGATGAGAATTCACCCCTCCCTTGAATCGTGCCTGATTTGTCCCAGTAGCTGCATTTCCATTTGTTTATCTCCTCACTCCTCTCTTTTCCTGATAGTTTTGTTAGAATCCCACTTTTTTTTTAGGCCGACTGTCAAAGCAGTGTAAGACTAGAACAAAATGATAATTACAGCTCTGCGCAGGAGGTGCCTTCAGCCTTCCTTCCTGAAAGGAATTTGGAACTGGGGTGATAAAAACCAGATGGCTCAGGTTGGTGAGAGTTCTTGGGCTGGCTCAGGCCCTCCTCCGTGGTTGGAGGCCAGGAGTTTACAGGATGCCAACTGCAGGGTGGGAAGCATTTATGTCCCATCAGGCTCATGTGGGCTGCAAAGTTGTGTTAGAGGTACCTGAGTCTGGAGGAACTTCTGCTCCCACCCACATTTAGGGGGTCATTGGGAGTGTGGAGGCTCCAACAGCCTTCCAGGAAACTTTGGGTGCCCACATGCAGCACTGGGAGATGTCCCAGACAGTCTGGAGTCAGAGCTCTGCTATGGGAGCACGATGAAAACCTAAGAGGTTTATCCCATATGGCTCTGGGATGCTGCTGGAAGCAGCCTGCTGGATTCCTGATCTGATTAAGAACAGCTTTCAGATATCCTTTCCTGGCCAGATGGCAGCACAGGGTTTGGTGGTGATAGGAGTCCCTTGAGACAGGGGGGGATAAAAAGATAAAGTAGAAGCATTTCTGCTGTGGCCTTGGTGCAAACTGGCTTTTAGAGGAAACTGCTGCAGTAACTGCCCCCCTCCTCAGGCTGAGATCCTGCAAATTTGTGTCTGTTGGGCTGGATCAGCCTCAGCTTCAGGATAGGGGAAGCTCCTTCTGTCCTGCTTGCTTGGATAATAAAACTCAAGAGCTCTGGCAGCTCTGCTGGTGTGTTTTGACTTACAGGTAGTTTGGGCTGGAGTTGGTGATGGAGAGAATGGTCCTGAGCTTCCCTCTGTGCTGTCCCTCTGTTCCTGTCCTATCCCAGTGTGTCCTCCAGCACACCCCAATACTGACACCTGCCCAGACCTTTGGTTTTCTCCTGACCTGGCTTGGGTGGAGCTCCCAGCTCGGAATATTCAGGTGGGCTGGGGCCATCCTCATTGGAGGACTCCTGCATGCCTTGTGCACTGACCCAGCTCTGCCCTTGGGCTCTCTGCAGCTGGTTTAGGAAGAAACATGCTCAGGCAGAGGCGCTGGTGCCCATCCCTCCCAGCCCTGAGACAAAGGACAGGTGGAGGAGCATGACAGCGGTGCCTTACCTGGAGGATCTGCATGGCTACAATGAGGAAGAGGATGATGACTTGTATGACATTGAAGATGATATCATCTACACTCAGGACTTCACAGTACCAGGTAGGGGAGAAGTGGTTGTGGGGGATTTTTTTGGGTTTAAAGCTTTTTTAGGAAAGGCCTTGAGGTCTGAATGATCCTTTCAGCAGAGGAGATTCTCGGTTGTAGAATGGTGTGAGTGAGCCATGATGCTCCAGATTCCTCAGTCCTTGATTTGATCAGCCAGGATGCCCATCCCAGTGTTATCCCTGTGCCAGCTTCCTCCCATCTCCCAGGAACAGCTGCTGCTGGACTCTGCTGTTCAGCACAGTTAATTCTTTGGACCAGTTTTGCTAGAATGAGTTATTTGTGAACAGAGCCCTGAAATGACTCTGCCTTCAGGGTATGTGGCACACCTGGGGGATCCCCTGGTGCCAGCCTGGTCCTTGCCTTCCCCAGCTCCATGTCCATCCCAGCTGAGCAGGGTGAGCCCCATGCAGGCAGGTGTCTGAGGTTAAGGATCACTCTGGGAGCACTGACACCAGGAATTTCACCCTCCTCATACAAACAGCAGCATTTAAACCCAAATCAGAGCTGTCATGGCAGATGACAGGCAGATCTTCCATGTTCTCTATGTAACTTGTGCTGTTTCAGAGGGATTAGAGACCTAAAGGATGAGAGGGGCTGCTGAGGGGGGATGTGCAGTGTTTGTGGTGGGCAGGAATCCCCTCAACACCTGGGAGGAGCAGGGTGAGGAGGGTCCCAGCACAGACCCTCGGTGGGTTTGTGAGGCACTGCAGAGGTGGGGGCAGCTGCAGAGGGAATAAATGTGAATTTTTCCACCAAAGTCTTCCTGCAGCATCCCTTTGAACCTGCCCAGTGCTGCATTTCTAGCAGTGATCCCATATTAAAATATAAATGAAAACCCCCGTGTACATGGGGGATCAGTTCAGCTGTGGCTCTGCTGGGCAGCCGGAGCAAGAGTGTGAGTGACTCATGGCTGGGGGTGGGTGTTGGGTTTGAGGGAGGGGGAAAGAGGAAACCTCATTAAATCCTGTGTTCTTCAGAGGAAGAAGGGGCTTTGAGGAAGTGCTTTCATTTTTAAAGGGTTATTTAAAGATTCATGCAGCTCTGTGGGGAGATGTAAATGTTCCAAGCCCTTGGTTCAATCGGTGTTAAACATCCCATCCTGGGAAGTGCTAGGAGAGGATGGAGGAGAGGATGGCTGTGGCCTGGAGGCAGAATCATCTCCCCATTCTGTGCCGTTGAAGGGATGTGGTCATCCTGGTCTTGCTTGGTGCTTTTGTGCTGCCTCAGGTCTAGAGGCTGAGCTCTGCTCTTTCCTGTCCTACATTAACCCCTCCTCTGCTGCAGCCCCATCCTGCAGCACCTGCTCCTGGGTTTTTCAGTCTGAGGCTGGAAAATACAGCCAGGACTGGAGCTTCTGAGCCAAGCCTGGTGCTCAGGAAGCTGCATTCCTGGCTGCTCACAGTGCCTGTGTGCTCAGTCTGACAAACAGCAATTCAAAGCCTCTTTGCGGTGTTGTTTTGAAACCTTTTTTGGTGCCTGAATGAGCTGGATGCGGAGCCATTAAGAATGTGAGAGGTGGCAGAGACGAGCAGGGATGAGCAGCCACGTTGCTGGTTCCTCTCTCAGCTCTCCCTTTATTTATATTATTTTTAGCCCTGCTCGTGGTGAGGGTGAGGTGGGCAGGAGCTGCTCGGGCAGACACAGCGCTGGGTCAGCGGTTCCGCGGGGGCAGCGGTTGCCAAGACTTCAGCCCGTGCTGAATTTTTATTTTCATTAATTTGAACGTCAGCAACTGTCATTGGTGAAGGAGGTAAAATTAGCTCACGATTCACCTCCCTCCTTGATATCCATAATAGACTCCCGGGACTGTGCTTTTGAAGCAGGGAAGGAGGGGAGGAGGGAAGAGTCACACAAAAGACAAGTGAGCTGTTTGGATAGATTCTTTTTCCCTCCCCAGTCAGAAATGTTAATTGACTTGGCCCGAGTTCAGCCGAGGGAGGGGAAGGAGAAGTGCTCAGCTTTGCTCTGAATGGGGTTTTTGAGGCTCTGCAGTTGTGCTGGTGGGATGGAGGGATGGCATGAAAAACCTGGAGCTCTGGGGTGCTGCAGCCAGGCAGGGCTGGGCTGGGGTTGCAGCCTGACCCTTGGGAGCCCCATGCCTGGAGGCTCTGGTGCCATGTTTCTCTTCTAGAACTTGGACCCCTGAGCCCTTTCCAGCCATCAGCTGGTTGCTGGTGGTTCCTCTGGGCTCCAGAGGGGTCAGGCACTGTAGGAATCCATAAGCATGGCCATGAGCTTTGTGCTCCTGAGCCTCCTGCTGTGCCAGTCACTGCCTGAGTGCCAGAGGCACTGGCACATGCCCTGGGGGGTGGCCAGAGCACCCCCATCACTGCAATCCCTTATGGTGAGCTGGGCTGGGCCAGGAGCTGTGCTGCTCTGGAGTACCAGGCTGGGCACTGCAGGTGCCATCAGCTCCAGCAGTGCCAGGGTTGGGTGCCAGCAACCAGGAGCTGTCCCTGGTCAGTCAGTCCCTGTCTGTTCTCGTGGCAGGAGTGCTCAGGTAAGCAGCCCCAAGACAGTGACTGGGAGCTGTGGCAACACTGGGAGCTGCTGGGAGGGTACAGGGGGAGATCCAGGAGGAAATCAATTGCATGTGTAACCCAGGATACACCCAGCCCTCCCTCCCCATCTCTGGCAGTGGCCAGGGATGATGTGGCAAGGCACAGGGGTCCGAGGTGGGACCCCCAGTGTGTTCCCCAGAGGAGCAGCAGCTCTCCCAGCAGCCCTGTGTCCCTCCCAGCTGCCAGCAGTGGGGTGATGGTTGGCGCAAGCGGAGCTGACGTCCTGCCCAGCCTTGGCAGAGAAAGGATTGAGCATCCTTTAAAGAAAATTATACATAATCGTCTTACAGCCTTTGCTTCCACTCAAACCTCTGAGTCATAACTGAAGGGCCCTGGAGCGTGACGTTCCTGCTGGAAGGAAATTGCCTCTGCTGGATCCGGTGGGGGGGAGTCAGGGGCCTGACAAAGCCTCTCCTCAACCTATGCTGGGCTGGGGGCTGCGCCCTGTTCCTGGTGGGACCACCCCAGGATGCAGCCCCATCCCTCTGTCACTCCCTGAGTGAGGGGATGTGACCCAAACCCCGGCTGTGGCAGCAGGAGATGCCTCTGGAAATGGCTTTTCACCTGCTCTGCTGAGTCACACGGAGCTGAGGAGGGAGAAGGGCTGATGACACCCATGGGGTGTTCCCTCAGGGGACAGTGACACAGCTGAACCCCAGCCCTGCCAGGACAGGCTGCACTGCCCCATTCTGCAAACACACCCAGCCCCTGGGTACCCCCAGGTTGGTACCTGGGGCTGGGACCTGCAGAGAAGGCAGGAGGAAAGAGGGGTGACCTCATCCACTGCTGCCCCTCTGCTCCCCAGAGGAGCTGGGCTGCTGCCTGAGGTCTGGGGCAGGGCACACAGTCTGGGAAGGAGGGGACACTGTGTGTGTGCTGGGGGAACAGGGACCAAACCAGTCCTTGAGGGAGGTGCAGTCTCAGGCTCCCAGCTGTAGGAGCATCGGGGGTAGCACGGTTGGGGTGGTCAGAGATGAGAGATCTCTGCAGCCAGGTCGTGAAACTTGGGGTTCATTGCAAAGGGCCTGGGTGCAGGGCCCTGCTGGGAGCTGCCAGCCACAGCTTGGAGCAGGCCTGAGAAAATAGAGGAGTAGAGAGGATGAGAGGGTAAGAACATAAAAGGGTAAGAGAGCAAAAGGGGTAAGAGAGCGAGGTTCCCGTTACAATACAATAAATCTTCTGTGTTGAATATTCTGATTCTCACTAACCAATCTAGTACAAGATACAAATCCTACAGCATTTCCATACAGCCTATAAGAATCATTACATTACCATACTGTGTTACATTTTAAACCCTAAAAACTCCTCTTTGGGCCCCTTCTGCCAGGATGGTAGGGTCTGCTCTGACCCTTGGACCTGTCTGCAAGCAGAGGGTGTTGTTTCATCAAAAGGGGATTACCTTCAGCCGGCCACACCATTGTTTTCCCGTTGTTCAGTAACTGAGGGATCTCAAAGCTTGCTTTCATTTCAATCTCACTTATAGTTTCTATAGTCTCAAAATCTTTTGCCAGGCAATCATATTTATAAGGCTCTCCTGTTTCATCTTCCCCACCACCCAGCTTTGCACATCCCGGCTTGGGGATCCCTCTCCTGCGCTCCTCGCAGGTGCAGGAACAGGAGCAGGATCCAGGAAGGGTCTGCTGCCCCCCCTGACTGTGGCCGTTCCCTTGCAGGACAGGTGCCTGAGGAGGAGGAGGCCGGGCAGAACGGGCAGAGCCGCGGCAGGGGGCTGCCCAAGGCCGTGTGCATGAACGGGACGGAGCCGGGGCAGCTGAGCGCCAGGGCCAAGGGCGAGCGCCGCGCCAGCGCCTCCTCCAACCCCTCCCGCAAGGCCTGCTCTGCCAGCAGCAAGATCCGCAAGCTCTCCACCTGCAAGCAGCAGTGAGCTCTGCCCAGGTACTGCTGGGGCACGCTGGGGTCTGCCCGAGGGAGCTGGGGGACGTCTGAGCTATGGGCAGGGCAAGGGAGTTGAGGGTGTTTTGTAGTCTGGATCCTGAGCATCCCTCTGCAGAGTCTCTGGTAGCCAGGGCTTGGATCTCCTGTGGTGCTGGGGCTGCAGAGCCCAGGGGAGACACCCCCATGCCCTGCTGTGCCCACCTGGCTCTGCTCTAGTCTGCCCTGTCATGTGAGAGGTGCTGTAGTGATCTCTGTCCCCTCCTGGGCGGTGGCTAAGCTGTGCCATGCCACCCCCTTTCCCTGGCACCTCTGCCCTGCTCCCAGCCTCACCACCACCTACCTGGACCTGGGGAGCACAGAGGGATGCTGAGTCCCTTTCCCTGGCACCAGGGCCCCTCTGCCCTGCTCCCAGCCTCACCACCGCCTACCTGGACCTGGGGAGCACAGAGGGATGCTGAGCCCCAGGGTGTCCCCATGGGACCTGCCCCTGTCACCATGGCCAGGCCACTGCCATGCCCAAGGCACATCCAAGGGAAGCTGAGCCCTCTCCCTGCTTTCCCCCCCTCCTTCCAGCTCCTTCCTCCCCAGCTCCCAGGCCTGTCCCCTCCTTCCCACCCCTCATTCATAACGGAGCCAGCAGTGACTCATGTTCAGCCTCATCCGCCCCCGGCCTCATGCTCGTCACGGCGCTGCTGGGGCTGAGCTCTGTTATCTCCTGGATCACGACCAGCTTTGTGGTGTGAAAAAAGCCCAAAATAAAAGCCGGATCCTCCCCCTGCAGCTGTCAGAGGCCCGTGGCAGCTCCATCTTTAATTCATGGGGGCAGTGAGTCACCTGCGGGGAGTCAGTGCAGCCTGAGCCTGGGATGGGGCTCCCCAGGACCTGCTGCTCCTCCTGCCCCTTCCTGCTCAGCTGCTGCCCGAGCCTGGCTGGGTCACTCCCCCCCTTAGCCTAGAAACCTTTTGAAGGAAGGGAATGCTCCTCTCCTTGGCATAAATGACATTCCTGGGCACCGATTTCTCCTCAGGGGTTTTGCTTTGGGCAGGTCTGAGCTCACCTGGCTGAGGGACTCCCTAAAACCATCCAGGGACAGCACAGGGATCCCAAGCCCCTCGCTCCCATCCCAGGGTGCCAGAGGGAATCCCAGGACAGGGTGCAGGGCCAGCACCCCAAACTGGGCAGCCCCTTCCATCCCTAACCCCCTTCTCTCTGTTCTCCCCACAGCACCCCTGGGCCCGGGCCAGCCTGTGTCCCCCTCCTTCCCCCAGCTCTTCCTCTCTCCTGGGACTGGACTGTGCTTGCAATCCAAAAGGAAACCAGAAGAAACCAACCAAGGAGCCCCCCCTTCCTTCCCTCCCCGCGCCCCCTGCTCCGGCCAGCGCCAGGACACGAAGCTGCAGTGGCCACACCCTCCTCCCCATCGGACACCTGGGAGTTGAACTCTGCGGCTGCCAGGACGCTGCCCCCTTCCCCCCGATCACTCTTTGCCAATCAAGACACTGATTCTGTTTTTAATTTTGCGATGGGAAGGGTGGGATGAGGGGTCGGGGGGGGTGGGAACCTCCCCCCCTGCCAGGCCCCCTGGCCGTGTAGAGTCGTGCAAAGCCATTGCCGTGCACTTTATGTTTTAGACTACTGTTATATATTATATATTTTCCTCTCTCTTTTTTTTTTTTGTTTTATTTTTTGTTTGTTTGGTTGGTTTTTCGTTTTGTTTATATTTGCGGTATATTTAGAGATTCCTACACATCGTGATGTGTTAAAATAAACCAGATGAGGAAAAAAAAAACCAAAAAAAAACAGGTATTAAAACAAAGCAGAACTCTATTACACCTGCATGCTGCACGGGGGCTCGGAAGGGAACAGGGCCCAGGAAGGGCTCAGAGCTTGGGAGGAATCTGGGCTCCAAAGGGATCAGGGTGGTGGCAGCCACTTGGGTTTTTTTTCTGCCTTTTTTTTTTTTTTCTTCCCCTTTTTTTTTTTTTTTTTCTTTTTTTTTTTTAAAGAAAAATAAAATGAAAACAGCAGGTGGGTTTCATGTCCTTCCTCCTGCAGCAGGCAGGGTCAGGGGTATGACCAGCCCTTTCTCCTCCTTTTCCTTTTGGAAGGGCACAGCCCCCCAGGCAAACCCTGCACTCGTGGGGCAATGCCAGGCCCGAAGACCCCCCTGCGCCCACCGTCCCACCCCCAGAAGGTAAGAAAAGAGCTCAGAGATGTCACAGTTGGTTTTGGTTTTTCTCCTTTGTTTATAGACTTAAAAACGCAGAGGTGATGGAGGGAGAGCTTTGGGCAGAGCCTGCACAGAGGGAAGGGGCAACCCGGCCTCTACTCGCATGCAATGGGGGTTTGGGGGGGCCCTGCCTGTCCCCCCCCCGCTGCCGAGTCCCAGGTGCCACAGCCAGGGCTGGGCTGGGGCAGTTTCTTTTTTTTTTTTCTCTTTTTTTTCACCCATCCTTTGAAACACAAATAAAAACCCAATAAAAAGTGAACACCCCTCCCTGCCCTGCCTCCCCCACGGAGCAGCAGCCGCCTCTGTAAAAATCAATAAATATCCTTGAGCCCCCACTGAGCTCCTGGAGGGCACTGGGGGTCACCCACAGCCCATGCTGGGGATGCCCCTCTCTGCTCTCACCCTGTGCCCTGGGCTGGGGGGCAGCACCAGGGGCAGCACCGGGCACCCTCACCCCTCCGGGGGGTATTTTTGGGGTCCCTGGGGCCGATCCTCCCCCCCCACCCCAGCCCTTGGGCTGCCACTCTGGGGGCCCCCCAGGAGGAACTTGAGCCCCTCTAGAATCCCCCTGCTTCCAGTTTAGATCCCAGGCTCCCTGCAGACCTTGTGGGGAGGGGGTTTGGGATTGAGGTGGTGACTGCCCCTCCCCAAACCGCCCCCTGGCCAGGGTGGCACCACTGGGGACACCCAGCTCCGGCCCCTTCCTGACGGGGACATTCCCGGCCGGATGAGAGGCTTATTGCTTGTAAAACCTCGGAGAGAGGGGAGAGCCAAGGTGCTCCGGGGGCTTCAGCAAAGTCCCTCGGTGCTGACCCCCGGGGCTTCTCCACCGTGCCCCGACCCCCGGGGCTCCCCCAGCCCAGGCCCTCGCTCCCGGGAGCCGGGGGGCTCGGCCACCCCACGCTACCGGACCCCCGTGCTGAGGTTACAGCCAGGGGTCCCCACGTGCCCTCCTGGCCTGGGCCGGGACCCCCTTCCCGCACCCGGTGCCGGCAGCAGGAGGGGATGAAGCCCTGAACCCTGTGCCGGGGTCTCTCCCCCTCATGCTGGGCCTAGACCGTGCTGTGGTCGGGGGAGGCATCACTGGCAGCCACGGCCACCGTGCACTCGGGGGTCTCTCTCTCGGCCGCTTTCCTCAGGTGCCCGTAGAGCCGCTCCTCCAGGCCGCCCGCGATCTTGTCCATCAGCTCCGAGCCGGAGCCCAGCCCCAGGCACCTCCCGGGGCCGGGACAGTCATCGTCCTCAGGGGGCTCAGAGCCAGCCTTGGGCTCGGGGGCCGCCTCTCCGGGCTCCTCCACGATCACCTGGATCTCGGGGTCAGGCAGCGCCGGGGCAGGGGGGACCCCATCGGACGCCTCTGCTGCCTCCTCGTCGCCGGCGCTGACGATGCGGGGCAGGGGGCTGTGGAACCGCGAGTCCAGCGGGTAATTGGCGCTGTCGCCGCGGCGCAGGGGCGTCCGGTGCCGCTCCAGCGCCGGGTACCGCACGCCGGGGTCGCTGAACTGCTTCGTGTGCTGCCACTGCTTGCGCAGGTGGGTGCGGGAGCGGTGCTTGCCCCGCAGCGGGGACTCGTCGAACTGGGGGTCGTGGCGCACGAAGGCGTTGAACAGCGCGTCCGTCTTCTCGTCGATGCTGTAGTCCCGCCGGGGCAGCCCCTCCCGGCCCGGGAACATCTGCCCGTACGGGGACCAGGCCAGGGGGCTGTGGGGACGGAGGTGTCCCCCTCCACCCGCTGCACCCAGGGTGGCGCTCCCGCCCTCCTCCTCTTCCTCGTCTTCCTCCTCCTCCTCCGGCTCCCGGCCCTCAAAGCTCTCGAAGATGGTTCCTTTCCGCCCGGCGCTGGTGAAGCAAATGCGCTTCTCGGAGGCTGTCTGGTCCTTGGGGGGGCCCTCCTCGCCCCCCCGGCTGGGCGCCTCGATGGAGGCGTAGCCGCTGTCCATCTGCAGCAGCTTGCGTGTACCGGGCTCCGACTCCTCCGCCTTGGGCCGACCCCAGAACTTCTCCTCGGGGCCTTCGGGCTCATCCAGGGAAGGGGAAGGGCAGGGGGGGCACGCCGCTGGTGGAGGACACGCTGTCCCCTCCGTCGCTGCGCACCGAGTCCTGGTCGTTGCTGCGCTCGGAGGCCGCGTACAGCTCCAGCGAGGCGCGCAGGCTCCAGATGTCGTGGTAGGCGCTGGGCTGCTCGGGCACGCTGGGCTCGCCGGGGCTGCCCGCGCCCCCCTCGCCTGGCTCTAGCCTGCGGGCAGCACCCCGGTGTCACGTCAGGGACAGAACCCGCAGGTGGCGGGCAGGGATGCGCCAGCCCGGCCCCCGCAGGCTCCACAGCAGCGCCATGGTGCCACCCGCTCCTCCATGCTCTTGCCACCATCGTGCCCATGCCCCAACCCAACCTCCCCATCACCAGCGCCCCCCAGACCCCTCACCCCAGACCCCTCACCCCACCAGAGCCGCAGAGGTGGGAGCACCCCATGCCCAGGGCAGCGCGGGGTCCCTCGGTGCCTTCCCGGTGCCCGGCTCACCCATCCCCATCCCCTCTTATCTACTGAAAAATACCTGCCGAGAGAGGGTGGGGGGCTGGCGGGGGAGGGCAGGAAGGGGCCCCCCGCGGGGTGGAAGGACACGTCGTCCGTGTGGGCAATGTACTGGATGATGTCGGTCTGGTGCGGGTCCCGGTCCTCCTGGTCCATGCTCTCGCTGGCCGCCCGCTGCCTCTGAAACTGCCGACGCTTGGGCGATCCTGGGGGGCGCAGGGCAGGGCTGGGGGGCACAACCCAACCGGCAGCAGCAGCCCCCTACCCACACGCGTCCCCCCACCCTGCACAGCCCCGCCGCTGCCCCCACCTCTGGTGTCCAGGCTGGAGGCCCGCTGGGTGCTCTCCAGCTTCCACTTCTTGATCCTGAAGTAGGGGCTGGCCCCGTCCAGGCTGGCGTGGCGGCGCAGGCGGGTGAAGAACTGCAGGACGGTGCCCTGGGGGGGGGTCTGGGGGGGCTCCCCGGGGCCGGCACTGCCTCCCCCAGCCGCCTTCCCGCTCCTGGGTGCTGCTGTGAACTGGGGGGCCAGGGGCGCCGTGAGTGCCCGCTCCGACCCAAGCCTGCCTCCCCAGCCCCCCCGCATCCCACTCGGCTCCTTTGTCAGAGCTGGGCTGCAGCAGATGCACAAATGTCCCCCGGGGCAGCGACCAGAGCCTGTTTCTAGCTGGATGCCCACGTCTCTTCCCGAGCCCTGGCACGGAGCGAGGGGGCAGGGATGGGATCCGGGGGAGCAGGGAGGGAGCAGGACAGGACCCTTGGGGCTGTGCAGGCTGGGAGCCCCTTCCCCTGCCCAGTTCCGGCCCCCCTGCCCCAGCACTCACCGAAGGCCCCTCCCCGGAGTCGGAGGAGGCGGACGGGCTGGCCTCTGTGAAGCTGGTGTCCACGGTGGAGTTGTAGGTGTCCCCGGGCAGGGCAGAGCTGGGGCCCACGGCATGGCTGGGGAGCACTGGCCGGGGCAGGGCTCCCGCAGGGGGCTGCAAGGCAGAGCACGCTCAGGGGGTCTGCACGAGGCTGGGGACAAGGAGGGGCCCCGCAGCCCAGCACCTCCTGGCTCTACTTCCAGCAATGCCCTGAGACTCCCACCCCGGGCCCAGCGGTGCCTCCCTGGGGTGCTGCAGGATGCCTGGATGTCCCATCTGTCCCTCGGGCACTGAGGGCTCACCTGGAAGATGGCGAGGCCAGGCTTGGGCGGGGGCAGGCGGGGGGTCATGGCCAGGCTGTTCTCGCTGGACTCACACTCGTGGATGGTGACAATCTTGAGGGCAGGCGGCGGCAGGTGCAGGTGAGTCAGGCGGGCGTTCTTCAGGTGGTGGAAATCCCCCTCTGTCAGTGTGTACCTGTGGGACAGCTGGGTCAGGAGGGGCAGCCCCAACCCCCTGTCCCCTCCTCAGCCCAGAGCTTCACCTCCTCCCCTTCTCCTGGGTCTTCTTGCCCTGGTCAAAGAGCGTGGCCTCGTTGAAGGAGACGCGCCGGGCAGTGGAGGAGCTGGAGGACAGGAACCTCTCACTCTCTGCATCCCGGTAGCTGGAGGACGACAGGCACTCGGGGTCCTCTGCTTTGCCAGTGATATCTGCAGAGAACGGGGTCAGCAACCAGCTCCCCCCACCGTGGTGTACCCCAGCTTCCCCGGCTGAGGCTTGGCAAACTTGTTGCGCTCAGGGCCTCAATGCCAGCCCGGAATTCCCTGCTCCCAACTGCCAGGGATGGACAATGGAGGGCACAAGGGGTGTGTGGTGGTCGCTGCCCCCCTTGGGAGGGGAGGGCCCAGGAGCTGCCTCACCCCTCTCCCCAAAACTCGGGATGCAGCTGGGGGGGATCAGCCCTCGTGTCACTCACCCTGCGCCTGCTGCGAGTCATCCAGGTAAGTGGTGTTGGTTTTCTCGGGGTCATCGCTGGCTCTGCGGGGGGAGGAGAGTCAGAGGTGCCCGGGCCAGTGCCCCCGACCCTCCGTGCAGTGCCACACACCCCGGGGACAGCGGCGTGGTCACCCCTTGCCCACCTGGAGTGCCGGCGATCGGCCTCGCAGCAGCGGCGGCAGATGATCAGGATGCCCGAGAGCAGGACCAGGGTGCCCCCGATGAAGATGGAGAGCAGAGCGAGGAGCAGCATGTACCCATCCTGAGGGGACACCTCGCCGGGCACCGCCTGCCCGGGGCCGAGGGGCTGAGCCGCGGGGATGCGCTGGGGGGCCCCGGCCCAGCCCGAACATGCCCCCTCCGCGCTGACGCCAGCGCTGCCCCCGGAGCCGCCGCCCCCCGCCGCCCCCGGGCCCTGCCTGCACCACGGCAACGGCAGCCGGGGAGGCTGAGCCGCCCGCGGCCGAGTAGGAGTGGGAACGAGCTTGGGGATGGGGATGGGGACGGCGAGAGGACCCCCAACCCTGCCCCACGGCGGGGGTCGGCGCTCGCTCCCCCTGCCCGGGGCAGAGGGGCTGATCCGGCAGCAGCGCCCAGGCCCCCGGACCCCCAGACCCCCAGAGCATCCCAGCAGGGCACAGAGCATCGGGAACTGTCACCCATTCCCAGCGCTGGCAGAGCAGGGGGTGACAGTGGGGCTGCTGCCGTCCCCAGCCGAGCGAAGGCGCCAGCCCCACGGCAGCCGCGAGAATCCCACAGCTCCGAACATGAATCCCCCCTCCCGCGGGACCCCCAGGCTGGCGGCTCGGGGAGGGGCGCCAGAGGCAGGCAGGGACAGGCAGCACTCACCGTGGCGCTCTCGGTCGCGTTGTCCCAGGGTGTTGGGTCATCGCTCATGGTCCGTCCCGGCCCGAGCGTGTCCTGGGGCGGGGGGAGACAGAGGGAGGCACCGGCCGGGGACGGCGGGGCCGGGCCGGGGGCGGCGGCGGCGGCTCCTGCCCGGCCCCTGCCCGGCACCGCGGTGCGGAGCTGCCGGGAGGGACCGGGAGGGAGGGACCGGGATGGAGAGATGGAGGGAGGGACCGGGATGGAGGGATGAAGGGAGGGTGTGCTCAGGGGAAGGATGAAGGGATGGAGGGTGTGGTCAGGAGCGAAGCAGGGATGGACGGATGGAGGGATGGGCAGGAGAGGGCAGAACCGCTGCCCCTCCCCAGGGAGCCCCTCACCCCCTCCGGGCACAGCCCCCGGACTCGCGTGGGCACCACCCCCGGCCCCGCGAAGAGGCGGCCACGGTCCCCACGCCCGGCTGGGGCCGGAGCCCCCAAACCGTGGCCAGTGCCGGTGGCCAGAGCTGGCCCGGGGGGTGAAATCCCTGCCCCAGATCCGGGTGACACCGCGCTGCCGTCCCCAGGGGCCAAACGCAGCCCCCCTGGGGGGGACCCCTGCCCGCGGGAGCTCGGCGGGAGCCGCGCTGGGGCTCCCGGCAGGGACGGGGGGCAGCGGCCGCCCCACAGCTCGTGGCGTGGGTGTCGCCGGAGCGCGACGGGTGACGCTCGTGAGTCATCCCGAGAGCGGCTCCGTCACCGGGCTGTCCGCGCGGGGGGGGGACACCGACGGGCCGGGGGGGCCGGGCCGAGCTCCCGAGGTGCGAGAGCCGCCGGGACTGGGGTCCCACTCCCGTCCTGCGCGGCCTTTGGGGACCCGGCGGGGACCTCATCACCCTCCCGCGTGTCTGGCTCTTCCCGGGGGCTTCCGAGCTCCAGCTCCCGCTGCGAGGCCGTGTGTCCCATCTGTGTGTCCCATCTGTGTGTCCCCTCCGTGTGTCCCATCTGTGTGTCCCTCCTGTGTCCCTTCTGTGTGTCCCCTCCGTGTGTCCCCAGACTGCTGAAGGGGCTGAGCCGGGGCTGGGTGGGCGATGCTGTGTCGGGGACCCCCGGAGCGGGCAGGGGTGGGCGCTTGGAAGCCGCTCAAAATTAGGTCAGTGAAAAATGTGAATGGAGCCCGTGAAGGGGTGGGGACTGTCACTCGTGGGGACAGCGCAGGGGTGGCCGTGTCGCAGCTGGCAGCGAGGGACAGTGATGGCTGAGGGCAGCCCTGTCATAGGTCGGGGTATCAACCCCTTGCAGGGATATCGGGGTGTTGGGGGGCTCCCGAGGCAGAGAACCCCCTGCCCACACCGGCCCTCACGCCTCTCCAAACTGGTGGGATGCAGCACGAGGTGAGGGGACCCACCCTGAGACCCCCGAGAAAGGGTAAGGGGGTGTGTGGGGGGGGTCCCGCTTCCGACCACATTGGGGGGACCCCGGGCGAGGGGGCCGCGGCTCCAGGCGGGATGGGCGCCCCACGGGCGGGATCCCTGTGGGGCACCCTCAGGCCCGAGGCGGGGGGAGCGGGAAGAATGTCCCTCCTGTTCCCCATCATGGAGGAATCCCGTCTCCATGGCGACCCGACAGGAACAGGACGGCCATTGTCTGGAGGAGGGGGCCGGTCCCCGGGCTGTCCCCCACGGGGGGGACACGGGGCGGGACCCGCGGTCGCCGCCAGAGCCCGGGGCGGGGGCTCGGGGGATCCCGGTGGTGCCGCGCCTCCGCACGTGGGAAGGGGTGCGGGGGGCGGGCCGGTGCTGCGCCCCACGCGTGTGTGCGACCCACGGGGTCCGGCTGGACCGGGGCTGGGCTGGGGGCGTGGGGGGGACCCGCTCTGCCTCCTGAGGCTGCGGCCCCGCGCCCCAGCCCGGTGACAGGGATGCGGTCAGGGATGTGGGGCGGGGATGGAGGCAGGGATGCGGGATGCACACAGGGATGCGGGATGCACACAGGGATGCGGGATGCAGGCAGGAATGTGGGGCAGGGATGGAGACAGGGATGGAGGATGAGCGATGAGGGATGCGAACAGGGATGTGGGACAGGAATAAGGGATGCAGGCAGAGCTGGTGTCAGGGCTGGTGACAGCGAGGCACGAGCCCCCGGGACCTCTACGCGCGATAGGGAGTGATGGTCTCCCCTCGGCCGGGCCGGCTCCCTATGTCGCGATAGGGGCTGTCGCGAGGCGCCGGAACCAGACACTCACCTACAACCGAGACCGGGGCTCCATCGCCGCCGCTGCGCTCGGTGCGGCGGGGCGGCCCCGGGATTTATGAATGAACCGGAGCCGCCCCCGCGCGGCGCGGGCGTCACGTGGGGACAGGGGCTGCCCCAGCCCTGCCTGCACCAGCCCTGCCCGTACCCCCTGCTCCCCTGCCCGTACCCCCTGCTCCCCTGCCCGCACCCCCTGCTCCCCTGCCTGCCCCGCAGTCCTGTCTGTGAGTCCTGCCTGCGCCCCTTCCCGCACCTCTGCCTGCACCGCTGCTTTTATCCCTGCCTGCCCCAGCCCTGACTACACCGCTGCTTGCTCCAGCCCTGACAGCGCTCCTGCTCGCATCCCTGCCTGTATCACCCTTGCCTACACCAGCCCTGCCTGCATCCCTACCTGCATCCCTGCCTGCATCCCTGCCTGCACCCCTGCCTGCATCCCTGTGCCCACCGGTGCCCCGGAGCCCCCCGCGCCGCTGGGGCACGGCCGGACCGGGCCCGGGGGCGCGCTGCCCCTCGGTGCGGAGGCGGAGCGGCCCCCCCCCGCCGCCCAGCACCACCGCACTCGGCGGGCGGGGAAGACTACAACTCCCATAAGGCCATGCGGCGCAGCGTGCTTTTCCTCCGCCGGGCGGCGCGCGGGGCGAGTCGGGAGCTGTGGTCCGCTGCCGTCCCGGCCTGCCCCGCGCCGCCGCCGCTGCCGCCGCCATGGCCGCGATGTTCTGCGCCCGCCGCCTCCTCCGCCTCGCCCGCCCCTCGCTGCCGCTGCCCCCCGCCCGCGGCTATGCCGATCCCGCCGCCGGCGGCCCCGCTGCCATGGCCTTCACCTTCGCCTCACCCACACAGGTATGCCCGCCGCGGCCCCGGTCCCGGTCCCGGTGCCCCCGCCCCCGCCTCTCCCGGTGTCTCCTGAGGACTCAGGGCGGGCGGGCCGCGGCCGGTGCTGCCGCCCCCGCGGGGCTGTCCGCTCCCGGGGCTCCGCGGTTCGCGGGGCACGGCCGGGCTGTCCCCGGGCTGTCCCCGGTCTGACCTTGGCCCTGACCTCGGGCTTTGCCCGCCTGCCCCGGCGCTCGGTCCCCGCCGCAGCGCTCCCGGGCCCGCCCGGTGCCGGTCCAGCCCTTCCAGCCGCGCTGCCGGACCCGCTGTGCCTGCCGGGCCCGGCCTGGAGCGGGACACGGCCGGTCCGCCCCCGCTGTGCCTGCCAGGCTGTCCCCGGGGCAGGGCGCGGGTGGCGCTGGGCACAGGGACAGCCCGGCCGCGTGGGCCGCAGCGGGGACGGCAGCGCGGGGCTCCCCACGCGCTTCCCAGGCTGCTCCCGGCGCCTCTCGCCCACTCCCGACTCTGTGTCTCCATGTCCCGCCTCCCCGCCGTGCCCCTGGCAGCTGGGAACGCTTCCCCAGTGCCTCTGCCAGGAGCTCTGCTCTGGAGCCCGGCTCTGCTCCCACCCTGTGCAGGTGCAGCCTGTCCTGGGCACACCCTGAACCTGCCAGGAGCTGGGCTGCTCCCTTGGGATGGGCTCTCCATCCCCCCATCCCTGGTGACTGTGCTTTTTTTGCCCTCTCCATCCGTGCAGGTGTTCTACAACGGTGCCAACGTGAAGCAGGTGGATGTGCCCACGCTGACGGGCTCCTTTGGCATCCTGGCATCCCACGTCCCCACGCTCCAGGTGCTCCGGCCGGGCGTTGTCACAGTCCACGCTGAGGACGGGACGGCCACCAAGTACTTTGGTGAGCGAGGCAGGAGGAGCTGGGGAGGAAAGGTGTGCGTGGGGATGGTGTTCTTGGAGCTTTCACAAGGGAGGCTCTGCCCATCCAGGTGTGGCCTGGTGCACCTCCAGGGATTTCTGCTTTCCCAGCCTGCCAGGGGCTGCTGGAAGCTGATCTGGGAGCCGTGTGCTGGGACCAGGTCTTGGTTCTGCTCAGATTTTCTGGGACCATGCCCTGCTCCAGCTTGCCGTGGGGTGGGAGCTGAGTCCCTGAATGCTGGAGATGTGACAGGAGGGGGCTGAGAATTTGTTCTGGGAAAGGGTGGTGGGGGTGGCAGGGCTGAGCCCCCTGGCTGAGCCACACCCCATGTTGTGCCTCACAGTGAGCAGTGGCTCTGTCACTGTCCACCCCGACTCCACGGTGCAGGTGCTGGCAGAGGAGGCAGTGACCATGGACATGCTGGACCTGGCTGTGAGTACCCAGAGATTTCACCCACCCTGGGCTCCCTCCCTGGGGGGAAATTGCTCCCCTTCTCTGCTCTGGGGTCCTTGTATTGGGAGTTTGCAGAACCCAGGGTTGTGTCAGCACCCCCACTACAGTTTGGGATCAGAGGCTTGGGGCTCCTCCTTGATGAACTCTCTGGAGAGAGGGAGCTCTGCAGTCCTAAATCTCCACACCATTTCCCAGCCCTTGGACAGACAGTGACCTTGTCCTCACCTCCAGAACAGCTCTTCCCTGCTGATAAGGTGTCTGGGGCCAGCACAGCTGTGTCTGTAGCTCTCTGAGGCTCCCAAGTCAGTGGGTCCTTGGCATCCACATGAAGGACCAGTGGCTGCAGGGGAGGGAGGGAAGGACAGTCCCCTCTCCTGCAGGGTCTCCCAGTGACACACATTCTTTCTGCCTTCATGTCCAGATTGCAAAATCCAACCTGGAGAAAGCTGTGTCAGAGATGGCAGCAGCGTCTGATGAAGCTGCTAAAGCAGAAGCTCAGATTAAGGTAGAAGCTAACGAAGCCCTGGTAAAGGCTCTGGAGTAAATCCAGGTGAGGTTGACCTGCAGCCTGGCTGAGCATCCAGCCCTGCTCTAGGGCCTGCTGGGCTGGGTGAGGGGATCTGCCTTGCTTTTGGGGAGCAGTGACCACAGGTGTCCCTGGCCAGGGTCAGGCCTCAGCTCTGGGGGGGCTCATGGGGGGTCCCCAGCCCAGAGCTGACCTGGGGCTGTTGGTGGCAGTGAGGCCTGGGCTTGGGCTGTGACACTGTGGGGTCCAGCCCAGCTGTGACACTGGAGTTCAGCCCTGCCAAGGGTGGGTGGATACTCCTGGGACAGACTGGGAACTGTGGTCACTGCTGGGGCCTCACTGGTTCCCCAGGTTCCCACTGGGACTGGCCATATCTGGGGACAGCTTGGGGGCAGAGCCGGGATGCTGGGCCCCACAGGGAGAGCAGCACGTGATCTCTGCCACACACACTCCCACTAAAGACAAACAGCTTCATTCTCAGGGGAGGTGAGGCCAGGCTCTTACCTTGTGGCCTCTTTTTGCTCTGCCCTGCACAGACTGTGCCTCATCCCTTCCCTTCCCACGTGCTGGCAGGCAGGAATTGCAGCAGTGTGTGTTGAGCAGGGCTCACTGTGAGTCACTGACAGCCTCCAACAGGCTCAGCCTGGAGCACAGGAGGGCAGCAGCTCCTGCTCTCTCCTGATCTCTGATCCAGGTGCTCTTTGGTCCTGGAGAGCTGCTGGCTGGTGTTTACTCACAGCAGTTGCACATCTGGAGTGGGTCCAAGCCCTGGGGTTGGGATCTGCAGCCCAGCCAAGCCCACCCTGTGCTAACCTGACCCCACTCTGTGTTTTGCAGGAATCCCACTGTGGATGCAGAACTCCCAGCCTGTCTCTGTTCTACTCCCCAGCTGTACAGATGGAACAGGACAAATGGAGGTGGAGAAATGGTTCTGATCAATTAAAAGGAATTGTGACCCCCTCTTGTGGCACATCGCCTTCTTCCCAGGCAGCAATTGCAGCTGGAGCCAGGAGCAGTTCCCAGCTCCTGCCCCAAGGCACATTCACCCTGGGAAGGGGTCACCAGCACTGCCCTGGGGTTTGGCTGGGGAGACTCACCCCTGGGAGGTTCATCAGACAGATTTATAATCCCCTCCCCGTGCTCCAGCCACCTCCATCTCCAGTAACCACTTGGACTGTGGGATTTCAGCAGCACAGATCTGTTCCAGAGCCGTCCTGTCCCAGCGCTGGCTCTGCCGCAGCCTCAGGAATCCACATGGGCACGGCAGGGAGCTTCCCACAGCTGGACAGCAGCTGCTGGGCTCTGCCCCATCCCCTGCTGCTGCCAGTGGCACTTCCCCTGCTCCTGGAGATGGGCTTGGCGTGGAGAGGGAAGCAGATGCTGTGCATGGTGGAAATCTTTCCTGCTTGTGTTCGTGCTGGGGATGGCTGGAACTGCTCTGCTGAGCTTGGTGCTCCCTGTCTGAGGAGGCCACCCGGGGTTCCTCAGGGCTCCTCACAGCTCAGAGAAGCAGGAAAGGTTCACTGGGCCGCAGCACCGCTGGGAAGGGGTGGGTTTGGGCAAGGAGCAGCTCTGCCTGTGCCAGGGATGTGTGTCCTGCTGTGTGTCCTGCTGCACCAGCTGCTGCCGGGCCCCTCGCTCCATGCCACCCTCCCACGCCTTTCCAGAGGGATTTCGGGTTTTCCACTGCTGTGCAGAGCTTCCGTCCCTCCCTCTGCGTGCCTCTAATCCCCTTTTCCCTGCGGTGTTCCAGCCTGGGAAGCTGTGTTGGCTGCCTGTGAGGTCAGTGCTTGCCACTCCAGCCTCCTGCGTGCCCTGCACAGCTCCCGTCGCTCTGTGCTCAGAGCAGGGCACGGCTATTTTGGGCACTGCCACCCAGGATGTAATCTTGGCTGCCTCCTCTTCTCACCACCACCTCCTCCCCCTCCTCTCGCTCACTCTGTCTTTCTCTCTCTCCCCCCCCCCTTCACAAGCGATCAAAAATAGAGCCTGTGGTGTTAAATTTCTCACTCTGTGGCTTATTAAAAGCCTCCGAGTGCCTGACGCGGAGCCTATTTGAAGCTCAGCCGACTTCCAGCTCCTGAGCTGCTCCAGTGCCTTTTCCCCTTCCCCTCTCATTCCCTTTTTTTTTTTTTCTCCCCTTAAAGGTCAGCCATTGCACTGAGCATAAGCAAAGCTTCAGACTCAGAGCTGTACTAATTAAAACATCTTGGGAATTACTGGGGCTGGCCGGCTCCCTTCCCTCTCCCGCTGCCCCTCTCTGTCCCCAGCTGCTATTTCGGCTGCGTGAGCCTCCCCCAGCACACGCAGCCGTGCTGACGGAAGGTGGCTGCCTCGGGTTTTTCATCTAATGGAAGAGCGTTGGCGAGGCCGGGAAGCTGGGGAAACGGCCAGCTGCTATTTTTAGGACTGGGAAAAAAGTGTCTCCGTCAGCGTCCTCTCACCAGCTCTTCCCACTGCCTCCCGCCAGCGCCAGGGGAGCTGGGGGGGCCGAGGGATCCGGTCCTGTCCCCTCTCAGTTGCCCTTGGCTGGGTGCTCCACAGCCTGATACCTGCTGGGACTTGTAGGCTGCATTTGGGGGGAGCAGGGCGGGGACCCTTCCGTGTCCGAGCACCAATGGATGCAAGGACAGAGCTTTGTCCTGAGCCAGGACAGGAGCAGCACTGGGCAGGGACTGTGGGTGCATCATAGCCCTACTGACCCTGAGCTGCCCTTTGGGGGTGCAGGGCCTGTGTGGGTGGATGCCTGTGCACTTTGGGGGTGCAGGGCCTGTGTGGGTGGATGCCTGTGCTCCTCCACGCTCCCAGGCCAGCCTGCTCCCTGCAGCCTCAGCTCTGAGCCCCTCTGCCTCCAGCCCTTCCCCTCCGTGCTCATTATCTGGCTCTGCAGAGCCACGATCTCCTCCTCCCCTGGCTCCCACTGCCCATGCCAGAGGCACCATCAGTCACATCCTGCTGGATGCCACAAAAATGGCCTGACTGGGTGCAGGGGATGTGTGGCTGCAGCTGCTCCAGAGGCAAAGCCCTTTGCTGCTCCCAGCTCTCTGTGCAGGTGCTGCAGGGATGAGCCCAGCCCGGGGGCTGGCAGGGAGGTGGGGAGACAGCCCTGGTGTGGATCACGATGTGATTCAGCAGGTCCCCCTCCTCTCCCCTGCCCCCACACCAGCCTGGATTGTGACACCAGTGTGGCACTTTGCTGTTCCTGGAGTGCTGGCACCTGCCCAGGGGCACAGCAGCCTCCATCTGTGCTTTTTGCCTCTTTCGGGGGTGCTTGGTGCCGAGGTGCCCCTGCCTTTGGGTCCCTGCCTCTGCTGGGGCCACGCAGGACCGGGAGCATGGGCGATGTGCTGGAGTTATCCCCGGGACCTGTTTGTCTCCGGCTTTGGGCTGGGGCGTGGTGGGTGTGAGAGGGGAAGGGCTGCCCGGAACGCGGTGGGAGCGGGGGAGGGCTGGTGTCGCCCCCCTCCTCCCTTTCCACCCAGGGCTCTCTCCCATGACTCGCATCCTCTGCTGCCAGATGGAGGGTGGGGAGCGGGGCCGGGAGCGCTCGGAAAGTGAAGCATCACGGATTCTGCCGGCGGCGTCGCCGCTTCTCCGGGGGATGATTTCCGAGACGGGCCGGGTTCTGCCAGGCCAAATCTCCCGGTGCTGGCGGCAGTCCCTGCGTTTGGCCGCGTGGCATTTCCCCGTCCCACCCAGTCCCGAATGCAGGCGAAAGGTTCCAGCTCTCCTCTCTCTGCAGGAAAAACAACCCCAAACCCCACCGCAGCCCCAGGAAGCCCCGCTCCCTCCGGGCTGACTCACCCGGCAGAGCCGCCCCTTTCCCTGCCCAACCTCGGCGCGTTGGGGATCCTGCCTGTCTCTGTACCCCATCGGTGCCCATCTTGGGGGTACAGAGGTTGCCCCCACCCCTCTCACTGCCAGCGAGCTGCAGGATGCGCCAGCAACTCCCCGAGTTTGGGGACCCCTCTGGGGTGCTGGGCAGCTCCCTGCCTGTCCCGGGGGCTCTGCAGACCTGGCCCCCTCGCAGCCCAGGTTTCCTGGGGCACATCCTGCCTACACGGATTCTGTGCTGCCGCTGGCCCCGGCGTGGGAAGGTCAGCGGAGGCTCCGCACGCTGCGAGCGCAGCCCGGAGCGTCCTTGGGCCACGCCGCCCTTGGGCTGCTCGAAGGCCGAATCCTCACAGCTTCCTTAGGATGGGGAGCGCGGGGCGGGGGGGGAACGGGTGCTGCTGCTGTATAATGATTAACCCGGCCGCGTTAATCATTCCGGCCGGCAGCCTTTTTCCTCTGGGTTTCCAGCTCTGGAAAATGCTCCTTTTCCGATTCCCTCCCACGCACGTGGCCCCGCAGAGGGAGCGTGGCACAGCTCAGGGAAAACCCTGTGGGAAGGAGCGGGACCTGGCTCGGGGTCTGGCACCGGGATCTGTCCCGGTGGGGCCCCTCGGTTCTGGGGGTGCCCTGCCCGTGGGGAGCGTGGCCCCAGCGGCCTCACCCCCAAAATCCCGAGCGCCGGCGGGCGTTGAGGAGGGCGGGTGCTGCAGCCAGCACGACGGAGCTTGTCACGGTGCTCCGGGGCCAGCAGTCCCAGAGTGCCACACCGGCCACGCAGCAAACCCTGGCCCGGGGCGCGTTCTCTCGTGGGGAAACTGAGGCACGGATGGGGAAAAGGCACTGGCAGGCTGGGCAGAGTGGGAACGGGACATGGGACTCTCAGACCGTGCTGCTGTGCTTGGCGATTCCACCCCTGGGAGCTGCCGGAGTCAGGCAGGGGGCGGTGGGGGCAGCGCGTTGCCCTGGGGGTCGCAGGTGCCTTGGCAGGGGCTCGTTCCCCGGGGCCACGGGCACGGCCCTCGCTCAGGGCGGCCTTGGAGGCCACACGGCTCTGCTGGAGGCGGCCCAAAGCCGGAGCGGGTGCGTGGTGTCCTGCTGGGGGGTCCAGCACAGCCCCCTCCCACCGGCTCCCGGCCAGGGCCGTGACCCGCGAGGGGCAGGGGGAGCCTGGGGAGGAAGCGGCTGCCAGCTGGGCTCGATGCCGGCTACAAAGGCGGCCCAGAGAGCCCAGCGGAATGAGGTGGCATCCGTCCAGGTTCCCACAGTGGCCCTGGTGCAGAAAATACACCCGGAGCTGCTGGCGGTTGCCACAGCGATGGGCTGGGCGCCACGCCGGGGAGGAGGGCACGACCCCGGAGCCGGGTGTGCCGGTATGGGACCCCGGTGCCCCCGGTGCGGGGCGGTGGGAGCTCCGCGGAGCGGCGGAGCGGGCGCTGGCAGGGACCAAAGGCTCCTGCCCCGGCTCCCGCTGCCTCCGCCCGCCTTTGATGTGCCGGGACTTCGCCCTTGGTAAAGCTGGGAGGTTCCCAAGGAGCTCCCAGCTGGATCCTGGCATCCAGCACCCAGGTGCAAGCCCCCCGCGAGCCCTGGGGCTCCAAAGCCGCTCGGTTGCCTTTAGCTCTGCTGCAGCCGGGGGCTCGGAGCCCCTGCGGGCTCCCCAGTTCCTGGCGGGGCCGGGAGGAAGCGGCTGCAGCTGGTCCCGGCGCTGGGGCTCTTCCTGGCAGGGCTGGCGCCGGGCTGGGCCGTGGGGTGGGGAGGGAAAGCCGGGGGGCCGGGGGCGCTGCCCTCCGGGATGCCCTGGCCTGCGGCAGGGAGGGGTCGGCAGCGCTTCCATCCCCTTTCCCTCAAAGGCCGCCCCTCCGCCGGGTATAAATAGCAGGATTGAGGCTGACACTGGAGTCACTTCTGCCACCACCACCTTGGGTGTTCCCCCCCGCCCCGCGGGACCTCAATGGGGTCATTGTGCACTGCGGACCCGCAGGGCACGTCCCGAGCAGCTGCTGGGCCTGACCCCGGCTGCCTCCCCCACGCGTCAGGGGCATCCGTGGGGCGCGGGGGTGCCCCCGCAGGGGCCCGCGCACGGAGGGGTCACGATCCCCGTGAGCCAGGCGCGGGTGGGCAATGCCTTCGCACCATCCTCATCATCCCAGCAGGCCGTGCCGGCCCTGCCGCCCCCTCCCTGCCCGGGCAGCGCCGGCAGCTGGGCTAATGACGGGGTGTGCCCGCCCGCCCCGGGCTGCGAGCGGCGCGGGAGGCTCCTGCCACCCAGCAAGACGGGGCCAGCCGGGCGCGGAGCTTCGCTGCCGCAGCCGGCGCGGCCACACCTGTGTGGGCTGAGCGGACCCCGCTCCCACCCGACACCTGCCCGGCCCAACCAGCTCCTGCGCGTCTCGGACAGGCCGCTGCAGGCAGGGCCCCCCGGGCCAGGCAGGTGCGGGAGGAGGGAGCACCAAGGGACCTGGAGGAGTCGGAGCTCTGGGTGCCCGGGGGGAGCTCTGGGGACTGGAGGGGCTGTGAGCCCGCTTGTGCCCATGGGATGTCCCCGTCCCTGCTGTCTCTCCGTCCCTGCTGTCCCCTTCTCACTTCCCCACATTGTGTCCCCCGTCCGGCCCCACATCCTGTCTTGGCAGATGGGCCCCGACCCCGGCTGGCTGCAGCCCCTGTGTCCCAGGTAGGGCACTCCAAAGGTGCAAAGTCCTGCCAGGGGGCTGCAAAATGCCTCCCCCCGGCTCCTGCAGGCTTCTGTGGAGGGTGTGGAAGGGACACCATCTCCTGTGAGCAGGAACCCTCGGACAGGGACAGATGTGAGGTGCTGCAGCCGCCTGCGGATGTGAGTGGGTGGGATCTGGGCAGGGCTGCCTCCCGCGGGCTAGCACCGGCCCAGGTGGCCGCGGCCTCCGATGGAGCTGAAGGCTCTTCGGGGAGCCCAAGGTTTAATGAGAGGCTGTCGGGCTCCCTGTGATCCTTCCGCCCATTATCTAATCGGAGCAGTGCATTTAGAGGCCACGGTGCAGGTGAGTCACTTCCCCAGCTGGTGCCTCAGTTTCCCCACAGGTCGGGCGCTGGGATGAGCTGAACCCGGCTCCTCACAGCGTGGCTCGGCTCTGGGGAATGTGGCACAGTGGGTGCTGGATTCCTCTCTCAGCTCCCTGGGACACACCTGGACCCTGGGCATGGGGCCCCGCTCCAGACACAGAGTCTGGCAGTGCCAGGCAGGGGCACCCACACTCCACACACAGCAGATTCGTGGCTCTCCGATGCTACGCGGGGTCCGGCTCTTTTCCCAGTCAGGATTTCCTGCTGCTGTTCCCAGAATGGGCCGCGGTCTCGCATCCGCGGGGTGATCCCGCACAGCCGGGAACCCATCAGCGCCGGTGCCAGGCACGGGAGAGGCAGCAGCAGCACCGGCGATGCCCCGGTAACTCCCCCCGCGGTGTCGGGAGGGCCGGGCAGGCGGCTCCATCACCGTAAACAGGAACTGCGGCCGCGGGGGAGCGCAGGGGGCCGGGAAGGGAGGGGGTGCCTGCGCCCATGGCCCGGCTGTGGGAACGTGGGTGTGGGAGCGTGGCTGGGAGGGCAGCACCCACCGGGAGCGTGAGCACACACGGAGCTCCCGTGCCGTGTCTGGGTGCGGGGTGAGCACAAGCGTGAGGAGGTGAACTCGTGTGTGAAGGGACAAGGCCAGGAGGAAGTGCCTCCTCCCGTCCCCATCCCGCCCGAGTCGGGCTTTCCTGGGGCACATCCTGCCTGCGTGGATTCTGTTCCTCCTTCCCGGTTTTAGGGGGTCAAGGGGGTGCCAGCCCTGCAGAGGGGCAGGGAGGGCACTGCGCCCACACCGGGGCTGTGTGTGCCCCATGCCGGGCTGGGCTGGGGGGCTGCCAAGGCGATGGAGGCCGGGGAGGTGCCCGCAGCCCCGCGCTGCTCATCCCCGCCCGGGTGAGGTTCCCGCATTCCTGAGGCGGCTCCAAGGGGAGCCGGGGGCAGGCGCGGGGCGGGAATGCCGCGGCGCTGAGTGTGTTAACACACGGGGTGAGTGTGTCAGCACGCGGGGCAGCCCGGGGGGACACCCGCCCCGCGCCCCCCTTGCTCCCCTTGATCCCCTGCTGGCATCACCCTCGGCTCTGGGCTCGGGTTCCATCCCACATGGTTCTGCCACCCTGTGTGCATTCCCAGGAGCGGGGATGACGCCTCACGGTGAGATCAGAGGGCTGGAGTGTGATGGGGATGGGTTGGGATAGGGGTGGGATGGGATTGGATACGGTGGAATAGGGAGTTACTTTCCCTCGGGTTTACAAGGCTGGGTCACCCCAGGAACAAGGTTCAGCGTGTATCCAAGGAGGCTCCCAAAATCCTGAGTCCTTCCCCTCCCCAAGGCTGGCAACTCGCTTAAGCATTTATAATAATAATAATGATAATAACAACAATAATAACACCACCACCAGCAGCTGAGCTGTCGGCTGACTCCTGGAGCCGGGATTTAAAACAAACCAAGAAATGCGGCAGCGTCTGGGAAACAGCCTCTGGCACTGACAGAGGGGTGTGGGGGCACAGGGGGCACGGGAGGTGTGGGGGACCAGCACTCTGCTGCCTCTTGGCCACAGTGGGCAGGGTCTGTGCCCTGGGTGCCCCTTCTCACCTTGACAGTTTCCTACCTGTGTTTCCAGGGCTCCCCAGGCACAGCAGCTGAGTTCTGCCCTTTGGGGGTGGTCTCAGGGGACCCTAAGGGCCATGCCCAGGGGAGGGTGGGCACAAGCTGGCAGCGTGTGCCCATGGTGGAGGACTCCAGGACTTCTCCTAACCCAAATTCTGCCATTGCCAAAATTGTCACACCAGCACAGGGCTGGGGGCAGGATGGGGCTCGAGGGCTGCAGAGGAAGAAGGACAGAGGCAGAGCTGGGGCATGAAGCAGGACAGGAGGTGGCCAGGGATGGGGTCCACAGTTCCCCCTGCTCATCCCATCACAACTCCGGGCTGAAGCAGGGCTGGGACCCACAGCTCTGCCTGCCCCCAGCTGAGGGGGCCACGGGAAGGGAGGCAGCAGGGCCGGGGGGCTGGGAGCCACTGGGATGGGAGCAGGAACTGGAGTTCAGCGTCCTGAAGGGGCCCGTGAGCTCAAAGAGCCCAGAATAGCCAGCACTGACCTCATGGCAGCAGGGTCACGGCCCAGCACAGCCAAGTATGGCTCCACACCTGGGTGCTGCTAAATGCAGCGGGATTCGCCATCCTTCCCGGGCCCGTGGCCAGGTGGGTGAGGGCTCTGGTGACTCCCCCCAGCCTCAGCTGAGTCACCCTGGGGTCTGGCCTGTGCTGGGGTCCCCCTGCTCACCCAAGAGGGGCTGCCTGAGTCACTCCAGGGTTGATTTCATCCCTGGGACTCTCCAGGCCCGAGGCCAGGGTGGAGTGCAGAGCCCTGCGAGTGTGGGGTGCCCCAGAGCCAGGGCACGGCAAGCGAGGCCAGGCAGGGCTCCGGCTGCATCGGGCTGGCAGCTGGAGTGTCCCCAGGGTGTGACGCCTGGACACTCTGCCAAAGGCCACCAGGACACGTCCCCGAGAGCTGGGAACACACAGAGCCGGTTGTGTGTTTCTAAGGACACGCCTGGGTGTTTACAGCCCCGCCAGCGTCACCGGCACAGGCACCGCCGTCCTGCCCAAGGACATCCGCGCCCGTCCCGAGGCCACCCCGAGCCCGCAGGGATGGGGGGCTCCACCGGGGGTCCGTGCCCGGGCTTGTGTCAGGAGGGTGGAATCAGCAGCTCCTCACTCCCGGCAGCAGCGCTGGCTCACCTGAGCACGCCTGGAGGCTGAGTCACCGCTGCCGCCGTGAGCGAGGCTGAGCGGGGGGCTCGGGGACCCCCGGGACCTCCAGGGCAGCCCCGCTCCCATCGCCGCTGCCCTGGTGGGCTGGGACGGGCGGGTGGAGGTGCAGTGGTTGGGCTGCACCCTCCTGCCGGGGTGTGCCCCGCATGATCCCGGCCGCTGGCCCCGCGCCCGTGGGAACGCTCCCAGCTCCCGCTGGCTGCGGCAGCTCCGTGCGAGGCCCCAGCTGGGCACCGCGGGCCTGGGAGCCCCTTGGAAGCCACAGAATCGCTCCCCTCCCCTCTCCAGGCGGAGGAAAAGGATCCCCGTCCCACCTGGGTTCCCCTCCAGGCCGCAGCCCGGCTTCTTCTGCAGCCACAGGAGTGAGAAACGCCTCCCCTGCCCTCCTCTCCCCTCTTCTGTCTGCTCCGGAGCCCGGAGTCAGCTCTGCCCTAATCCCATGACCCCGCGCCTGCGAGTGGAATGCAGAGACTTGCGATAAAAATTCCCCGTTTGCCAAAGCTGTGGAATCAGCCAAGAATCCAGCCCAAAAGGTTGGGGGGGGGGGGGGGGGTGGAAAGAGAGAGAAAAGAGAAAAGCTGCTGCCCGGGGCCTGGTGGGGGATTTCCCCGAAGAAAGAGAGCTGGGAATTCCCTTCCTTCGAGGGAGAAGACTTCCAAGAACCAACCTCCAAAAGATTCGGGGCTCCCAGCTGGAGCTGGGGCCGGCAGGACACAAAGGAGCCGACACCACCACGGTCCTGCCCTGGCTCTGCCGTGCCACCAGGGCCGGTGGGAAGCGTCCCTGTCCCGGCGGGACCCGGGTAAGCCCCTCTCGTCCACCCCGTGGCCGCGCCGCCCTCCCGGCTGCGTGAGCCTCGGCGGGGGCTAATCCCAGCGCCCAGGTTAGCTAAGAGGATTGCGGGAGCTGCGTGTGGCCTGCAGCAGGATTTGTGTAGGTATTTGCTCGTCGGATCGTCTCTCCCCGAGCTGCTCAGCCGTGCGGGGTTTGGAGAACGCTCCCTCTGGAGACGCAGGAGCCTTGGATGCCGTGCAGCAATTATGCCCAAGTCTGCCTGTAATCTTTAACGATTTATTCCCAGGGCAACACAATAAACTAAACACACAAAATCCAGGCTGCTGGGAATCCTGGGATCTCCCAGCTTGTGTCTCTGGAGGCTCCAGATACCTTCAACCACGCTGAAATGTGCACACACTTCCTAAAGCACCAGCTCCTGGAGTCATGGGATTGCCGGAGGAGATGAGCTTCCTCCCAGGAAGGAGATGGAGCCGTGTGAGGAGGGTGGCGACTGGGAAAGGGGTTCTTCAGGGCTGCCAGGATGTGGGGGGATGCTCTGCCCTCGGGCCATGGCTGCTTTGCCAAAGAACCCAAGCAGGCCACACTCCCAGCCATGGCCACGATGTCCCCTTGTCCCTCCCCACGGATCAGCCCCTGCTCTCTGCAGGAGTGGCTCTGGTGTGACACCTTGTCCCCTCCTGGTGCACGAGCCCGAGCTGTGGCAGGGCCAAACCCTGTCTGTCTGTCCCCTCGCTGCTCCAGGGCCTCGCCCCGCACGGCCAGCTGGGGATGTGGCCCCCCTAGGGGCGGCTTCGCAGGCCCGGGGCTCCGCAGCTCCCGGGGAGAACAATGGCGCATCCCTGCCCCGGCCCCTCTCCCAGGGACAACAATGGCAGGAGCCGGAGTCGGAGCCGCCTGAGCTCATCTCCCCCCCGAGAGCTTGGAGGGGGCTGGGGCGGGCGGGGGGCCGTGGGCTGTGCGACAAAGGCTCCCTCCCAGCCCGGCTCTCTGCCTTGCACGAGTGGCCTCGCTCCCTCCCGGCCATCTGCACACACCCCAGGGCACACCGGGCGGGAGGGGCACAGCAGCAGAATTTTGGGGATTCAGAGAGTCCCCCCTTGGCTCCTGCAGCTTCACGGGTCGGGTCTCCCCATTGCGGACTGGCCGCTAGATCCCCCCCTCCAGCTGCTTTGTGTGTCTTGGTGTGCCAGGGCATTGTCTGCGAAGGAGAGACACGGCGAGGCAGCCTGAGGTCACACCAGCATGTCCCCGGCACCCTCCTTGTGTGCGCGGGGCGGCGCTGGCCCGGGAGGAAGCAGCTTCTGCCCCTTGGCACCCCGGAACTGGTGCCCACCAGCCCGTTTGTCCCTTGCTTTAAAGCCCTGTAGGGCTAAGTCTGTGTCCCTGCTGGGAAATGGGTGGTTGGGCAGAGGGAATCCCTGGGGGAGGAATGGTCCAGCCTTGTTATTAGACATCAGACAGTCTCCACGGGCAGCAGGTTTGACTCTTGGCTCCCAAGGAGAGCTCAGCCCGTCCATTCCCTGCCCACGGACTGACTTTGACCCACGGGGCACGCAGAGGGGGAGAAGTGTCCGGTCTGTCCCCTCCCCACCATCCGTGGAGGGCAGCTCGCCCCTGCCCTGCCTGGACCCCGGCAGGGGCTGAGACGCCCCCGGTGGGCTGATACGGAAATTAGAGGACGGCGAGTCGGGATCCCGGGAGCGGGATCCGAAACGAGGGGGCAGGGGCTGGGACCCCCGTTCGGAACCGAGACCCTGGGGCAAAGAGCGGGACCCCCCGCGGGAGCAGGTGCGGGTACGGCCGGGGCAGGGGCCGTGGCCGTTGCCGGGGCCGTTGCAGAGGCCAGACCGGTCCCTGCCCCCGCCAGGCTCCACCCCGGGCGGTGCGGGATAAAACTTCGGGCACCTCCCCGGCAGCTCCGCGTCAGGGCTGCGCTCGGACCGGCTGCAGCGCCCAGGAGGTGACACCGCACCCACCGCCACCTCCCCCCGGGACGTTTCTGGGGTCTCTCTCCCTCTTCCTGCCACCGGAGGCAGCTGAGCTCCCGCCGCGCCGGGATCCGCGGGGCCGTGCTCGGTGAGTAGAGCCGCGCCGGGCTGCTGGGGGTCCGGGTCGGGCTGCGGGAGGGATCCGCGGACCGGGACCGCGATCTCTTGGTTGCTTTCCCCGGAGCGGGCGGGGTGGCCCCACTTCCCCAAGGCTCCCGAGGGACGCACGGCAGAGCCCCTCCTGGGTCGTTCGGGAGCTCTGCTCACCCTCAGGGACCCTCCGTGTCCTCGGTCACCCGGAGCTTTGCCTCCCTCCGGGGAGCGGGACCGGGATCGGTTCTCCTCGCTCCAGCTGCCGGAACCGCGTCCCGGGGAGCGGCTCCTCGCTCCCAAGACCCGACATTCTGGGAGGGAAAGGGGGGCTCCCCGGGCAGGGGCTCTCCATCCCGGTGGGCGAGCAGCGGCTTTGGGCCGCACCGCCCGGTCGCTCGGTAAGGGCCAGCCGGCGTGCCGGTAAGGGCTCCCCGGCGCGCCGCCGGTGCGGCCCCCCCGGGCTCAGGAGGCGCGGCGGGACCGGCAGAGGGCGCCCGCGCTTTGCTGACTCATAGCCCGCCCCCCCCAAACCCCACCGTGGGTGCCGGGACGGCGCCCCGAGGCTGCGGGGTGTCCGTTCCACTCCCCGGGAGCCGGCAGGCGGGGCTGGGGCCGCTGGGGTGGAGGTTGCAGCTGCGGGACTGGGGGGGCAAGAGCGTGCCGGGGGGTAGAGGGGGCTTAACCCCTCACCGGGACAGTTCCCCGTAGCTGTAACGGCGTCACCGGGAGGGTGACCGGGCGGGTGCGTGCGACCGGGCGGGTGTGACCGGCCGCGGGTGACTGTGCGTGTTCCCCCCCCGCCCTTTCCGCCTCTGTGTCCCGGCGTCACTCGGCTCCGGGGGCTCCAGCTCCCGCCCGGCCCCGCGGGCAGTCACCTCCCGCCGCGGCCTCCTCCGGTGCGGGGGCCGCTCACCGCCCCCGCCGCGGCGCTCCGGGCCGACGCCTGCTTGTGTCCCGCGTCCACCCCTCGTGGCGCCTCGCACGCCAAGCCCACAGGCTCCCCAGTGAGGGGGGCCTGGTACTACCGGAACCGAGGCGGACCGAACCCCCGAGCCCCCCGCGCCCCTTTGTTGTGCGCCGGGATTATGAATGGCTCCAGGCGCGGCGCGAGGGCGCGCGGGGGGCGGGGCCGGGGCGGGGCCTGCGCGGCCGCGTGGGCGGGAGGAATCCGGCCGGACCGCCCCGCCCACCGGGCCACGTGGGGAAGCTGCGCCCGCCTTCCATTGGCCGCCGCCGCGGATGTCTGGGCGCTCGGCGAGCTCCCATTGGCCCGCGGCCGCCGGAGGAGCCGGAGTGAATGAGGGCGAGGCTCCGCCCCCTGGGACGTTGCTACATTGTAACTTCCCTCCCCCCCGGTGCTCCCACGGCAGCGCGAGCGGCGGCCGGTTCGGCGGGTCCGGCCCCAGAGAAGGGGGAGCGAGGCGGCCTCCCCGCCCCTCGCCGCGGCCTCGGGCCTCACCCCGCCCCCAGACACCCCGCACCGAGAGCACAGAGCGGCGGCGAGCAGAAAGAAAGGAGGCGGCAGGCAGGAGCAGGCAGCGCCGCTTCCACCACCCCCCCCTTCCCGCGGCAGCCACCGGAGCGGGGCGAGAACGGGAAATTTTATATTTTTTTTTTATTTTTTATATATATATATATTTTTTATTTTCTCCGCCTGGGCTGCGGAGGGCACGGCCGGTGCAGCCCTGCTTGGGGACTCCCCTCCCAGCCGCCCGCCGCCTCCTCCCGGCCCCCGCCCGAGGCCTCAGCAAGTAGCCGGAGCTCCCGCAGGTCCCGCCGGGCGTGCGGCGGAGCGGGCCCGGCTCCCTCCTTTGTCCGATCCCCCCGCCGCCCCCCGACACCGACCGCCGCTGCCCCCGCAGGTCGGCGGATGGACCCGCAGCCCGGCGCCAGGAGCTGCAGCCGCGGGGCTCCCGCCTGCGAGGTGGGGCCACCCGAACCCCCCATGAACCTCTACATCCACACCACCACCGGCACCCGCTATGAGCTGTCGGTGCCCGCCGAGGAGACGGTGGAGGGGCTGAAGCGGCGGCTGTCCCAGCGCCTCAAAGTGCCCAAGGAGCGTCTGGCGCTGCTGCACAAAGAGAGGTACGGCACGGCTCGGCTCGGCGCGGCTCGGGAGGCCCGGGGTCCCCAGCCCTCCACAGCGGGGCTGGGCGCGGGGGCGGCCCCCTCGCACCGGGCTCGGCACCGCACAAAGGCTCCCGCCCCCTCCCCCTTCCCGGCCCCATTCCTGTGCGGGGCGGGGGGGGGGCAGCCCGGGGGGCCGCGGCGGGGGCGAGCGGGGGCCGGGCCGGAGGGAGGGAAGGAGGGAGGGAGGGGGGGCTCCGGGGTGGAGGGAGGGAAGGAGGGGGGCGCCGGGCCGGGCCGAGAGCGCGGCCGCCGCCCCCTCGCCCGGCCCTGCCGGGGCTCCTTTGTGGGCGGCGGGGCCCGGCCGTGCCCCGGCCCTTTGTTCTGGGCTCAGCCCCGGCGGCGGCGCGGCCCGGCCCCCCCCCCCACCCCGCCCCGAGCCCCCAGCGCCGGGGGCGGCGGGGGAGCCTTTGTCTGCCGGGGGCCCGGGCCGAGGGGCTGCACACCCCCCGCGTGGAGCGGGGCCTGCGTGGGGTCGGGCTTGGAGTAACTTGGAGAGTCTTTCCCGGATCAGGGAGGAAGGGTGGGGGACACACGGGGACACAGCATCCATCTGCCGGCACCCGCGGGGCTGGGGGAGCTTGTTCCCAGTGCTGCCTCCCCCACCTACACTGGTCCCAACTTCTCCCTAAGCGCCCCCCCAGTGGGCAGGTTTCCTGTGCTCCCACCCCCCCTCTCCCGCAGCTCAGCTCCTCTCTGACCCCTCAGCACTGCCCCGTGCCCAGGGCAGGGGTGCCCCATACCATGAGCACCCCCGGTAGCAGTGGGGTGCCAGGGTTCCGTCCTGCCTGTGCAGGCTGGGAATTTCTTGAGGTAGGGGTGCTTTGGGGGGCTGTTGGTCCCCTGGGAGCAGCCAGACTTGCAGCGTGTGTCCCCCTCTGGTGTGTACCCTCTGGGGGAGCTGCCCGACCTGCACTGACCCTGCTTTTGGCATCTCCTCCCACAGCCGCCTCAGCTCTGGCAAGCTGCAGGACCTGGGGGTCGTGGAAGGCAGCAAGCTGACACTGGTGCCCACCGTGGAGGCCGGCTTGATGGTGAGTGGCCTTTTCCTGCTGCTCCCTCCATCCCTCCCACTCGTCCCTGTCTATTATTAAAGCCCCGGGCAAGGATGAGGATGTGATGTGCTGGCAGCCCCGCGGCTCTGCTGCCCCAGCTCTTGCTGAGGAGGCAGCGCTGGGTTGGGCACGGCAGCAGGTTTAGTATTTCACTCGTTTCTCAGGGCTTGTGTAGAAATAGTGGAAGTGACATGTCATCCCTCCCTCCTGCTGCGGACGCCCCCTCCTTTGCTGCATTTGTAACGTTAATCCCCCCCCCTCCTCCTTTTTTTTTCCAGTCCCAGGCGTCCAGGCCAGAACAGTCGGTGATGCAAGCTCTGGAAAGCTTAACTGAAACTCAGGTGAGGGGCTGGATGCCGGGGCAGGATGGAGACAAAGGCAGAGGGTGGGTGGGGAGGAAGGACAGCTGCGGCCTCGCTTTGCTTCCCCTCCCAAAAGCTTTGGCGTTGGTTCCTCGCTGAGGTTTCACCTCCAGCAGGGCTGGGAGTGCTCAGGGTGGTGCCCGGGGCGGGCACCGTCACCCAGAGCAGCGCCGGGCTCGGGGAGGTCCCACGCCGGCAGCCCAAACAAGCCGGGAGGGAGCCGGGGAGGTGAAGTGACTCACTCAAGGTCACGCCGCAGGTTGGTGGCAGAGCCGGGCGGCTCAGGGCCCTGCCCGGGGGTGTGGGGCTGCAGCCCCCCCTCAAATGCCCATGTTGGGGTGCAGGGAGCGGCTGCCATCTGCCCCACGGCTGGGGTGGATGTAAAGGAGGCCGGCAGGACCATGCTGGGGGCTCATGGGGCTGCAGAGCGCCCAAAGGGATCTCCCTGCTTTCCTTGGAGCCGTCCTTGGGGTGCAGATTGGCCGTGCTGGGGCGTTCTGACCCTCTCCTCGTCCCTTGTGCTGGGATGTGGAAGGGGCCAAGTGGGCGGCGTTGGTGGGGCTGTGGCTGAATTGTTGTGGAGTTGTTGGAGGAGGTGGGAAGCCCTCACGGCTGGGGGGTCTCAGTGGTGGGGTGGAAGCGTTCCCAGGGTGGGAGAGCCGTGGGTGAGCCGTGGGTGCGTGCGCAGCCGCCAAGGTGGAATTTACCCCCAGCCGTGCAGGCCCCGCTCCTTTGTTTTCCGTCTCTGTTGGTGCTCTGTGAAACTCTTTCCTTCCTTTTTCTGGCCGATGCTGCAGCTCTGGTTTTTGAAGGGGTTGGGTTTTGGAGCGTTTTTGTCGCCTGAATTCTGGGAAGGGGCTGAGCCCCGTGTGGTGCCAGGGCTCAGAGAAGGGGCTGGTGGGGCAGTGCTGTGCCCCCCCCCAAAGTGGGGATGTGCAAGGGCCAGGCTGCCCTGCCCACAGGGACCCGCAGTGCCCTTGGCTGCCCGTGGTGACCTTGACTTTTGGGAGCTGGTTTAACCCCATGTGGGGGCTGGGGGGGTAAGCTTGGACCGGAGCCTTAGTGGATCCCCAGTGCCAGACGCTGCTGGGGTCCCATGGAGGCGTTGCCGCAGAGCTGTGGGAAGGGGCTGGTTCTGCCAGCCTGGCCTGGCAGGTCACAGTGCACATCCTGCCCTCAGGGCTGCAGATATTTCTGCTGGGGCTGCACAGCTCTGCTCTGCTGTGAGCAGCGAGGTGGGGTGGACTGGGGAGCCAGGAGCCTGTGGAGCTCAGGGTCCCCCCTTTGCACAGGGCTGTGGCCCCCCAGAGCAAGCACAGCGAGTGAAGGCGGGTGGGTGGGTGGGTGGGCTACGGTCTGGCAGCGGCTGCGGGAAGCGGCTCCGCAGCTCCCTGCCCACCGCAGGTTCCTCCGGTTGGTGATTCAGGAAGCCAGGGCTGAGCAGGAGGAACCGCCAGCACCTGGGGGGCGGCGGGGGGGTGGGGGGGGGGGGGGGCAGGAAACCACTCCTCCCATTCATGCTTTGCTGGGCTCTGCCTGCGTCACGCGGCCTCCGGAGCACGGGGAGAGCTGAGCCGCTTCCTCTGGGGGCGGTGAGGGGGGGCCGGGGCGCTGCCGCCCCCTCCCCAGCCTTTGGGGAAGTGGCTGCCGGGCACGGGGGCTTCCTGGAAATGCTCCTGCACTTCCTTCCTTTCTCCCCCTCTACACGGCTGCCCCCGCTTTCCAGGGATGGCAGGAAGGCGTTGGGTCCCGCTGCCGGCTCTGCCTTCCCCCGGTCCCTCTGCCCGGGAGTGCTGAGGGGGAGGAACAGAGGAAGGGGATGACACATCCTGATCTTGCAGGGCTGGGGGAACGCGACCAGGGGGGCTCTGTCTCTCTGCCCCACCTTGGCACAGACACAACACATGTGGCTGGATGAGGGGGGCCCAGCTGGAGACCCTGCAGGGGCTTGCGGGGGGCAATTCCTGCTCCCCCTCCTCATCCTTGCCCTGGCCTTGCCTTTGCCATCTGCATCTCTTAGGATGATTTCCTTGTGCCTGTTTGGGGGTGCTGCCCTCCCCATGAGGGCAGGGGCTCCTCGGGCGCAGCTCCAGAGTTGGGGGCCCGGGGGTGCGTGGTGCTGCGGGCCGGGGTGACGCGGGGCCAGGCGTCGGAGCGAGGCGGGAATGCGGCGTTCTCTGACTCATCGGCGTTTCTCGGAAGCAGCTGGGAGACACTTGCCCCATCCCCGCGGGGCCCCGAGCCCGGTACCGTGCAGCTGAGCCCCGCAGGGCTTGCAGAATCCCAGGGCACCCCTAAGTGCGGGACTTTGGGGGGGCTCGGTGGCCGCAGCCCCCTCGGCGAGGCTGTCCCGGCCCCCGCGGCGGAGCCGGCTGGGAGGGACACGGGGTCCTCCCGGCGTGGGCGGCCGAGCGGGCGGCTGGGTGGGACGTGTTTGCATTGGAGCGGGCTGGTTTTGCCGGCGGGGGGAGAAGGTTGGCAGCAGCGTGGGGGCGGCTGCTGGGAGCCCCGGGGCTGGGGCGCCGCGGGGACCGGGCGGGCTCTGTGCCCCGGGGGGGGCAGCGGGGGGGCCGTGGGACCCCCGTGCGTGGGGATGGATGGATGGATGGACGGACGGACGGGTGCTCGTGGTGCTGCTGCTGCTGGGAAGCGTCGGCAGCGCGGGCCTGGCCGGGTTGGGGTGCTCTGGTTTCTGCTGGCAGAGGGGTCAGGCAGGGCAGGGGTGAGTCAGAGGGAGCGGGAGGCGGCCGCGGGGCCGGCTGACGTCAAGGGGCCCCGGGGAGGTGCACGGGGCTCCCCCAGGCACACCTGGGTGCAGAGCTGGGGCTGGGATGGGGCTGTAAGGAGCCCACTCAGGAGCTCAGTGGGAGCAGGACCGGGCTGGGACCCCCTCCCACAGTTTGGTGAATGGTGCTTGGAGTCCAACCTGATGTTGAAATGTACCCCTGGAGTGGTTCAGAGAGCAACAGCAGGGCTGGGGTGGCCCAGCAGCCATAGGGGACTCCATGCACGGGCCAGAGCTGGGACCAAGCAGTGAGGATGGGGCTGCCAGCCTAGCATTAGGCCATCCAGGCCGCTATGAGAAGGGAAACTGAGGCAGGACAGGGGCTGGGGCGATGCTTTCCCGCGGCCAGGTGCTCTCAGTGCCACGCACACACGTGTGCACACGTGTGCCCCTGTGCACGCCCGCCCGCCGTCCCCTCCCGCCCCCTTGCCCCGTAACCTCCGTGTCCAGAGCTGCAGCGTCTCCTTCCCGCCCACCCCTTCCTCTGCAGCCTCCGCCTGACACGCTCGGGGCTTTGCTGCTGGTATTTTTAAAGCTGCTTTTCCCACGGCTTCTCAGAAGCGGCCTCCGCGGCAGCGGGGCGTGGGGGAGCGGGGCCGGGGCTGGGGGGGTCTGGGGGGGCCCTGCTCAGCGGTGCTGGGGAAAGGGGGGGCCCAGCACCCCCACTGGGGACCCCAAAGGTGCCGTGGGGTGTGGGTGGGTGATATCGGGAGCTGCACGTGACAGGCTGGGAAAGCTGTGCCCTGGAATAGCGAGGGGGGTGTGCGGTGGAAAGGGGGGGGCATTGTCCCCATTAACCCGTCTGGGCTGGCAGGGGTGAGAGGCACAGCCCCCCTGCAGCACACATGGGGGCAAGGGGGGGCTCACGGTGGCTCATGGCTGTCCCAGCCCCCCCCTAGAATGTGGGGCAGTGCTTGGGGAGGGCTCCCCTGTTCCCTGGCGCAGCTGCCAAGTGATTTATGCGCCATGGGGGAGGCTGAGGGGTGTGAGCTGGGGGGTGGCAGGTGTTGGGCATTGGGGGCCCCCCACAGCTGCAGCCTGGGGAGGGTCAGGCCCTGGCTCTTGTCTCCACGCTGCAGCTGCTCCATCACCTGCTGGAGCTGGAGCCTCCGGCCTGGGCAGGGCCTGTCCCCCACCCCCAGCTGCCTTGAGGGGGGGAGGATGGGCAGGTGGGCTGCACTGCCTGAGTCACAATGGTGGGCACGCAGGGACCCAGCATGTCCTCACCTGCCCCCTTCTCTTCTCCCTGTGCCAGCAGGGGCACCCCCCTCGAGCTGGGGAGGGGGGGACACCCCTCTTTTGCTGGCCCTTGGCCGAGTGTGCAGCTCTGGGCAGTGCCAGCTGCGGCCCCTGCCCGTCCCTGCCCGCCGGGGAGGGCAGCCAGGCAGGCAGGCACGGCCACTCAGTGGTGGGGAATAAAGGGCAGGAAGGGCAGAAGGAAGAAAAACACCCCCCGGCACCATCAGCTGACGAAGCTGGCACCGGGCTGGGGTCGCGTGGGGACGGCAGCTGGGCTCCTCTGCCAGCCTGGCACGGGTGAGGGCCTGGAAAGGGCTGTGAAAGGGGGTCACTCCTTCTCTGTCCCAGTGACCCATCCTATAGCCAAGGGAAACCTGGAAACCTATAGGGGCAACCTACAGCACCATGGGGGCAACCACCACCCACTGCTTGTGCCACGTCTGATGAGGGTCCTTTCTCTCTCTCTCTCCCCAGGTCAACGACTTCTTGTCGGGCCGGTCCCCGCTGACCCTGGCCCTGCGTGTGGGTGACCACATGATGTTCGTGCAGCTGCAGCTGGCGGCTCAGCAGAGCACGGGGCAGCTCCAGCACCGACACCTCATCGCCAGCCGGGGCGAGGCGGGGGCCGGTGCCAGCCCCCACTGCCGGACGCTGCACGGTGCCGGCGGCTCCGGCTTCGCCCGCATCCCCGTGGTGCCCTCGTGCCAGCAGAGCACGGCCCCCAGCCCCACGCCCACCCCGCCGGCCCCCCCCGTGTACTGTAATGCCCCTCACGCCGCTCCTGTCACCGCCGGCATGTTCCGGTCGCACGGGGCCAGCACGCAGACGGTGAACAGCAGCGTGGTCTCCTCCTGCTCAGAGGTGAGGCTGGGGGGATGTCCTGGGGCCTTTGGGAATGGGGGGTGAAGCTGTGATTTTTCCCAGCTCAGCTGTAGTCATGCCTGACCTTTCCTCGGTTTCCTCATGTGTGGAAATGGGTTGTCCCCAGTTTGGCCTCCAGGATGTCCCCAGGTCCCAGGGAGGGGCTCAAGGACAGGGTGTAACCCAAGCTCTTACCCTGCCTGTCCTCACACCTTGCCTGTCCCCATGGGTGGACAGGAGCTGCTGCTGTTGCTTCATTTTCCCCTTTGCACAGCACAGCAGGGTAGGGGGCCTGTTGTGACCCCCAGGGTGGTTCCTTGCATGCCAGGAGAACTGGGACCGGTGATTGTTCCCTGTCTGGGCTCTCCTGACCTGGATTTTTGCGGGCTGGCAGAAGGTCAGGAGGAGCAGGGTTGTGTGCCCCACCAGACCCCTACCCTGAGGCTGATCCCGTGTTTCTCCCCTCGCAGGTGGACTGTGGCTCCCGCAGCAGCAGCTCCCCGGGCAGCAGCCCGGCCCCCTCGGCCCGATCCCGCAAGCCCGGGGCGGTCATCGAGAGCTTTGTCAACCACGCTCCTGGGGTCTTCTCAGGGACCTTCTCCGGTACGTGCTGCCCCCCTGAACTGCCAGGGAGCATATTGGGGTCAATGGGGCTGTGGATCTGGGGGGGCTGTTTGTCTCACACCCACTTCTTCCCCACCTCCAGGCACTTTGCACCCCAACTGCCAGGACAGCAGCGGGCGGCCGCGGCGGGACATCGGCACCATCCTGCAGATCCTCAACGACCTCCTCAGCGCCACGAGACACTACCAGGGCATGCCCCAGTCCCTGACACAGCTCCGCTGCCAGACGCAGTTCTCCTCCTCCTCCTCCTCTTCTTCCTCCTCCTCGCCGCCTGCCTCTCCAGACCTCGCCACCAAAACTACCTCAGAGCCGCTGCCGGCGGCCGCTGCCCCCACCCTGCACCCCGTCGTCCAGTGCCAAAGCCAGATCCGGATGTGCAAGCCCAGTGGTGAGTCTGGCTGCCCTCGGTTGGGGCGTGAGGTTGGCACCTCTTGGGGGTCCCTGGTCCATGTCTGGGATGAGCAGAGAGGGACTGGGAACGGGATGATTGACAGGTGTCAGTCAGGAGGGCCGTGTATTCAGGGACAATCAGCACCCCTGGGGACTCAAGGAGATCCCCCCCATGCACCCTGCATTGTCATCTCTGCCAAGCCCTGTGGGGACAAAGCGTCCCTGTGTGGGTGGGGGTGTGGGGCAGTGGCAGGTGGCTGTGGTGCCCGTGCTGCCCCGGGAGCTCAGGGCCTGGCCCCGCTGTGTGGGCAGAGGTTTTGGGGTCACGCAGACTGTGGCTCCCTCTTTCCAAACCCATCTCCCCACACTGGGGGTGAAGGTGGGCCTGGCTGGGGGGGCACGGCAGCATTTTTGGGCGCACACCTGTGAGCCCTGGGGCGGAAGGTGTCGCAGGCACCCATACCAGACCCTCTGTGATTTGCTTAGAGGAAAGAAGTGAAACCACCAGTGCTGGCTCAGCCCCCTCAGGGTTTGCTCTTCCTTCTCTCCTAGCCAGGGGTGGTCCAGGTCCCCACAGAGGGTGGCTCCATGCTGGCTCCAGCCCCTGCTGGTGTGACTGGGTCTTCCAGGGCTGCCCCCAGCCCTGGGCCTGGACCTGCCTCTGGGCCAGGACCCTCCCCCTCCATCCAAGGGGATAGAGGGGGTGTTGTGGTGGGAACCCTGCACCCCAAAAAAGGGCTGTAGGCCACTGGGGATCAGCCTGGTGCTGTGATGGGCACCCTGGTTTTGGGATATCCAAGGGACTGTGCCATGGGGGGGCTCCGTGATCCCTCCAGTATGTGGGTTAGGCCACCCTCACCCTTTTCCTTTTGGAGGGCACCTGCTTTAGGGGTGTCCATGTGCCTGTGCCATTGGGGGCTACCTGCTGGGCTGTGGATCAGGGCACCCCACCATGACCCGTCCTCCATTACAGGGGACGCCCTGCCTGCTACAGGGACATCCACATGTCCATGCCACGTAGGGCTGCCTGGAGCCTGGCATGTCCCTCCATGGCAGCACCCCGTGACCCCCTTTCCCGTTTTGGAGGGCACCTGCTCTAGGGGTGTGTGCCACTGGGGGGGCTGCCTGCTGGGCTGTGGATCAGGGCACCCCACCATGACCCATCCTCCTCCATTCCTGCTACAGGGACATCCACATCTCCGTGCCACGTAGGGCTGCCTGGAGGCTGTCATGTCCCCCTATGGCAGCCCCCATGACCCCCTTTCCCCTTTCTCCCTTGCAGGGGACCGGCTGCGGCAGACGGAGAACCGGGCGACGCGCTGCAAGGTGGAGCGGCTGCAGCTGCTGCTGCAGCAGAAGCGGCTGCGGCGAAAGGCGCGGCGGGACGCCAGGGCTCCGTACCACTGGGTGCCCAACCGCAAGGCCGGCCGCACCAACAGCAACAGCAGCGTCTCCAGCAGCGAGGGCAGCCTGGACCTGGACTTCGAGGACTCGGTCTGGAAGCCGGAGGTCAAGGCCGAGATGAAATCCGAGTTTGTCGTAGCATAGAGAGCCAGGGCCCCGGGGGACTGTGCCGGGGGGTCCCACTGGCTGGCCCCGCTCTGGGGAGGCAGCGCTGGCGTCCTGGGCAGCGGCTCCTCCAGATTTGCTGTGACCGGACGCGTTGGGCCGACCTGCGTGTTAGGGGGAGCCCCCCATCCCCCTGCTCATTTGGGTTTGGGGAGATGGGGACGAGCAGCAGGAGCCGCCCCCTCCTTGCAGCCTCCCCAGCTGTAGGGCCCTGGGGTGGATGGAAGCTGCTGCTTTGCTGTGAAGAGGGGCACAGCCGGGTGGGCTCCGGCCCCACTTTGTGCCACCCCACCCTGGTCGGTGCAGGCAGGAGGAGATGAAGTCTCTCTCGGAGGTGCTGGAGCCCCCCCCGATTTGGGGGCCGTTTGTTTTCCTTCCCTTCTATATGTAGCATTGCTCGGCTGTGGGGCTGGGCCCCCCCAGGGGGGACGTGTGTGCCTGGGCCCCACCGCCGCAGCCTGGGGAGGGGGGACGGGGGTGGGAGGGGCTTTGTTTTTTGGGGGGTGTTAATTTTGTTTGGGGAGGGGGAGAAGCCAAGGCGCCTTCCCTCCGCGGCCGAGCCCAACTTCCGAGTCCCTGGACTCCTTCCCACCCGCTGCTTGGGTGGTTGGATTTTTTTTTTCTTTTTAACTTAAAAAAAAAAATAAAAAAAGAAGAAAAAAAAAAAAGAAAAAAAACCCTGAATAAATAACCCCAAACTCGGTCCCGGCTGCAGGGCCGGTATTTATAGACATTAATGACCCGACTGAGCCAATACTGACATAGTCTTCATAGGCCGTAGGATCCTTTTTCTCGTCCGACTTGGATTTTTTTCCGTCAGGATCTGTGCAAATAGAGCCCCCACGTGATGTGTTTTTTGTCTGTAAAAGTCTTTTTTTTTTCTTTTTTTTTTTTTTCTTTTTTTTTTTTGGTGTGTGTGTTTTGGGGAAAGGGGGGCGGGGGGGAAGAGCAAGGCTTTTTCGGTCTTTAATATTTTATTTTTTATTTTTGAAATAAATTTGGGCAGTCTGGATGCAATCGTGTCTGGTGTTGGTGTGGGGTGACAGGAGCTGCTTGGGGCACCCCAGCAGTGTCAGAAGGACATGGCACAGCCACAAGTGCCCCATACCTGTGCACATACCTGCTCAGCACCCCTATGTGTGTACCTCAGGAGGAAGGAGGGCAGTGATGCCCCATCCTCCCTGGCTGGGGAACAGGTCTGGGGTCTCTCCTTGAGGTGTTTTCAGCACTCTCTGGGTGCCAGACCCAACCTGTGGGTGCTCTCAGACTCGGTGCTCCCAGTCTCATCCCACTGGCCACTGCCTGGAGGAGCTGGGCCGGTTGCACCAGCCGGGCTGGCCGTGAGTGCCAGCTCCCTGCCAGCTCCCTCCCTCCCTCCTGCGTCACACCGGGGTGGCTGCGGGCCGGGGCGGGGGGTTGGTGGCCATAAATGTGGCCGTGCCTCAGTTTCCCCACCTGCCCTTGCCCCGGGGAAGGTGATGGGGTGGGGTGGCTCTGGGGATGTGTGTCAGCACCATGTCACCCATGCAACCCTCCTCCTGCAGCCCCCAGGAAGCTGGAGGCTGGGGGGGCTCGGGGTGTTGGATGCTGGGGGGGACACTGTGGGTTAGGACAACCCCGGAGCTGTGCTGTGACACCGATGTGGTGACACTGTCGCCTCCAGGTGACACCTGGGGCAGGGTGAATCCTGACTGGGCACAGAGCTGTTATGGGAGGGGGCAGCATGTCCCTCCTGCCATGTCCCAGCTTTGTCCCCGGCGTTGGGGACAGAGAACAATCCAGATCTCCAGGGACCCTCAGCACCTCGCACACAGGCTGGGAAGCGAGTGGCTCTTCCCATGGGGGGCCCAATGTGGGCTGGGGAGGGGGGACTTGGCCGGACCCTGAACTCCCAGGAGCAGCCGAGTGCTGGAGGAAGCCGGGAGGGAGCGGAAGCAGCTCAGGTTCCTGCGGTGCCTTTGTGCCACTCCGGGCACCCTGCGCCCCACTTTGACGTCATTTCGGGTAGAGCAGACCTCGGGCTCCCCCCCCCTCCAGCCCCTGCACCCCCCAACACCCCCGGCCCGTGCCAAATTTGGCAACGGGAAGAGGCTCCAACCGCAGCAGGAGCAGCACGGCCCTTGTAAGGCAATGGCTGCCGGGAGGGCACGCGGGGGACACGCACACGCGTGTGCACACAGGGACAATGCCAGCAGCCGCACACAGCGGGGGACACGCCAACAGTCCCGCCGTGGGTGCTCCCAGCCCATCCTTGGGGGGTCCCAACAGCTGCTGCCTCCCCATGGCTCAGCTCAGGGTTTGGGGGGTCACGGGGGTGCTGTGGGGTGTGAGCTGGGACAGGCCTGGCCCTGTGGCTTCATGGCACAGGACGGAGCAGGCACCCGCAGGAGGTGTCTGTGGCACAGAGAGACGAGGCAGGGCACAGGGTGCTGCCTTGTGCCACGCCACAGGGTGACATCACCACGCCCAGGGCCCCCAGATGCCGCTGATAAGAGGGGGGGTCCTGCCCAGCCCAGGTGTTGGCGGGGTTCACACCCCCTGCACCCCATCCCGGCTCCTCTCCCCGCTGGCCCCAGCCCTGCCCGGCAGCCAGCACTGCTGCCAGGCTGTGCTCATCCCAGTGCTCCCAGTATGGAGCAACCCACAGCACCAGCAGTGCCCGCTGTGGGGGCAGCGTGGGTGCCACCTGCCAGGTGTGTCCGTGCAGCCACAGCAGTGGGTGGGGACAGCTGCACCGGGTGCCCCTCTTGTCCCTCTGCCCAGCCCTTGCCGCAGAGGGCGTGCCAGGAAACACCCACGGCCGCCGTGGCTCCCGGCACACCCGTGGGTCCTGTGCACGCCCACGGTGCCGGCCCTGCCGCGGCCCCGCGGTGCCGGGCACACCCCGGCACAGGCATGCACGTCAAGCCTTGCACGCCCAGCCCTTGCACACCCACCCGCTGCACCCCGCGCCCCACAAACCCACCCGGCCTGCCCGCACCCCCCAGCCAGCAAACACGCGTGGGAAACCCCGCGTGTGCCCGTGAACCCTTGGCCGAGCGTGGCCGTGCCTTGTGCGCCAACCCCACGACCCCCGTGACCGCCTCCAGCCCCTCTCGGCGTGGGGGGAACATCACGCAGCCCCCGCCCCGCAGCCCCCCGGAATCCCTCCGGCTGCACCCGGCGCTGGCTGCGGGCGAGAGACGGGGCTGGCGCGGCGGTGCCAGACGCCGGGTGGGCGACGCTGCTGCTGCCGCGTGTCCCTGGCACGGGTTGGGAACACGGCGTCTGCCGCAGCGGGGTCCCGCGTGGGGGCGAGCCCAGGCCCCCGCGTGGGGCTGCGGACGGTTCCCCCATCACCCAGCTGTGGGGCACCCGCCAAGGCTGGGGCACCCATGGGTGCCCTCTGGATGTCCCTGAGGGTGCAGAGGGCCCCCCGAAAGGCTGAGCCCCCACGCCAGGTCGCGGTGCTGCTGTGGGCCCGGCAGTGCTGCTGCGGGGTGCAGAGGAGGCCGCGGAGGGGGGCCGGGAGCTGCCGGCGCAGGGATGGATCCCTGGAATTAAAAACATTCCAGGAACTGACTTTGAACCAGATAAAATAACAAGCGCCGTGAGGAATGTCTCACCCCGCCCACCAGCCGCGGCCCCACGGCGCTCCCCACAGCCTCCCACTGCCCCACACGTGTCCGCGGACCCTTGCACACGCGTGTGCACGCAGCCAATGCGCACACATGGCTGCGTGGGGCAGGGGATCCCGGCGTGCCCAGGCTGCTGGGGGGGTTCTGGGGATCCCCGGGAGTGCTGAAAACCCCCGGCTGCTGCGAGGGGCTGCAGCACACCTGGGCTGGGCTGTGGGGATGCGCACACGGCCGGTGTGCAGTGCACACGCGTGGAACACAGCCGGACACGCGAGGCTGTTGTGTGCACAGCAGCCCCCTCCCAGCCCATCATGGGGCAGAGGGTCCCCCCCGTGTCCTCGCCAACCCCGGGGGCCTCCCCGGCTCCCCCAGCCTGGCCGGCAGCCGCGGTCAGAGGAGCCCGGCGTGCATGGGCGGTGACATCACGGGGGCGGCGGGCCCGGGGGCGCGGAGCCAGCCCAACCCCCGCGGACCCCCCCGCCCGCCGGGCCCGAGGTCGCAGCGGGGCCGGAGCAGCAGCAGGAGCCGCGCTGGGAACCGGTTCTGGTTGCACTGCGCGTCCCAGCCTGGCTGCCTGCCCTTGACAGCAACAAAAACCCCAAATCTGCCTTTCCCCCTCCTTCTGGAGAAGCCCCCAAAAGCATCGCTCAGCTGAGGAGTTTTGGGAGGGGGCACCGGCTTAGCTCCCCCCTTTGCCCCCCATTCACATCCACAGGGGATGGCGTTTAAATGGCCCCGGTGACTCTGGGATGGTGACACATGTTTGAGGGGTCACCCCCGTGTGACCCCGACCCCACAGCCTGTGCCGTGGGGGTCTCGTCCCCACACCGTGGCCCCGGGCAGTGGGGCCAGGGCAAACACGGGGCTGATGGGGACACGGGGCCAGAGGGCATCGCCGGTGCGTCACCGTGTTTACGAGGACCTCGAGGAGCTCTCGTGACGTCCGTGCTGGTCCTGCCAGCCCAGGCCCTGCCAGGTGGCTCAGTGCCACCACCGCCACGCTACCCTCCGGCCACCGCTCAGATTTTCGGGGCTGGCACGGGGCCACCTGGCCCCTGGGTCCCGGTGGCGCGGGGGGCACGGAGCGGGGTGTGTCGTCCCCCCCCTCCCCATTAACAATGTCACAATGTCACCGTGCTAGCGGCAGATGGGGCGTGCGCGGGGCTATTTATAGCAGCGGGACCCACAGGTAGCGACGGTGCGTCAGAGCGGTGACGCAGCCCCGGCGACGCTCGGCCGAACGCCCCCGCAACCGGCTCCCGGCCCCCCCCCCCCCGAGCCCCCGAGGAACGGGGGAGGTCCCCACGTGCGCTGGGCACAGCTGGAGGATGCGGGGAGGGAGATGGAGAGGGGCATGTGCCCGCACCGCCCCCAAATCCGTATGTGCGTGTGCATGTGTGTGTGCACATGGTCCCTGAGAGTGGATGCTGCGTTTCTGCGTGTCCCAAGCTGTGTTGTCACTGCGTGTTCCCACGCATGTCACCGCGTGTGTCCGCTCCTGCGTCCCCCAGGTGCACGCAGCTCTGGGTTGATCTGCACGCTCAGGTCGCTGCCTGTGTCTGTACGCGGCCACACGCGCGTGGTTCTGCTCCGAGCACACGCTCCGCGTGTGTGGCCGTGGCGTGTCCCTGCGTGTGCGCGTGGCCGCGGTGGCCGGGGGTGACTCAGCCCCCAGGCAGCCCAGGAATGCCCCCTCCCCACCCTCTCCCCGCCCCTGGCCTGTGCTGGGAACGGACTGTCCTGGGGGACGGTGACACCCAGGGCTGACCCAGACCCTGCTGGGAAGATGAGGCGGTGCCCCCCCCGCCCCGCTCCCTCCATCCTGCCCCCCCTCCGCCTCCATCCTGCCCCCCCTCCCATCCTGCCTTCTGGGAACCGCTTACAGGGGCGGAGGTGAGGGGTCAGGGCAGGCTGGGCAGGGCTGGGGCCCTGCGGCTGGCAGGGAGGGGGCCGGAGGAGCCGAGGCTCCCCCAGGGACCCTCCCGCCGCTCAGCCGTGGGTACTCCAGAGCCTGGAAGGGCATCCCAGAGCTGGGGTCCCCTTGGAAATCCCAGCAGCAGCCCCCACCATAATCAGCCCTGGGGGTGCCTAGGCCAGGGGTGCACGAAGTGGGGTCCAGCTTTGGAGCCCTTCGGTCACCGGAGCGTCAAGGTCTGGGGCTGTCCTGACCGGGGGCACAATCAAATCCTGCTCCGTTCCCCTCCGCACGCGGAATCCGGGCCGGGTGTTTCCCCCAGCCCGCCGGACCCCTGCCCGCCGCGCCGGCAAAGCCCGGGCCGGATCCGCAGGCAAGGAGCGGGACAGCACTCGTGGGTACCCCTCGAGTTCCGGCCCCGGTTCCCGACACAGCTCCGCTCGCAGCTCGGAGGGGCTCGGAGCGGCCGGGGGCTCCGGGGAATCGGCGGTCCCGGCCGGGAGGCGGGGCCGGTGCCCAGGCTCCGCTCCGTGCTCCGCGATCCGTGCCGAGCTTTCCGCGCTCCCGGCCCCGCTCGTTCATTCATAGATCGCGCGCGCTCCCGGTCCATTCATCCCGGCGCGCGGGGAGCTCCGTTACCGTAGCAACCGCCCCCCCCCCTCCCCACGGCACAGCCGGGGCGCTGGAGGGACCGGGGGCCGCACCGGGGTCCGGGTGCCCCTCTATGTGCGGGGGTTCCTGGCGACAGGAGCCCGGGGGGCTGCTCTCGGGGGTCCCCTCGTTCGTAGGGCTGCAGGCAGGGGGGGCTCCCGCCGGCTCAGCCCCGCCGAGGCTCGGGCAGCGGCTGCCACGTCGGCGGGGGCGCCCCCCCTTCGCTCCCCCGGGCTGGGGCAGGAGCCCGGCCCCGGCGGTTTCCATCGTGGGCCGGGCTTGGCGCGGCACAACCTTGACGATCCCTCCCCACCCCCCAATTCCCACTCCACCCCCCCGTCTCTGTGGTTGTGGCACTGAGCTCCGGCTCTTCAGAGTGCAATTTCCCCACCCCCCAAAGCGGTGGGGACCCCCCCAGAGGGGCGGGGTACAGCGAGTGCCAGTGGGTGCGAGAGCTGTGGGTGCGAACTGCCAGGTGGCAAGTGCGGGTATCCCAGCACGGCGTGTGAGGGTGGGTGAGGTCACACGGCTGCGTGTGTGTGTGGGGGGGTTGTGCAGATCCTGCTGCCCTCCTTCCGTGCACCCCAGGTTCAGTTGTGGGGAGGACAAATGCGCTGCTGCGGGCACCTATTGCACAGGGCTCTGCGTGGGTGGTTGCAGAAAGCTCTGGCATGCAGCAGGGGCACAGCAGGGATCTGCAGCTGGACAAAGTTTCCCAACATCCTCTTCTTCCTCTCCAGGTTCGAGAGTGAGGAGCCGCAGCCTCAGGGTGCAGAAGAAACTGCTGCTGCAACCCCACAGGTGAGCCCCAGCCCCGCAGGTGGGCTCCAGCCCACGGCCCGATGTACAAACGTGACAGGGCTGTGCTCCAGGTCAGCGTGGGGCTGAGCGTGGATTCTCGCACTGCTGCACTCCTGTGTGCTTTGCACAGACGTGTTCTCCCAAATTTGTGCATGTGGAGGACACGGGCATTCAAGACCCCGGGTGCGTGCACGCGTGTTGGTGCTCGTGGCCTCGGGCACGTCTGTGTGTGTGTTCGCACCGATCCCACGGACGGGGCGGGCGTGCAGGGCCCCCCTACACGCGGGGGTTGCCCTCACATGCAGCCGTGTGCGCGTCGCGGGCTCCGCACGCCGGAGCCGAGCCTGGCGCTGCCGGGATGACTCACGGGCTCGCAGAGGAAGCCGTGACTCAGTGCTGGATTCCTGCCGCTCCCCACCCCCCCGCCGCTCCGGCCAGCGCGGCCACGTGGAACCAGCGGGACCCGCGGCCGGCGCGGGTGATGCTGCTGGGGGTCCCCCCGGGGCTGCTGGGGCCGTGCTGGGTGCTCACGTCCCTTGCCTGGGCCGTAGGGACGGAGGGTCGCTGGAAGCGATGCCTTCGGGCCCCCGGGCTCGGGGTGGCACCGTGCACGCCCCGATTCCTGCCCCAGCTGGGCGTGGGGTTCCGGATCGGGCACGTTTCCCGGGTGTCGGGGCGGATCCGGCTGTGCAAGCCCCGGGCAGCGGTGCCAGGCGCTGCTCCAAGCTCCAGCCCGGGGGGCTGCTCTCTGCCTGGGGAGCCAGGGCTGCTCCACCTGCCCTGGGCTTGCCGTGGATCTGGGCTGTGGCTGCAGCTCCACCTGCCCCTGGCACTCAGCCACCGCTGGCACCGGGCTCCACAGCTACTCTGGCTGACAGCCCAGCGCTGGGCAAGGGTCTGGGGTGCCACAGTGTCATGCAGGCAGGACTGTGGACCTGAGCAGGGACAGGTGGCTGCAGAGGGAGATGATCAGCGGTGCCATGTGATGCCCAGAGTGCTGTGCCAGGAGCCAGGTGTTGCAGTGAGTGCCCAGGGTGCTGTGCAGGTGGTGCCACGCAGTACCCAAGGCTCAGTGCCATGGCACGGGCAGGGCAGCCTCTGTGACTCAGAGCAAGGTGCAGCAGCTGCCCCCTCCCCACTTGCCCGTTCCCAGGCCCTGCTCACCAGATTCACTTTTGCAATGACTGGTGCAGCCACCCCAGCTCTGCCGAGCTCTCCCTGACCCACTCTGCCCACGCTACCTGTGGCCTTCTGCCCCCACATCACCACCTGTGACCTGGCACGCTGCTGCTGCTGCTGCTGCTGCCTCGGCCAAACCCCCTTAACCTCGGCCCTCACCAGCTCCTGCCCCAGGAGCTGCTGAGCTCTGCCTTCCTGAGTGAATCTCGTGTGCTCCTGAGGGGCTGCAGCCCCCTCGGTGGGTGACAGTGAGGGGGTCGTGGCCAGCAGTGAGTCAGCACAGGCAGGTGTGGACAGGGACTGGGATGGGGACGCCTTGACTGGGGACACCGTGATCGGGGAATGACTCATGTGTTAAACAAACAAACAGGCGAGTCCCTGTGAAGCTGGGCTGTGCTGGCAGCTTCCTCCGTGTCCCAGCACCAGGGAGCTGCTGGTGCACCACAGTCACTGATCTCCCACAGTGGTCACAGCATCGGGAACAGTCACGGGGCTGCTGCTGTGAGCGGTGTCACACACAGGTGCACAGGGCACCCCTGCCCTGCAGCCAGCAGGACAGGACAGACCTGAGGGTCCCAAATGCAGGGCAGGGATTGATGGACACTGCTGATCCAGGGGATCTCCACACACCTGCCTTTTGAGAGAGCCGCAGTGCCCAGGGCCAGGCGGGCACGTGGGGATTTCCAAGGTCCAAGCTCACCTGGGCTGGGGCAGGTGTAAAATCCAACCATAGGCAACTGCCCAGCTCATGGCATGGCCAGCCTGCCCGGGCATCCTGCAGCTTGGGCATGTGCCCACTGGGCTAAGAGTGAGCTCTGGGGTGGCAGCTGAGTGCCCAGCTCTGGCTTGTCCTGGTGCTGCAGCCCTGACCTGGAGGTGCCACCACTGAGCCAGTTTTGTCTGTTCTCAGATGAAAAGTGCTTCCCCCAGGCCCTGCTGCAGCCAGGGCAGAGCCAGTGTGTGGCTGTGAGTGATGCTGTGCCCCAGCACGGGGTCCATCATGTCCCCAGTCCACCACCAGCACCGTGTGATCTGGGTCCTTGTGCTCTCAGAACATCGGGAATGTTTTGTGTTGAGGCCGGTCAGTCGCTCACTGGATTTTTTTCCACCCTTTCTGCTGTGGGTTTGGCCAGGTGCCCGGGGCAGGCGCAGGGGGTGGGTGTGAGCAGGCATGTGATGAGCCGGGTGTGACGGGGCTGGCGAGAGCTGGGAAAGTGCTGAGCTGGTGTGAACCTGTCGTCCCATCCCCATCTCTCCTCTCCAGCCCTTCCTGGAAGAGCTGCAGGGAAGGTCCCTGCCCTGCTGTGTGTATGGTGTGGGCAGCTGTGCCCATCCCCATCTGGGTGCCTCGTGCAGGAGGAAGAGCCTGTGAGGCTGAAGGCTGCAGGGCTGGGGGTCAGTGCAGGTGCTCCTGCCTCGCTGTGGGGGGACAGCGTGAGGACCCCACACTGCCCGGGGACGTTGTTGCTCTGAGAGTCCCTGAGCTGCTTCCTCTTCCCCATGGTGGCTGCGTGGGGCTGGTGAGAGCGTGTCCTGCCTGGAGCCACACGCTGAGTCAGGGACAGAACAGGAACAGAGTCGGGTGCCTGAGTCACGGCCCACGTGTGAAACCAGCAGCACTTCCCCAGGAAGGGGGAACCCCGCAGCCCTGACAACCCCTGGTTCATGTTGGCCACTTCCCTGGGATCAGGGTTCTCCCCTCCTGGATCAGCCCTAGCCTCTTTTGGAGCTGAGAGCTGCTGGCTCTGTCCCTCCTGCTGTCAGCAGCTGCAAGGATGCCAGATCAGGCAGGGAATGACTGCCTCACCTCAGGATCCCCTCCGTGCACCCACAGGGGGCACAGAGCTCCCTGCCAGCCCCCAGGGCTTTGCCAAGGGCTGGGAAAACCTTGGGAAGGTGTGCAGAGTTCTCAGCCACCCTTGTTTGCAGTTCCCCTTGCACACGTGCGTGCACAGCGCACCCCCACACGTGTGTGCAAGTGTGACAGCCCGTCCTGCACCCCCCCAAGCCATCCGTCTGTCCGTCTGTCCCCCCGCCAGCTCCCACAGAACACCCCCCCTCCCTCCTTCCCTCCCTCCCACCTCCCCCGGAGCGTTTCCGCAGCATCTCCATTGATAAATCTGGAGCGTTGCCACGGTGATGCTGCAATGGGTGCGGGGCTGCCCAGGGGCCCAGGCCCACGGTGGGGTGAGGGTGAGGGTGAGGAGGGCTGGCTGGGTCCACGTGTGACACTGCACACGTGTGACTTCCCAGCTGTGTGGTTGCACACGTGTGGGATTTCCCGGCTTGTGTGTGCAAGGTGCTGGTGCTGATCGTGAATCTGGGCGTGCACACATGCAAGAACTGATGTGTGCTCTGCATGTGCAGGGCTGTGGGGGCTCAGGGACCCCACTCTGGGGCCCTTGGCACCATCTGGTTCTTCCTGCAGCAGTGCCAGGAGGGAAACTGAGGCACTGGCAGCGCGGGGTTCACCCTGCCACAGACGGTCACTTGGGGCAGGGGCTGCTCGGGGACAGGGGGACCTCACAGTGCCACCACTCTGACCCTTCCTGCACAGTGCTGGGTCTGGCCAGCATCGTCACACCCTGGTTGTGGTCTCACACACGGGCAGGTGACCCCACCCACACACCCAGAGCAGCCCCCGTGCAGGGATGGGGGTGCAGGTACCTGTGTGTGTTCTGTGCAGGTGTGTTCACACACCTGTGTGCACAGCCCCACGAGGGGCGGCTGGGGGACCCAGCACTGTTTGGTGACTGCACCACAGAGGCAGTGGGACCCCACTGGGGGGGCTGCAGGAGGTCTGGTGTGAAAGGGGGGGCTCTGGTGCACGAGGGGAGTGCGGGGTGGGGGCCACGCACCAGGGAAGCCCTGGGACCACCCAGCACCTCCAGCACAGCCGGGTGTCTGCACACTCTGGGATGAGCTCTGTGTGAGGCCAGGGGGCTCAGGCAGGCAGTGCTTGTCCCTAGGCAGCTCCTGCTGTGCCCTGCACCCTCCGCCAGCCCACCCACGGCCGCTGCACTTGGGGGTCCACGTGGGGAGCCCACCCTGTGGACGTGGGGGCAGAGCCTGCCGCTCTGTGGTGGGATTGTGGGGTGCTGAGGGGGTGCTGGGCGCCAGGATCAGCCCCGTTTGCAGGACCCCGGGGCACAGGGGTGACACGGGGCTGCCGGTGAGCGCGGCGCGGCCGTGGCACACGGCGTGGGCTGTGCGGGGCCGTGCGGGCAGGATCGGTGCACGCAGCGTGGCTGCCCTCTGCTGCCACGGCCACGGCAGCGCTCGGCACCCCCGGGACGCTGCGGCAGGGACCCCCAGGGTGCTGCTGAACAATGGCAGCTCTCTGTGCCAGCCCCCGGCCCACAGCAGAACCCCCCGGGCTGGGGTGACACAGCAGGGGAGGGGGCTCTGGGATGCTCCACCCCGTGCCCCCCCCCCCCCCCCCAGCTGGGATGGGGTCATGCAGCAGCCAGCAGGGAATGGAGCTTTTTCTGGGCTTTAAAGCCATGGGGAAGGGGCTCAGCCTGGTGTCAGTTGTTGGTGGCTCTGGCTGCTCTCGGGGTGTGGGGCTGGCACGGATCCCGCAGCTCCATCCCTCCCATCCTCCATCCCGCTGCGTTGGGAAGCAGGTCACGTCCAGCTCCCAGCACGGCAGCGCTGCCGGGGGAGCTCGGCTTTCTGGGGCAGCTCTGGGCTGCTGGGAGCCGCTTTTGGGGCTTGTGGGAGGAGGATTTCCAGCTGTGCAGGTCTACGTGGCACTGCCACCTCGGGGATGTGGCAGTGAGGAGCCCCCACTCCCCTCCAGCTCATCCCAATGGGTGCTGGGGGGTCTTTTGGGGGAGCATTGCCAAGCCCCCCACAAAAAGCTCATTGCTCCGGGAGTCCCTGCCCTGTCTCAGGGCAGCTGTGCTGGGTGGCACCAGCCTGTGCAGCGCCAGGATCCGGCCTTGCCCTGTGGAACGCCCGGCTCCCAGGGCAGGTGTGGTGCTGCTGGAGGCACAGACGCTGCCTCTACCTGCCTCCATCCGGATCCGTGCGAGGGGGGAGAGCGGGGGAACTTTCCCGACTCGTTCCCCCACATCGAAGGGGAAAAAAAAAAAAAAAAAAGAGAAGGAGTCGCATGACTTGGAGCTTCCCGAGAGGCAGCAGAGTGACCCAGGGAGCCAAGAATCTGCTGGGCTGTGGTGTCTCATTCCTGTCTCATTCCTGCTCTGCAGCGCGGGGCTGGGAGAGGTTGGGTTACGGGAGGCGCGGAAAGGGGACGGTGCAGGATGAGCTCATGCGAGGGCGCGGGAACCTTCTGGGCAGGAAAAAAACGTTGATGCTGCAGTTCAGGGATTTCTGCAATCGCGGCTGTTCCCGGCTCGTTCCGCCGGGCCACCCCCCGTGCCGGTGGCAATGAAGTGACTCGGGGACGGCTGTGGGCTCAAGGTGATTCATGTGCCCTTGCAGGGAAACGGCAGCACACAGCGACCTGCTGAAGAGCAGAGGGGGCACACTGGGGCCTTGGGAGGACATGGGGGTCCTGGGGAGTCCTGACACAGCTGGATGATCCCACCCTGCATGGGATTGTAGGGGTGTGAGACCACCGGCCCTACTGCAAATCAAGGCAGCAAAATGCAGTGCGAGACGGTGCCTGAGAGAGTGCATGGAGGAGCCCAAGAGGTCTGGAAAAGCTCCAGTTTCCCTCAACACCTGGGCTGGCCCCCCTCGGTGTGTACTTTACCTCTTGCTGGGGAGGGATGAGATGTTCCCGACTCTTGGCAGCTTTTCCCCTGCAGCCTGTGATAAACCCTTCCTGCATGCCCAGCCCTCTGTCCTGCAAGGTCACACGGTGTCAGGCGGTCAGAGGCTGTTTGTCCTGTCCTTGGGTAGCATCTCCTGCCCTTAAGAACTCAATGCTGCAAATACTCTTAGATGATGATTAATGAGCGCTTATATAACTGAACTGAGTCCTTAATGCAGACGGGAGGGTGACAGGAGGGAAGGTGGGAGCAATAAACAGCACGGCACTGCTGCCGCTGCTTTTTCCCACACCGGAGCAGCTGTGTTCTGTGCAGGGGGACCCTGGCAGATGTGGGAGAGAGGCCACCCACGGGGAAGCAGCTTGGGCAGCCCCCATCTGGCTTTTCCAGGCAGTTTTGGATCCTGGGAGTGAGTGGCTGGTGGTGCTGCCCTGAACCACGTTGCCCATGGCATGGCCTGGCTCTCCAGTGTGGCAGAGCTGGGAGGTGAAGGGTTTATGTTGAAAAAGCATTCATGTGTGACAGTGGCTGGAATGTTGTGCTGGTGAGCTGGGAGTGCTGGAGGAAAAGGGCAAAAATCCCACAGTAACATCTTAGCGTGAGCTGTGGGGGGTGATGAGGCCGCTGCTGGAGATGCTGGGTGCAGTTGTTTCTAAATTTGGCTGTGTTTGGGCAGGTAGGGACAGTCTGACACACGAGATTTGGTTTTCCATCATCTGGCTGGGAAGCACCAGCCCTGATAAGGCTGCTGCTCAGCGCCAAGGCAGCTACACGGTTGCCATGGTTACCACATGCTTATTTTCACCATCTTCCTCACCTCAGCCGGGGTGCCCCGGCATTCCCAACCCTGAATCCCCCCTGACCTCAATCGGGGTGCACTGGCATTCCCAGCTCTGAATTTCCCCAGACTCCAGCTGGGTGCACCAGTATTTCCAATTCTGAATCCCCCCCGGACCTCAGCTCATTTCCTAATATTCCAGTTTGGATTTCCCATGGCTGCTGTGACCCCCTGTCACCTCAGGGCAACTTGAGCCCTGGTCTCTTGCATCTTTTTGTTGTGGATCCCATCCTGTTTCTCCCTGTGGATCCAATCCTTCTGCTCTCTGTGGATCCGATCCTCCCGCTCCCCGTGGATCCAATCCTGCTCTCCGTGGATCTGTTCCCCCTGCTCCCTATGGATCTGATCCCTGCGGATCCTGTCCCCCCCTGCTCCCGGTGGCTTTGTCCTGCAGCCCGGTAAATCCCGGTCACAGGGAAGCGCTCCTCGCCATGGCAACGGCGGGATTGCGTCAGGGCTTTTCTTTCCAACTGCAAAGCTGGATGAGCAACTCCCTCGGGGGACAGGAGTAAGGGAGAAGGGAATATTCTTTTCCCTGGGGCGCTTTGGGACTGCCAGTTCCCTAATCCAGCCCTGGTTTGGTGTTTGCTCGCGGGTCCAAGGCTGCCATGGGCCAGACACGGCGGGGACAGCGAGGGCTCCCATGGCAGGGACACCGAGGGGACACTGAGGCCTCCCGTGCTGGGAAGACTCCGTGTCCCTTCCCTGCTCCTGCTATAAGATGATCTTGCAGGGAAAACCAGGAAAGAGCCAGACGCCTGGTGTACGATGGGGTGGAGGCTCAGCGATGAGCTCTGCCTCACATTCCCTCCTTTCCTGCAATCCCAGCAAAAACAAAGGCAGGGCAGGCGGCTCTTGCGCCCTGCAGGATGTGCTGGGGCGTGCAGAGCTCCCCCAGCGCTGTGCCTGGAGCAGGGGGGACGCTCCCAGGGGCTTTGTGAGGCTCGGGAGCAGGAACGCGGCGGGAAGGGGGGCTGCCTGCAGGGCTTTGTTCGCTCCCAGCCCCGGGTAAGGCACAGCACCATAGGAAGAGGAGATGTGGCACCCACTGCCCCGTCCTCCCCTCTCCCGAGCGCTCCCATCCCCAGCCCTGGCCCGGAGGAGCTGCTCGGTGATTTGGGAACCTCATCAGAGCAGTGCCCGGGGCGGGGGCTGCCCTTGGCTCCCCATAAGGTGCCGGGGCTGCCGAACAGGTTTGGGCTCAGCTGCTGCGCGGCTCTGGGCAATTCCGTGTGTGCCATGAGTGCAGGGATTGGGAAAGGTCCCCACAAACAGCACAGCAAGGTGGGCACCCCCAGAGAAGGCCGAGCTGCCTGGGTGTGGGATGTGCTGGAGGCAGGAGAGAGGCTCGTGTTGGTGTGGGAATGGCACGGGGTGAGGGCAGGACTCCTCCTGTCACTGCTCCCCCACGGCATTTCCATGTGGGACTATCCCTGCTGTGCTGCTGGACAGGCTGAACTTCAAGGAAATCACATCTGCATTAACAGGATGTTCGGTCCTACAACCTCTGCCCTTGGAAGCTGTAAAAAATAGGTGATAAAAACATCAGTCATGTGTGGGGGGATTGCTTGAATCAGCTCCAGGTGATCCCTGAGGTCCCTCCAGCCTCTGGTGATTCACCATTTCCCATGGCTGCACCTGTACACGCAAACAGCTCCGCTCCAGAGCGGATATTTGCACTCCCTAAGGAAGTGCTGGCACTTTTGCCAAACTAGGTCACTCAGCCCTGCTCACAGCCAGATCCGGGTGACAGAAATTAGGGCTCAGCCAGGGAAAATACTCATGGGTGCTCAGGTCTGGAACTCACACAGGAGTGAACTGTCCTGTGTGGTGTTGCCTGTTTGGGACCCCTGGCCAGGTTCCTTCTGCTGCAGCAGGTGAATCCTGGGCTGTTTCAGTGCTTAATTAACTGCCTTAATGACTGGTGCAACCTGCCTGCCTGGCTGCTCCCAGCACTGCTCCCAGCCTGTGGGACATGCAGGGATGTCCCTGAGCCCCTTGGGCTGGTGACACGGGGCAGCTGCAGCCCCTGTGTGCAGCCTGATCATGGAATATCCATGAGGATTGTTAAATCCACAGCTGATGCCATGTCTGATGCCATGAGTGATCTGGAGCACTGAACCCTCCTGGCAGCAGCACACAGTGTCCATTTGGTCCAGCTCTCACCTTGTGCCACTGGTGACTCTCACTGTCAAAGCAAAGGCATCAACACACCCCAGGGAGACAGAAATCACACTTTTGGGACACAACCAAGCAGGGATGTGCTTGCCATTCCCTGTCACAGGAGCTCCTCTGTTCCCAGCAGCCCTTCATCCTGCTGGGACTCAAATTCCCCCGAAGCAGCAAAGATTCTCAGTGCTATTTTCACAACACCTGACCTGCCTGGCTTTGTGTGGAGTCAAATCCCAGTGAATCCCAGTGTTTGTTTGTCCCTCGAGGTTTGCAGCAGGGTTGGTGTTGGCTGTCCAGCATCTCAGGCTGGAAAATGGCTCCGTGCATCAAGGTCACTTTATCCACCCTCATCACAGACCAGAAACGCTCACGTTAATGGGTCTCTAATTTAATCAAAATGCTGTGCCTGTGATTGCAGGGCTGGGATCTTTTCCTCTCTTGAAGGGCAAAAATCAATTTGCAATAACAGCAGACACGTCTGCTCCCTCCTCCAGGCCTAGGAAAGTGAGTAAATTTTTTCATGGTAGGAAAATAATAATATTGGCCTGATGTGTCATCAATATTGGGTGTTTTTATGTGCTTTTGAGTACTTTGGTGGCAGCATTCTGTCCCTGTGGCCCTGTGAGTTCAGAAAAACCACAAATGTGGTGCCCCTGGGTATTGTAATTACTGTATTACCCATGTACAAACTGCCCTTTTCCTGCAGATCCCAAAGGGATCACAACAAATCAGGGAGGAAAAGCCTGATTTCCACGCTCTGGGAAGCAGGGAATGGGTGATCACTGCTCGACAGAGCAATCTCAGGCAGGTTTCTTTGCATCTCCCTGTGGTTTGTTTTTCCTCAGTCTCAGTGCCTGGTTTGGAAATCGGTCACCAAATAGTGGTGATTTCTGTACTCCAGTGATTTTCTTCTGTGCAGCCTGGCTCAGACTGGAAATGCTGGGAGGGAAGGACAGAAGGAAGGAAGGAAGGAGGGTGTCCGGTGGCTGCAAACTCCGTCTGCGAACTGCAATGTGAATTACAAGTTTTTGGAGGCAGAGCAAAGGTGTCTGGTCCTGCCTGGGACAGGGGACACACACACAGAGTGACCCTGGTGTGTCCAGTCCTGTCCTTGGACACAGGACACACTCGGTGACAGCACAGCCCCATCCTTGCCATGTTTCCTTTCCGTTTCCTGCACACTGCTATTCCCTCCCATACATCTCCTCCTCTCCAGTCTATTTATTCACGTGCATCTCTTCCCCTCCAACGTTTCCAAACACTTTTCTACGTGAGATTGTAGTTATTGTATGAAACACTGACCATTTTTATTTTGAGGCCTTTCAAAGTCGCGTAGCCTCTCGATGAGACGCGTCTTTGGCTTTGCCAGTTTTCTCTTTCAACACAAAGTTTTTACTGCTGAAATCATTCTCACCTTTGTCAAACCTCAGGATGGGCTTTTAAAGACTTCAATCTTTGGCAAAACAGGTTGAGCAAAGACTTTTATTTTTAAAGAAAACTTTGTTGCTTTGACTACTTCTCACCATCAATCTCCCAAGTGCGTGTTGGACAACACTGCAAGGAGGGATCATTCCCCGCGGGATTGAGAGGAGGGCGACCAGTTCGCGGGGACAGGACGGGGGTTTCCTGAGCGGGGCGGTGACCGGACGGGCCACAGCAGGAGGAGCCGCCGGAGCCCGGCCGGGGGCAGCGTTCGGCGCCCAAGATGGCGGCGGCCCCTGAGGGGGCCCTTTGTCTGCGGCCGCCGCCGCAGTGCGAGAAGGGCGCGAAACTGGGCCAGCCTGGGCACGCCCCCTCCGCCAGAGGGGCGGGGCGGCCGCGCCCCCCGCCCAATCAGCGACCTCCACTTCCTTCCCTCTCACAGGGGCGCTCCCGCCCGCCTCCCCGCGCGCAGCCAATGGGCGCCGTCCGTCGCGCCCCGCCCCCGCGTGGGTGGAGAGGCGGGGCCACGCCGTGGTTTTGTTTGCGCGCCCCTACTTTCGCCCCCGCCGTGGGTCATTAATATTAATGAAATGCCGCCCAATCAGGTGGTGCAGCGGCGGCAGCGCTTTGGTGACGTGTCGCCCCTCCTTGCAGAGGGGTTCATCTGCATATTCATAAGATAGGCGGGATGAGGCACGGGCGTTTATAAGGCGCCGCCCCGCCACGCTCGCCGTACATTTCGCTGAAGCTTTGAAGTGTTGTGTGGACCTCGCACCCCCCGGCTATCGGTGAGCGCAGTCGCGCGGGGCGGCCGCGACCGCACCGTGCCGGGTGGTCCGCAGTGAGCGGAGCCGTGTCCCAGGGGTAGAGGGCCGGGTCCCGCGGGAGGCTGGGCCGCGGCTCCCGACCCGCTGATCGGTGCCCTCGGCGGGCACGGGGGGCACGGTGGAGCGGGCCGGTCTGGGCCGTGTCGGGGAAGGGTCCGCGGCGGGGGGAGAGGCGTGCGTAGAAACAAAATGGCGACGGGCCTCGGCCGTGCAAAATGGCGGGCGGGAGGGAGGGGGCGGCGGGCGGCTCTGTCCAGGGCAGGCCGGTAGGGGGCGATGCGGGCGCGCATGCGCGCTGGGCACGGAGGGGCCGGTACCGGGGGTCCCACCGGGGGTTGGCGAGGCCCGGCCCGGCCGCGCGGTTCTACCGGGGCCCGGTCCCAATGCTGCTACCCTGGCCTTGGTTCTGAGCCTCATGGAGCCCCAGGTGGGCCCTCGCTCCCGCCCTCCCTGAGGGAGACCCCTTGTAAGGCTGGAGGACTGCATTAAGCATAAGCTCAGGAGTGCATTAGGCGTCCGGGAGTGTGAAATCACATTGATGCTGTTATAGGTGGTGTTAGAAAGATTTTATGTTTCAGACTTCGCGAGGATTATGTGGGTTGTTTGAGTCGCCGACTGGGTTCTGTTGGTTTGGCAGGTCAGAATGGCATCAGATGAGGGAAAGCTCTTTGTCGGCGGGCTCAGTTTCGACACCAATGAGCAGTCATTGGAGCAGGTCTTCTCTAAATACGGCCAGATTTCTGAAGGTGAGACTGCAGAGCCACGATGGGATAGTTTCCCTAAGTCTGTTAAGTTTCCCTGGCGCTGATGGGTTTTTATTTCCTATCTCCTTTTCACAGTCGTGGTGGTGAAAGACAGAGAGACTCAGAGATCCAGAGGTTTTGGCTTTGTTACTTTTGAAAATATCGATGATGCAAAAGATGCAATGATGGCCATGAATGGAAAGGTGAGGAGGCCCTGAGTTGATTTTTTATTTCCCATAGTGGGGAGGAAGGGAATCAGAGGTGTGCTGCTGTTCAGGCTGTGTGGAAAAACAGATAAATGCCAGTATCTTAAATGAGATTATATGGATGTAAAAAATCTGGCTGTATGAATTAATATGTAAAAGAATATATATATGTATATATATATGCTAGGAATAAAACTTGAAGTGCCATTATGGAATCTGGATGACTGAACTATGACTTTATAGACATTCCTGTATATAATGTATAATATGACAATAATATTCATCAATATATTAGGTTTTTTGCCTACTTGATTTAATTGTGGCATAAAAGAGATGTTTATTTCACAGGCAGCGAGTCCTGCCACTGCTCAGCCAACTGTGAAGGCGTGCAACTCGTTCTACATGTGCTTTCTATTTAATTATTTCAGTTTGGCTAATTGTGGTTGTGTTTTAGTCTGTGGATGGGCGTCAGATCCGAGTTGACCAGGCTGGGAAGTCCTCAGAGAACAGATCCCGTGGCTACAGAGGGGGGTCCTCGGGGGGCCGGGGCTTCTTCCGCGGGGGCCGAGGCCGGGGCCGTGGCTTCTCCAGAGGTGAGTGCATGAGGGTCACTCACGATGTCTGCATGGGGGGTGTCACTTGTCAGAATGGTTAAAAAACCTAATTTCCATGTATTTCCAAGGAGGTGGAGACAGAGGCTATGGCGGCAGCAGATTTGATTCCAGAAGCGGAGGCTATAACGGCTCCAGAGACTACTATAATAGCAGGTAAGGGCTCTGCCAGCTCCAGGGATGGTGGGGAACCTGTGGTGGGGCTCAAACCAGTGGAGAAGGAGTTGAGCAGCTGTAAAGCAAGTTCTGTTTGTCCTGCAGGAGTCAAGGTGGCTATGGAGACAGGAACTCAGGAGGCTCCTACAGAGACAGCTACGACAGTTACGGTAAGTCCTGCTTCGAGCGGGAGCGCTGAGTCCGTGTGCTGTAGGAGCTCTGAACCTGCTGAGCCTGAGCCTGCAGCTGGGGCAGGCTCAGGCTGTGGACGTGGTGGTGCCGGGAGATTCTAATTTAATGCATGTGCAGGAGTTGCTCGGATCTAAGGCAAAGCAAGTGTTTAAAAAAAAAAAAAAAAAAAGGTGTTCCTGGAGCCCAAACTCAGCTGCCCTAACGCACTGACCCGCGGGTGGGGGATCTCAGTAGCCAAGTAGCCGTAGCCTTGGAATAATGCAAAGGGAGTAAAATGCTGGAACTTGTCTTTGCTTCAGTGCCTTTACAATTGTGCCTGCTTCTTGTCCTCAGCTACACACAACGAGTAAAAATCCTTCCTGACTCAAGATCGTCCTTCCAATGGCTGTATTTATAAAGATTTTTGGAGCTTCGCTGAAATGGTTATTGTGTAGTACATCTACTTGTATTTTCACTTTTGTAGTATTATCAGTTCTGATCTTGTCATACACAGCCTGGCAGCTTCTGAGACGAGACTGTCTGATTAGACTGTCTTGGAGAAAGCTCTGCTTTCAAGTGGTTTTAATCTTTTTTGAAAGCACTTCAGATTTTATTTTATCCTCCATGAATGAGCCAAGGTGTTCGTTTTTGGTTGGTTTTTTTTTTTTAAGTTGGGGCCCCAATTCAGTTTCTTTTGAGCTAGCAAGGACCTTGTACCAATGTTCACTAGAAGCTGAACAAGCTGTGGACTTTTTTTTCCTTCTTTTTTTTTTTTTTAAGTGCATTACCTTCGTCTTTTGTAACATTCCTTTAGTGTAGCAAGGTAGGAATGCAGCTTGGGTTCCGTTGGAAGGCAAACCACCTTGATATATCTAAAGAGAAACGTGCTTGTATGTTCAACCCGCATAACGGTATTTTTACTGTTGTAATGATGTAAATGACCCAGAACTAGACTTGCAAACTTACCATAAAGAGGTTCTTGAAAATGTTTATTTATATTGTCCTTTTTTACTGGAAGAAATATGCATATTCCATTGCTGTTGTATTTGAAGTGGTAAAGGATTCCTGTATACAGTTTTCTTTGGCTTTACGAAGCCTATTAAAAGACCGTCTGAAATGAACTCTGCTCCTGACATTTACATTTCATTGCACAACACAACCCTTGGAGACGAAGAACAGTCTTGGGAGCGAGAGGAGGAGATTAGGGACAGTGGCAGAGCTGGCCGGACGATTGCCCGGGCGCTGGAATTTTAATCCTAAAATCGGTCTTGACATCTGAATTGGCCAAGAAATTTCACATAACGTAGTCAAAACTTGTCTGTAGAGGCTGGAAGTACAAACCTGAGGGCGTGCTAGGAGCGAAGTGCAGTTGGAATGTTAGGAAGGATAATGGATGTTTCCTGAAAAGCTGCTGTAGGCTACACTGGGAAGCTGTAGAGAAGAGCCAAGTGCTGTAGTCCCTGGGCTGTTCCCTGCGTGCCGAGCGCGTGTGCGATGTAGGGGAATGCCGGGCTTAGCTTAGCTGTGTCGTTGCTTACAAGTTCTAAGAATTCTTTGCTAGCAAATGGAAACTGCAGTGTCCTTGGAGAAAAGAAGTGTTGTGCCTCCAACAGAAACCTCTGAGACGAGAGCTGCTCTCTTGGCTAGTTCATATGTGGAAATAGTCCTGTAATTCGAGGTAACTCCTTTTGCTCATGTCCGCATCCTTCCTCTTGTTGAGAGCTCATTTGAAAGTCTAATGTACCTGTGAAATATTCCTTTTGACAATTTTGGTCAGCTGCTGGAAAAACGTTAACCCATGCCGTATGCAACCTTTGGCTTGTGGCACACCTTGAGTTCCACAGATCAGAGTTGGGCATGCAGCCGTGTCTTGCTGTAGGTACGGAAGCAAGATTGGAACGAACTCCCTGACTCGATATGTGTTCATCTATTGAGACTCTTCCTAGACTTCATTAAGTTGCTCACTTTAATTGTAGCTTTCTTTGCCATCCTACTTGTTGCCATTAACTTTTTCCCATGGCCCACACTTCCTAAGCAGCCATGTCCAAGTGTTAACTCTCTGCTTAGGGGATCCAATCCATGGGCTGGCTGAGCACGGGCAGCAGCCGGCCCGGAACAGTTTTCCCAGACTGTGCTTTGTGGTGTGATGGGTTCAGCGATGGCTTGTGAGACCCTCGTGCGCTGTGAGCTGTGTGGGGAGGTTGGGGGCAAGAGCAGCCTCTGCCCTGGGCTCTTGTTAATGCCTCTCTGCTTTAGCAGGCTGAAGGGACCCGGCACACACCTCGGAGGCCCAGCGGATCCTGAGCGACCAGAGCTGCGTTCCAGGGATGCTGCAGCAAGTTTGCCAGCCAGGTAATATCCCTTTCCTGAGTTCTTTTTTCCTTTGACAGTGTCCCTGTTCCCTATCCCTAAGTGGTACAGTAACCCCCTTCCATTCCTGTATCTTTATCCACCTTCTAATTCTCTTGTGTCCATTTCGTTTCAGCACTGAGACACGTCAGAGAAGACAGGACAGACGCTGGAGTGGGGAGATGAAGAGCTCAAAGCAGTGGTGGTGTTCATTTTTACATGAACCAAATCAGTCAAGACAGAATAAAACACTGAAATGTGAAAAAAACAAATCTCTGTGGTACTTTTTGTGGGAAACAGAAGGTTTTTGGCTAAAGTACTTGTCTTGGTGCACAGCCCAGTTCAGAGCACAGAGCAAACCACCACTGTGTGCTTGGAGGTGGACACACTCTGCTCCAAGCAGATTGATGTTGGATCCTCATGGGAAATGAGGTCTTGTTGCGAGGTAAATCCCAAAAATGTGGCAGTTAGGTGATGAGAAGGATTAATACAATAATGCTGGGAGATGCTGACACTCTGAATGTGTTTCTGGCAGGAGATTGCAGGGTGAGAGCAGTGAGAGTTTTTGATGATCTCAGCTGCTCCTGCCCTATTTTTTTTGTGTTAGAGAAGAGTTGATTGCTTCATCCTGCCCTTTTCTCCCCATTTTTTTTAACTGGTAAACTCAGAATTTGGTCATGGGCTCATTCAGGAGCCCTGAGGACTTGCTGCCCAAGAGCCATCAGTTCCCCATTTTCCACTGATATGAGTCTCCAGACATTCCTGCCTGCAGGAGAGGATTATTGAACTCACTTCACAAAACCTACTTTTCCTCCTTTAACCTCTTTCAATTTATCTAAGTGAACAGCATTTAAAAAAAGCAATCAGCCATGACACACTTCTGGGGGTTGAATTGAGCAATTCACCAGTGAGGATTTTTTGCATGTTAATGCAGGAGGATATTAAATATAATGAAAGCTGAGGAGTGTGTGAAGTCTTTGCTGATAAAAATGCAGTCAGGTGAGGCTGAAATGAATTCAGGCTGAAAATACTTACAAATAATGCTTTGTAAGACCTTCCTAAATAGGATGCTTAGACGCAGGCAGAAATAATGAACAGGTGCAAAAATAGCCTGGTTGAAGGTGCTGTTATTTTTGGCATTGCTAATTATGGCATTGAGTTAATGATGTCTTGCTGGGATGGGTGAGGGAATCGCTGGAGCCAGGGGCTGGATGTGGAACCCAGTGGCGTCATCGGGACGGTGTCTGGGTGCCGAGGGTCTGACGTGAGCTCGGGTGACCCAGTTTTAACCAAAATGCCCTTTTTTTAAAGTAAGCCCTGTGTGTCCAGGCAGCTTGAGCCATTCCCTGAAGAAAAATGGGGAAGTGGAGCAGGGCTGAAGGGCGGTCACTGAGCCCTGCTCGGACGGACGTGTCTGCAGAGGGAGAAGTGGGGGATAGAAATTCTTGAAATGCTCAAAATGCTCCTGTTCCCATCTGTGTTCGCCATGGGGCGGGAATGGCCGCCCTGAAGGGAGGAGGACCCTGAGAGGGGGGAACGGCGGCTCTGGGGGAGAAGGTCCTGCTGTGAGGGGGAAGTGGCGACACTGAGGGAGCAATGATGACCCTCGGGGAAAAATGGTGGCCTTGAGGGAGGAAGGACAACCCTGAGGGGGAAATGGCGGCTCTGAGGGAGGAATGAGAGTCCTGAAAGGTCAATGGCAGCCCTGAGAGAGGAAGGATGACCCTGAGCGGAAAATGGCGTCTGTGACGGACGGGGTGTTGCAGTGAGGGAGAAATGGCGGCCCTGCCGAGGGGCACGCAGCTCCCGAGGGCACAACAACAACCCCTGAGGGCAAAATGTCGGAGCCCCGCGGCGGCTCCGTGAGCGGGTCACGGCCGGCCCGGAACGGTGCAGCCCCGGAACCCGCGAGCGGTTCCGCGGGGCCCGGGCGGGGCCTGAGCCGCGCGCACCGTCCCGGCGCCTTCCTGCGGCCGCCGCTCCCGCTCCGCCGCCCCGGCCCGGCCATGCCGCGCCTCCTCTTCCTCCTCCTCTTCCTCCTCCTCGTCCCGCACCTCGGCCGCGCCACCGCCCCCAGCCCGGGGAACAGCACGGAGCCGCCGCGGGCGGCCACGCGGAACGAGACGCAGTCGGGAACGGAGCACGAGTCCGGGCCGAGGCTGTCGGTGGGGTCGGGGCTGCCGGTGCTGAGGCGCGCCGTTTATGTGCTGAGCGCTCTGTCGGCGCTGGCCGCCTTCTACTTCATGCTGCGGGCGTTCCGGTGAGTGCAAGGCGGGGACGGGCACCCGAGCGGGGCTGTATCCGTGTTCTGCTGCTCCCGCTCCTGCTCTTGTCCCCATCTTGGTGTTCCCTGACCCGGGGCTGTGTCCCTGCTGGTCTTAGTTCCCGTTCCCGTTATCCCGGGCTGTGTCCCTGCTGGTCCCGATTCCAGGGTCTCTACCCTGTTAGTCCTGGTTCCCCTGATCGGGGATGTCACCCTGGTTGTCCTGGTCCTGGACCCAGTCCCCTTTGCTTGTGGCATTGTCCTTGCTTATCCCGGTTGTCCCTGTGCCTTTGCCCGCCCCGTCTTGCTCTGGGTCCCCCGAAGCCGGTCACGGTGTCCCTTGTCCCTTGCCTGCCCCAATTCTGCCTCTAATCCCTGGGTTTGTGCCCATTTCCCTGAATCCCCCTCCCTCCCTCTCTCTGCCAGCCGGGGCTCTGCTTCCCCGGCGCATCCCTTTGGCAGCGAGTCCAAAACGTCGCTGTAAATCCCCAACACTGTTAATTACCCGAGGTAATTAGCGCTAAACCATCTCCGCTAAAGCCACCCGCTGGGTGGGGACAGCGGCTCACTCGCTGTGCTCTCCGTGTCCCTCAGCCCCAGGTCCGAGGGTCCCAGAAACGAGCCCAAAACTCATTTCAGGTTGAAGAAGCCCCAGAGGAAGAAGTACGGGCTGCTGTCGAGCCAGGACGAGAACATCGAGCTGGGCTCCCTCGACAGTGACGAGGACACTGTGTTTGAAAGCCGGAACCTGAGGCGGTGAGGGAACATTTTGTGTGGTTTTTGTGTTGCTCTTTTCCTCACAAGGGGCTGAGGCTCCTTTCCCAAAGCTGTGGGAGCTCTGGCACAGCTCCTACAACCAGATCTGCATAAATTAAAACGCCTGTGTGTGGTCTCTGTGTTGGCACACGGATTTATCTCACTTTTCTTCATTTTTTGGCCCAGGAAAGTCTCACTGACAGGGTTATTTGGACACTGCTGTGGGGTTATAGAGCTGTTGGGAGAGGCAGTCCCTGTGCCCAGTCTGGGCCTCCCTGTGTTAGACAGGGAAACAAAAATTCCTGTATTTTTTTTCCCCTTCAGCTTAGGAATTGCTTCCAACTCATATCACAGTTCAAACTCCCAATCCCATCAGGCTACGCATTCCTGTTTTCCCAGCAAAATTCCTGGTTTGTTTTGGTTGTCTTTTTGCACTTTGGGAATTGCTTCCAGGTCTCATCACAGTTCAAACTCCCAGTCCCATCGGGATATGCATTCCTGTTTTCCCAGCAAAATTCCTGGTTTGTTTTGGTTTTCTTTTTTCACTTTGGGAATTGCTTCCAGGTCTCATCGCAGTTCAAACTCTCAGTCTCACAGGGCTATCGGTTCCTGCTTTCCCATCATTGTGTTCACATCCCACAAGTTTGATTTCTGGGGAGGTTGTTTTAAACTGAGGAGGAATGTCACCTCAATGAATGTCACCTCAGCTCCCCTTGATTTTGGGTGTCTCCTTTTTTTTTTTTTTTCCAGATGACTCAGGACCAGTGGCACTGGCTGCTCAGAATGGTGGAGGGTCCAGTCCCAGTGGAATCTCTAGTGCTCAAGTTTTATATCTGCTTACAATGACTTAACTAACAGTCTGAGCCCTTCCATAGCTGGGGCAAGGGAGAGGGGACCAAACCTGTTTTCTTCACGTGCATTCTTGGGGACATTTCTGGGGAAAGATGGGAGCTGTTCACTGCACGGGGAAAGGCTGAGGTAAAGGAGATGCTCTTGGAAGATTTTCAGCACCTGAAATCTGAGCTCGAGAGCTGCCCCTGTGCCTCATATCCCTCTCTCCTTGTCCTGGAAGCATCAGATTCCTTCTCCAGGCTGATCCTCTTTCCTTCATGCAATATCAGGTTACTTCTTTGGGAAGTGTCTCTGTAATCAGCTTCTGGGAGGAGCTGTGAGAACTCTGGCTCTGTTACACAAACGGGGGTGGGAGGGTGATAGCTCAGACAGAGCAGCTTTGAGAAGGAGTTAAACGAGTTACATTTTGCAGCTTTGGCAATTACTGGGATAATCCAGGTCATTCACGGGTTTACAGAAATTAAAGGGGCCAAAACCCAAAGGAATCTTTCTCCAGAAGAGCTGGGAATGCCAGGACTCTGCCCAGCCCCAGCTGTGAGTGAGCCAGGGACACGTGTGACATCTGCCAAGCTCTGGATACCTGAGGAAGAGCCAGATGTGAGCCAGGGAGTGTCTTGGAGCAGCTGATGGCTGGAAAAGGGGGACCCCAACCCCTCTTGACTGTGATTCAGGGCAGCCCTGGATGAGTTCTCTCAAGGACCCTGGAGTTTCATTCCCTTGGCTGGTACTCAGCTGGCATCTTTCCTGCAGCCCATTGTTACGTGGATATTTGGGATCTGATTGTGTAGGACCAAAGGTGAATGTGTCAGGAGGTGATTGTTGGGTGGATTTGCTGCTAAATCGGTGAAAACTGCTCGCCAAGTGCTTCTGTCTGTGGCCTTTCCTCGAAAACTGGCAGCACATCCTTAAATCCCACTTCCCCCCAAGCTGGTAGTGCCTTTCTTTGTTTGGAGAACCCGAGGGATTTGCCCTGCGGGCAGGGAGGGTCCCTGTGGCACATTTAGGGTGAAAATTGAGGATATTTACCTTTAGGGTGAATCTTTGGAATGTCTGGCTCCTTTCCTTTGGCTTGTAAATCCCCTGTGGATCAGGGGCACCGATGACTCTTGGGGAAGGGACAGGGATGTGCTGATCCTGATCAGGGGGAGGCTGGGGGCTGGCAGATGCTGCAGAATCTGCTGAGGGAGTGCTGTGATCTTGTGCAAGCAGCAATTTGTCTGTCAGGACAGGTGAGGTTTCCTGGAGAAATCCCATCCCTGTGGCAGCTCTGTCTCGCACGTGCACAAAGGATTTTAAAATACATACATGTATATTTTTTTAATAACATTGCCATGTGCACACAGCGCTTGCATGTGCCCTGTTTTTCCTGTCGTTTGGATCCTTTCACACCTATTTTGGGTGTTCTCTGCTTTGTGGCTGCTGCAGATGGGAGCAGGCAGAGGTTCCATGTGGGGATTGCTGGGATGGCTCCACCCGGCTGCAGCTTCCCTGGGGATGGTTGGAGCTCTGTGAGGATTTTTCTTCATCCTGCAGGGCTGCACGTGCTGGTAATTCCCTGGCTCTTTTAAATTAAAAGTTGTTCCTTGTGCTGTTGAAGCCTGACTGTCCCAATCCACTGCCACACTCAGTGTTTGACCAACACATTCCTCATCCCTCCTTTACCTGGAGTGGTGCCCCTGAGCATTCCTTAGGCTCCCCTCTTGTTGGGCAGGTGGGGTTTGCAATTCTCGAGTTTCCTCACCTCACAGGAGTGGAGCATTTGTTTAATGTTAAATTATTCAGATCAGAGGGAACCTCAAGCAATAAGTCTTGCCTTGAAAATAATTCTGCTGGAATTAATTTTATCTGGAACAGCTGGTTGTGTTTGAGCAGGGAAAGGTGTGGAGCAGGTGATGAGGTGTCTGGGCTGTGCTGTGTAGGTACAAGGGAAAGAAATTGAGGTGCCAACCTGGAATTTCTACACCAGTTCCATATTTTTAGAATCTTGCTGGCCACCTTTAAAGGGTGCAGGGTACAAAGGTGCTTATGGGTCTGTCACTTGTCCTGGTCTTGGGCTGAAGACAGGTTGGAGCTGTAATCAGGGACCCTGTGAAGCTGTTTCCCCTTCCATCTTGCCCCTCAGCAGCAGTTGGCGTCTGGATTTGCCCTTTGCAGGCTGTGACATTCCATCCCTGCTCTGCTCTGAGTCCTTGGAGACCTGTTTTAAGAAGAGAAAACCCAAGTGACAGATCTGAGACTCCTTGGGGTGCTCAGCATGATCCCATTTCTCCGGGAAGAATTAGCTGGATCTGACACTTCTGCAGTGTGGGCAGGGCCAGGCCAGGGGTTTTGGGGTGGATCCTGCAAATAACAGCAGCTTTGAACACCTCACACGACATTTCCACAAAGGAGCAGTTCAAGTGTTCCTTCCATGACTCTTCCAGTTCCTCCACGTGTATTTGATACCTTTGTTTTAGGTCTGTGCCCCAGTTGGATTTTCCAGTAGATTTCCAGTTGTTTTTCATGCTAAACACAGGAATGCAAACAGACCCACCTGTGCCTGGTCCTGGGCAAGCTGAGGCCTCAGCAGCCACTGCTGCACTTTTCTTTCTCCTGGATGAATCCGGGTGTTGGTGGAGGTTCCATGTGCCTGTTGGTCTGCAGGATCCCTGCTCATCCCACCAAAAGGAGCCAATGGACCTGTTACAGTCACCACCTGTGTGCATTGTGACTCACTACAACAGTCTGCTCTGAATTAAGCCATTTTTCCAAAGTTTACATAATCCCTCTGTTACCTTGGAGGCTTTCTGAGATGCTCTGCTGCTGATACTGGGCTGCCCAAACCGACTGGGGTTTCGTCTGCAGGGTTAGTGGGATCCATGGGAGCGGGGTGAGATCAGCTCTGGTGGTTTTGTTCTGTGCCTGGGATGGGACCTGCAGCCCTGCCAGGGTCTGTGCCTGTGGTGGGAGTCAATAAACAGCACTTGAGTACATTGTTGTCTGAACTCCCCAAGGAGCAGCTTGTGTTTTGCCCTCCTGGAACTGCTGATCTGTCTTTAAACAGCCACTGGCCATGGTATTGATCCATGGTTTTCTTGTCATTGCATCCCCTCCCTTGTAACTGGAACCACTGGAATAAAGAATTCCAGCCCACCCATCCCTCCCTGCCGTGTGCATGGGCTGCTGAGACTGTGGGCCTGTGGGATGAGGCTGCTGTGGTGAGCTCATGGATTTATGGGGTCCTTGGGGTCTTCCCCCTGCTCACAGGGCAGTGACACTGTGCTCCCAGAGCTGCTGCTCACCTTGTGTCCTGTCTGGAAGTCCAAGCCCAGGTTGGATTGAGCTTGGAGCAGCCTGGTCTATGGAAGGTGTCCCTGCCCATGAGTGAGCTTTAAGTCCCTTTCAAACCATTCAGTGACTCTGTGATTCCCCAGTCATCTCTGGGTTGGTTTCAGTTTTCTGAAGTCTCCTTTCTCCCTGTGCTCACGTTAATCCCTTTTATTGTACAGAGGACCAAATAAAGTCAATGTGAAGCCAATTCCATCCTCTCCACAGCAGCAGAACCAAGTTCCATTTTGCTTATTTGGAAGTGAGGGAGGAGATGCTGTTCCCTGGATCATACAATCATGGAATCTCCTGAGTTGGGAGTGACCCACAGGGATCATCGATGGGGTGCACAGACACCCCAGCAATCCCAGCCTGTGCATCCCTGAGAGCACTGTCCAAACTGGAGTTCTTCCAAACTGCTCCTGGAGCTCTGGCAGCCTTGGGGCTGGGACCATTCCCTGAGGAGCCTGAGCAGTGCCCAGCACCCTCGGGGGAAAGAATCTTTTCCTAATATCCATCCTTAAACCTCCCCTGACTCGGCTCCAGCCCTTCCCTCAGCTCCTGCCCCTTTTCCCAGAGAGCAGAGATTGGAGCTGCCCCTTGGGAGTCTCCCCTGAGTCTCCTCCAGGCTGGAATGGGAATGTCCTGGCTCCTCCCTGCAAGGAATTCATTCCAGAACAAACCCAAGGGCGTTCCCTGACTCACACCTGCTTCTCATCTGGCTGTGTGGAGGATCAGTGGCACTGAGAAAACAGAAACCATGTTCCCCCTGTCCCCCTCTGCCACCCTGCCCGTGTCCCCGTGTCCTGACTGCTCGTGTCCTGGAGCAGCCGAGGAGCCGAGAGGGTTTTGTTTGCTCCATGATTTCCCCTCGTTACTGGTGGGGTTCTGGGGGGCAGCAGGGTCAGGGCACACCAGGGGCTGGGGCACAGGGGATCCCTGTAGGTGGCACTCACAGACCAGACTTGGCACTGCCGGCACCTGGGGAAGCTGCAAATAAATCCTGGTGCCTTGAAAGGCAAATCTGCTTCCTCCAGCAGCTGAGATGAGCTGGAAGTGCCTTTTGGGGGTTTTGTCTCTTTTGGCATCGGGGTGGGGGAGCAGCAGGTTTTGGGGTGATCCTGGGGAGCTGTTGGGGTTTCTCTCTCAGGAGCAGGAGAGAGTCTTGCCCTGGCTCCACTTGAACCAGGTTCCACCTGGCCCTGTCAGGACTTGTCTGGGAAAGATTTTTATGATTCTGGGCTTGCAAGGTTTCAGGATGCCCTGGTTTGATGGAGTGATGCCACCGGCTCCAGCACAGACATGAACAGCAGCAGCCTGGGGGCACCCCAGCTTTCCTGGGCCAAATTAACTGCAGTGCTAATGAACTAACAGCATTCCCTGTGCAGCAACATGGGCAGGACACCATCACCCTGTCCAGTTAGATTGGATGTGAGGGAAAATTCCTTCCCCTCAAGGAAGGGATCCAGTCTGACTCAGTAGTGGTGTCACCATCCCTGGAAGTGTTCAGAAGACCCCTGGGTGTGGCACCTGGGACATGGTTTAATGGTGCCCTTGCCAGTGCTGGGGGAATAGTTGGACTTCATGATCTCAGGGGTCTTTTCCAAAAAATTCCATGATTCTTTCAAGCTCCATCTGTGTGTGGTGTTGGGAGCTGCCGCAGGATGTGAACCAAGTGCTTGTTCCTTTTCAGGCTCAGGGGGCTGTTACCCCAATTAGCACTAATTGCTGTGGCCCTTGGTGCTGGACCAGCTGCAGCTGTGCTGTCCTCCCCTCATCCCTGTTCCCTGCTCTGTGCCATCCCCTCTTGCCGAGCTCTCAACGGGGACAGGCTCCGGCTGGCGCTGGCTGGGATTCCAGTCACAAACACAAGCTGGCGGCATGGATCTGCTCGGAATTTATTTTAAACTCGAGGTAAAGTGCTCTTGATGCTTTGGATGCAAATTTCCTTCCCTGGAATGGGAGCTGCGGGGCCGATGGAGTGCCAGGGAGCTCTTTTGATTCCAGAGCCTGTTTGCTGCTGCGGCTCCTCACGCCGCGCTCCGTGGAGTGCGAAATCACCTCTGCGGCACAGCCCGGGGAGGGAGCACTGCTGAGCTCTTCTCTCTCTCCTCTCACTCACTGTCCGTTGGGTTTAATGAGAGTTTGTGTCTAAAGTTGGGGTTTTTTAGGTTTTGGTGGTTGTTTTTTTTTTTTTTTTAGTTTTTTTGGTATTTTTATGTGCGACAGCAGTCTGTATGTGATTTTTCTGCTCACTATCTGGGAGAAGAGATGGTTCAAGTCCCTCCAGCACCCCAAGGAGGAAAAAGAGAAAAATATAGAATATTTTAGAATATAGGAATTTAGAATATAGAAAGGATATTTTAAAAATTTAGAAACATTTTAGAAATTGAGAATATAGAAAGGATACTCCATTCATGGATTTTGGACTTCTTTGTCACTGCATTTCTCCAGTACCAAATGAACCTTAGGGTTTTTTTATGTGGCATTAACCAAGGCCAGGTTGGGTGGGGTTTGGAAGAACCTGATCTAGTGGAAGGTGTCCCTGCCCATGGCAGGAGGTGGAAATGAATGAGCTTTAAGGTCCTTCCAACCCAAACTATCCTGGGATTATCTCCATGGGCAGCTCTGGGTCATGGGTTGTCCCCATGGACACGCCGGGCTCTTGGTGCCATTGGGGCCAAGCCCTGCATAGGTGAGCAGATGAGTGTGGTCAGGGAATTTGTGTCACAAATCACAAATTTAGTCTCATTTATTGCTCATACACTCACTGGGTGGCTCTGGGTACTTTGGTTTGACTTTGGATGGTTTTGGAATTTCCCCATAAATGTTTTCAGCTGCACTCACAATTCTCCTCTGGCTGTGTCCCTCTCATTGTGGGCAGGGGCTGGGTGGTCTTCCTCACCTTCATTCCATGGACACTGGCATTCCAAAATGTGTCTCTGGGTTGGTGTGGAATCGGGTGGCACATTGGGAAGGAAGCTGGGAATGTTTGAAAACCTGCTGCAGAGTCTCTGATGTCTCTTCTGTTCCACTCAACAAAGCACCTCTACACAACAAGCAGATTTTCCTGTATCAGAAATTACCTTTACTTAGTTGGCTTTTTGTCTAAATCCTCCTTCTGATCTTTATTTTTTCCCTTCCATCATGGAAAGGTGAATGGAAGTGGCACTTCAGCCACCAAAGCTTTTCCTTTAGAATTGCTGCTTGTTTTTTGTTTTAAAAATTTTCCAAGGGGGCTTTGCAGGGGAGGAGGAAGAAGCGTCCGCTTTTCAAGTGACTCTGGGGAATAAAAGTATAAAGGACAGGAATGATCAGAACTGTGCTGGCAACAGAACAATATTTTATTTTTGAGTACCAGAGCTAATTGGAGAAGGAATTCACATGACAATTTTTGCAATCTAAGGATAAGTAAACATGAAAGGGGCTCTGTGCTCCTGAACGTGCAATTGCAGTGGGAAGGGGGGGAGAACAGCCCAAAAATTAAATTGGAGACAATATCTTGGATGTTACAATCTCATGTTTGCTTCTCACAATGCTGGATCAAAGTCACAAGCTGCAGCTCCTGTCCAGGGATACCTGTTGGGGGGATGGAACTTCCATGCACCCGTGGGCTGGAATTGCCAGAAAAAGATGATTTTAGGTCTGATTTGCTGGAAGCACTTCCACAGGTTCTGGGATTGCTGTGGATCTGAATAGATCCTGCTTCAGCAGGGCTTAGAGAGCCCCTGTCTGTGGAGAAATGTTTGTAGACAATATCCAGCTGCATTATAACATGGCATGTGGGGAAATTGGGGGTGATGGGTCACATCCAGTGCTGGGAAATGGAACTGAAATGGCACTGAACTGGTGTATGGGCACCCTCCTCATTCCCTCTCCCATCGGAAGGGTCTCCCAGTGCTGGTGTGATTCCCTCCTGCCATGCTGGAATCCCCAGGAATTGCTGTTGGCAGCACCTGGACATCCCCAAAGTGCTTCCATGTGCCACGTAATTCAGAGCCTGGAAATGGGGGGGTTGAGATTTCAGCTTTGCAGACAGAAGAATCCATTCCAGGGTTATGCTCAGCCCCTGCAGAGTACCAGGAGGTTTGTCCTGCTCCCTGTGAGGTGAAGGCAGAAGGTTTCCCTGGAGAGGCTCCAGCCCCTCCCTGGAGCATTCACTCTGCCCCACTACACTGCTGTTACGTTCAGGTGGTTAATTACTCTTGCTCTTTAAAAGAATAAAACCTCATGTACTTAAAATAATCCCAATTATTTCATTGTTCAGCCTGAGCTGAGCCCAGCCACCCCCGCTCCTGCAGAACTGCTGGAAAGGCTGCTCCTGACAGGGAAAAACTGATGGGCATCAACTCCATGAGCAGCAGTGAGGGGATTGAGGCTTTGGGGGGGCCATGGTGCTGCTCTACCTGCAGCCCCCAGACACCTCTCCAAGACATCCCAAGGATCATCAAGTCCAATTCCAGTCAGTGTATGGCAGGGCCTGTTGCAGCAGGACAAGGAGTGATGGTTTTAAACCAAAAATGCTGATTTAGACTGGATAAAAGGAGAAAATTCTTCCCTGTGAGGTGGAGAGGCTCTGGTACAGGTTGCCCAGAGAAGCTGTGGCTTCCCCATCCCTGAAAATCTTCAGGGCTGGGCTGGACAGGGCTTGGAGCAATCTGGAATAGTGGAAGGTGTCCCTGCCCATGGCAGAGGGTGGAACTGGATGATTTTTAAGGTCCCTTCCCACCCAAACCATTCCAGTGCTCCATGACGCTGCTGAAACGCAGGCTGGCGGCGCAGGGCTGGCTCTGCCTGCTGAGGACACCCTGGAGAAGCAGCTCCTGATGGGATGTTCTGATGGAGGGGTGGCTGGGGGAGGGCCTCATCTTACAAAGGGGACCCTCAAAGCAGCTGAGCAGGATTGTGGCAGTGCTTCCATCTCTGTGTGTGCCAGAGGCGCAGCGGGACCTCGGGCGCGGTGGCTCAGACTCGCTCGTGCCGGGGTGTATTGGTGTATTTTGATCCTTTTTCTTGCCAGTGTTATTTTAATCCGCTTTTCTCTCACATCAAACTCCTCTTTCTGCAGAACACACAGAGGCATCAGGTTTGTGCCCTTTGTGATTGGTAGCAAAGGGCTGTGATAGCGCGTTTTTCCTTTAGAACTGGAGGTTTTATCCCTGTGATAACTTTAGCTGCGCCACAGTCATCATTCGGGCTTCTTGGCTGGCTCAGATGAGTGCAGGGAAAAAGCTTCCCACATTTATTAGAGGAAGAGAGGGCTGAATGTTCTTAGGAAGGTTCCCACTCCTGTCACCCAGGAGTTACCTGGTGGCTCAGGTGGGTTTGGAAAGCAGCTGAGTTCAACCGAGATTGCCTTCTGCCTCCATCTCAGGTGGGTTTTATCAGACTTCAGATCAAGGTGTTGGTTGGCACCGTTTCCATGTGGATGATGGCCAGGAGCAGCCTGCTTTTCCTGGGAGCTGCACAGTCAGAGGGAGCCCTTTCCCTCCAAAGACTGTGTTTCCCACATAGAAAATAACATGTAGGGAATGTTTTTTTTCAAATGAAGGAAGGATTAAGGCACAGCAAGAGCTGATTTGCCAAAGGGCACCCGGGGAAGTGGTGATGGATCAGAGATGGAGGTGGAATCCTCAGCTCAGTCCGCGCCTGCCTCACCACCCTTTTCCTTCCCTGCTCCCTGGCTGCCCAGGTCTTATGGGATAACCAGGACTTGGATTTCCATCCTCTTAAAAGAGGCAATTTAAGGAGCTTTCTAGGGGAGCAGAGCTGCAGGTCACCTCCTCGCTGCTGAAGATGTTTTTCTCCCGCTTTCTCCATCCTCTTGCTCCTTCAGAGCCTCTTTGCTCTCCTCCTTTCCCAGTGCTCAGAGCCATTTTCCCAGCTTCAAAAGGTTTCCTAATTACCCTAATGAGGTCAGGAGAGACCAAACGTTTCTGTGACTTAAAGCAGGGGTGGGAAGGGCTTGGGAGGGGGGAAATATCCCCACTGGTGTCGTGGGAAGGCAGCGTCTCCCCCTCCGCACGTTCCCCCCATCTCCAGCAGAAGGAAAAAAAAGAAAAAAAAGGGAAATGTGGACAGAAGGTCTCAAATGTATCAAACAGCTTTTAAAAAGAAATTCCTTTTGCCTGTCAAAAGAACAAACAGATACACCAAAAACTGTCAGAATTAGTGTTGGAGTAATTGCAGCAGCTCTCCAAGGTTAATGCTCCATTAACGAGCAGCTCTCACGCAGCTAAAAGCCAGGACGAGACAGGTTGTCAAAGGCTTCCAGGAGATTAAAGCGCTGCGTTCCCAGCCAAACTCTCCCGTGGATGTTGTTTGGGAGGCAGGGAAGGGGGGTGTTTGTGGGGTGGAAGCATCACCAGCCCTGGTGTTGGCGGAGAAGCGTGACCCCGAGCCCAGGGATGGTTTCCAGGCCTTGGTGAGGTCGCTGCCCCTGGGGCCTCACTCGGTTTTAAACACTCAAGGAATTTTTCAGCACCTTTGGGCTGAGGTTTAAATGTGTCCTGAGGGCAGCCTCGGGTCTGTGGGATCTGCTCTGATTGCCAAGAAGAGTGGGGCCAGGGTGAGTGGGATGCTGAGGGCTCTGACACCTCAGGAATTAATCCTGCCTGGGTTTCAACCAGCCAAGGCGATTCCTTGTGATCCCAGCATAATTTGGAGTGGGATTGGGGTCTGATTTCATCCTCAGGCCAGTGCAAGCCTCATTTAAATAGAACTGACCTTGATAGTTCTTTTGTAGAAGAAAAGAAAACCATTCCAAACTTCCAGTGAGGAAGCATCAGCCGGGGGCATGGGATCCAGTGATCCAGCAGTGAGAGACCCAGCAGCAGATTTGGGATCTTCTTCCCAGGGGGATCTGGGTGTTCCTTCCAGCACAGCACTGACTGCTCATGGTGGATGTGGCTCTGAGCTCAGGGTTTAGTAAAGCAGAGCTTTGCATGAGCTTTGTGCCCTGGCAAAGGTAGGATTTGGGGATTGTCCTGTGGAGGGTTGAGAATTGGACGTTACGATCCCTGTGGATCCTTTCCAACTCAGGATATTCTGTGATCCTGTGATTCTGAGGTGGATTTTGAGTGGGAAGAGGCAATTACACTCCACAACCTTGGAAATGTGGTGCTGAGGGCCACCCTGAGCCATTTCCATCCCAACTTCTCCGCGTGTGAACAAATCCCCCCTCAAAAGGTGCCAGTGGCTTCCTGCTGCTCCTCGTGATCCCATGTCCTGTGTCCAGGCTGTGGCTGGTCACAACTTCACTGTGGGGTGTGTTGGAGCCCCCTGCCAGGACCAGGACTTTGTTCCATGGGGATGTGGGAGCCATTGCCACACCCCAGTGCAGCAGCCTGGGCTGAGAAGGCTGGTGAGGGAATGGAAAAGGAGAGGAAAATAATCTAAATGGTGAGGCTGAGTCTTGTGAAGGGCTGGTGGAGAGCAGGGGGGTCCCACTGTGCCAGACCCATCTGGGGTGACACTTTGGAGATGTGGGGACACAAGGTCCCCTCGGACCCCTGGACGCAGCTGCACCCCCATAATGTGGGACTGGGATCCACCATGGCATCTGCAGGATGGTGGGTCAGGTTTGGATGGTAAATTGACTCAAGGAGGGTGTGAGAGGCCTTTGGAAGGAGCAGCCACGGGCAGGGGAGATGAACAATGCCATGATTAAGGAATTAAACCTTTCCTGTGTTTCTCTTTCCCCACCCTGATATAATTTGTAACGATCCGACCTGGGGTGCAGCAGGACCAGACGGGGTGAGTCGTCTCTACAAGAGCAAAACAAGCTCCTGCCCAGCCCCTGCCTCTTCATTAAGTCGATTTGCATTCCTAATCTCCATTTTCCGTTATTATTTTCCCCCTTGTGCGGAGTGAGGGAGATTTGCATAAAGTTCCTTTTTTCTTGTTTTTGTTCACGCTCAAGGTCAGAGACTCGGTGAGACACTGACGAAAACAATCCCCTCCTCACCCTCCTTTAATTCTTTGCAGAAACATGTCCTGGGGATTTTAACATAACAATTGCTGGGGAAGGAAAGGGGGGACCCTGCACGGAGCCCTTGGTGGGGGGAACCTAAATGGAGCCCTTGGAGGGAGGAGACCCCAACAGAGCCTTTTCTCCCTTTCTGTGCTGGAAACGAGCTGCCCAAAGGAGAGATGCAAATCCACAACAAGGGAAGGGGGAGATAGATCTGGGAGCAGCACCAGTCGTGCCTCACCCTGCTGAAATGAGAGAGTCGGTCCAGTTCTCTCAGAGCAGAGCCTGTGCCAAACCCTCTCCATGCTGGGAGCACCAAGCAGCACACCCAGGTCCTGTGCCCTGGCCAGGGCACCTGCTTGGTTCCTGCAGCTCCATGTGCTCACAGGGAATGGTGCTTCCCTGGGACAGTTCTCCAGCTTATCCCATTTCTTGTCTGGAATCCTTGGAGTTGAGGGATGCCCTGTTTGGGGATGCTTGGGACAACCCTGGGCCCTTGCAGTAGTGGGAGTGGGAGCTCTGGGATTGATTTCTGAGCTTGGGAAGGGATGGTGGCCTCTCAGAGGGAGCCCCAAATCCTCTTGTTCCTGCTTCACAATGTTCCTCATGGTTCCCATAGGGAGCAGGGCTGGCTGAGGGGGCTCAGGCATCGCTCCCACCTCCAGGTGTTGGGACAAGGACAGCAGCCCCTCCCAAGGAATCCAGTTTCCCTATGGCTGGTTAAAGGAAGAAGGAAAAACTCTCAGCCAGATGCTGAGGGGTTCATGTGGAGCAGCCCTTTCCCCTCCATGGAACAGTCTGGTTTCTGATTTCCAGATTTTTCCTGATTTTCCTGGATCTGGTGCTGCATTCAGAGCCTGGGATGGGGCACAGGGGGCACCTGAGCTCTGCATGTGCCCAGTGGGTTCTGAACCCCTTAAAAGGGGGAAAATCCCTTTTTAGCCTTGGGGTGTTTGCAGGTTTCTGCTGGATATGGGGAGGAGGGAGTGAAGAATTGGCTCCTTTTCATGTGCTCAAGCTGCGATGGTTTAAACGTGTCTAAATCATGCAAATCCCAGGGTTTGGGCATGTCTGAGGAATGCTGGGGGGCTGCTGAGTGACTGGATGGTGGCAGATGGTGGCTTGGAAGGGTGGTGGCCCAGCTGCTCCCAAGTGACCTGGATGGGAATGGGGAGGGATTGACTTTAGGAGCAGAGGAATGTCAGATAGCTGGGCCTGGGCTGGCAAGAGCTGGGAGATGGGTTTTGTCTGGTGCTGTGAGCACAGAAATATGTCTTATTTCCCAGAACTGGGAGGTGCTTTTTTCCCGAGGATGCTCCAGGGCTCTCAGCTCCCGTGATGTGAGTGTTTTCATGCCCCTTTAATGCTTCACTAAACAGTTTGAGCTGCCGCCTCTTAATGCCCCAGCAAAGCACTGAATGCTCCGGAGCGGAAAGAGCAGCAAGGAAGGAGGGTGATGGAAAAGAGAAGAAAAGAGGCTGTGAGGAGACACAAAATCAGGGAAAAGTCACCTTTTCCCTTTCACATTCCTGGTCCTGGCTGTTGTGAGGGCAGCTGGATGTTGAGGGTCCCCCCAGCTTCTGCTGCCCCTCCAGGGAAGAGCTGGGCTTTGCTCGCCCTCTCCCTGCCCTTCCTGAGCTCTGTCCCACACCAATGGGCACATAGGGGGGATGAAGGTGGTCCCTGGGCCACCAGAGGGGACATTGAAGGGCAGATATTTGGAGCCTGTCAGGATTCTCCTGACCTCTGCCTCCCCTGGTGAGCACAACAGGGCCAACATCCATCGGATTGGTGCCCTGCAGCCCACGCTGGTGATCCCAGCCTGCTGTCCCCACCGGGTGTGTTCTTCCCAAAGCTTGGGAGAGGTCAAGGACAGGGGGAAAATTAAAAAAAAAAATCGAGTTTTAACCCACCCAGGGGAAGTTTGGCTTCTTCCTGCCCTGTTCCGAGGGGAGCCGCCAGCTCTCCTGCTCTTAATTCAGGTAATTGCATTCGCTGCACTCTGTGTCCCCTCCCCGGCACCGCTTGCCCTGCGGTTTGATCCGTGAGTACCAAAGGTACCGCCTCGGGCTGCCACATCGGCATCCTCGGTCGCCATAGGAACGGGAGCCGGGGGTCCCCGGGGCCCAGCTCCGGGGGCTGAGCTCCAGCGAGCCTCTGAAGCTGGGCTGCTCAAGGCCGGGGGGAGCGGGCTGTGCCAGCCTGGGAGGCAGCGGCTGCCGAGCCCCGGAGCACAAAGACAGAGGTTATTGGTGTCAAAGAACTCGGCAGCTCCGCAGGCTGAGCCGCGGCTACAGCTGCTCTTAGCAGAGGGGAGTGAAAACCGGGAGGAGGGAAAGGGGAGAGCTGGGAGCTGGAGCCAATTATTGCCAGGGGGGTGGGAGGAAGAGGAGGAAGGTGATGGAGATGTCAGCGGTGGGGAGGATGAGGCTCAGGGCTCGGTTCAATACTGATCATGCAATCATTGAATGTCCTGGGGGGAAGGGATACACAAGGATCATCGAGGCCAGGTCCTGGGGGTGTGTTGTAGGACAGGGGTGATGGTTTTAAACTAAAATAGGGTGGATTTAGACAAGGTATAAGGAAGAAATCTGTCCCTGTGAGGGTGGGAGGCCCTGGCACAGGTTGCCCAGAGCAGTTGTGGCTGCCTCATCCCTGGAAGTGTCCAAGCCCAGGTTGGACACTGGGGCTTGGAGCAACCTGGGATAGTGGAAAGTGTCCCACCCATGGCAGGGGGTTGGGACTGGGTGATCTTTAAGTTCCTTCCATCCCAAACCATCCTGGGGTTTCGTGACTCATGGAATCATTTAAGCTGGAAAAGACCCTGAGGATCTGTGCCCCTCTCCACACAGCTCCATCCCCGATGTTTGGGAATTCAAGCAGGCCTGGGGGTTTGAGCCTTGGCTGTGGCTAAGCCGGGGGCAAAGGCAGCTCCTCCCTGAGGGGACACAGCCCCAGGGCCTGTGGTCCCCACTCCCCACCCCTGGTGAGTGACGCGTGGAGCCGCCCGACTCCCTGGAACCACCTCCACTTCCTAATTGCTGACAGTTATTTACTGTAAAGACAGGAGCACACGCACCACCGCCTCTGACAACTCGTGTCAAAGCCCCGCCAGAAACTATCGCTTTACAGCTTTATTTCTTGCCCTTTTTTTTTTTTTTTTTTTTTTTTTTCCCCAAACAGATCTATTCCCTCTCCCCTCCGAGCTGCTCCGTGGGGCTCCCTGCCCAGAGCCATCCCAGGATCCCCCCCCTTTCCCGGTCCATGCCTGGCTGGGCGCTGACAGACGGGTGCAAACGGAGGCTGGCGGAGCCCCCCGCACGCTGCCGTGTTTATTTGCTGTCTCTCAGCCCCTCGATGTTCAAACATAATTGGTTCTGCTCGGCGCAGTAAACACTGATGTGTCGCATCAGCGAGCCGGAAGGGCACCTACACGCAATTAAAATAATTGGGCGCGTACCTGGCTCTGATCCCCCCTCCCCAACGCTGTTCTCCCTTCATCTCCTCCTTTGTTCGATCCTCTCAGCCCATCCCGCTCCTCTCTGCCAGTGAGGGGGTGCCCCACGGAGTGGGAGGTGTCCCATGGAGAGGGGCATCCAGCACTGCTGGCCTTGGCCTTGGCACGAGTGCAGGATGAGTTCTCCGATGAGGGAGATGATATTCCAGCCCAGACCCATGAAATATAATGAAGGCCCAAGGGACTATACCAGCTCCTCAGTTAAAAATGATGCTGTTATATTTAGACAAGGTAACTGGAGGCCCCTCTGGACAGCGCCGAGTACAATTTTTTGTTTAATGATTCCATAATCTGATATAATATCGGGCCTGTAAGACATAATGAAGACCTGGGGGAGTTTACATCTTCGCAGCTTTAAAGGGTCCCTGCTCGGGGACGCGGCCAGGTGGAGGTTTGAACTTTGATGCAGTCAAACGTGTTTTTCTCTGGGTTTGTTTGACATGATTGAGGGAATCCAGCAGCCACAGGGAGAGGGAGTGGAGCAAGTGCAGCCATGCTCACACCGACCCTGCAGCTGGTGCTTCTGCTGAGGAGGGGCACTGGAAGAGTTTGGGGGGGCCCAGCAGGGCTGTGCTGGGATCTGCACAGAGGTGGTCACAGTGGTGGGGGCTTCAGGAGATCATGGTGGTCTTTGGGAAGTTGTGGTGGTCTTTGGGAAGTTGTGGTGGTCTTTAGGGGCCTCCAGAATGGAGCAGCCAAGCCCTGCTGTGGGCAGGGCAGAGTGAAGGTTCTTCCACCCCAACTCAATCTCTGCTTTTGCCAACCCCTGAGATGGAGTTTTTGGTGTTTTAAGCTGTTTTGGCCCAGCCTGGGAACTCCAGCTCCTGCAGCAGCTCATGGTGGGTCCTCCTGGGAGCAGTGCCAGCAGTGCCAGGCTGGGCACAGCGATGCTCCCTCTGGCTTCTCCCACCTCTCCCAGGGTGGAGCCCAGCTCAGCCCCACTCCCTGTGCCGTGATCCAGAACTGAGAGTGGCATCAGGGCTGCTGGCACCAGAACTGGGAGAACAGGGCTGGCAGAGCCTGTGCCATGCTTTGCTGAGCAGTTGATCACAGGCTGATGATAGGATTAGGGTCAGGATTAGGGTGAGGGTCCTTTGATGGCGGCCACACAATGAAATGACTTTTCCCCCAAAACACACAGTGACACCAAACATCTCCAGGATCAGCACCACCAGTAAATCTCCCTGCTGTGTCCATCTGGGAGCAGATCATGGATCCTCACTTGGAGGAGCTGGTGGTGATACCTGAGCCTGAGTCCCGGGCTGGATGCTCCGGGACCGTTCCCGGTGTGCTCTCGTCTGGGTATCCGTGCCTGGAGATAACCTAATCCCATTTAGCCTTGGAGAGAGCCGGCAGATCCCTCCCCTGGGAGCCAGCTCGCGGCGGGGGGTGGTCTGTAATGAATTCCCATCATTCCAGCACAAAGGGAGCTTACAGGAGCGCTCGCCGCAGAAAATATGAGGGTCGCTGCCCTATCATCCCTCCGAGACATCCGTCGTAGTTCAGTGATTCCCGGCTGCTGACAGGCAGCAGCCCTGGGAGGCAGAGCCGGGCCTCGCCTTCCCGGCTCTTTCCTGCCTGGAAAATGCCTTTTTTTTTCTGCCAAACGAGGGGATTTAACGCCCTGCCTGGGGCTGTGCTCGCCTATCCCCACCCTGAGCAGGTGTGTGCCCCACCCCACGGTGCCCATTCTCCTTCACCCCGGTTTGTTATTCATCTGTATTCCAGCAGCTCCTCGGGGATCCCGGTGGGAAAACTCTGCCCCAAGTCCTGTGGGAGCTGAGAGGTGCCTCAGCCACTGGGTGGAAGCTGGGGGACGATGCTGCGGTGGTCGCTGGGGGATTGTGCTTGCAGACCCCAGGGTCAGGTTTGGGGGTGCTTGAGGAGCCAACGGGGGGGTCTCTGTGACAGGGAAGCTCCAGGGAACCATTCCCCTTGCCGGACCTGTTCCAGCTCCCTGCTCTCCCTTCTCACCTTTATTTATTTAATTTATTTTTTCCTCCCCCACTCATGCAAAACCACACGGTGGAACCTGCCACCTCCAAGCCGGGTTTTCCTGCGGCTCCGTGGCTCGGCCGGGATGTTTCACCTCGGGAGCTGCCAATCCGTCTCTGTCAAGCTGTCAACCCGGAGCGCGGGCTGGAGCCGCTGCAATTCAAAGTGGATTAACTCCTCGGGCTGCCCTCCCTCGCCCCCGCCCCTCCCCATTCCACTTGGGTGGGTTTTGGCCGAACAGAAAACGCTTTTCCCCTGCGCTTTCCATATTCAAAAGCTCCCGGAGCGCAGCCGGATGGCAGCGGGGGCCGCGGGGCTTCAGGCCGGTGTGCAGGACACGGTGGCCGTGGGAGAGGGACACGGTGGCCGTGGGAGAGGGACACGGTGGCCGTGGCACCGCGTTGTGTCCCTTGAATGGGACTTTAATGGGCTTCTGGGAATGGCCTGTGCAGGGACCCCAGAGGGGTGAGGGGCCGCAGACCCTCCCCAAAACTCCCGGCTTGTCCCCAGCGGGCTGTGGGGGCTGTGGAGCTGCGATCTGCGGGGGTTTTTGTTTTCCCGAGTGTTTTCCCCAATCCAAGCAGGGGCCGGGGCTGTGTCGCATTAGCGGCGACCCGAGTGCACGGTGACAACCCCGGGGGGCCGCGAGGGGCACCGGCACTAGAGGGGGGTATTGCCTAAGCAATGCGGTGCTGCCGCTCCGCCGCCTCAGCTTTTTGGGCCGAAACCGCGGGATTTTGGCCCTCGACGCTTTCCCGGCTGCTTTTCCACGTGTGCGATGGTGTGCAGGTGCCGTCCTGCACCGTTCCCCCTTCGCCAGGGGACTGTGGGTTAATTCACGGTGGGAAATTGTTTTGCGGACGCCGCTGCGAGCGGGCGCTCCAGTGCCACCGTCCCCGATGGACGAGGGACAAGAGGTCACCAAACGCCACCGAGCCCAGGGGGAGCCGCCCTCTCTCGTGGCTCTGGCGTGGGAAGGATTTATTCGCAGCTGGATTTTGGGGCTGGGCGTTTTAACGAGCATCAGATGAGGCGGCAGAACGCGCCCGGTGCTGCTGGGGGAAGGTGCGAACGGCCCCGGGCGACGGGAGGGGTTCGGGTGTTCCCGGGCTCTGGGTTCCCACCCTGAGCCGCAGGCTGGGGCTCTCTCCCACCCCGCTGCAAGGGAGACACTGCCCGAAATGCCGGGGGCTCCAAAGGAGCTCCGGGTGCACCCACATTTGGAGTGTGATTGTGGGGTTTTGCTGTTTTGCGTATCTGTGGCAGCTTACTTGGTATTCTGAATAAACTCAGGAACGTGGGAGGCTCCAGGGAGGAAAACCTGGGAGCCAGAGCTGTGCCACAGTCTGGCCACATGGATGGGTGTGCCCAGCGCTGTGAGCCAGGGATGGGCCCCTCCCTGACCTTTGGATGGGATGGGAGTCCATGGATGGGGGCTGGTGCCTGCAGATGCCACACAATGCCAAGGATCGCTTGGCTGGGGGCACCAGCACCACCCTCTTGTGTCCATGCCGGGCATCTGGATCCTGCTGCCAGCTGGGATTTCCCATCACACCCATCCCTTCCAGTTCAGGAAGCTCCAAGGGACCCTTTTTTTCCTGTTGCATCTCCAGTCCCAGCAGCCTGGCTCTGCTCTGCGCTGGTGCTTCCCAGCCCTTTCCCTGTGACTCCTCACCTTTTTAATGGGAAGGGTTTTTCTGTCAGGAACAAATATTTTCCATAATTTCCTGGCCGATCCAATTAATGCAGAGGAAGGCGGGTGTGAATTATCCCTCCCTGCATCCAGCCTTGCCCCCTGCATGGAGCTGGGGGCTGGAAATTGCAGGATTTGCAGTAATTAAGGCAAATAGTTGGTTTTGTTTGGTTAGAAAAACAACCTGGTGCTGTTTGGAGAAGCCATAAAAATCCTGGAAAAGGTTTTCCTTCCCGTTACCAGAAGTGGGGAAGGAGAAGTCGTTCCATGCAAAGCAGGGCTGAGGCTGGGCCCTCCCTCAGGTTGGGACTGATCCTGGCTGGGAGGGAACGCGCTGGAGCGAGTGTGGGGCTGCTCCTGCCTGATCCCAATGGATCATCCCATTTTCCAGGGAATTTCATCTGGGATCCCCCATAGCTCCGGCAGAACTGAGCTGGGACGCAATGGGTTGAACTGGGCTGAGCTGGGCTGAGTTAGGATGCACTGGGTTGAACTGGGATGCACTGGGCTGGGCTGGGATGCACTGGGCCAAGCTGGGATGCACTGGGCTGGGGCCAAGCTGGGATGCACTGGGCTGAGCTGGGCTGAGCTGAGATGCACTGGGTTGAACTCAGCTAAACTGGGATGCACTGGGCTGCTAAGCTGGGATGCACTGGGCCAAGCTGGGATGCACTGGGTTGAACTGGGCTGAGCTGGGATGCACTGGGCCAAGCTGGGATGCACTGGGTTGAACTGGACCAAGCTGGGATGAACTGGGTTGAGCTGGGATGCACTAGGCTGAGCTGGGATGCACAGGGTTGAACTCAGCTAAACTGGGATGCACTGAACTGAGCTGGGATGTGCTGGGTTCCACTGGGATGCCCTGGGCCGAGCTGGGATGAACTGGGAATCTCTGTGCCCATTGGTGACCTGGCACCACAAGGCATGGCTGACCCCTTGGCCAGCACGGTGCCCTTTGGATCATCCCCATTCCCCAGTCCACAGGCACTGATAGGATTGCCCTGTGGGGTGGCAGCTGTGGATTTTACCACGTCCCTGGACCAGGGCTCACACCGCTGTCCTCGAGCTGGAAGGAACTGTGGCCCGGCCTCCTGGAGAGCCCAGAAAGGCTTTTAGTGGCTTGGCTGGAGAGATGGAAACAAATGAAGTTGACAGACAAGTGTCGGGGTTTATGGCAGCGTCCGCTGACAGGAGGGAGATTGGCTGTCGGGGGCTTGATGGAGACGGATCCTGATGGGAGCAGGATGAGGAGATGGATAACCTTGATGGAGCTGCGGCGCGGGAGGACGCTCCGGCAGCATTATTCTGAAATAATTTGGTTTTTATTTGTTTTGGTTTGGGGTGGGAGGAGGGATGCTGAGCCCCACAGTCCGTGGAGTTTTTCCTAAACAGATTTGCTAAATAAATAATGAGGAGGATCCATATTTTATTTATATCCCACCTCTCTGTGTGGCGCTGGAGGTGTTTTACACTGGGCTGCTCCCTCCCTTTTAGCACGGACAAACTCCTAAGAGCTCGTGAGATGGAGATGGATTTACAGGGATATTTGGATGCTGAGCAGAAGGACAGGCAGCGGGATGTGCTGGAACTGCTCCTCCTGATGGACTTAATGGGCACCTTGGTGCTTTGTGAATCCAACTGGAAGTGTCTTTGCATCTGGAGGCACCTGAGGAATTCTGCTGGGAGCCAGCTCTGGCTCCGAGCGGCTCAGGGGGACTTATACACCTGGGAGGACACTCCAGGACACCCAGGGGGACATTCCATGGTCCCTGGGGAGGAGGGTCTGGAGTCCCTCTGTGTTCACTCATCCTTCTGAAACAGTTTTTGGAACCTGGGGGGACCTAGGGGGCTCTGGGAGCAGAGCAGGGCCTGACCAGCAAGGACCAGCTCCCCTGGGCAACCCAAGAGGAGCGTCCTTGCTCAGGGATGTGACCCCAGGGCCGTGGGGTGTCCTGGCTTGGGGATGTGGCTCCGGCACCGTGGGCTGTCCTTGTTCAGGGATGTGGCTGGGTGGCACACCTGTGACCAAAAATTCCACTGGATTTTCCGTGTAGTCCCCAAAGTCCTCCCCAGAGCTGGGCATGGCCCCACAGCAGCTTCAGGATGCTGTGTTATTCCCATCACTGTTTTCCAAGATTTTGACAAAGCAGAGTGATCCCTTAACACAAATTATTGTTTAATTTATCCTTATATCAGGGGTGAAAAATGTCCCTGCAGAGGGTGGGACCTTCTGTCTGCCTGTCTTTCCTCGGCACCTGTGGGTCGCAGGACATGTCCCTGTCCCCATCCCCATCCCTGTCCCCTCCAGTGCGAGCCCCTGACTGCCCTTCCCAACATTTCCTGCCCATCACCCCCCCGGCACCCCCACCCCCCATCAACTCATCCCTTCCTCAAGGTAACGGACCTCCAGACTTCCCTCCTGCTCCCAAAGCCCCCCACCCACCCATGTGAGCCCCCCCTTCCAAATTCCCAACTGCCTGCCAGAGAACCTCTCCCCTTTCCAAAGCCCCCCTGCTCTGCCGGTGCGACCCATCCCCTCCCGAAGACCCCCCGCTGCCGCTGTGATCCCCCCTTCCAAATCCCTCCCAGCCCACCTGGTGCGACCCCCGCCCGTTCCAAAGACCCCCCCACGGTCTCTGTGACCCCCTCCCCATGCAGATCCCCCTCTCCCGGGGTACGGGTCCGTTCCCCCCGCCGCTGTGACCACCCCATCTTCGACCCCCCCCCCTCATCTTCGACCCCCCCCCATCTTCGAACCCCCCCCCCGCAGGGGCGTGGCCGCGGGGGCGCGCGGGAGCCCCGCCCTGGGACCGCGCCGGGAGCGCGCGCGGCCGCCGGTGGCAACAATGTGTCAGAGGCGGGGCGGGGGCGGGGCGCGGGGCGGGGCCGGTACCGGGGGCGGGCCCGGCGCGGGGGCGGGCCCGGGCGGGGGGCGCGGGGGGCGCGGGCGGCGGGCGCAGCATGGCGCGGCGGCACTGAGCGAGCGGCGGCCTCCCGGCCCGGCCTTTGTCTCTCCGGTGTCCCCCGGGGCGGAGCAGCCCGCGGCGGGGCCCGGGGCTGAGCCCGCAGGTGCGGCGGCAGCACCGAGGGCTCGGCACCGGGCGGCGGCGGCGGCGCCGCGGGGCTCGGAGGAACTTGGCCGAAGTTGGGCGCGGGAGGTGGTGGTGGTGGTGGTGGTGGGGGGGGCGGAAGGTTCCCGGTACCGGGGCGATCCCGGGGCGCCGCGGGAACCGGGCCGGTCCCCGCCGCCCGAGCGCGGGATGCGGCTGCCCCGGCGCCGCCGCACCGCGGCCGCCCCCGAGTCCCCCCGCTGACGGCGCCCGGGGCCGCGGGCGATGGTGAGGGTTGGGCGCCCGCCCGCCGCCGCCGCCGCCCGCCGCCCGCCCGCCGTCCCCGGCCGGCCCCAGGGCCCCGCCGCCCCCTGAAGCGGCCGGAGCCGCGCCCGCCGCCCGCCGGGACGATGGTGCGCTGCGGGGCGGCCGCGCTGCTCGCCGCGCTCCTCGGCGTCTGCGTCTGGACCGACGAGACCGGGAAAGTTATCTCGGACCGGTTCGCCGTCTACTGGAACCGGAGCAATCCCAGGTGAGGCGGGGGGCGGCGGGGGCGGCCTCGGCGCCCGAGTTCCAGTCGGTGTTTCCCCCCGTACACGCACCCGCTGAGCGCCCGCTGCCGCCCGGTGACAGCGGCCGCCGCCGCCCGTGGCCGGTCGGGTCCCCCTCGAGCCCCCGGTGGGGTCCGGTGAACGGGCTGGGCGGCCCCGCGGAGGGGGGTGGTCCCCGGGGCTCCCTCCCCGGAAAGTTCCCGCGGGGCCCCGGGCGGAGCGTCCCCGGGGGCTGCGGCAGCGCCGGGAGCATCGCCGGGCGCGGGGCGCGTTCCCGGGGGCGGCGGGGGCTGCGGCTCGGCCCCCCCCGGCCCCTCTGCGCCCAACTTCGGGGAAGTTCAAGTTCCTCCCCCCGCCACCCCGTCTCCCCCCCCGGTGCCTCTCCGGGGATGAAGGTTCTGCGAAAAAACCCCGAAATCCGCCCAAAGCGGCGGGTGCGGCTGCGGGGGAGTCGGGAAGAACGAACTGGGGGGAAATGGCACAACGGGCCCGAGGGGGGCACGGGGCGTGCGGAGCTGGGGATGGCCGGCCCTGCTGCTCCCGGGTCATTCCCATCCTGGAAGCGCAATCCCCACAGTTGGCTTCGTTTCCTGACTCCAGTTGGAATTTCGATTTTTCTGTGTGTTTTTTCCCCACCAAGTGTTTTTTCTTGGGGGGCAAGAGTTTTGTTTCTGTCGTATTTCTTTGTTCGTGATTTTGAGGAACCCAAAACTGCTGGTGAGTTGGAAGCGGGAGGAATTCTGCTCTGGGAATGCTCAGGTGGTTGGGAGCCTCGGGACCCCCCAACCCTCCCTATTGGGGACACTCTTTGGGGTCTGAACGGGCCCGTTCGTGGGGATTCCTGTAAAAACAAACACCAGCCATCAAATCCCCATTTCCCCCAAAATTCCTCAAAGTTCTCTCAAGCCTGGCAGTGTCTGTGAGTGGTGAGGGAAGAACTTGGTGGGTGCAGCTCCTGTGGGCCCTGGTTTTGGGCTGTCCTGTTTTCTGGGTCAAGCGGGGCGTTCTTTGTCCCCCTCAAGTCCCTGTGTGACAAGTGGCCTTGTGGGGCACGGTGTGGCCTGGTCCTCGTCCCCAGGGCTGCCAGGGACGTGGGGCAGCTCCTCCAGCTCCGGGTGCCTCATCCCCTGCTGCCATCCATGAGGGGACCCTCGGTGCCACCTTCTCTCCCTCGATGACACCAGTGCAGCTGGGTAAAAGTTCCTGGCGGTATTTCAGTGCTGGGACATGCTTGGGGCCAAGGACCCTCAGCAGCACCTGGTGTCCACCCAACCTCCACACATCCCTTTGGGGGGACCCACCCGTGCCCCTCTGTCCTCCCCGAAATTGGGGCCAGCCCGTCCCTTTGTGCCTTGGTGGTGGTTCCTTGGCGGTGGTGCCTGCGTCGTGGGCCGCCTGCGGTGCATATGGATTTTATTATCTCCCTCACATTTTTGTGGGGGATTGTAAGAGCCAGGGAATTATTTTTTTTTCCCTAATTTTTTTTTTTTTTCTTTGCCCATTGCGAAGTTTTTTGATTTTAGCTCCTGGTGCTCCCCCCCCGAGCTCCCACACTTTGTGTTTTTGTTCTCCCAAATGCCAAATATGTGTGAGGTGTCCCCCCTCCGCCCCGGTCCAACTCTGGCATCCTGGAGATGAAGGTGGTTGGGGCGGTGGCTGGGATTTGGCACCCAAAGGTTCCAGTGGCTGCGATTTGGCGCCCAAAGGTTCTGACGTTTGGGATTTGGCGCTCAGGGGTTCCTGGGGATGGGATTTGGCACCCAAGGGTTCTGATGGTGGTGCCAACAGCCCAAAGTAGCCCCTTGGCCGCTGGTGAGGGGCGTCCCGGGACCCAGCACCGGTGATGGCGTCGGCTCAATCCCCTTCGCCCCCTCGTAGAAGCCGCCGAGAATTTCTCCTGGAAAAATCCACGGTGGATCATTATCCCATATATATATATATTTATACATTTCTAAATCTGCTGTTGGCAGGGAAAATATTTTCGAGGAGTGGGGGGAAAATAAAAATGGAGTGGAGGGAAGCGCGAGGGGCTGGGAGGGAAGAGCAGACAATGGCTGGTGGGTTCAGCAGGCACGTCCGCAGCGCCTGGCTCCGGGATGTGACCCAAATTTCCCCAATGTGGGAGCGCCCCGTGTCGCCAGCGCTCCCCGCCTGCGCCTTCGGCTCTCGGAATTCGAGGCAATTTATTAGGGGTTGCAAAGATTGAAATTGCCATTGAGTTTCCTGCTTATTCCCTTTTTGAACCCAGCGGTGGGTTTATTTTTTTTCTCTGGAGTTACTACAAGACCGCCTCATTCTTAAAAATGAAGGAAAAATGTATTTCTGTGTTTTCTGGTCCCTTGTTTTCATTCTTTTCTGCCCCCACCAATATCTCATTTAGTAAGGGGGAAATAAAAAGGGGTTTAAAAAAAAAAGGGGGAAAAGACCCAAGGTTAAAATGTCCTGTTTGAACCCACAGACCTTCTCTGCCGCTAAATATTTTTCTTCAGGTTTATACAGCAATCTATATTTTATAAAAGACAGGAATAAATCTCATGGTCGATATGATTTGCCCAGATTAGAATAATTCTATATTTCATAATTGGGGCTAAATTAAAAATAAGTGGTACCTCGGGATGCTGCAATTTCCCTGTTCTGGGGAGAGATTTAACCACTCGCTGTGGATTTACAAGGTTTATTTTTATTTTTAAATGGTTTTGTGAGGATGCGCTAGGAAAACGTTTGGCTGGTTGGAACTCCTGGGTTATCCAGGAAAAAAATGAAGGATGATGAAGGTAGAATTATATAATAATGGGCAGTTTTGTTACCATGTGGAAGTGTGGGTTTTTGCTCCGTGGCACGTACAGGCGCTGCCGATGGTCGCTCTCCGGGTGTGGATCTGTTGGCCATGGCTGGGCCGGTCATGGGTGGATCCATTGGTCGTGTCCAGAGTGATGTGCCCATGGATGGGACCTTGGAGCTCCTCCCTGGTCTGGCACTGTGGGCAGAGGTCTGGCACGACACCCAGGGCTCTTCCCGCCGTCACTCCGTGGTTTTGGTGGTGCAGGAGCCGCTCACCCCTATCATTGCAGGGTGGATTTTCCATGGGAGCCAACCAGGTCGATTTGTGTGTGCTGGAGTGTCCAGCATCACCAGTGGGTTGGGGTGTCCAGTTTTGGCCCCCATTTTCCCCCCCACCACAGTGGGTTTAGGATGGATGTCTCGGCACGCGGCGCCGTGCGACAAAAATATCAGGGATCTGGGAAAACCTCCGTGCTATGGGGGAAAGGGTCTGTGGGATGGAGTGACCTGTCCTCAGAAGGTCCCCAGGCCTGTGATCCTGACCCATGGTCTCGTGGCCATGCTGGAAACCCCTGGGAGGCCAAGGAAGGACGAAGGGTTTGGGATTTGTTGCCGTCCCCCGCTCTGCCGACAGCCGGGTGACGGGCAGGGAATCGTCATTCCTGAATGCTGGTCGGTGTTCTGCAGCAATCTTGTGGTCACTGCCGTGTGCCTGGATCCACGGCAGGAATGTGCAGAGTGACAGGGGCTCTCCTCCCTCTGTGCATGGCACAGATCCCCAGGACCGGGCGGGATCGTGCCCGTGGCCTGGTTTAACGCCGAGGTCACGGCGCTGCCTCCGAACAGCTCTTTTGCTGATTTCTGTATTATTTTTCGGTGTGGTTTGTGAGCACAGCTGGGATTTCTGTTCTGCTCCTCTGCACTCCCCAATCCTGGGATCGAGAACCGGAGAAATGGTTTCTGGCAGGGGGATTTAGGGAGCCAGGTGATGCTCAGGGCCGGCGGTGATGGCAGAGCAGGACTTTTGTGGGGGAAGGTGCCTCTGCTACAGGGGTGGTGGGGTTGAGGTGAGTGGGGCACATCTTGGAGGGGATTTAGATCATGTTCTCAGTCCCATTGGATTTTGTTCCCCTTTTTCCTGCATTCCCATCTCCTGGAGCTGCAGCCCTGGCGCCTGCTGGTCGCTGGTGCTTTGTCCAAGAGGCTGGAGCGGGGTGGCCGTGGCCAGGAAAAGCGTCGCTGTGACCCACTGACCACTCAAGCCAGGGCCAGTTTGCCCACCTGTGTGTCACAAGGGGCTGTGGCCAGGCCGCTGGTGGCTGCATGTCCCACTTCTCCGTCAAGGGAGTGAAAATGATGCCACATCTGTTTTTTCCAGGGGAATTTGGTGCTGCAGAGGGGTGGCCAAGGGAGAGGGCTCAGCTTGGGCGATCCCACCCATGTCTCCATGTTGGATTGGGGGCTGGATCCCAAAACCTCTGTGTCCTGGCTTTGGCTGGGACTTTTGGGGTCCCCAGTTCTCTGTGTCTCCCCTCCCTGCTCCCATGGGCATCGTCCTGGGGCCCATATCAGCCCTTGAAAGAAACATGCCCTGTTTCCCCCTTGGAGTGATTTTAATGTGAATTTTGCCCTGTTTCCCCCTTGGCATGATTTTAGTGTGAATTTTAACCCTGGCACTCGGGTTGTTCCTGTCTCACCATCAGCCCCAGTCCCCTCTCGGGGTGCCAGAGCAGTGCTGGGTGTTTGGGTGTGCCAGCTCTCAGCCTCGTCCTGTGCAATTCCTTCTCTTTTAGTTTCCCTCCTTCTGTTCTCCCTTTGTGCCGAGATCACTCCCAGCCCTTCCCACCCCTCTTTTCCAGCCCGTTAAGCCGTGTTAGCAATTCCTCACCAGCCCAGGGCTGCGGCGAGTGGTTAATGGAGAGCAGACACCAGCGGGCCGGCGTCGCTGACAGGATTCTCTCTCCGTGCCCGTCGCCGTCTCCGCCTGTCCCTTTCCAGGGACCGCAATTACATTCCCTGCTGGTTGCACATTTGGTATCCAAATGCCGGCCATGCGCCGCATCCTAATGCGAGGATGGGCTGGGGGCGCGCGGAGCTGCTGGAGGGTCAGAATCCCCCTAGAATCCCCCCAGAATCCCCCCTGGATCCTGGGGTGTCCTGGGCAGGAGGGACACGCAGAGGGTGGGCAGTGGGAACGGTCCAGGGGGTGAGAGATGCCCTGGGGTGCCGTGGAAAGCTTTGAAAGTGCTGCTGTATAAAGAAAGGCGCGTGTATTTCTATATATATTGATTTTTACATATTTACATGCAAATATATTTGTATCTATTATATAAATTATCGATTTATTTACATATGTGGGTGTTTATTCACCCCACCTCCCTCCCACATAAATACACTTTACACACACAAATAATCCGATGCCAAAAATTTCCCTGTCTGGCAATGCTGTGCCACCCCTATGTGACATTCCCCTGGAATTCCTACCTGGGGGCTCCAGGATGTACCTGGCTGTGGGTTTACCTGGCTCCAGGGCTGTCTGGCTATGTCCATCCCAGTGCCACATCAGGAGCTGGCTGGAGCCATACCTGCCTGTGCCTGACAAGGTTCAGCTGCTGGGTTGGCTGGAAAATTGCAGCAATTGTTCCTTAAATAGCTCCTCGTTCCTGATGGTGACAATTTCGGTTCTTTTGTGTTAGATATTAATCGTGATTTCTGAGGCTCCGTTTTGATCCAAGCTGGTTTTCCCCACTTGGGGCAGAGATCCTGCCCCACTTCCTTGGATTTAATGGGATTTATGGAAGGCGAGCAGCTCGGAGCACTGTTACCTGCAGCCCCTAAGAGGTGTTTCAATTCCTTTTCCCCCTCTGCCATGACCTGATGCTCATCCCCATGGTTCCTTCCCTCTGCTTGGAGATCCATCCCCAAAACAGGACCAGGCCCTGTTTGGCCTCTGCAAATGCAGGGGGAAGCACCGTGTTCCAAGAGTCCTGGCTGGATTATGGCTGGGAATCAAGATCTTGGAGCTCTTTCCCAATCCGAGTGATTCCATGATTCTCCAGAGCTGCAGAAGTGTTGGGGTTAGCCGGTGGCCACTTTGGCCTTTGCCAGATGAATTCCAGAGGCATTTTTGAAGCCCTCCCCAAAGCCAGGGCTGTGTTTAGGGCTATCTGTGGTTCCAAACTCTTTGCCACCAGCCCAGCCCTTCTGGATTTGGGGACCCCGTGGCTGTTCCCACTGGCTGGCCGGGGAAATGGCGCCCATGGGGTGTGGGATGCGCCAGGGCTGGTTTGATCCCGGCAGGAAAAGCGGGAAAGGACAAAGCTGAGAGCAGGGCAGCACTGGCCGTGTCCCTACTCCGTCCTGGCTTGTTCCCGGGTGGTCACAGTGTTGTTATTTATTTATTTCTCCTCCCTCTTTCCCCCTTGGCTTGTTGCTGCCGCTGTGCCTGGGCTGCTAAAGAGCTTCCCATTGTTCCGCAGCTAATTACCTCCTAATGAGGCTCCCGGCTCAAAAGAGCGGAGCGGGGGCTGTGGGGGGGTGTTGTGAGTGGGCTGTGCTGGGAGGGGGTGAGGGCAGGGCTGGGGTCACCACCGGGGTCACCCGATGGATTCAGCTGTGCTGCCCGACGGCGTCACTTGGGGCTGGTGGTGGGGAGATCCACGGCCACGGAGCTGCCGGCCTGAAGCTTCATCCTAAAGGGCGGCTGGGAAGTGGTTTTGCCAAAATTTTCTTGTTGAGCCCCAAAGCGGTGGAGAAATCAAAGCTTTGTGGATTTTGGCAAGGCGGGGTGGTGCTGGTGCTCGGAGACTGGGAGCATTCCTGGCATTTCCCTTGGTATGACACCAGCCCCATTTGGGAGAGGTGTCACCTTTAGGGCACATCCTTCATTTTGAACCAGGATGATGGGATAGGGATTCGGAAACAGGGATTTAGACTATTTTTTTTTTTTGATTCCTCCCCTTTTAAATTTTTCCCTCTTCCCCTGTTTGTTTCCCAAGGCCCATCGGAGCAGTGAGTGATGCTGCTGCTGGGAGAGGAACGGCCACAGGGCTGAACCACGTCCTGGTGGGGCTGTGCTGTGGTGGAATCCCGTGGGATACACATGTGCCATGGTGGGATCTTTTGGGATACACCTGTGCTGGGCTGGGATCTCGTGGGATAAACTTACGACATGGTGGGATCCTGTGGGATACATCCCTACGCTCCCTCAGCACATCGCCTCCTCCTGACCTCCCAGTTTTCCTCTTTCCTTGATGTTTCCACCTTCTCCAGCCTTGTTTTGTGGGATTTTCCCCGTTTTCCCTGCAGCTGTGAACCTCCAAGCACACGCGTGTGTCCGTGCAAACGCTGGAGCTGCCCGTGCCAGGTCGATCCCACCAAACACCATCCCAGTGCTGGACCCGGAGCCGCCGCTCCCTGTGGATGCCAGTACCTGTATTCCCACCACTGGTATTCCCACCACTGATATTCCCACCACCAGTATTCCCAATGCTGGTATTCCCACCACCATTATTCCCATCCCAGTACTCCCACTGCGCTGCGGAAGCATTCCCAGGATCCGCAGAGTTTTACACCATCCCTCAATACCTTTTTTTTTGTTCGACTCCAGGAATGGACTTTTTGTTTCAGCTCCTTCTCCACCAGCCCCGAAGTCCCCCCGGAATCCAACTCTGGATTTCGGATCTTTTGTGCCAAACCCAAACCTCTCTCAGCTTCAATTCCCAGCGCCGCTGACTTTGGGGAAAAAAGGGGAATAAATGGTTATGAGGGCTTTTAATGGCTGGGAATGGGGAATCCCCATTCTATCCCCAGCTTCCTCCTCCTGCCACATCCCAATTGCCTCCTTCATCTATTTCCTTGGCTTTCGGCCGAATTTCCCTGGAAATATTTTGCTGCTTCCCCCAGTGCGACCAAGTTTTGTCGGATTTTTCTTTTTCTATCTGCAGAAGAGGAGGAATTATCCGTCTCGGTTTATTTTTCCTTGAACATTACACGGGAGCAAAACTCACCCATGTGCTGGGAAAGAGATAAAGTGTTTAGACAGCAAATACAAATATTCCAGAGTACTCAGCCCGGCTACAGCAATTCCTGCCAGGATTCCGGATTCCGTGCCATGTCTTCCAGGGGGGTTTTATTTAGACTGTCTTTTTTTTTTTTTTTTTATTTATCAAAAACCCTATTTATATTTGCAGTAAAATAAAATCAGCCTGACCCTGTAGAGAACTCGAAAAATCCCAATTCTTTCCTTTTCCAATCCTGTTTCCGCTGAGGAAAGAAAGCCCCTGGACCTCGTGCCCTGCACAAAATTCAACCGCGACGGGATTATTTCAGCGGCTGAGCTTCTCCGCAGGCGCTGGGACGATGCTGGCTCCGTGTGTCCCCCCTCAAAAATCGGGAGGCAGGGAAGCTCCTGCAGAGGTGGGGATGGAGCTGGGACCTCCAGGCTCTTCCCGTGGAATTTTGGGGGCATGGGCTCCCTTGTGCCGCAGGTTCTGACAGCACATGGAGCGCTCAAAAAGGGGTGTATTATTTTGATTTTATTTTAATATTCAGTGATGGATGGGCTTCCGCTGCTCCTCAGGAACATCCCAGTCTCCCGTCAATGTCCCAGCCCCACTGGGGACCCCGTGGGTGTCATTGTCACCCGGGTGCCGGGCTCGGGTGCCGTCAGGAGCTGAGGAAGCTCTTTCCCAGCCAGCTCGATAATCCCAATTATTATCTGGATTCTCGATCAGGGTTGCTTATTAAACTTGGCACCGCTGGCTTTGCCGTTCCGGCCGCCTGCCTCAGCAGAGGGATTTATCTCCTGCCGACGCGGGGAGCAAATTGAGTGGAAAAACGCGGGGCAGAGCCCCCCGGGACGGCGGGGAGGGCCGGGGGTACCCGGCTCCTGAAGGGTCGGGAGATGCTGGCACAGCCCCAGGGCTGCCAGGTTGGGTTGGCGGAGCTGCCTGGGCCGTGTCCGTGTGTCCGTTTCCATCCCTCCGTCCCCACCCTGTGCTGGGATGGGCGTTTTTATTCCAAGGTTATTTTGGAATGGTTGGTGCTTTTGTACAATACGACGGCGGTTATTTTCCCTTTTCCCTGAAATCTAAAGGACCTTTTGTCAGCCGTTCTTCACCTCAGGAATATCAGCTTTTTCCAAATCCAGGTCTTTCTGCTGGAATTCCACAAACCTTCCTGGTTTGCTCGCCGACCCCTTCTTCTTACATTGTGCCCACAAATTGTGTTTTATTTTTACCCAACACTGCACTCGAGCTACCTGAGCCAGGGCTGATGTACCAACCCTTCCAAAGAGGCTTTTTCCAAATTTCATCCAATTCTCAGCACTGACTGAGCAGGGCATGCAGGAGAGTGGGGTGGGAGGTGGGAGAGATGCTACTGGGAAAAGATTCTCTTTCGCAGGAGCATTTCCCTCCCTCCTGATGTCTGGATGTTTCAATTTTCCCATTCCGCTTTTTCCTGCCTTTCCACCATTTTTCTGCATTTTAAAAATCCTGTACAAATCCTGTAACTGGAATTCCCTCTCTTTGTGTGTCTGGCTGCTCTCTCACCCCTGGGTGAGCTGCTGGGATCCCCATTTTGGGGTGAGGACTCTCCCCCATCCCCTCACCATGCTGCTGCTGGGGGATTTGGGTGAGGGCTGGGTCAGCTGCAAATCCTTTATTTGGGAAATTACTGTTATCCTGAACCTTGCAAGGTTCTTCCCTCGGGAGCAGCCTCATGCTCCAGGGCTTGGTGTCGATCTTGGGAATGCTCCAGGCTCTCTCCTTGGCTTTTTCAAGATCTTTGGTGCTGGGTGATTGGGAGAATCTGCTACTCTGGCTGAGGGGCTCGGGATGGAGCCGTGGCCCTGCTGGGCTGTGCCATGACTGTCCCAGTGACCGTCCCATTGTTGGAGATCTGCCGTCGGCTACGGCACTGGCACCCAGGAATTCTGGCGCCTGTCCCGGCTGTAAATGCTGGTCAAAATGGTGCTCCCGTGTAGTTTCCAACAGAGAATCCGAGCCTGTCTGGAATAGAAATGGCTTCTGGCTCCGAGCTCCATCCACGTCTCCGTTGGATCACCACAGGGTTGCGGGGATTGGTTTGGCCAGAGCCGGGCGGGTGCCGAGTCCTGTGGAACACCAGGATCGTGTGCCCCGCCACGGCCCTGGCATTGCTCCTGACCCTTCGAGGTGGGATTTAAGGCTAAATTGGCAGAGTTGGAAGCGGGTTTGGGAACAGGGATTGCTTTTGCAGGATGTGTGCTCTGGAGGCAGCATCCAGCCCAACCAGTGCCGGCCTTCCTAATGCTCATTGCCGCCAGTGACCTTCAGCTCGGACCAGCTCCCGGCTTTCCCTGCCTGCTCTTCCTGGCATTCCCAGCTTTCCCCTCTCCGTGATGGTTCCTGGGGTCAGTGGACCTCAGTTCCAGCCACCCAACCGCTGCCTCTCCCAGCTCATCCTCCTGCCATCTGCAGTTTTCCGTTGTTCCTTGGCTCTTCCCGACACTGGGATGCGGAATGCCGGCAGTGGGGGAATGTCCAGGGCCCAGTGTCACAGCCAGATTCTGGACTCCAGGAGAATCTGGACTCCATTTCAAAGCTGAGTAATGATAATCATAAATCATAATGTTGTCTTTTATGTTAGAAAGCTTTGGATCGGGAGCAGGGACTCTCGTCCTACAAGCTGGGGGTGATCCTGGATCCGGCTTCCAGCTCATTATTCGGAGACAAATGGCTTCTCCCTCCCCCAGCCTCAGTTTCTCTGTGGGTAAGGTGAGGATTGCTGCCAGGGGCTAAATTAGGGAATTAATGTTGGTGGAGTGATTGAGAGATGGAGAAGGACGTGGCTCTCACAGCATCATGTCCTGCTGCACAGTGTGTCCACCCGCTCCGGGGCTGGATGTGGGAATTTCAGACGGGAGCGGAAATTGGGATGTCGGCAGTGAAGTCCCTTGTTCGTGTCCACAGAGCCCAGGGCTCCATGAGGAGGGACTGGAGCCCCCCAGCTCTTTCCACACTGGTTTGGGATCTGTGTGGGGACATGGTGGCTCACATCTGTGGCTGATTCCAGTGTGCATCCCACATCCAGGTGGTTTGGCAGCGCCAAAGCCCAATTCATTCTGGCCTCTTCCCAGTGTGTCCCTCGCTGCCCCAAAATCCCAGTGTCACTGAGACCCCATTTCCATGGGAGGGGAATCCAGCTGGATGGATTTTGTGACTTTTTAATATTTTTCCTTAAACGTTGTGATTTTTATTCCACCCTTATAAATCACTTCCGTGCTCCTGTTGGAGGGAGGATTTATGGGTGCAGGTGGGAGGAACGCCGCTCTCGAGATCGACCTGCTGGAATGGTTTTGTGGTGATGGTCACAGCAGCAATTCTGGCCAGGGGATGGGGCTCCAGCTGGGAATCCTGCCTGGGGATGTGATGGGAGCAGGGATGGACCCATCTGGGGTGGCCTGAGGTTGGCACATCTCTGGTGCTCTTCGGGGTTTTCTCCGTGCTGGAAAGTGTCACCAGCAGGTTGGAGCCCAAACCATTGTCTGCTGGGGGACAATTGAAAAAGGGGTTTCAAAGCCTTTTCTAAATCCCTCAAAGGTTTGTTTAAAGCAAGGGCTTGCTTTCCTACTGTGTCACACTGGGGCCATGGGAATGTCACTGGGGACGCGGGAATGTCCACAGGAGGCTGCTGATGACGGTGACCCCGGGGTGAGTGGGCTGGGGGGTTTCGGGTTGCGTGGTGAGGAGGGGGATGCTCAGCCCTGGGGAGACCCAGCCAGGGCTCTCCCTGCTCCCTGGGGGCCAGGCCAGCTCCGGGGGGGATTTTCCCTGCGCCAGCGCTGCCCGCAGCAGCACAAACGAACCAAGTAATTGGCAACATGGAAATATTTTGTGCTCATTAAGCAGTGGGAAGCGGTGGGTGAGGAGGCGGCGGGTGAGGAGTCGGGGTTCTCCGGCGGGGTTCTCCAGCAGTGTCCTCCGGAGCTCTGTTCTCCAGTGGCACTCCTGGTGACCCAGGGCAGGGAGCACAGGGTGGGAGCACCCTGGCATGGGGGGCTGGCAGTGGGAAGGAGGTGAAGGAGCCAGATCCTGACACTGCCCAGCCGGCAGCTCCGTGTACTGGGGACAACGACAAACCAGGGGAGCAGGGGGATCCGGGCTGCTCCACAGGGACATTTGGGAGAACCCCCCCATTTCTCCCAATTCCCATCAATCCCACGGATTAAAACTTGAAAAATCAGATCTCAGTGGCTGCGTTGGAGCTCCTTAACCCCAGCACTGCAGATTCCCAGGAGCAACACCAAGGGGAGCCCTGGGGGGCTCCACATTCCCTCCGCTCTCAGCAGTGGAAACGAGGGGCAAACCCTGAGGATCCCGTTCTTATTCAGGGGGTCCTGGAGGGGTCCCCCCACCACCTCAGCCCTGAGCACGTGCTGGTGGTGCCTGTCCCCAGCACGACGTGGGGAGCCCAGCGGTGCTGCAGGCGGGGGAAGCTTTATGGCTGTAGTTAAAGTGACTTTATGATATTGTATCTGAACAATTGCCGGCTATTATCCGGATCGATGCCGCGGGATTGAGACGCCGGTTGATAACCCAGGCAGGGCTCTAATCGCTTTTAAACCACGCAGGGTCGGTGGGGCTTTCCATAAAACCCCTCGGTGGTTTCTGTTTTGACTCCCTGCCCCTGGGTTTGGTGGGTTTTTCCCCCAGGATGTCCCTTTGGGGACAGGGGTCCTGGTTTGTCCCTCTCCACCCTGCCCTGGGTGGGGATCAGGATGCTGGGACCTGGCTGGGGATGCTGGAATCCAGCATTCCTGGGCTCCAGGGTGCCCAGCACTGCTGGGTCCTGTCCTGCTGAGGAGCGAGGTGCAGATTTTGGGAACCTGTTCCCACCTTTGCCTGGCTTGCAGCGACCTTGGGCGAGTCACGTCACCTCCACACTCCTGGTTTTCTGCAGCTGTGAAATGAGGACAATGATACCTTTCCCACCTTGCAGAGGGGTTGGGAGGCTTAATTAGTTAATGTTCGTAAAGTGCTTTGAGGATTAATTAATATTGTGACTCTAATTTTTTCCGATGGCGAAACGCCACTTAAATATCTCTGCGCTGGTTCCTTCCTCCCTGACCCTATAAAGCAAATCCACCCGAGAACGTCACAGGGCTCTGCAGGAGCCATGTGGCCCTGTCCCTGCCAGCTGTCACCTCCCCAGTGCTGAACTGGGAGGCACTGGTGCAGGGCACTGGTACAGGGGTGTCCCAGAGTATGGGGTGCAGCTCTGCATCCCAGCTCCCTCCCCAGCATGTCCACCCGGGCCTGATGCTCCTTGGCCAGGCTTTCCCTGCTAGGAGCCATTCCTATTTTGGGATTAAGCCACTGTCACCTCCTGTGACACTGCCCATCCCTGCCCTGCCTGCTCGGGCACCTCTGGCAACCTTGATCTGCTGGGAAACCACTCCCAGCAAATCCCACGTCCTGTATCTGATCCCATCCGGCATTTTGGGGGGTGGACAGTCCCTGGTGGGTTGGGGACACTGTGCTGGGCACGATCCAAAGCTCTGGGCAGCCATTGGCAGCACAATTCTGGCTTTCCTGGTGGAAAGAAGCTGTTGGGATCACACCTGGATGGCACACAGCTGGCAGGTGTGGGAGGGCAGTTCCAGTGTCCCCATTTCCGTGGGCCATTATTTATGGGCAGCTTTGCTTTCCTCCAGAGTGGTTTCTCAGCAGCGGCTCTGCTCCCCTGTGCTCTCCTGCTCCGTGTGAGCCCAGAGCAGACAGGGACAGCAGAGGGTCCCCTTGATGGCAGTGCCATCCCCCAGCCTCTTGGGCTGTGAAACCCAGGATTAGCTCAGCTCCAGTGCTGGCAAGGTCTCGGTCAGCACCAGTGGGAGCAGCCAAGGGAAGAGCTGAGTGTTCATCCCAGCTCTGGGTGACTCGAGGGATCCTGGCCTCTGGCTCTGGCACAAACCAGGGGTGTTTGGCCCTGTTGGAGATGTGGGAATTCGAGAGGGGCTGGTGAAGGGAGCAGGAGAGGGGTGATCCCAGGTGGGATGGGCTGGTGGGACACAGTGGAGCCCCGGGGCTGGAGAACCAGGGACAACAGGAGAATTCCCAATTGTGGAGCACTGGAGGGAGTTGGGACCTGCCATGGAGAGAGGAGGAGGAGGGAGGTCTGGAGGGAGCCACAATCCTCTTCCCTGGAGCTGCTGGGTGGAGCTGGAGGAGAAGGAGTGTTTGGGCAGGGAGAGGATGAGCTGGGAGGGTCCTGCCCTGGTTGATGGCTCCTGGCCCTGTCCCTGGTCAAAGGTTCCTGTCCCTGATTGTCACCAAGCTCTGCTGGTGGGAGGAGAGGCACATGCAGGCTCTCAGTCCATGGGGTTTGGGACAGGACACGCTGATGTCAGTGTCCCCATGCCTGGACCCCGCTCCATGCCGTTAATGACATCCCGGCAATTAAACTGGAACTAATGCAACGATAAAAATAACCTGCTGTCCTTCTGCAGCGCCACATCCCACAAGCTCAGAGGGGTTTGAAAACCCATTTAACACCAGATCCTGGGCGTGGGGTGCCCAGGGTGGCACCAGGATCTGTGTGGCCACAGCTGGGTTTTCCAGACCTGGTCCTGGCCTTCTGCAAGGTGTGAGCACCCCCAGTTCCCTCCAGTGCAGAGACTGGTTTACCAACTGCCACGTTTTAAATAATCTAAATTACATGAATATTTTATTTTTCTTCATTCTAGAGTTGTGGAATTCCCAGGGGTTGGTTTTCATGCTTTTCTCCGTAATGGAGGAGCAGGAATGCATTCTTTTAATGGTAATTGAGATTCTTGCATCCTTGAGGACTTGGGAGCTGGATGGGCTTTAAATAATGGGAGAGGGGAGGAATTTGGGTTCTGGCTTCTCAAAAGTGTTTTTGAGGTTTTTTAAGTGGTTTTCCTCACTCTTGTGGCAGGGCCAGAAGCTGTGTCTCCATCCCACTGCCCTGGGAACCCTCCCCAAAGCAGGAGATGTCTTGAGGTGGTGACAGGGACCTGTGGGTGTGGCATCCTTTGGGAGACCTCTCAGGAATGGTGTTGGGGGTGACCTGTGTCATGCACCCCATTGTTGGAGCCACCTGTCAGCCCTTCCCCAACCTGTGGGTACCCAGATATTGGAGCTGGGTCCTCCCTTGCTGAGGTTTGGAGATTTTTGTGGCTTTGTTGCCTTCTGACTGGCATGATGAGTGCCCAGTCCAGAGAACACCCATCCTGGTGGGCACCCACCCCTGTTCTCCTGCAGGGAATTCTCGTGGAGTGTGGGAGGGGTGGCTGTCCCTCCTTTGCCATGAGAGCAGGGTGATTTTTGAAGGGAATGAGCAGGATGAGGATGAGCAGGGGGTGGAGTGTGGCTGTGCCAGGCCGGGGGTCCTGTCACTGTGAGTACCCAAACACCAAGTGCAGGAGCACCACAGCAGAGCTGGCATTGCCACCCTGTCCCCTCCTGAGCTGCCTGGTCCCTCTGCTGCCTGTGCCATGCCAGGGTAGACCCAGGCCTGTTGTCACCGCTCCATGCTGGGCAGAGCTGGTCCCCCCAAGGCCTTGTGGGGCTGTGGAAGGGGCTGCCGAGATGGGGGAAGCGATTTCCGGCTGCTGGGGAAACATCTGGATCCAATTCCCCCTCCACGTGCAGCCAGCAGGGCTGGACCCACTCCTGCCTCACGCATGACAGGAGTGGCTTTGCTGCAGAGGGGCTCGGCGGGTCC